>CM065777.1:4479180-5079180 GCA_033296515.1 Macrochelys suwanniensis | reverse complement strand
GCCAGGGCGTGTCTGCACTGCCCACTAAGTCCAGCTCTGCGGGACCCGGGCTCATGCACTTTGTGCTTCTGAGCCCACGCTTGTGCGTCCGCACTGCACTGCGAACCTGAGCTGGACCCAGGTGTTGCTAACCTGTCCATGGTGCACGTCTGACTCGGGTCTGTGGCTTGACCTGCGTCCATACTGCAAGATGGCGGGGCTTAGACCTGCATCACAGTGGGACTTGGGCTCTGACCTCCCTCTGCCTCCCCATTCCCCCCCTGCTCATTCCCCAAGCAGGGTCCTAGGACCCCACTCCTGAGCTGCGTCATACCGATTTGGGTGTGGACGGAAGAGGGGCTTGGGCTCAAGCCTGACTCACTGCCCAGGCTCAGGGTGCAGTGTAGACAGACCTTGAAAGTCTCGTGCACCGCACAGCTACCTGTGCCTCACAGCCACTGCACGCAATGAAGCCCTGTCCCACCGGTGGGGTGATAGGCACTTTCCCCGCGCAGGCCTTCACCGGGTATAGGGAAGCACCGGAGCACTTCCCCCGGTGAAGGCAGGCAGCCCACCCGCTAGCTCCCTTGGCCTTTAGTGACACACGGTCAGTAGGGCTTTGGACCCACAGCTCCAGAGGTGAGGAACCAGGGCTCAGGGCATAGGCCCCTGGAGCCAGTCACGTCTCTGCCTCCCGCCTTTCCCTAGGCACCGCCCGCTGCTGGGCTCGGCGGATGCCGCAGGCAGGGCTAGCCTGATGCATTACCAGAGAACTGCTCCAGTGTCTGAATGTGGGACTGCGGGGTGGGTACCAGCAAGGGCAGGTGACCTTCAAAGACCCCTGTGATTCTGGCCTCACGTTTCGTGGGTGGAGGCAGACTATGGCCCCAGTTCTCAATCCCAGTCACCACCGGTTGCCAACCGCCCTCTCATGAATCACACTGGGAGCTGCCACAAGAGCAACTTGCTGTCCCTTGAGTGATGCGTGCGGCCTTCGAGCCACCTACAGCTCCAGGCTGAACAGCTCCGGCTGTTTGGTGTGGGGTCTGGGCTTCGTGCCACCTTGAATGCACAGGAGGGGTCTGGGTCATAGCCCATGGGCCGTGCAGGCCAGGCTGCAGGGGTCCCAGAAAGGAGGAGATTCCACTAACAGCTGGCGTTGAGTGATGTCACAAGCAGCCAGGTACTGGCTACCGCTCTTGTGCTAGTGAGACCACCCCCCCGGCCACGGGGCTGGGACAGCGCCCCGGCCAACTCAGTGATCTGCCCATGTGCTCTTTTATGAACACCCACCTTGCACGGGTACGTATGTACACCCACGAGTGTGTGCACACACTCTATATCCTACACCCAACCTCCATACACACCTCACGCCCCTCTACCTTTCTACACACACACCCCCACACGCGCGCGTGCACACCCACACCCACACCCTGCACAGCCCTCTACCTTTCTACACACACACCCACACACACACACACACACCCCCTGCACAGCCCTCTACCTTTCTACACACACACACACTCTTTATACTCCCACCGTGTTCTCCGCCTCCTCCCCATACCTCTCCCTCGAGGCACCGCCACTGCACTTTCCCCCTTCCCTCCCAGGCTTGCCACGCACCGAACAGCTGGCACGCGGCAAGCCTGTGAGTGAGGAAAAGCAGTTTGGCAGCGGCGGCGCCTCGGGAGGTGGAGAGGCTGAGGCAGAGGTGAGCTGGGCGCGGGTGGGGGGGCTGGCGGGGAGCTGCCGGTGGGTGCTCTGCACCCACCAATTTTTCCCTGTGGGTGCTCCAGCCCCGGAGCACCCACAGAGTCAGCGCCTATGCTTTATATCCTACACACCTCACGCCCCTCTACCTTTCTACACACCCACACGCACACACAGACACGCATGCACCCACTCACACCCACGCGTGTGCGTACGCACACACCCACGCATGAACACACACACACACACCCCTGCACGGCTGCAGGAGAGCCAGAAGGCCACGGCACAAAATGCACCCGAGACACTGCACAGATCACGCGAAAGGAAAGAAATGCCTAGGCAGTTTATTTACAATGGTCGTATACAAAAAGACAGCTGGTGCCACAACTGGAACAGACCCATTGCCTCTTCCCCACCCCCTCCCGCCAGCTCCCACAGCCAGACCCTGGGACGAGCTGTTCGCTGAAGCGCTGGGCCCTGATTAATGGCTCTCATCATAAAAGGCCCCTCAGTTAATCAAGGCCCTAAAAGCCTTATCCGGCCGTAGTGGACAGCGAGACCTCACGTGTTGGCAATCGATGTGGTGTGTAGGGCTCGGTCTAGCTGGAAGGGTCTGTCTGCAGGCCAGCTGGAGTAGAGAGGCCACCTCAGCCTTTCTGTTTTTTCCGGGCATGAGAGGGCAGGTCAGCCCCGCACATGGGGCGGTCAACACCAGCACGGGCTGGTCTTTCAATGCAACCCGACCCAGGGGGTCTGGCGGTCGCCCCTTTCCACTATCTTCCTTCTTAATGTGCCCTTGAAACTCTGTAACAAGGAGACATCCGCCATCTCCTCCGGGAGCCCACTCCACTGCCCAGCTGGGACATCCCTCCTTGTTCTGCTGGCCTTAGCAATTATCCTCCTATCCATGAACACAGCTAGCTTAAAGCTAGTTATAACCCGTGATCGGATACTCCTCCACCCCTGTCTTCCCTGGCTCTATAATCTGGGCTCCCTCAGTCTCTCCTCTTCTCTACTCTACTCCTTGCATCAGCATCACTTCCACTGCCCTGCGCTGGATTCTCTCTAGCTCACCATGGAGCTGAAGGTCTCTTCTCCCAGCAATCTAAGCCACAGGCGCCTCCTGCCCTCCCACCGCTTCCCTCACTCCAAAATGCAGCAAGAGTTTCTGCTGCTCCATACCTAGAAAAAGGGATCTCCCATTAGAAGAGACATCCCGAGCTCTGTCTGACAAATCCTCACTCTTAGGGAGATCACAGGGATTTTGAACTTCACTTCACTACAGCCAAACAAATGTCTCCTACAACCAGCTAACACCATCCTAGGAAGCTATTGTTTCTCATTGGTGGGGGGAGAGGGTGGGAAATCTGTGAATTAATGTCTGACAATACTGAATTGCTGGCAAAGCATTATTTCCAAAAGACTGCAAGAGCTTCTGGGAAGACAGGCCCGCCGTTAGAGACAGAAAGAAGAATAAGACCGAGACACCAAGAGGAGATGTTTCATTTGTATTGATGACCAAAGTTCATGGCAAACACAGAACAGGCTACACGCACCCCCGAGAGACGACTTTCCTGCCCACAGTTACAGAGAGATGCAGACAGGGCAGCCCCGTCCGCTCAGCACTGATCCCCAAATTAAAGTCACCCGCGCTGCGCATTCCTCTCCCACCCCGTCGTGTCACCTCCCCTAACCGACAGCGTCACCGACCCTTTGTTCGTTTGGACTCTTTCCTGGACACTAATGATGAGGAAGCAAAAATGAAACCGTGGAGAGGATTGTAGACTTCCCAAACGGGGCGTGTCTATTCCCCTCCGCCCCCCGTCCTCCCTCCAACAAACACCCCCCCCCCGCCCCATCTCTCTCCTCCCCATCTCCCCGCCCTCCCCCAAAACAAATAGGATGGCTTCACTGGTCAATTCTTTACATTCACAAACAAAGCAAGCAGAGGAACTCCCCGTCATCGGTCGCAAAGCTCCACTGGAGCTGTCAGTCCAAACCGCCACCGTCCTGGTCTCTCTACCTGGAGGCTTCTTCCTTGAGCTCCTTGTTTTTCCGCACCTCTTCTGCATGTTTGTCCTGGGGGGAGGTGGAAGGGGGACCTTGTTAGTGTGCTGGGCTTCAGGACTCAGTGATGGACAGCGACAAGGGGACTGCGGAGGGGTTTGACGCAGCGGCAAGGACAGAAAGAGCGTGGTGGCCAGATTCCTCCCTGGTGTAACACCAGCAAAACCACTGGTGGCATACCGGGGATGTGATTATTAAGGCCTGCAGTGATGTCCTTGGCCCCCATCTAGAAAGGCGGAGCCGATCCGACCAGACCACACTGAGTGTCCCAGAGTCTGCCGCGAACGCTGCAGTTAAAAACCCACGGCTGGCCCGTGCCCGCTGATTCAGGCGCGCTGAGCTCAGGTTCCAAGGATGTTTAATAGCAGTGTAGAGGTCCGGGCTTGTACTGCAGCCCAGGCTCTAGGACCCTGCGAGGTGGGAGCAGAGCTCAGGCTGCAGCCCGACACAAAACAGGCTACAGCCCTGCGAGCCTGCGTCAGCTGGCATGGGCCAGCTGCGGGGGTCTCATTGCATCGTAGACATACTCTTAGATTGGTCTCCTCCGGCTCGCTCTCTTGGTCTCTGAAGGCTGCATAAGGTGTTTGGAGGAGGCTAGTGAGGAGGGGAGTTGGCGGAAGAGCAGGACCTGCTGCGCTGGAGTTGGGATGGATTTATTTATATCTCCCAGGAGATATAAAAGGTCTACTAATGTCCCACGGGGGAGTGTCTATGCCAAGGCCTCCTCCCTGGGTTGTACCAGGGCGCTGTCCTCTGTGGATGGCGCCCGGAGGGGGCGCTGTAACCCAGGGAGCAGGGGGACTGCATATAGGGCAGCCCAAGGAGCTGGGTTTAGGAGACAGGAGGTGAAACTTAGTAAATGAACATTTAGAATGAGCCATTTCCCAGGCGGTGGAATCTCCCTCGGAAAGGGCTGGGCGCTGCTTTGCTCGGGGCCTTGCAAAGTAGCCTGAACAAAGCAGCAGGCAAGTTTCTAAGGAGGGACCCATGGTGAGGCTGCTCGTCTGAGCCTTGGGAGACCTGGGTTCAAATCCCTGCTTTGCCCCAGACACCCCGTAAGCTGCTCTGTGCCTCAGTTCCCCCATCTGGACAATGTGGCTCATCGCACTGCCCTACTGCCCAAAGGGAAAAAGAGGAAAGACTGAGATGGGGCCATTGAAGTACCTTAAACTGACCATAGACCAGCCTGGATTGGCGGCTGGGGGTCGGCCAAGAGGGAGATTCAGCGGACACACCTTGGCGCGGGACGGAAAAGGGGGCCAGCAGCTGCCCTTGTGAGCTAGCCGACAAGCCCAGCTGTTTGTCGTCCGCCTGGCCTGGGCTCTGACTCCTGTCACCCTGTTCTGAGCCCAAAACCTTTCAGAGAGGCGCTGGAGAGAGGGATGGGAACCGTCATTTGGAGAGCCCCATCCCGGCGGTGGGTTTCTGGGACTGGAGTCTCCCTCCCAGGCAGGCACAAGAGAGAGATGGTGGGGTTACCAGTGACCCCTCCCTTTCCATGGGGCAGGGGCAATTACTTTACACCAGCCCAAGTCTGAGTAACAGGCAGGCGGTGGAGGGAAAATGATCATCACTGACCAAAGGCAGCTACCTTTGCTGGCCCCGAACTCTGTGCTCCTGTAGTGACGGGAGTCAGGTTCCCGGGCAGCTCCCCCCGTCCCAATAGCCCTGCCCCAGTCTGTGATTATCTACCCAGCAGCTGGAGGTGCTGATTGGGCCAAATGAGTCACGTGGTGCAGCCCCCCCCCAAAAAAAACCCACCCCAAACCAGCAGCTGCAGCTGGCTCCCTTGCGATTAAGAATAAAGCCTCCGAGATTAAAGAGAGCTCGGATGGAGCCAGCCCCAAGGGGAGCCAGGGGAGCAGGGCACGGCCTGGCGAGGGAGGGGGGCAAAGCACTGGGCTGGGGCTCGGGAGAGCAGGATTTTGTTCCCACTTCTGCCACAGACTTGACCTTGGGCAAATGGCTCTGGGCCAGCGTTGGAAAGGGGTTTCCGTGTTTCCCGGCAGCGCAGAAGAAGGCTCAGCCCCAGGGTGACCCAATGCCAAGCAGAACTTTCTGCCCTGATTTCGGTGGCTCCCTGCAGGGTCTGGGGGGATCGTTAAGCCCCTTAAAAATGGGATTTTCCGAAGCCGGCCAGCCAGGAGTGAAATGCTGAGGAGAGGCGGGAAAGGGGAAGGGCGAGGGGCTCAGTGGCTGAGCTGGTGTGCCTGGCGGATGGGCCAGAGGTAGCCGCCTCCGGGTGGGATCCTCATCCGTGAGCTCTCTCCCGGAGTCAGCTCAGGGGCTTGGATAGGGGCCCTAGCAGCCGAAAATCCACCCCTCCTCCGCCTGCCTCCCGCTCCCACGCTGGGCCTGCATTTCCCTGAGTGCCCGTCCTCCATGCAGGGGCTGGGCCGCTCCCCCTTATCTCTGGGCGGCCTGTCTCTGGCCCTCCCGCTGCGGGGTCTGACAGGTACCCAGTCGTAGGCCTGGCTCAGAGCTGGCTTGGTGGACCGGGCGCCGCTGGCGAGCCAGGTGGTCCCCGGCAACCTCCGGGAATCCCGCTCCGGGCGGCGGGGGGGCGGCATCGCCGCTTTGAAACTTCGGCCCCCGGGGGGTTAGACGGGACCCGAGCCGGAGCTCTGACAGGGTCAGGGGCACCGGTAGGGTGGACTTCCCACTTCAGCGCCTATCTGCCTGTCTGCGCCTATCGTCCCTTTAAAAATCCGGCCTGTCATCGCTTTGGGCCTCAGTAGGGACTAATGACCCTTCAGTGTCTCCCTCTGTCCAACGGGACTAATGACCCTGCCTCTGTCTTTACAGTCTGAATAGACAGGGCCTGTCCCCTATTAAGTGTCAGTGCAGCACTAATGGGGCCTTGGTCTCGGCTCCTCTAGCTGCCACTGGGTATAACAATACGGGACACCCCAGGGCACCGGTTGGGAGCGTCGGTGGCATCGTGCCAGGCCCTTTCCTCGCGGCCCCGGGTCCAGCGCCCGGCGCTCACCTTCTCCTGCAGGCGCTCCAGCATGGCGGCTAAGTGAGCCTCCCGGTTCTCCTTGTTGGACTCCATCCTCTGCGCCAGCTTCTCCTTGGCTGCCTTGATGAAGTTGTTGTTCTCCTCGATGGCTTTCTGGATGACCTCCCGCTCGTGCTCCCGCTTCTCCGCCAGGTGCTTCAGGAGCTCCGCTTCCTGGTACTGCACCCACAAAGCAAACAGGACAAGCCGGCTGAGCGCTGGGTGAGAGCCGCGCGGGGTCCCGGGCCCGCTGGGGACAGCCAGGTGCCTGAGTCACGAGTGGAACCAGGTGTTCAGCCTACGATACATAACCCCCTCTCCACCCGAGCCACAGTTGCTGCCTTAACAGGGTGACCAGATGTCCCGATTTTATAGGGACAGTCCCGATTTTTGGGTCTTTTTCTTATATAGGCTCCTATTACCCCGCACCCCCGTCCCGATTTTTCACTCTTGCTGTCTGGTCACCCTAGCTGCCTAGGAGATTGAGGCCCGGATCCTCAAAGGGATTTAGGCGCCTAACTCCCATTGGCGCCTAAATCCCTTTGAGGATCTTGGCCTTAGTCCTTTAGCTCAAGCTGCGGAGACTCGGGCGCTTAGCTCCGCTGGTTCAAAGCCCAGTGATGGCCAAGCTGCCGGTCATTCCACAAGCCCATGCTCCGTGTGACTGTGTTTTCCTGCCTCCAGCTTTTCACGACAGCCCGGTTCTCAGGTTAGCCCATTCCAAGCGACATTCAACTGCTTCCCCATGGACCTCCTCAGAGACTTCCCAGAACGCTCTGCGCCTGTTCCCACGCCGGGACGCACCAGCGCCCCCATGTACCACGTTTCCCCGGGGCCTCTCTCCCCACGCAACGTGAGCCCTGGGGGCCCGTCTGCCTACCTTCCGCCGCTCCTCGGCCGCCTCCAGCCGCTTCTGGATCTCCTCCAGGGAGGGGTCGCGCCGCCGGGGCAGGGAGGCGTTGAACTCGGGGATCCCATCGAAGGATGGCGGCTTTAGGATCACCTCGAAGGACTGGCCCGAGGTGCGCTTGTTCAGCTCGATGACCTCCATGTCCGAAATGACGCACCAGGTGAGGTCGACCGTGTCTGCTGGGAGAGCGAGGGAGGCGTTAGCGCTCGCACACTCACACTGCTCCCTGCAGCCACGCACACCTGCTCGCACGCTCGCCCCCTCACCTGCTTGTATGCTCACACCACCCCTGCAGCCGTTCACACCCGCTCGCATACTCACCCTCCACAGCTATTCACACCTGCTTGCACACTCAAACTGCTCCCTGAAGCCATGCACACCTGCTCGCACGCTCGCCCCCCCACCTGCTTGTATACTCACACTGCTCCCAGCAGCCACACTCGCCCCCACCACCTGCTTGTATACTCACACCGCACCTGCAGCCGCTCACACACTCACCCTCCACAGCTACTCACACCTGCTTGCACACTGCCCCCTGCAGCCACTCACACACAAACACACACTTGCCCACTCACACCCCTGCAGCTCCTCTCATCCACTCACACTCACTGCACCCCCTGCAGCCACACCTGCTCACACTCACCCACTCACACACATCCACTTGCACACTCACCCCAGCTACACACTCACACTCTGCCCCCACCGCCATGCAGTCACACTGGTTCACACACTCACACCCACTTGCACGCTCACACTCAACCCCTCTGAAGCCACACACACTAAACGCCCCACAGCCACTCACACCTTCTTCCATACTCACACCCGTTTGCACACTCATAGTCCACCACCCCTAGCCACTCACTCACACTCAGTTCCCCACCAGCCGCTCACACTCACATACGCTCACGCTTAATCCTCTACCATCCGCTCACACCAGCACACACATACTCAGTTCCCCAGAATTAACACACACACGCTCACGCACCCTGCATTCACTCACCCCCTATGCCCATGTTCACACCCCTCCTGGTTTACTCACCCCCATTCACCGCTCTTTTCTTCAGGCATTCACCCACGCTCCCCCTTACACACCGGCCCCACGGTCACTCATCCATTTCCTCGCCCCTTATCTTCTCATTCTCCCTCACGTCTCAGGCTCCATCACCCGCTCTGAGCCGACACACCCACCAGCACACCTCCCTCCCCCACCCTGTGCCAGTCCATTGTTCAAAGCACAAACACAGCCGGTTTTACCGCTTGTCCCTGGCAAGGCGGCTGCGGGCTGGACTGGCTTACAATGGGCAGTGTAAACGTGGAGCAGGCCTGGCGGGGAGTACCAGGAGAGTGCGTAGCCTGCCAGGATACAGGCAGTGCCCCTGCTGAGACATGGGAACAAGCAATGGCCCTTCATGGACAAGGTTCAGCTTAGCGCAGATAGACGTGAGTCATAGATTTTGTTTGGTCTGCAGGCTGAACCGAAAAATCTGGGGGGGGAAATTGGTTTGGTTCAAAGTGAAGCTGAATTATCTTGGTTTTTTTGCTGAACCGAAGAGCCAGAAAAAAAACACGAGTCTCATAAAATGTTAAATTTGACCCAAAAATGAAATTATTTTTAATTTTGTTTCAGCTGTTTTTTTGGGGAGGTGTTTTTCATCTCTTTCTCTCTCTAATTAGCTAAATAACAAACCGATCCAACATTTCAAAAACCCATTTTTTCCACACTTTTTATCTGGCAGAAACTATTTGCTGAATCCAACCCGAATTCACTAGCAGCTTCGTGGATCTGAAACATGTATTTTTGGTGAATTTGCTGTGTATCTCACACTGGCTAAGGGGATGCTGTCCCATTCCAGGGACTGATCCCCCTGGAGGATAACAGCCTACTACTGCTATTTGCCACACACACAAAAAATGCACCCAGCTCTGGGAGTTGTGGTGGATCACAACCTCAACATGCGTCAGCAATGGGATGCTGTTGCAAAAAAAGCAAATGCAATTTTAAGTTGCATTAACAGAGGCATAACATGCAAGTCACGGGCAGTGATAGTACTGCTCTACTCGGCGCTGGTTAGGCCTCAGCTGGAGAACTGTGTCCAGTTTTGGTCACCAATGTATAGAAAGGATGGAGAGAAACTGGAAAGGATCCAGAGGTGAGTGACAAAGATGACCAAAGGGCCGGAATGCAAGGCCTACGAGCAAAGGCTGAAGGATCTGGGTATGTTTAGTTTGGAAAAGAGGAGAATAAGGGGGAACATGATAGCGGTCTTCAAATACTTGAAAGGCTGCCATAAAAAAGATGGAGAAAAGCTGTTCTCTCTTGCCACAGGGCGAGAGGCAATACGGTCAAACTCCAGCAGAGCAGATTTAGATTAAATCTAGGAAAAACTTCCTAACTGTAAGAACAGAAGATGGGCGGAACAGACGCCTGGGGAGGTTGTGGAAGCTCCTTCACTGGAGTTTTGCAAAAAGAGGCTGGAGAGCATCTGTCTGGGATGGTTTAGACACAACAAAGCCTGCGTCCTGGCTGGGGATTACACTAGATGACCCTTGTGGTCCCTTCTAGCCCTGTGGTTCTATGACTCTATGATTCGATGCTTTGGAAATAGACAATGAAACCATTCAGGCTACAATGCAGCCAAGAGCCCAGTTTTCGGTATGAGCCATTCCTCGTGGCAATCCGGGAAGCCAGGCTCTCTGCTGCGCCTTCCAGAGTGACCTCACACTGCGCGCCAACGCACGAACAGGAGGCGAAAGGAGCACGGCAGTTGGCGGGATTGATGGGGGAGCAGGCCGCTCCGAGGGTGGTGATGCCCAATTCCCAAGGATCCTTGCTGTCGAGAAGCATGACTGGGTCTGCCGATGCGAGTCACCTGGAACGATCCATCTAGTTGTGGCTTCCCTGAAATCAATCTGTGGAAACGCCCACTGTCTGCGCCTTGCATTTCTGACTCCCCTGCCAGTGGGAGCCGGAGCCAACGTTATTATTATCCGCTAGCATCCGCCGAGCGCCCGCAGGGAGCACAGTGCCGTAGAAAGTAGCTAGGAAATCATGCGCCCTGCCTCTAGATCCTTACAATACAAATAAGAGGAAGGGAGACTCAAGGAAGATAGCTGCTGTCAGACAGGAAGAGACCAATGGGCTACCTATTCCTGTAGCTTGTCTTTGACAACGGCCAATGCTTCATGCTTCCGACGCGGCAAAATGCCTTTGTACCTGAGGGAAGGGAAGGTGAATTTCTTCCTGATCCCATGTGGTGATCCGTCTGCACCAGGAAGCACGAGGGTGGATGGCCCTGATCATTGTGATCCTACCCAGAGGCTGTTCTTTGTCATGTAAATGCCCAGTGGGGTTTTTTTAACTTATGCTAAGCTAATAGCGATTAGCGAGAGTGGGTTCTGCAGGCTAATTATAGGCCAGGAAAGAAAGGCGTTTGAGGAAATAACAGCAGACGCGACCAATATCACTGATGTTAGTAATACACTGGCTAAAGAGGTGATGTCCCATTCCAGGTGCTGGTCTTGCTAGAGGATAACAGCCTCCTACTGCTACCAGCTCATGCAGTCTCTCCCTTAGCTGAAGCGGCTTTTGGGGCAGAAGGTGTGGGATTCAATCACCGCCCTGATCCGGGGTGCGGGTTGTGACGCGCTAGTTTGCTTTCCAGATGAGCGTGGTCGAGCTGATCTCCTGCCTCTGCCCTCGTTACTAAGGGATTTCCCGGCCGTTCCCGCGAGAGTCTAGTGAAACCCTCTGGTGCCGAACGTTGTGGTGTAATCCTCCCTGCTGCCAGCAGGTGGCCCTCGCCAGCTGCACAGCCCCAGCCAGGTGTGAACCCCTCTGAGTCAGCAGGTGTGAACCTCGCCCTCGGGGGCCCTTCCTGACCCAGCCTGATGTTTGCTGTGTGGGATACAGCCAGGCAGGGTTCCAGGAGAGCAGCTGTTTGCCCCACAGCAGGCCCGTGGTAATACCAGGAGGAATTAATGTGCACTGATCCCCTTCTCCTAACAGGAGCAAGCAGGTGAGCGACCTACCTTCGTATTTATAGGCCGGTTTGTTCAAGGGGTCGGCCAGGAAGCAGGAGCAGAACAAGGACACGAGAGGGAGCTCCTTCATCTTCTCTTTGTACGCTGCGAAAACACCGTCGGGAGAGTCAGTCTCCGCAGCCCCAGCTGACGGCCAGAGAATCCTACCTGCTTTGAGCCGCCCCGCATGCGCCTCCCTGACCCAAATGCAGCCACCTCTGGGGTGGAGCAGCTGCGGCTCGCTGCTGCGGGGCAGCGAGGAAGTCTGCCGGGAAGGACCCCAGAGCCAAATGCTCCTCGTCTGCCTCAAGGGGGTGAACAGGTCCATCTGAGGGCAGGGATTCCAAACCCGTGGCTCCAAGCCCTCCGGCTCCAGCAGTGAAATCGGGGGGATGGCGGCTGAGCCAGGCCCCGTGCGGCTGAGTTTCGTGAACCTCTTTGATACCAACCGCTCCTCACTTTTCACACCACCGGGCACGGCGATCGCACCTGTTAGCCACTGCACCTAAAGGCAGGCACGTGTTGCTCTCCCAGGGGAAACTGAGGCAGAGTGTGGCCCAGGAACCGAGCCCCAGGAAGCCAGGGCCCTACTCGCTAGGCTGCCCTGCCCCCTGTTGGAGTTGTAGCAGCAAGGCTGGGTCTGCTGAGCTCCGGTGGGGTGAAGCAAAACCCCAGGGCGGCACCAGAATCAAGTGGAAGGGGGTGACCTGATCCCAGAGTGTGGTGGCAGCGGTGGGGAAAGGAGGAGGTGGGCGAGCAAAGCGGCATGCCTGGCATGTTCGACTGCATTGCGACACCCAGCCGTCCCCTACGAGCGCGCTGGGAGGCGTGGGCATTGCCCATGCGGGCACCTGTCCAGGTGGGCACTCTCAGGGCAGGAGGTTGGGCCCATCTCTATCTGGGCCACCTCCTGCATCTTCTGAGCTGCAGAGGCCAATTTAACCAGGTGACTCTCCCAGGAAACTGCGAAAGAACGGGGGCAGGAGCAATTCTGGGCTCCTGCCGGGGCTAGGGACCCAGCCATGGCTCATCCTCCCCCTGCCCTGCGTGCAGCTGATGGAGACGAAGGCCATTGCCTGTCCCACGGGAAAGGGGTCAGGGCCAGACGCCGGCTGCGCTCTCTCCTCCGCGCTAGCAGGTGGAGCGAGGGGCCGCGGGCTGGGGGTATCTCACGGCGTGTCTGTACCGGCCAGAGTCATGGCGCTCGGGTTCCTTCTGCAGCCTGGGAAACAAGTGTGGCCAGAAGCTTTCTCGGGGCCTGGAGGAGCAAAGAGACGAGATGGTTAGCACTCAGCAGGGCTCCCGTTAACCCTTCGGGGAAGGCGCTTCAGGCAGACAGGGTGCTCTCCCCACGCCTGGTACCGGCCCACACACACACACACACACACACACACACACACACCCCCGTATGAACACAGATCCCACGCATTGCCACTCATAGGTACACCACACCCACCCATGATCCATGGACACACAATCACACGCAGGCACACACCCCTGGCCAAAATATACACTGACACACAAGCACACACGCAGACGTGCACAGGTACACAAACTCACACACAGACACACAAACACTCTTATGTGTACACCTCCCTCCCCCGACATCTCTCTGCCCAGCCCCATGGATACAGCCAGACCTTTGCTAGCATCCAGTTTACAAATACTCTGTCATATATAACCCCCCCCCTCACAAACAGATGCTCAGACACGCCGGCTGCCCCTGGGTAGGTGGGATATTTCCACCCCCTCTGTCTCTTTCCCCCGACAAATACCATTTGCTCACTTTCTCTCCCACCCAGTGAAACCCACTGGAGACACAAACACCCCCGTGCCCACAAACACATGCACCTGGTGCCTTCAATATACGACCCACCCGGCCAACCACGCACCACACCCGGACACCCCCCCGCCCAGCCCACACCCTGCTCGCCTCCCTGACGTCCCCCCTTTGCATTTCTACCAGCGACGTCCTTTACACAGAATTCGAACCCCAGGCGCTCAGGGCGCTTCGAGACACCCGTGAGCTGAGCCAACCAGCCGCACTGCGAGACCAGTGGGCTGGTTCCTACTGCGCAGAGCGGCCAGTGAGACCCCCCCACCCGGGGCATTAGGAACACAGAAGTGGCTTGCCAGGGAGAGAATCCAGGAGTCCGGCGCTATCACTACTAGGCCATCCTGGCTCTAAACAACACTGCTCATGGACCGACCTTGTAAATCCCCCGTGCCCATTGCAAGCCTTGGGGGGCCCCAGAGGAGCCCCGGCTGGGTGCAGGCTGGCCTGAGTCATGGCAGCGAATGCAGCCTCATGGCACCAGGACAGGCCTGTTTGACGCATCGCGGGGGAGGAGAATCCCCTTCAGCAGGGCTGGCCGGCCCCCCAGCCAAGGAAGCCAGAGGTTAATGGAGGGGGAGGCGATAGATTGGTGAAGACAGGGGCGGGAGGTGGCGGCCCAGCTGATCCAAGGCAATCAGGCCTCGCCAGGGCCCGTGCCCAGTAACCCCTCAGCTGGGGCTGAGCTGGGAATACTCCCACCCCCGCCTCCTGCCCGGTCATTAGGGGCCATTAGGGGCTCACGGGACCTTGCGGGCCGATGCGGTTGCCAGGCGACCGTGTTCAATAGCAGCCTCATCCCCTGCCCCCTTCTGCTCAGCTGCCAACGCCCCGCACTCCTGACCCGCAGCCCCCTGCTATCCCAGCCCTGGCTCCCCACACCCCGCTATGCCAACGCCCCTCAATCCCGACCCGCAGCCCCCTGCTAGCCCAGCCCTGGCTCCCCACACCCCGCTGTGCCAACGCCCCTCACTCCTGACCCGCAGCCCCCTGCTATCCCAGCCAGGGCTCCCCACACCCCTATGTGCCAACGCCCCTCACTCCCAACCCGCAGCCCCCTGCTATCCCAGCCAGGGCTCCCCACACCCCACTGAGCCAATGCCCCTCACTCCCGACCTGCAGCCCCCTGCTAGCCCAGCCCTGGCTCCCCACACCCCGCTGTGCCAATGCCCCTCAATCCCGACCCGCAGCCCCCTGCTAGCCCAGCCCTGGCTCCCCACACCCCGCTGTGCCAATGCTCCTTGGCCCCAATGTGCAGCTTGTCATGCTAGTCCAGTCCCCACCCACCGACCCCCACACACCCGCTCCTTTTGCTGATGCACCCGACACTTGCCCTGCAGGGATCACACTGGCCGAGCTGCGTGTGGGGAGCCCAGCGCTGGCATAACAGGGGCCATTGTGGGCCAGGCTTGTGGGGCATCAGCAGAGCTGGAAGAGGTGGGGAGGGGGGCAGTCAGGACAATGCAAACCCTTCTTTCAGAAGCCAACAAAACAAAGCAAAGGAAAAAATGGCCACTGGGGCAGACAAAGCCGCTTTTCTTCCCTCCCCGCAGCGAGGGAGCCGCTGAAACAGGGCGTAGGTCCCACAGCCCAGAGCGTTACATAATGCCCGGTGCCCCTCGGGGACCACACACGTTCAGCACAGCTGGGCCTATACAGGTCTGTGGGTCACATATTCCAGCTTCACTCGCTCCCTGCTTGAGACCAACCAATACAGGTGTGGGGGGGGTGCCCAGCCAGGCGCCTTTCCCATTGTCCTATCTGGCACCCATCCCTGCAGGGTCGCAGCGCAGTGAGAGGTGGGTGACCACGGGCAGGGGAGTCTCCTACTCATGTCCTAGCTAACGATACTCAGCGAGATTTAGCCCTCACACAAAGGATCCCGCAGACCAGTGCCCGGGAGCTGGGAGCCTGGCCTGGAAAGACCCATTCGACTACTGGGGCATATGCCACTGAAGTCATTTACCAGCAAAGTTATTTCTCCTACAGGGCACAGCCGGCGTCTCCCGGCCTTTCAGTGCATGGCCCGCGAATCCCCGCCACGTTACACAGCTGACGCCTCTCGTGTTTGGAATCAGCGCCGTTTCGGGGCCCAGAGTCCAATTTCTTTTCCTTATGATACGCCAGGAAGGGGCACAATTAGTTCCCAAGGCCAAGAGACCACCCCACCGGTGGCCTTCAGTTTCACCCCAATGGCGGTGAATTGGCTCAGGCCCGGAGAGGAAAAGGGGACTGATGACGGGAAATGCTGAGGACGCTGCCTGAACCCATCTGCCCAGGTTCTGTGGTGACCAGGGACGTAAAAGAGCCTCTGTTGAGAGCCCAAGGTAGAAACATACGGAGCCTAGCGACCACAGGCCTTGCCTATGGTAGTCTGCAATGATGGTCCAACCCGTAGCACCGTACAGTTGTGACACTGTACTGTATGGGGCCGTGACTCTGCTAAGTAACCTGATACATGGCCCTTTCCAGTCCTCAGTCCCAAGGCTCCTTGCAAAGGGGGTAAGTAGTATTAGCGCCATGTTACAGATGGGGAAACTGAGGCACGGGGCAGCGCCCTGACGTGCCCAAGGTCCCACACAGTCAGGGGTAGAGCTGGGAATTAAACTGCGGTCTCCTGTGTCCTATCCCCACCCTTCCTACAGGCGGCTTTATCCCTGGCTGCACATTTTTCCTCAAACCGGTTTTCTGTCAGAAAATGCCATTTTGATTCACCTGAAATCGTTCATTGAAATCGTATCGATTTTGACAACCTTTCGTCTTGAAAACACGACCCGCCCTGTTTCGAAAATGTCGCCGCAGCCCATGCTGATCTTTTCGGAATGGAAAGTTTCGCTTTTTCGTTTGGAAACGGCCTCGTGTCTCGAAATTTGCTTTACTTTATATTTTCAAAAGCAATACATTAAAAAGGGTCAAAACCGAAACACAATGTGCCGGAGACGAGACATTTCGATTGACTAGAGTTTAAACAAAAATTCAAAATTTTGTTGTGTGACCATTTTAGATCTTTTGTCCTGATTCAGGGTGAAGTTTTCGTTTTTTCAGGATTTCACTGTTCTTCCCGGTACAGACGGCTGATTTCTGACAAGCTCTCTGAGGTGCCTCACAGCACAAACAAACAACACATGGTCCCTCTCCCCGCTTATGTAACATGCTGCGTTGACAAACGGGGCATCGTGTCCCTGTCTAAAGGCCGGTCTGATAAAAGATAGCAGCCTACTACCTCTACCTGCTGTTGGAGTTACTCCCTTAGCTCAGTTGGTAGAGGCCTATCCTGAGGTTCAAGCCCGTCGGATGACCCCAATCTAGGATTCTGCCCCCCTTCCCCAGCACCGATGCTGTCCCTGACCCCTAGTCTGTGACTGTGGATTAATTCCCACAGGTTCTTTCTGCCTAGGGTTTTCTTAAGTGTGCCTGGCAAAGGTTGGGAAGAAGTGGTAGGATTTCCCACCAGGAGCTCTTTCTAAACGCTCTTTAGATCAACTCTTTTTATTTTCAAAGCAAACCCTTTCAAACCTTTCTCCACCCTGCGCATCCAAACAATTAGTGGCTGCAGCGTCATACGAGCAACCCTACAATAACAACCCAGCATGGAAAGCTCAGCCCTCACCACCAACCCTCGGATCAATAAATCAGCGCGTTCGACTCAGTAGGTGACCCTACGATAATAACCCGGCAGGTGCAGCCCAGCACTCTCAGAGTAGCCCTACAATACCAGGCCAAAGGTAACACGTGTGTCTCGCTTATGGGCAACCCGACGACAACAAACTAGGATGTAAAAGCACAGTGGGAGGGACTAGCGTTCCCGAAGGGCACTAGGTTTTGCTGTTGATTGTCAACAAAAAGAGGTTTTTCAGCTTTGAAAAATACAGCTATGAAAAATACCTCCTCCCTCTGTCACCTGGAGCCTTTACAAGCCAGATCAGCAGCTTACCTAGCTCAGCCGCCTGGGAAGTCAGATCTCCGGGTGCAGTTCTGGCTGTGGCCTGGGGTCTCCAGGAGGGCAGACAAGTCCCGTCTGGCCTTTAATCCGGGATCATGGCAGAGGAAGGACACCCCCCTGCTCTCACAACAGCTGTTTCTCAGCCTGCCCTGCTCTGAGCTGTGACCTGCCCACCCCCTGATGGGAGGCCGGGGCTGGCAGAATGCAGTGTGCCCTGTGCTAGCCCAGCCTGGGGACAGTGGATAAAACCGGGCGCTGGCTGCTCGTTAAATGGGGCGCACGGAACAGTGCTGGAAAAGGCACCACAATTAAAGTTCTTCCCCGTGGCCCCGATTCATCCCCCCGGCGCACAGGTCCTTATTCATGTACTCATCCCGCCGCCCTGCTCTCCCCAGCTCCGGCTGGCCTCTGAGCAGCACTATGAGATGGCCCCCAAAGCGGGGGGTGTTGTAAGAGCTCTTAGCCCTGCTGAAGAACTCTCCTTCTGAGGAGCTCGAAGCCCCTCGGATCGAATCGGCCCAGGGAGGTGGGGAAAGCGTTTCAGCCCCATCGTACCCATAAGGGAAACTGAGGCACGGAGCAGTGCCGGGCGGGTTTTCAATGTTCACCCAACGCCGTTCCCATTGATGGCAGCAGTCAACATCCCGCTGGCTGCAACGATAAGACGCCCGTTGACTTCGGTGGGAGCGGCGCTCGGCCAAGGCATGGCTAAGGAGTGGGGCCAGGACTTGAATTCCAAAGGAGGGTGCCCCATGGCTGTGCACGAAAAGCCCCTGGAGCCTGGCACGCGCCGTTCCACCCAAGCAGCGAGCCAGGGCAGTGCAGCCCCCAGTCCCGTCCGTGACTGACCGGGTGAGGCCAGGCGGGAGGGAGGCGCTGGGCAGCACAGGGCGTGAATCAGCTGGGAGCCAGAGAGAACCACATGGTCTGTCTGTGTCCAGCAGCCTCCAGGCAGAATCCCCGTTAGAACCATCCCAGCCCATTCCCGTGTCTCTCCCTCTCCCGGGGGAAGCCCAGGCTGTTTGGGCCGGGACAGCACAACCCCCGCCCCAGGACAGGCCTCCTGGTGTTTCTGGGTCTCCCACCCTCAGGGCTGGTGCAGCTGCCAAGTGCGGGGTGGAGCAAGGGTGGCAGGTCAGGACGCTGCCCCCTGCTGGAGCGTCTCGCCACTCTCCGTTCAGGGCACGGGGTGGGCGCCCTGGTGCTGCTCCATTTAGCCTGCTGCGATCCCAGCAGCCGGCACGGCGCGCCCCACGCCCGGCTGGCACACTCCAGCGGCCTTCCTTTGGTCGCAGGCACGCGCGGGCTTTCCAGGGCTACACCTGGGAGGACCCAACTAAGGGATGGAAGCGCCACCATGATCCAGTGCAGCCGAATGCCAAAGCGCAGCCAAACCACGGGCCCACCGACCCCTGAGCCAACGCCCAGTGGCTGGGCACCCGCCGTCTCCCCCTCGTGGTAGGCGCTTGCTAAGGGCACCGCCGCAGAGCCACAGCCACTGCCCCCGTTCTTGCCCAGCCTGTCCCTAGGTATCAACACCCATTTCACTGCCTCGCTCAGAGAGACCTTCCACGGTGCTGGGTTTGACGCAGGACTCTCTGGGCGAGGGCGAGCACAGGCCGCGCTAGAGGAGCGTAAATGGTCCCGTCCGGCTGTGGATTCAAGGGTCGGGGGTCCATCCCTACCTCTGCCACTGACTCCGCCCTGCCGCATTGGGCAGGTTGCGTGCCTCAGTTTACCATCTCTGAAAAGGGAAGTAATAATAGTCACTTACCCAGAAGAAAGGCTGGGAGGCTAATAATAGATTGAAGCCTATAGATCTCCAGCTCCTTGGGGCCGGGGCTGTACTATATGCTTGTAAAGCATCCAGCATATCGAGGGCCCAGACTTGCTGAGATCTCTAGGCGCTACCCAGGAAGGCTAATAACAGTGTATAGTTAGACAGCAGTTTTTGTGCAAAGTTCCCAAAGTGCAAAGCACGCACCATCAGTGTGACAAATGGGGAAACTGAGGCACGGAGCAGTTAAGACTGTGGTGCCAGTTTACACAAAAAGGCCACGGCAGAGGCCGGGCTAGACCCCATAATCTCCTGCATACCAGGAGCCCCTCCCGTCACCTTGCTAGGGCCAGGGCCGGCAAGACTTTCATAATAAGGACTAACTCAGCCCCTAAGGGTCAATCAAATCCAGGGCTTGGGCCGGGCTCAGTGACGGATCCAGCAAGGTCTGCAAGCTCCGGCTGAGTCCCCGGCGAGTCTGGCTCGACAGCTGGCTACTGAAGCTCTGCAGAGGGAGGGAAGCCCTTGATGAAGCCCTGGCTGGGCTGATTTAGTTGGGGTGGGTCCTGCTTTGAGCAGGGGGTTGGACTAGATTAGAACCTCCTGAGGTCCCTTCCAACCCTGAGATTCTATGAATCTAAACTGCTTTCCAAGAGCTGTCAAGCCAGGGATAGGCAGGTAATAATGCAATTCCCCGCCAGGTTTGCTGCACCCTATTGCACTGACCTGTTCCCATGGGTGTGACCAGGTTCCCGCGCAGCGGCAGCTGCCCGTGCCGGCGAGAAGTGCTGAGCGTGGAGGGGGCCGAATGTCCTGGATCCTGGCCCAACGCCACGCAGGGGGTGCGCTGTCACTGATGCCCCTCGTGTGTGTGTGTTTGCGGGAGCAGGCGCGGGCGGCAGCGGAGAAATCCACTGCAGCGGGCCGGATAGGGGGTCGGGGGAGATGCCCAAGAGAGGGGTGGGTCTGTTGATGGAGGACGGGGTGTCAGTCTCTGGGGGGGGGTTGCGGGGGGGGGGGGGGGGCTGCAGCTGCATGTAGGCATGGCTCCAGGGTGTTAGGGGTTAAAGTGGCCTAACTTTCTCTTGGCACGCACAGTGCAGGAGCTGAGGTCACTGAGCTGGGATTGGCACAGGGATCGGACTGGCCCAGGGCCCCTGGTGGAGCCAGCTGTGGGCCCCCGGGTTCCTCCCGGCATCCAGAACCGGCTCTAAGAACCGGCAGGTCCCGGGTCAAGATTGTGCCACGTAAACAAACCCCGCGGCGGGGGGAGAGGGACCCAAACAATGGGCACCGCCTCGTGCCAGGCCCGGAGCGCCGGCTGTGACAATGGATGGATTGTTTCCTCCAGCTGGGGGAACGGGCTGGGTCTGGCGCCGTGGCAGAATCGCTGGGCGGCTTCCCGAGCCCCATCCAATGCCACAAGCGCGCTCCCGCCCCTCGCCTGAGGCTGGGGCAGCACCTACCAGGCGGGTCCGGAAGCAGGGCCCAGACGGGGACTACTTCCCTCTTTAATCCCGAGGTACGGCCAGGAGGTGACGGGCCCGGCGGGAGCGGCCACGAGAGAACACGGCAGGCGGGGAACCCGCCCGCCAGCTGCTACCCGCGGAAGCAGCAGAACCCAAGTGGATCCGCCCCAGCAAATCTCCAGGAGCCACCTAGCCTCCTTGCTATGGCGCCTGGGGTGGGGGGTGGAGGGGCTGTGGTGGTGTGGGGGGAGGGAGGCCTCAGAGGAAGGGGTTTCCTCCCTGTTGCAAGGGCTCCTGTCTTCTGCAGCCTTGTGGGCGGCACGTCCCGGTCACCAAGGGCCCGGCACATTGTCAGAGCGCTAGGACTAGGGAATGCCAGGAACCCTGCTGGCCACGCTGGGCTGGCTTCTAGCCAGGGCCCATTAATGCCCAGAGACAGAGGATAAACGAGGCCACCTCCGTGCAGCTCAGAGCAGGCCTGGAGTTGCTAAGCTGGCCATGGGCTCCTCACACCCAGCGCTGCTGCTGCCCCTCAATCCCAACCTAGAGCCCCCCCCCCACCCCCGGCTGTCCCAGTCCTGGGATATCCCACTCCCCACACAGCCCTGTCCATGCCCCTCACTCCTGACCTGCAGCCCCCGCTGCTGTCCCAGTCCTGGGCTCCCCACACAGCTCTGCTGACACACCTCGATCCTGACCTGCAGCTCGCCCCCCCCACCCCGCTATCCCTGTCCTGAGATCCCCCCCGAAGCTCCTCAGTCCTAGCCCGCAGCACCCCTTTCTAACCCAGTTCCCTCACCCCTGCTGAGGCGCCTCGATCCTGATCCACAGATGAGCGCCATCGACCCTCCATATTGCTCAGATCCCCATCGCCTTGTCTCAGGGGAAGCCCAATGGCCCAGAGCGATAGAGACCTATTCACATCACACAGGAGCGCTGGAACCTCTGTAGAATTCGGGGGGCCACTGAAGCTGGAATTGTGGCCCCGCCCCCTGCTCCTCCTGTCCCCCGCAAGGCCCCGCCCCCTGGTCAGGCCAGAAGCTGGAGCCGAGCCATGGTAAGAGCTGCCCAGGGAACCCCGGACTGTTGTGGGGAGCCCCAGACGCCCCAGGTACCCTGGGTGGCACGCCCCAGGGGGTAGGGATGCAGGCCAAGGGCTGCTCTCGGCTACTACACCCATGTTAAAAAGTGGGTGGGCCATGGCCCCCAGGACTCCTCCCTTGGTTCTGGCACCCCTGACATCCCAAAAGAAGGAGAGTTTGCTAAACTCCTCTTTGATCCTCTGGGTTTGGAGATCACAGAGGGCTTTGGGGCCACTGTCACCCTGTCTGGCCCTCTAGCTCTCCCATCAGAAACCACAAGTGCCTTAAAAACCAATGGGTTGTCCTAAGCTACAATGGCAGGTGAGGCAGTGGGGCCAATACCTGACTCATCCAAGGTTCTTTGGGGGGAAGGTCCATGTCTTCTGCAAGCACCCAGCCTCTCTCCAGGAAACCCCTCTTTAAACCTCTGTTATTTTCCTGGACAGCCCCAGCACACAGCCAGGGCTTAGCAAAGAGCGCTCCTATCTGGGGATGTCACACTCACCGTGATAGGCTGGGCCACATGGGAAAGGGGCTAATGGCAGGGAGCGATTTGTGCTGGTGTCTGAACACCAAACGTGTGTCATTGCTGGATTGAATCCTGCTGCAATTGGACAGGAAAACCTAGACTGGAAAAACCTCTGGAAAAACCTAGACTGGCGAAATAGGTCAGAAGTCATTAACCCATCATTCCCCCAACTCCCTGGCACCAAGCGAAGCCACATGATGGGGCAGCATAGACTTCACAGTTACCAGACCTTCTGCCCCCAACCCAGGCTGCTAAGGGGGAATTTCCACTTGCTGCAGCTGTGTGCGGGCTGATCCCACTGCGGGGCGGGGGAGAGGTGTTGCTGCCACTAGAGGTCGACATAGTTACAAGACGCGGGAGGGGCTCTGACATGCCAGGCAGCGTGGGGACACCCTGGCCAAGCACGCACGGCCCGGCCACCTCAATTGCAACCCCTCTGCTGCGATTTAAACGCCCGTTCCTCAGCTGCTAATGAAGTGTGCTGCAGGGGCCGCGGGCTAGCCCTTCTGAAGGCCTGATTGAAGTGAACGCTTGAAACGATTCCTCCCAGGCCCCGGTGGATGTTTGTCCATCTCTCAGCATTGCCACACAAATCTCCATGTTGTACCTCTTTACTCAAGAGAGGCTAAGAGCTGGGATCACAGAGGGGCTGCAGGTCAGGATTGAGGGGCACCAGCATCACGGATGGAAACAGCCCGAGGGCCAGGCAGGCTGCGGGGCAGGGAGCCCACCGGGACTGTAGAAGCAGACGCTGGAGGTTAAAACAAGCCCACTGCTGACTTAGTTTTGCTGTGAGTGCTGCTGTTTGCTAGACAGAGGCAGCAGCCGCCCTGCATAATGCCAGATGAGCTCATCTGGGCTGAACAATGAGGCGCCCGTCCATGCGTCTGGAAGGGCTGGTGCGATCTGCCTGCACAGCCCTCCCCAGGTGGGGAAACCTCCACCCTCCCCAGGGCTGGTTCAGCTTTTAGAGGCTCGATGCATTTCTTGGCCCTCCAGCTGCTGCCCAGTTCTCTGCTCTCTCACCTGCCCCTCCCCATCTGAAATAAATATTTAAAGACATCACAAGGAAAGAACATTTCCTGCCTCCATCAATAAAGCAGACTGCCCCCCTCCCCGCCCTTTCCAGCACTGACAGCAACCGCCCCCCTGGCTGCTTCCTCACTTCTCGCTGCTTTGGTGCCTGCTGTTCCCATCAAGAAGGCAGGGGAAGCCTCTTGGAATGCTCCATCTCCGGGATGTCCCACCTGGGAACCCCTGGGCCAGGCCCCTGCAATCCCGTCCCACCCTAGCTAGCTCTCAGGTGGGGCTACCCCCAAAGGCGACATCCTCGGGGCATGTTCCGGAAGCAGGGAGTGACCCTAACTGACCCCACTCGGGGCTAAGGGAGTTTTCCACCCGAAGGTTGGGTGGGGTGTGTGGACAGGGAGCCAGGGATTTGCAGCCCTCCTCTCTGCCAGATGGGAAGTGGGATCAGAGAGACCCACCTGTGCTCTGGTTACAGCCAGCGAGCCTTGAAAGCAACGGGCCGGAGCCTGATCCCATGTACACTGACTTTACCCCCATGTGAACTCACTTCAGTGGGGCTAATCCTCATTTACACCAGCTGGAGATCAGAACCAGGCTCGATGCATCTATTGTGGAGTTAAGAAGGAAAGAAAGACAGAGCGAGAGAGAAACCCCCATGCAATCCGGGTTATGGCTGGACAGATTAGTATGAAAGAAAACGTCAAAGATACAGGATCCAGCCCCAGAGTTAAGACTGGCACCACTTTTGAAAGGAAAGAACCAACCAGTGCATTTAGATTTGGACTCACTGCACTTTCTCCCTGCCCGGGGGGATGCGCCCACCAGCTGGGCAAAGGCAGCCCTGCTCCAAGCACAGAGGAGCTCTGGGATGAGGAGGAGGAGGAGGAAGGAGCTGGGCGTCTCTCTCTTGGAGTGGTCCAGTGGCTACCACTCCTGGATGCTGCTACAGGCACGGGGGCCTGCGCCTCCCCAAGCAGCAAAGCAAAGTGGGCCCTCCCAAGGGGTGAGAGCGAGCCAGCAAGTGGGAGTCAGACAGGACAGACAAAGAGGGAGCCTGCAGCTGGACTCACCCAATGACGGGGAGCCCCTCCACTTGGGGGGGGGGGGGGGATCGCGGCGCTTTCAGACCCAGCCCGAGCTTTTAGGAGACACGGAATAAGAAAACGGCGAACGGTGCCAATCGGTTTTGTAAAAACCCCTCGCGCTATTTCCTCCGCATGGGACTGTCCTGCTAACCCAATGCCAGGTGCAACCACCTGGGATCCGAGGGTTCAAACCCACCAAAGCAACAGACCCCTCTCCCCGAGCTCCTCACTGCTTCCCCTTCCTTTGCTACTTACCCCCAACACCTGCTCTGTCTGTCGCTCCCGGGGCTACTCATTCACTTAATGCTGCTAAGGGCTCCTGCCAGCATCAGCCCTGCTTGCCAGGCTCTCACCATGACATCACCTCCGAGCCAGCCGATTGGCCGAGCCCAGGGCCTTTGCTGATTGGGCAGCCTCTTGTCAGGGAAGCAGGGGTTGCCTGAGTAACTCCTTGCAGGCCAGGTACCCAAAGGATGATGTCACCCAGAGAAGCTATTTTCCACTCGGGGAGAGAGGCTGGGGGAGAGCAAAGCTGGCCGGAGAGATCGGGGGCAACTTTGGAGAACCCTGTTAACGGACATTACAGGGATGCCCAAATGCACCAGCCAGGATCCTGCCCTCATTGTGCCATGTACTGAACCCGCACCCACAGGGAGACACGGTCCCTGCCCTGAAGAGACTCCGATGTCCAGCTCCTGCTCCCCCTGCAAAGGGCACTGGGGACCTGAGCTACCATTAAACAAAGAGACAGAGGATGAAAAATCAGCCACGTCTCACTCAATTAGGGTGACCAGACAGCAAATGTGAAAAATCAGGACAGGGGGTGGGGGATAATAGGAGCCTATATAAGAAAAAGACCCAAAAATCGGGACTGTCCCTATAAAATTGGAACATCTGGTCACCCTACACTCAATTCGTCATGCACCCCACGACGGGGGTCAGATTCTCGGCTGGTTTAATTCCCTTGTCTTCAGGGGAGTGAGGCCTCCAAGGAACCCAGCCCCTATAAAATGGAAAAGACAATTTTGTCCAGGCTAGTTTTAAAAGTCTGAAATAACAGACCATCCCCGCTATCCTGCAGCCCCAAGCGTTTTTCCTGCTGCTCAGGGTAAATCATCCTTTTCTTAATTTCACCCCACTCCTAGTTATACCCTCCACGCTCCATCCTAAATCATTATTATTATTTGTATTCCTGTAGCACTAGAAGCCTGCCCCACTGCGCTAGGTGTTGTAGAAACACAGGACAAAAAGTCGGTTATTCGCCACAGCGGGAATCTCAGTATAAGGCAAGGGACCACAGACAGATGGAGACAGGCAGCTGGGGAGTACAGGGAAATGATGAGACGATACTGGTCGGCAGGCAGGCCGGGGTGTCAGTGTACCAGCAGCCTGACTGTTCTCATTTGTTGTCTGCAGGCATCGCGGCAAAGGAGAGTTCTGAGGGTGGATAATGAGATCTTTTTGCAGGCGTTTATGGGGAGCTCCTCCTAAGTGGGAGGGGCCGCACGTATTTAGAACGCAGTAGGTTCCTTCACTGTCCTGCCAACGCAGAGAGACACGGTGCAGATTTTCAAGGGCTCAGCCTCCACCATCCAGGCCAGATATTCAAAGGTGCACCCAACATGCCGACAGTCTTTGAAACTCTGGCCCTGGGTCATTTGCTTAGCTAAGGCCTGCATGGTTTGCTCTCAGTCTCTGCGTCTGTGAGCCATTCCTCCTCCCAGTTCACAAAGCTGGACAGGACACTTCATGATCCTTTTTGACCAATCCCAGCACAGAAACGAACAAGGATAGAGAGAGCATAAAGTTTTTACCAGGCCAAACCAGTGCAGACTAAATGAGGCCAGAGCTCCCAAACCGCCCTGGCCTTGCTGAGCTAGCACCTATTTCCACATGGCCCAGCCAAATAGCTCCAAATCCTGGCATTTATTTTAAATAAACCTCAGAAATTCCACTAAAAACCACATTAAGGGACCCTTCCGGTCACACAGTTAAGCACTCCAAAGTCAGATGCTCCTGTTCTACGTAAAGTTTGGGGTGGCTGCCTATTATTAATATTACAGTAGCACCTAGAGGCCATGACAGAGATTGGGCTCCACCGTGCAAGGAGCTGTACAAACACATAGCAAGAGATAATCCCAGGTCTGAAGAGTTTACAATCTAAATAGACAGGACAAGGAAGGATCATTATCCCCATTTACAGCTGGGGAACGAAAGCACAGAAAGACAATGTGAACTGCTCAAGGTCATGCAGGGGGTTTGGAGCAGATCTGGGAACTGACCCTAGATCTCCTGAGTCCCTACCCAGTGCACTAACCACAGGCACGTCCTTCTCCTAGACCCAATCCACCCCATCCTAACTGCAATCCATTCATAGTCAGCCATGTCGAGCAACGATCCCCAGCCCTACATCTCCAGGGGACTGTGTATGTACTGCACAGAGCGCATCTGACCAGATTAAGTATCTTGTTTCCCTCTGAATAGCAGAAGAGCTGCTTCTGTCCCTCCTCAAGGGCTGCATTTCCACAGCTCACGGTCACGGGTCCCATTTCCAACTGCCACAGATAAGTGGTTGGCTAACGAGTGTGATGTCTGTGTATACATCCATGGATCATTAGGAATGGATCTGCAGAGCAGTGGGTTCTAGAGGAATGTGATTAATGGCAGGAAAATGCCAAACGGTCTAAAAACGAGAAAACCGATAAACCCTGGGATGAAATGTAGCAAAAGCCATTCCTATCTGCTCTGGATGTCTGTTTGGATATTCAGAGGACCAGAAAATTAAAGTGGGTGATTTAAATGATCTGCAGTTAATTTTACTCCAGAGTTAATCCATGGACCACAAATCTTCAATTACAGGAACAAACTCTTCCCCTCAAGGGAGAAAGGTGAATGACGTGGGTGGAATTGAGCCTGGATTTATTATAGCCTGATCAGGCGAACGGGTGACTTGGGTTTGAGGGCAGCAGTCCTGAGCTTAGTTCTCAGAAAAAATCCCAGGCAGTTTGCCAAAATGACCTGTCCCTTGCCCAGGTCTAGAGTATCAAAGGGTGCTGCAGAGCAGGGTGGGATGCAGCAGCAGAGCTAAACAGAGAGGGGCAGAGCAGAGGGCAGTTGCATCTCCGGACTGAGAGGTGTGTGTCCAAGTCCATCACCATCCAGGTGCATTGTTTGGACTGGACTAGCAGGGGCATGGCAGGCCACGGAGGACGGGTGATGCCTTGACACAGACCTGTGTTGGCGGTGCCTGCCTGCACCACGCCTGCGCTGGTCAATATCATCCATCGCTCATTTCCATCGGCAGCGCCGTGCCTGCTGGAGTTCTGGTGTAGAAAATGTGTTAGCAGGAGCCAGAGCGGGATGGGCATCTCCGGTCCCCCTGAGAACACAGCAAGCACAGGAGTGGGGAGTCCCCGGAACGGCAGCCTCCTTCCCTGGCCTCTGCCTCCTCTGAGCCGATCACCCGGGCTGGGCTCTTGCACCCAGGCTGGGCTCCTGGCGAGGTCGCCCCATCTGCACCAACAGCACTGGAGAAGGTCTCCACAGAGCCACAGAAGCCAAACCCATCCCCCAACTCACCCGCCTTGATGGAGCGTGGGCTGGTTCCCACAGGCAGAAGACCCGAGAGACCTCAGGCCGGTCGCTGAAGCAGACCCCAGCCCAGCAGGGCCGGTGACTGCTGGAAAAGAACAGCCTTCCCGTGTGACCGAGTGCAGATCGGTCCATCTCTCCCTGCCTCCCTTCCCCACCTGGAAAGTCGGGTCGGAGTCCTGGGCAGGGGTGGCTCTAGGCACCGGCAAACCAAGCACATGCTTGGGGCAGCACATTTTCAGGGGCAGCATTCCAGCCATCCTTTTTTCTTTTCTTTTTTTGCTTGGGGCTGCAAAAGGACTGGGTAAGGACTGGGACACTTGGGCTGAGGGCCGCCCCGCAGGGCACACGGAGCTGCCCGCAGGTGCCGCAGGGCAGCCGCTCCCCCCGCCCCCCCAGCACCACAGCCGGGGCTGGGTGAAGCACCCGAGCCACTCAGGGGCTTCAGCAGGGTGGCCAGGAGCAGTAGCGGGGCCATAGAGGGGACTGGTGCCCAGGGTGCTGCCGTGCGGGGCCTGCGTCCCGCACTCCAGGGCTCCGCTCCCTCTGGGGCTGCCCTGCCCTGGCTCCTCAGCCCCCTGCCGGGGCGGTCCCCCCGGCTCTGCCCTCCCGGGTCCCAGCCAGTCCTGGAGGCGGGAGCCCTGGCTGGAGGGACCCTGGGCTGAGGCGCGGCCCGGGAGCCCCGCTGCTTACCCCGACTCTGCCAGCACCGGACAGGCTGGAGGTGAGGGGGGAGCAGGCAGAGTCAACACTCGGGGGGGGGGTGGGGGGAGGCCAAGGCTGGGGCGGCAGGGAGTGCGGGTGACGAAGGGCACTGGCGGAGGGGGGGGGGGGTGAGAGCCATGGGCTGGAGTGGCAGGAGGTGCGGGGAGGAGCCCAGGGATGGGTGGGGTGGCAAAAACCTAGAGCCGGCCCTGGTCCTGGGCCTCTCTTGTCTAGTTAGATTGAGAGCGCTTCGGGGAAGAGACAGTGTCTTGTCTGTGCAGCATCCAGCCCTATGAGGCTTTGATCTCCACTGGGGCCTGAGCTACAAATTATAACTGGCAAACAAAACCTACGGGGAGGGACCGTTAAGGCCGCAGCAGGAGAAGCCCCGTCCCTGTGAGACTTGAAAAGCCAGGAAGCAAGGGGGGAAGACTGGCGCATTCCTTTCCACCTGCAGCATCTCGCTCGTGCCCTCCAATGCTCTCCATGGCTTTCCTTTCCACCTGCAACAGCTCCCCCGAAGCAATCCGCAGCCGGGCTTCACCACACTCGCGCCCAGCACAGATCCTCGACCGTGATCCCTTCTGCGTCTGTCTCAGTTGCATCCCCAGATCAGCACAGCCGGCCGCCCGCATTCCCTGCATCCAGGGAGCGATTTTCCTTTCACGTGGCTGCGAGCCCTGCGGAACCAGGGCGGAATTGTCCTCAAACACAGCCCAGGACGCAAGCCTGCAGCTGCAGCTAACGCATTGGAAAAATGCTCCAGGGACAAACAGTCCCACGCCGTGCACGGCAGTCCGAGCGGAGGTCAAGTCAGCCTCGCGAGAGGTCACCAGCATGGGCCCTCCAGGGCAGAGCATGCCTAGATAAGAGCGAAGTATAACTGTTCTAGGAAGCCCGCAAAGAACGTTAGAGGCCAGCAGAGAGAGAGTCTGGACTAGTGAGAGCAGGCACCTAAGACAGAGCAACTGGTCAGACGGTTGAAATGCTGTTGTCCCCGAACACGTGGGAAAAGCCAGTCACTCTGTCCACCCTTCTAGTTTGAAAGGACTCAAATCCAACAGCCCCGTTGATTGTCTTCTCCATATGGCGTGTCCAGCTCTTTGTACAATCCCCTCTCACAGCTACTACAGCTTGGACGGGACTCTGCAGCTCGAGGAATTCAACAACCTTCTGTCCCCAGCGCACCCGCCAGCCTCAAGGACTGCGTCGAGCTGGGCTGCAGGCCAAACCCTGGTGCTCTTGACATCAATGAGAATTTTGCCACTGACTTCAATGGAACCAGGATCTGGTTCTCTGTACATCTAGCACCTCTAAAGTGCAGCCACCTCTGGGGTAGGGAGCATCAGTTGGGTGAATAAGTGGTATGTAACCATGGCAGGGGAGGTGAAGAGACCGTGCAGAACAGCCAGGTTCTTGGAAGGACGGGAGGACTGAGACAACCCTGCCAGAATTCAATACACGGGCTGTAGGGAGTTCAGAGGCTACAAAGCCATCCCCTCTGATACGTGCCCTCCACGGACATGCAGGCCCAGGTGGTGAGACAGTAACAAATAGGCCGGGGCAGCTCGCCTGGCACCAGCTCCCATGGTCTAACAGGGTGTCTTAGAGAGAAAGAGGGGAGGGGAGGATGAGGTGTAGGGGGAGGAGGAGGAGGTGTAGGGGGAGGAAGGAGCTGCCGTTCTCCCCTGACAATACCCCGGAGCCAATGTCTCTGCAAAGGCCAGCAGGGGTGAGCCTCGAGGGAACCTGCAGAGGCTGTCACGGGTCCCCATCGCTATGGCAACGAGATGTGAGTGACGAGCGGAGGCAGAGCATCATTCATTGAAATTGACCATGGTACCTGAGTTGGGCAATATTGCTCTAAAGGGGGAGGGGCAAGAGATGTTTGACATTGCCTCATTCCTTAAAAGGCTTTTAGCCTCATTCCAGTGGGGCCATAACAGCTACACGGGACGGGAGGACATCAAAGCACCAAGCTAGCTCAGCTCTACACCTCCCCTTCTCTCTCTCTCTCTCTCTCTCTCTCTCTCACACACACACACACACACACACCTGCCCTGCCTATTACCATGTCTTCCATACCTGAGCATCTCCCAAATCTTTGGAAAGGGAACAGCAATACCAGTCTCTCTGCCCACCTGTAGGGGGAATGGGTTGATCAGTTGCTAGAGCTGTTGTGTGTATGTGTGTGTGTGGGGGGGGGAGGGGGGGGGTTTAAGAACTTGTCATGGGAGAGCTAAGTCAAAGCGATGAGTTTTACATTTGGAGACAGATGTGATGAGGTCCATGCTCGCCCCTAGCTCTTGCGGCGGTGAGTTCCACAGTCCAGGTCCGTCCCCTGTGGAACATCTAATTCCAGCACTCATGGACCCAGAGGCAATGTGTGTGTGTGGGGGGGGAGGGGTGGAAGGGGGAGGGGCATGCAACCTCATGTGCCTCCGCCAGATTTGCTGCTTGGTTTGTACTGAGCGTAGTCACATGGGCCGAGAATGCTCAGTAACATCTGCTGAAGCCACTGCCCTCACTCTGCTCCCACACTGCTGGCAGGTACGGGGTCAGCTCTGCCTGGACCTCCCCCTCCTGGTGGCTAGTCTGAGGGTTCTGGTGGAACACAGGCTGTGGTGGGAGGTGCTGGGTGCAGCGAGAGAAGTGATCTCTTTGGTAGCAGAGTCCGAGCCCCCCCTTGTGCTAGGCGCTGTACATACACGTAGTAACGGACCAGGCAGACAAAGGCTGGCCAAGGGAAGGTTTGTTCTTCACAGTTTACTGCTGGGGAACGGCGGCACATTGCGACTGAGGGACACGCCCGAGGTCTGTGGCAGAGCCAGGAACCGAAGGCAGGTCTCCTGAGTCCCCATCCAGGGCGCACCTGGGCTGAGTCCTACGCAGGTGCAGCCTCGCCAGTTTTGCAGCCCGGACAGATGCTCTTTTTGCTATTGCTAGGCGCTGAACAACCAGCTCCCATTTCCCCAGCTGTTCCCCCCCCCCCCCATCAAGTTGCAGAGAAGTGACCTTCAGAGAGCAGCATTTTTCAAATGCAAACACCCCATGAGAGCCTGGCAAATGGAGGGTGGGGGGTAGCACGGGTGGAGTTTTGGACTCTCTGTGCTAGTTGGCACTGATGGAAAATGCCCATACACAGCCAGGCACACGGGCACTGCCACCCCTCCCCCGGGGCCCGTACCATCCTTTCCTGTCCCTTGGAAGGGTCCCAGGCCTGGTGGTGCTGTCCCGCCAGCGGAGTGGGAGGGGGAGGCATTCCTGGGGGCTTCTCTTCCTGGCAGACTAAAACCCACAAGGGGTTAATTCCCGCCAGACTTTCCACACACTCCTGGATGAAGAGGGGAGAGAGTGTGGGAACAGAAAGGGAGCGGTCTGTCTCCTGATTGGATGGCAATGACATCATGCCGCCAACAGCGGCCAATAGGAAGCCACCCTGCCTGTTTAACGCTTCCCATCCCTGTAAATCTCCAGCTCCGGGTGCTGCAGGGGGAGGAGGCGGGGCTGCCTTTAATTACAGCCTCATTAGCATCCCGGCCATGGGCCTAGGGGAGGACAAGAGGGATGGGAAAGTGATGTCTTTGTTCCAGATGGCGCTGGAGCAGCCTCGCCCTCCCCTTACCCAGTGCAGCCGGCTCAGCCCACCCAGCGCCCCCATGGGTGCCGGGGAATCACCGAGTCAGCTCACGGCCTGGCCCCATCACCTGCTCCCGCTGGGTGCTGGCTGGGGTGACATCATTGCAAGCGGGGTGTGATGCGACTGTGAATGAGCCAGGCCCCTCGGGCAGCTGATCCCCGTCTCCCCGGGTGCGGCTGGGCCACGTCAGCCTGCCCCCGGTGGGCCACCCGGCCTGGCTGGATGGGTGAACCCTGCCACAGACCTGTGGACAGGGCCGGCAGTCCCAGTGGGTCCGGCACAGCCAGAGCAGGGAAATGGGACGAGATCGTTAAAGCACAAAGGGGTCCCCAGCAGTCGGTCGGTCTGGGCTTGAGAGAAGGAGTCTCATGCCATGGGGCAGAACGTTCTCTTAACCTGGCCATGGCACGAGGGGCAAAGGGAGGGACGTGAGACGGGGAAAGCCCAGCGGGATCGGAGATTCTTGGCTCCCGGCTTTGCTGCCATTGGCGCCCGCATAACCTCTCCTCTCCCATCGCTGCGTTGACTAAGCCCCGCTGAGAGCAGGTGGCTTCGGAGGGACATGGCGCTTTGGAGAGCAGGGAGGCCAGGGAGAGGCTAGCGGGTGGGACGAACTGAGCCCAGGACAGACAGCCACACGCTAGCCAAAGGCGCTGCCTGATACGTTTTGAAGAGAGACGCTCAGGCGGGTGAAGGCCGGCTGGAACTGGGACAAGCAAACCCCGATCCAGCGTGGTTCCATTGAGACACCCCACGAGTGCACTGGAGCTGGCTGGACGTGGGAAATCCAGCAGCACATCAGGTGCATTCTACCTGGGCTACGCAGGCAGGGCATTGTACCCGGGCACTGAGCTCCCCTGGGGTGCTCAGCAAAGTCAGAGCGAGCTGGAGCCTTGGCTGCAGCCCACAGAGCAGGTCTGGCCAGCGGCCGGGGGTTCAGACGGGGCCAATGCAATCGAGCGCGTGGCTTCCCTCTGGCACACCCGGCGTCAAGCGCCGTGAGCCGGTCTGGACAACTGGGAGCTGAGGTGTCCACCTGCCAAGGAATCATAGAATCTCAGGGTTGGGAGGGACCTTAGGAGGTCATCTCGTCCAACCCCCTGCTCAAAGCAGGGCCAACCCCAATTTTTGCCCCAGATCCCTAAATGGCCCCCTCAGGGATTGAACTCACAACCCTGGGTTTAGCAGGCCAGTGCTCAAACCACTGAGCTATCCCTCCCCCTCCAAGGAGCCGGGGCCTGGCTGGTGAGATGTTGGCCTGAGCCAGGTGCGTGGGTCGGCACAGATAGGGCCAAGGGTGCTGCTGCTCCTCACCGGCCACCGGCATCACCACGCAGTGCCAGGCAGGAGAGGAGGGAGGGAACACGAGTGGTGCCCACCCCCTCCCTCCAGCTCCGGGGCAGGTCAGAGCTCAGGCCCAACTAAAATGCAACACCAGATAGCAGCAGAGAGTGAAAGTTCCTTTGCCCCCTTCCTGGGCCCAGGGTCCATATCCTGCAATACACTGGCACAGCCCATGGCATCACAGCTCCCTCTAGTGGTGGACCCCCATCACTACAACAGCCTAGTACTAATGCCCAGCTATTGGGGTTGCTCTGTTAGCTTGGGTGGTAGAGGTGCCAGCGGGTCTGGGTTTGATTCCCCACTGACGACAACGGTGTCCGTTTAATGTGGGCCATTAAAACACTGTGTAGGGCACAGCGTGGTGCAGTCAGAACTGGGGCTATCGTGTGAAAATCAGGACAGCTCACAACCCCGCCCCCATGCTCTAATTCCTGCCGCTACTTCACTGGACCTGGAAAAAGAAATGCTATGGAGACATCCTCATTCCTCCAGATAAATCTGTGAATCCCCTGAGCTGCTCCTACAACCCCCTCCCCCTCCAATTAGTGGAAGTAGGAACATGGATTAGCCTCAGAAAGGTCAGGCCAGTAATTGGAGTTTTCTGAGGGTTGGGTTTAACTTTTTATACATTTTGATCAGCCTGTTCAGATCCTAGCAGGGTGAGCGAGTCCTGCTGGGCTGGCTCTGAGCGTAGGCCTGGGGTGGGGTGGGGAGCATGGTCAAGCACCTCCCAGAACACCTGGCGTGAACACCATGGACAGGGCCCTACAATAAACCTGCCACGCCTTCCCCAGAGACGTCTCCCAAGCTCAGAAGGGACTAGGGTGACCAGACAGCAAATGTGAAAAATCGGGACACGGGGTGGGGGATAATAGGAGCCTATATAAGAAAAAGATCCAAAAATCGGGACTGTCCCTATAAAATTGGGACATCTGGTCACCCTAGAAGGGACTTTGTGCATCAATGAAGGTCGCACTAGGCTGTAAACTCACTGACCTGGAGCGCCCCCTAGTGATGTGGCCTGGCATTTCAGTGTCTCAACTTGGCTCTCTCCCCCTGGTCGAAAAGGGACCCTCCCCAGCCCTTTGAAAATGAGCAAGTGAGGGTGGAAGAGAACGAGTGATAGAGGGAGGGGGGATGGAGTGAGTGGGGCTGGGCCTTGGAGAAGGGGGCAGGGTCAGGGTGTTCGGTTTTGTTCGGTCACAAAGTTGGCAACCTACGCGAGGACGTGGCCTTCCGCCCGGGCCACCCTAGTGCGCCACCACTTCTGGGCAATCGCCACGTCTCCCGCCCCGCCTGGGCTGTTCTTCCACCCTCACTCTGCTCTCAGAGCAGCAGCTCCCAGGGCTCCTCCCCAGCACCGGGCAAAATACCAACTAAGCCACTTCCAGCCACCCCAGGCTTGAACCTTCAGTCCCTCTTTGGTGCTCCCCAGTTCTCGGCTCGTTACCGAACACTCGTCAGCAGGGCTGCCTTCCTCTGCTTTTCCAAGGCACACCACAGGACTTGACTCCGCTCCTGGAGCTTCCCCATGGTTCTCTCTCCATGTGGCTCCTCTCAGGCCCTCCCCATAGAGGGACCTCCAGACCACCCTCTCCTGGATCAGCTCCTCCCAGCTGCTCTGAACTCCTTCCTTTTAACTCCTCCTTGAGCCCAGCACACCCTCCAGGTGTAACCCGGTGGGGAGCTCTCGGGCTCCCATTAACCCCTTCTCAGCAGCTGATGGGTCAACACATCCCATCACATGCTAATTCTGCAGTTTCTACCAGAAGAGTACTTCTTCTTTTTTCCAAAGTAATAAATGAAGCACAAGTAAATATTAGACTCGCTGGGTCACAGAAGCCACCTAAGTGTTGTTAACTCGTTTTGGCATGTCTTCCGCTGGGAGGTAGCAGATGCAGGGGGCTTACAGGTCAGTTTCCTGGTGGAGGAGAATCAGTGATGTGGAATTTGTATATTTTCTTAGTGTAACTTATTTTATTTGCACCCTATACACCAGTCCTGGAACAGAGGTAGGTCAAACAACATGCAAATAAACTCCCACTTCAGGATGTTGAGCCCCAACACCAATGCATGGTTCCCAGGAAGCAACACTGCACTGAGAATTGACTCTAGCGAGAGAAAATTAAGGCGTTGGGGTTGGGATAAGATTCCCGGAAGAAGGGATCGCCTTCATGCTGTTTATGACCATCTCTGTTCCATGACTGGTGTACCTGTGTAAATAAAAAAGTTACACTTAGAATATACCCTGTCTACACATCATTGATTTCTCCTCCAATGAGAAGCCGACCTGTAATGCCCCAGATCTCCGCTATCACTCAGAGAGGTATCACTGTTGTCAGAACAGGATATGCGGTTGGCAGAAGGGGCAACAAATGGGAAATCAAAATAAAGAAATCATAAGGGATGCCGGAGTAATTATACTGTACTCAGCAGGGAAGAGTGGAATGCCATATAGATCAGGGTTTGGGCTTGACGAAGTAATCATACGATGGATTCTCTGGTGTGTGTGATGCAGGACAAGATGACCAGAATTGTCCCTTCTGATCTGAAAATCTGAACATACACTGTTGCCAGCTCTTGTGATTTTATCACAAGTCTTGGACTATATGAAGTTTTCCTTAAAGCCCCAGCTCCTTGAGGCATGAGATTATGTGAGAATCTCAGCTTTCACTGAAGAAAAGGTAAATTTCTACCCTTTCAGTGATGGAGAAAAGCCCGAGAACATGATCCCCTCAAAACTAGAGCTGGTCAGGAATTTTTACAATGAAACTACTTTGCGGGGTGGGGGTGGGGGTGAGGGAAAATATGTCAAAATGCTGATTCATCAAAACAGAAACTTTTTGTGAGAAACGGTAGATTTAGACAAATGTCTTGGCTCAACCAACTTTTGAGAAAACGTTTCAGAATAGTTGACATGTTTTGTTTTGACATTTTTTTTTTAATGGTTTTCTGGTTCGAAACAATTGTTCGCGTCAAAATGTAAGCGAATTAGAGTCAAACATTAAAAGAAAATAATTAAAACAAAATTCAGTGGACTCAGAATGATTTTTTTTTCCCCTCCAAATTTTGAGCTTGTGAAACTTTTGAAGATTTTTGACTTTTTGTCCCAATTCAGTGCAGGAAAAGGATTTGAACTCTTGGCAGTTTTCACAGAATGGGATGAAATGCTTCCTGCTAAGCCTTCCTCCTAACCTAACCCATAAGCCAAATAAGAAGAAGCCTGCATTTATTATTTGAAAACCTTATGATTCAGGGGGACTGAGTCAAGGTTTTTTGAGTGGTTGGGATTGGCAACACTAGAATCATTTAGGTCACATGCATCACACGTGCATCTATGCAGCTATGATGCCCCATGACTGGGATTCGCCTGCTTTGATGAGAAGCTTGCTTCATTAGTGGTGTGTGTGTGTGTGTGTGTGTGTGTGTGTGTGTGTGTGTGTGTGTGTGTGTGTGTGTGTGTGTGTGTGTGTGTGTGTGTGTGTGTGTGTGTGTGTGTGTGTGTGTGTGTGTGTGTGTGTGTGTGTGTGTGTGTGTGTGTGTGTGTCCCCAAGCTTAACAGCAATCTTCCAGGCTGCATTCTTGCATTCTGCATCACCCTTTGTACTCACCACTGAATAAGTGGCCTTGTCCAACCCTCGGGAGGTGCTTCCTCATCCCACTTAACACTCCTCAACACCCCCTGAATGCAGCTTGAACATCCTCCTTTTGTATTTTGCTTGGTAACTCCTGGGTTCCTGTTCCTAAGGAGAATCCTATGCAAATAGAGCAGGCGAAACCATGGAAACCAATTGTTAATATCTTCCTCTTGTGAGCCCCGTTCTTCTTGGCTAGCAGTGACACTGTGCAATTGCATGGCAAATTATAATACGTTGTGTGTTAGATCTGAACGAACTATAACATGTTTCTCTCCAGATCATCATGTTTAAAAACTTCACAGGAGCAGAGAGACAAGATTTCAGCTGGAAAATACAAGGGTTAGGATCAATGGCAATTTGGTAACACGAGTGGAAATGGCTTATGTTTGCATAGCCCTTTGCAGAGAGACAGATTGGAATCTTGGCTTAACTGGGGGAAAGGCAGAATAACGCCCCAGAAGCCAATACAGTTATGTTGATGTTTCAGCAGAATCTGTAATGTAAGCGCTAAATATTAACATCATTAGCTTAAAGGAACACAACATAGCGTAAGCCCCAACTTCCAGCTTGGGGTCTGTTTTAATAAAACCCCACTATGAATGGAAATATTTTAAACAAACAAAAGGAAGTATTGAAAATAAATAAAAGGAAGTATTTTTTCACACAATGCACAGTCAACCTGTGGAACTCCTTGCCAGAGGTTGTTGTGAAGGCCAAGACTATAACAGGGTTCAAAAAAGAACTAGATACGTTCATGGAGGATAGATCCATCAATGGCTATTAGCCAGGAAGGGCAGGGATGCTGTCCCTAGCCTCTGTTTGCCAGAAGCTGGGAATGGGCGACAGGGGATAGATCACTTGATGATTCCCTGTTCTGTTCATTCCCTCTGGGACACCTGGCATTGTCAACTGTCAGAAGACAGGACACTGGGCTCGATGGACCTTTGGTCTGACCCAGTATGGTCGTTCTTAAGGTGCTAAACTAGGATGCAGGAGACCTCAGTTTAATTCCTGGATCTGCCACAGACTTCCTGTGTCACCTGGGGCAAGTCACTTTGCTGCTCTGTGCCTCAGTTTCCCCATCTGTAAAATGAGGGTAATAATACTTCCTTTGTCTAGTTATATTGTAAACCCTTCAGGGCTGGGCCGTTTTCATTGTAGGGGGAAAAACCAAATGCAGGCAGTTGTGTGTCTTGGGGCAGGGATTGGAAACATTCTCCATTACTGGCAACCCAAAAGCAACAGTGCCTAAGAAGCAGAACAGGAAATTGACTAGAAACGGAAAGTGAAACTGACTAAGGGAAGCAAAATGCAAAAACCACATAGTAAGTGATAGTAAATAACAAACAACACTCAGCAATTTCCCTCCATAGCTTTCAAAGCATGTAACAAGAGAAGGATCAGTATCTCCACTGGACAGAGGGGGGAAATGTGGTGCAGAGAGGCATGAGAGAACCGAGGGGGCCTGATGCTTGGTCTAGGGCCATATCCACCAATAGCAGCAAGCTCACAGAAACGTAATACTTGGAGCAGAGGGAAGAAACGTTTCTTCAGCTCACATGCTGCTGACAGACCGCACTGCAACTACACCGGGCTGATGCTCACCAAGTGTTAAGATTAAATCCTTTTTTCCTTTAGGATTTAGAAAGGAAACTCGGCTCTTAAAGAGCCAGTAGGTCAATGAATGACGCCCTTAGACGAGGAAAGTTTAGGACTAATGATTGAGGGCCAGACCCTCAGCTATGGCAAATCCATGGAGCAATGCTGATTTACACCATGGGAAGATCTGGCCCTTACGCTGTGTTTTGTTAGATAGAAGTTCTGAAACTGATTTGAAGGGGTTGGATGCATATTTTTTATTTCTCATTTGGGGAGACAATTTAAAATGGAGGGGCTGATCACGCTGGTTAAAGCCAGACAAAATGCAGTTACGGGCTCTGTGTCATCTCCTTGTCCCCAGGCTTGGTCAACGCACCTCTGAGTGCTGATTGGAATCCTACTCACCACATCTCTTCCGACGCATGCCAGGCCTGACCTGGTCCACCCCCTACCAGGTCCGGGGAAAAGGCTGCTAAGCAGAACCTCCCACCTGTGGGGTTATTCTGTGGTAAAGATAACCGACCTAGGCAAAAGAAAGGATGGTCTTGTAGTGAAGGTGCTAAACTAGGATGCAAGAGACCTCAGTTTAATTCCTGGATCTGCCACAGATTTCCTGTGTCACCTGGGGCAAGTCATTTTGCTGCTCTGTGCCTCAGTTTCCCCATCTGTAAAATGAGGGTAATAATACTTCCTTTGTCTAGTTATGTTGTAAACCCTTCAGGGCCGGGACACTCTCTCACCACACTGGGGGCCTGATCTCAGTTGGGCTCTCTACTTTAATAATAATAAATGTCTGCTGCGAACGCTACACTCATGACACAAGTGAGAATTGAATACAGAGCTCCAGCAATCTAAGGCTAGTTTGTTTGCCCATTCACTTCGCTACCCATCACGGGCCTACACCTTGCAAAAAGACTTTGCTGTAACTTGTTCGGCTTCTCATCCTGTGTCACATCACTTTCACTTTCTCTTTGTCTGCCCCCTCCACTCCCCCCTGACTTTTTTTAAAGTTGCATCAAATCTAATTGAATCAAATCTATCCACTTCCTTTTAAGCAGGTACCATAAAGTCTCCTTGTAAAGCGAGTCCCTTTCTGGAGCGAGGCAATATCGGAGTCAGACATACACCCTGCTTCGTCTAAAAGCCGGCAGGCAGCTGCAATTACATAATTTGAGGGCGGCCTGAGAACCATTTCCATATTTCCCAGAGCGCGGCCGTGTCCAGCCGGGTGGACGATGTTACGGGGATAATCAAAGGAGCCTGTCAGATTTTGAAACCCGTCCTGGGATGATTTATTGTTAGGTGATCACGTCAGGGGGTACAAGGCATCTGGATGAAGAGGAATTAAGCGTGGGAGCCTGCCATAGAAGTTATTATTCAGTAATAGCACCTGGCTGAGATCAAGGCCCCATTGCCCCAGGCCCTGAACACAGAGATATTCCCTGCCCTCAAAGAGCTTCCAATCCACCCAGACAAAGGAAGCCTCATCCCCATTCTGCTGGTGGGGAACTGAGGCACAGACTGATGCTACCCGGAAGACGTCCAGTACCGAGATGCTAGCCAGGCGCCCCATCACTGCACAAGGTGTCGGGCGGGCAGCACTGCTCGCTTGAGCGCTACCCGCCCCCTGCTCGAGCCCTGCCTCTCCATAATGGCTCGAAGTGTGATCAAGCCACTCACTGCACAATGGATCAGCAAAACCCCCGAGTTCCCACATCTCCAGCCTCTGGAGCTGCCTCCGCTCACTGCTAAGCCTCCTGCCTCTGGCGGTTTCTCACAACGCCCCCCTGCAGCCTCCTCCTTGCACTGCCTTTTATATTGGAATCCCCGATTCCTCTAAGGTGGGGGCTCATCAGGGCCGGCTTAGCCCCAAGCTCTCCAGCCTACGGGCAAGCCACCCTGGTACACACCTGCCCCCCTGAGAACCTTGCCCACCCCAGGGCAAGTTCTACCTGGAAAATTGTTTCCCCCGCTCTCTTTCCCCTCACAATGTTACTATTGGTCACGGAGACCGTATTCCGCTCAGCAGGAGCGTAGCTTTCCGGCCCAGGCTCCCTTCTCTGCCCGCACATTCCCTGTTCTGCAAGGGAAGGCAGTAAATATACTACCCTCCTTCTGAAAGCTTCCCCTGATTGGCCCAGGGAGAGGGAAGCCCTGCCCCATCCTACCCTACAGGGCTCCTGATCCCGGGCCCTTAAAGTGACAGGGTGCTGGGATCTTCCCACCCCACTGCTAATTCCCCTGGACCACTTCCTCACTTCCAGTTTTCACTGCTTTCTGAGCCTGTGTGACATTATTGACATAAACTGTGACCGTATAGATCATTGTTGCAACCACAGTTATATATTTGCAGCAAATATTGTACAAAGGTTGTCATGTGAGGTGTCTATGAAAAGGTTACGATTTGCTGGTTATGATTATGCTGTCTGAACATGTGTACCATTTTTGTAGTTGAAGTTATGAATATTGGCTATGTACTTGTATCTCAATGTGTTTTGAGTCTCAGTGAAGCATTTGGTCAGCTTCTTGAGAAAGGACTATTCTCAGAAAGTGCCCAATCAAGAAACATTTAACGGACAATGGACTTTGGGAGACGCCAATCCACCTCTGAGCTTTCCTGGGAACGTTCAAACTAACATGTAAACAATGGCATCGGCCTGCAAACTGAGTCAAACATGGGCATATGACTTGTCCATGTGACTCCAGACTCCATCTTGCTGCTGTGATTTTCCACAGTAAGAACAAAAGGGGCCCTTCCACCAGCAGAGAATATAAAAGGCCCTGAAAACCCCTCCCTCTTGTCTTCAATCCTGCTTCTTACTTCTGGAGGAACTTTGCTACAAACCGAAGCTCTGAACAAAGGACTGAATGACCCATCCCAGTTGTGGATGGACTCCAGAGACTTGATTTGAACCTGCAGTTTATTCCAACATTGCTACAAGCTGGAACCACAAACTTTGCCATTACTGTATGCCATTGATTCCATTTACCCAATTTTAACTCTCATCTATATTTCTTTCTTTTATGAATCAACCTTTAGATTTTAGAGGCTTGGCAACAGCGTGATTTGTGGGTAAGACCTGACTTGTATATTGACCTGGGTCTGGGGCTTGGTCCTTTGGGAACAGGAGAACCTTTTTTCTTTTACTGGGGTGTTGGTTTTCATAACCATTCGTCCCCATAATGAGTGGCACTGATGGTGATACCGGGAAACTGAAGTGTCTAAGGGAATTGCTTGTATGACTTATGGTTAGCCAGTGGGGTAAAACCAAAGTCCTCTCGGTCTGGTTTGGTTTGCCTTGCCTTAGAGGTGGAGAACCACCAGCTTTGGGCCGTGACTGCCCTGCTCTAAGCAATTTGTCCTGAACTGATACTCTTCAGTTGTGTCCCACCAGAGGTAGCATCGTTACAGCCTGTGCTCATGTTAACATTGCTGGAACAGGGTCTTCTGCCCCCTCCCCATGCTTAATGGGCCAGTACACCCCGTTCCCTTCCTGAACAGGAAGGGGAATAAGCTATACCAGTCTAAGGGTACGTCTATACTTACGCGTCCCGTCGGAGGAGTCCAATCAATCTTCTGGGTTCAATTTATCGCGTCTTGTCTAAACGCGATAAATCGAACCAGGAAGTGCTCCCCCGTCGACGCTTGTAATCCTGCTCCACGAACAGAGTAGGCGGAGTCGACGGGGGAGCCTGCGCGCCGCGTGTGGACCCCGGGTAAGTACCTTTTCATTCGAACTAAGATAGTTCGACTTCAGCTACGTTATTCACGTAGCTGAAGTTGCGTATCTTAGTTCGAATTGGGGGGTTAGTGTAGACCAGCCCTCAGTCACCTTTATACCAGTATAACTGTGTCCACAATAGAGGGATTGAATCGCTGTGGCACTCTGTACCTCAAAGCAGACCCCTGGAGCCCCCATAGTCTCCCCCTCATATAATTATGATATATTTCATACAAAGCATGCCATGTAAGATATCATATGAAAGGTCATGATCTGCCAAAACCGACTGTTCTGTCCAAATAGATCCGGCGTTAGTGCGTATGAAATTATGAGATTTTGCTGCATGGTTGTTACTGAAATGTGTTGTATGTTTGAGAATCTCTACTGCTAGTTCCCCAGTGACAACACAGGAGGTGGGCCACTCCCAGGAGGGTGTTAAGAGGAGCAGCAGCAGTCCTGGGGGTGGCCCTGGAGGCCGCCCTGGAGGCCATCGTGAGAGTGGTCCCTGAAGGCCTCGGAGCAGGGCCCCCCCCCTCCCAGAGCAGTAGAGCCCAGGAGCAGAGATTGAGTAATGGGTAGTTATAATACAAGTCATGGACAGCTCACAGGCCGTGATTTTTGTTTATTGCCCGTGACCTGTCCATGACTTTTACTAAAAATACCCACGACTAAATCGTAGCCTTAGTAATAAACTTACACTGGGGCAGGAGGGGTTTTGTAACAGAATAGTCTCATTAGCCACAAGTCCACGCTCATTTTTTGAATCCTGAGAAGCTCTTGCCCTCAACATTATGTGACCATGAGTTCCACAGGCTTTCCCAACTCAGCAGTGATTTTTTCCCCCCCCAAAAAAGGAAGGGGAGGGGGTTTTGGTAGCTAACCGAGCCTTTCCCGACAAAGATTCGAGCGGATACGCTTGGAATTTGTGACCTAAAAACACAATCCTCATGAGACCACTGCTGTGTCCTGCCACCACGGCGGTTTATTAAAAAGAAAAAAAAAAAAGCCACAATCGGTTATGAAGGCAAACAGTAGAAAATAAAAACCCATCGGTAACAGCTTCCCCTGAGAAAGCCCAAGCACGAAACCAGGGGCCTGAGGAGGTTGGTCCATCGGAGGAGGACATCCTGATGGAATGCATGGTAGAAAGGCGCTTGGAAGCAGCAGGCCAGGGGGAATAGAGGATGGGAAAGGGGCAGACCAGGAGGGGGAGCCTTTACTGGATGCATGGAGCAGCCTAAAGCGGAAGGTCCTCTTTGATCAGGACGCGCAGAGGGCAGATCCTAAGGGACCCGGGCGGCGTGTCAGACTTCGGGTTGCCCACGTAGAAATAGGGGAAAACCTCGCCACTGAACTGCTCATGGAAGGTGTAGATGTGGCTCTTCTGGTCGGCGTCGTAGAAGGAGAGCTCGCCGTCATCGCAGTCCAGTTCCACCCGGATCCGCTTGAGGTCCCGGAGCGCCGTCTCCGACCTGGCCGCGTTGGAGGCCCGGCACGTCTCGCTGTCCGCCCCTTGCAGGCGGTAGATGTACCAGAAGCCCGAGCGGGCGTCGTGGTGGAAGTTCCACCGGCGGCTGCCGCCGCGCTCCTTGGCCACGCCCACGCGCCAGTTCGTGAGCCCGCCCAGGTCCACCTCCCACGCGTGGGAGCCCTGGGAGAAGCCCCGGGAGCCCAGGATGCAGGGGGCCGAGGAGAAGCGCTCCGGGTTGTCCACCAGGAGCTTGTAGCTGCCGTTGGTGATGCTGGTGAGGTTGCTGGAGACGGAGAGCCAGCCCGCGGCGGAGTTGGGGTCAAAGCTGAAGGGAACTGAGAAAAGGAGATTGGTCAGGAGCGGCCTTCGGAGCTCGTGTCATGCTGGTGCGAGGTACAGTCGAGGGCAAACACCCAACCTCTGCCCCAGCCCGCACCTTGTGTCTGGGGAAAGCCCCAGTCCAGACACGTAACGCCACCAACACACCTTCAAGTGCCTCCTCAGAACAACCCCTGCTGAAGCGTCCACGGGGAACACCAGGTGGCATTTGGGTCGCGCTGCTCCCAACGGGGTGAGCGCCACGCACCTCCTATTGTCTGCACGACTCCCTCTCTCCACTGGCCTTTAGGACTCTCAGCTCTTTGGGGCGGGGGCTCTCATTGGCTAGGCGTTTGTACAGCACCTAGCGCGGCATCGCTGCGGGCGGCCAGGCATTTCTGCAATGGAAGCATTTGCCGCGTCTATGCCCTGCAGGGAATGCCACCACCTACGTGCGTCTGATCTCCCTAGCAGCTCGGAGCATTACTACAGGGTACCCCGGGGAGGCCGAGCCTCGTTTCCCAGCTGAGCCGGACAGCTGGGAATGACACCGCCCAGTCACGTGGGGAGTCCGCAGCAGAGCTGAGAATGTGACCACGATCCCCAAGTCCCAGAGCAGTGCCTTGGTCACAGGGCATCTTCCCTCCCTCCCTCCTTTCTGGCTCTAAACCCATGCCAGGGATAAGATTTCTAGGGCTATGTGCTGAGTAACGGTTGTGTCTCAGGAATGGTTACAGCCCGGGGCAGGTGGGATCAGAACCTGGGAGGTCTCGTTCACGTTCTGCCGGGACGGCGGGTGAAAGTGGATCTGCACCAAACACAACGTTGCTTGGGCCGGGAGCGTCGCCCTCCACGTCCCAGACAGCCTGGGCCACGTGGTGCCGGCACTCGACAAGCAGTGCCCGGAGGCCTCCGCCCAGGGTGTTCGCTACCCCGGTGCGACCCCTGGAGTCAGTGGGTTACGCCCAGGATGAATCTGGCCCATAGGGATTTTTACACGCTCTTATCAAGCCCCTCGCCAACACCACCATCCCCGCTGCGCCCCGACTCCAGCCGGCCCTGGCTGTTCACCCCCTTGCCCAGACACACTGATCCCACTGGGCTAACAGGAGCTGCTTCCCCTCTCTCCGCCCTGATCGATCGCAGCCACCAGCTCGTCGCAGGGCGTGAATCGGCCGGGCGGCCCCCAGCCTGCACCCGGCGCTGGCCCGGGTGCAGAATCTGAGCAGGGGCCTTGCCCCTCGCAGCCCAGACTCACAGCCACTTGCGGGCTCCTCACCTTGTTATCGTGTGCGCAGAACCAGCCACGTATGGTTAACCCCGTGTGTGCCAAAGCAACAGGCCAGGACGGACCGGAGCTTGGTGTTCTGGGCAAGGTCCCCCTGCCCAAGGCTCTCCCTGCCCGTCCCCAGCTCAGCCCCTGCCAAGACACCTCGGTCCCGAGCAGCAGCCCCCCCGATGGAAACCCCTGACATAACCCTGTGGTTATCCCATTTCATCTTCAGCTGCAGCACCCCTGGATATCCTAGAGTGAAGCCCTGTCCCTCCATCTCTGCCACTGCACCCCTCAAACCCACAGCATCCCCACTTCCTATTCTGGTTCTGAGCCCCACACGTCAAACCCCGCCCCCCCGAAATATACCCAGTAACTGGTGGAGCTATGTTGCCGTGCACAGAGAAGAAACCCTCTCTGGGATGGACTGAGGGGTGTGAGGATGGGTGTGCTAGGTAAGAGATTAAAGTCCAGGACCTCCATGGGAGCATTTTCTGAAATGCTTCCAGATCCACGCACAGGGCCAGTGAGACAGGCAGAACCGCGGGGCCTCCATGTGTGGATGAGACTATGGTGTGAGGAGGGATTTAGCTTTATTAAGCACAGAGGGATCTTTGGGGATAGGAGGAGCCAATACAGGAGGGAGGGGCTTTGCCAAAGTCAAAACAGACCCAGACTGCTGGCACATAATTAAAAAAGTCAGGGGAGGTTTTAAATTTAGGGCTGGGGGAAGCGGACAATTGCGGAAGAGCAGACGGTTTGGACAGACGCCGCCCTTAGGGGAGGATTTATTAAAGGGGATACTTTTTATCCTAGTGAAGAGGAGAAGAGAGAAGGTGATAGAATACTGGTAGGAACGGAAGAGAAACAGTCAAAGGGAAAAGTCCCATTCAATTACATCACATGGAGGCAGACATCTACATACTGACAAATGTTATAAGTGCTTGTATACAAATACAAGAAGTCTAACTCCTAAAATGGGTGAACTTGAGTGCCTGGTATTAAAGGAGGATATTGATATAATAAGCATTGCAGAAACTTGGTGGAATGATGTTAATCCATGGGACACGGTGATACCAGGGTACAAAATATATAGGAATGCCAGAGTAGGCCGCGCTGATGCGGGAGTGGCACTGTATGGGAAAGAATCCCCTATGTGAAAGGAACAATACCATTGATTCTCTATGGATAGAAATTCCATGCTTGAATAATAAAGATTCTAGCAGTAGGAATATACTACCGACACCTAAGCAGGATGGAGCAGTAATTGTGAAATGCTCAGGGAGATTAGAGAGGCAAAAAAACCAAACAAAACAGAAAATCCAATAATAATGGGGGATTTCAACTATCCCCATATTCATAGAATCTCAGGGTTGGAAGGGACCTTAGGAGGTCATCTAGTCCAACCCGCTGCTCAAAGCAGGACCAATCCCCAATTTTTGCCCCAGATCCCCAAATGGCCCCCTCAAGGATTGAACTCACAACCCTGGGTTTAGCAGGCCAATGCTCAAACCACTGAGCTATCCCTCCCCCCAGGGAGGATACATTTACACATTTAAAACAGCCTTGTAGGGTTGAAAACCCCACAGAAGCATTTAACTTCCAAAAGGGGAACTTCAGAAAAAGTTAAACAGAAATTAAATGGCACAGCCACAAGAGTGAAATGCCTGCAAGCTGCATGGAAACTTTTTAAAAACACCATAATAGAAGCTCAAACTATGTGTTCCCCCAAGAGGACCAAAAAAATAAAAATGCCATCATGGCTAAACAGAGTACAAAAGGAGGTTAGAGGCAAAAAGGGATCCTTTAACAATTGGAAGTCAAATCCTGTGATAAATGAAGGGGTGAGGGGAGCTCCTGTTTATGGACAGCCAGCCAGACAGCTAGCTATAAAGTCCCTCTTGGTGGCTGCTTGCTTTACAGATAAAGGGTTAAAAAGTCCCCCAGGTAAAGAAAAGGGAGTGGGCACCTGACCAAAAGAGCCAATGGGAACGCTAGAACTTTTTAAAATGGGAAAAAAGCTTCCCCTTTGTCTCTCGGTTGTTCTCTCTGGGCTGAAGAGATAGGGCAGCTGGAATGCTGTGTAAAGTTTGGACCAGGTATGAAAATTCATCGCCCATACCTAGGATTCATTGGGACAGGGAATGTTTAGATAGATGTGACTAGGTAGATTTATTTTATTTACTGTAAGGCTTGTGGACTCCTCTGTGCTAGCCCAGGATGCTTTCGTTTGCTTGTAACCTTTAAGCTGAACCCCGAGAAAGCTAGTTTGGGTGCTTAATTTTTGGAATTGCTCTTTTAAAATCTAACAAAAGCCTAAGATCCAGATGTATTTTCTTTCTTTTTGTTTTTAATAAAATTTACCTTTTTTAAGAACAGGATTGGATTTTTGGTGTCCTAAGAGGTTTGTGCATGTTGTTTGATTAGCTGGTGGTAACGGCTAATTTCCTGTGTGTTCTTTCTCAGCATTTCCCCGGAGGAGTGGGGGGGGAGGGGAAAAAGGGCTTGAGGATACCCCACAGGGAGGAATTCCCAAGTGCTCCTTTCTGGGTCCAAGGGTTGTTTTTTTTTAAATTTGGGTGGTGGCAGCATTTACCAAGCCAAGGTCAGAGAAAAGCTATAACCTTGGGAGTGTAATACAAGCCTGGAGTGGCCAGTATTAATTTTTAGAATCCTTGCGGGCCCCCACTTCCTGCACTCGGAGTGCCAGAGTGGGGAATCAGCCTTGACAAATCCCAACTGAGGAAAACAGAAAGGAGCATAAACTCTGGCATGTCAAGTGTAAAAGTAGAATTAGATAGGCCAAAAAAAGAATTGGTCTTTTGCTAGTTCTCTTCAAACTAAACAGCAAAACAAAAAAAAAAAAAAAAAAAAAGAGTTCAGTACATCAGAAGCGGGAAGCCTGCCAAACAACCAGTGGGACCACTGGACGACTGAAATGCTAAAGGAGCTCTCAAGGAAGACAAGACCAGTGCACAAAAGCTAAAATAATTCTTTGCATCAGTCTTCACTGCAGAGAACATGAGGGACATTTCCACACCTGAGCCCTTCTTTTTAGGTGAGACCTGAGGAACTGCCCCAGATTGAGGTATCATTAGAGGAGGTTTTGGAACAAATCAATACATTACACAGTTATAAGTCACCAGGACCAGAGGGTATTCTGAATGAACTCAGATACGAAATTGCAGAACTACTAACTGTGGTATTTAACCTATCGCTTAAGTCAGTCTGGGTCAGATAACTGGAGGGTAGCTAATGTAATACCAATTTTTTTAAAAAGGCTCCACAGGTGATCCTGGCAATTACAAGCCAGTGAACCTAACTTCGGTACCAGGCAAATTGGCTGACACTAGAGTAAATAATAGAGTAGATCATGCTGACACATAAATGACTGTTCCCCAAAAAATCGTGTTCAACATGCCTCACCAATCTATTAGAATTCTTTGTGAGTGTCAGTAAACATGTGGACAAGGGTGATCCAGTGAATATAGTGTACTTGGACTTTCAGAAAGCCTTTGACAAGGTCCCTCACCAAAGGCTCTTTGCAAACTAAGCAGTCATGGGATAAGAGGGAAGGTTCTCCATGGATCAGTAACAGATTAAAAGATAAGGAACACAGGGTAGGAATAAATGGTCAGTTTCGACAGTGGAGAGAGATAAATAGCATGCTAGGATCTGTCCCGGGACCAGTACTGTTCAACATATTCATAAATGATCTGGAAAAAGGGGTAAACAGTGAGGTGGCAAAGTTTGCAGATGATACAAAATTACTCAGGATAGAGTTAAGTCCAAAGCTGACTGCGAAGAGTTACAAAGGGATCTCACTAAACTGAGTGACTGGGCAACAAAATAGCAGATGAAAGTCAATGTTGATAAATGCAAAGTAATGCACATTGGCAAACATAATCCCTACTATACACACAAACTGATGGAGTGTAAATTAGCTGTTACCATTCCAGAAAGATCTTGGAGTCACTGTGAGTAGTTCTCTGAAAACATCCACTCAATGTGCAGCAGCAGTCACAAAAGCAAACAGAATGTTAGGAACCATTAGGAAAGGGAGCTAAATAAGACTCATAATATCATGCTGCCACTATAGAAAGCCACATTACGCCCACACCTTGAATACTGCGTGCAGATCTGGCCGCCCCATCTCAAAAAAAGATATATTAGAATTGGAAAAAGTACAGGGAAGGGAAACAAATAAGGAGATTAAAAAAAACAGACTGTTCAGCTTAGAAAAAGAGACGAGTAAGGAGTGATATGAGAGAGGTTTATAAAAATCATGACTGGTGCAGAGAAAGTGAATAAGGAAGTGTTATTTACTCCTTCTCGTAACACACAAGAACCAGGGGTCACGCAACAAAATTAATAGGCAGCAGGTTTAAGAGAAACAGAGGAAGTATTTCTTCACACAACGCACAACCTGCGGAACTCCTTGCCAGGGGATGTTGTGAAGGCCAAAAGTATAACTGAGTTCAAAAAAGAACTAGATAAGTTCTCATGGAGGATTGGTCCATCAGTGGCTATTAGCCACGATGGTCAGGGGCACAACCAGGGCCGGGGCTTCCACTAGGTGACCCTAGGCGGTCGCCTAGGGTGTCAGGTTTTGGGGGGCGGCATTTCGGCGACAAGAAAAGCGGCCACCGAAATGCCCCCGAGAATGTTGCCAAGAACGCGGCGCTGCCGCCGAAGCGCCGCTACTGGAGGTGAGCTGCTGTGGGAGGGCAGGGAGCTGCCTGCCACGAGGCTGGGGGGCGGGGGGGAGCAGCCGTGGGCGGGCGGGGCGGGTGGCGGGGGGGGTTGGCTGCCGCGAGCGGGCGGGTGGCGAGCTTCTGCGGGTGGGTGGGGAGGGGTGTCTCCGGGCAGGGTTAGCTGCCACAGGGGTGGGGAGGCTCCTCTGGTGGGGGGGATGGGTGGGCGGGGTTAGCTGCCATGGGGGAGGGGGGTGGCGTTAGCTGGGCGGGGGCACAAGATGGAAGTTTTGCCTAGGGTGTGAAACTTCCTTGCACCGGCCCTGGGCACACCACCATGCTCTGGGTGTCCCAAGCCTCTCACTGCCAGAAGCTGGGACTGGCCAACAGGGGATGGATCACTAGGGAATTGTTCGGTTCATTCCCTCTGGGGCACCTGGCACCAGCCACGGTCAGAAGACAGGATACTGGGCTAGATGGACCATTGGTCTGACCCAGTATTGTCACTCTTAGGTTCTTGTGTGTGTCCCAGTGCCCTCTAGTGGATAAAAAGGGGATCTGCGGGTGTGAGTCTGAAGACGGGGCTGCCTCTCTAGAGTGGAGACTTGAGCTCTCTTCTCCGCCAGTTTACAATTCAGTTTAGCAGCATCTGGAGTCTGTTTACGCAGCATCCATGGCTGCGACACGTAACGCATGGTTCAGGGTGTGTTATTCTCCGCAGATCGGGGACAGGGGAGGAATCAGTTCTAGCTCCCGGCCAGCGGGATCTTCGCTCGGCCTCGTAAGACACAAACCAGCCTGGGTTACACGTGCCAGTGCAACCACCCCACCTCCAGGCCGTCAGCAGGGTTTGAACCCACAGCCCTCTACCACCTGAGCTAAACGAGTAAGTCCATCAGCAGTAGTAGGCTGTTAGCCTCCAGGTGGACCAGCCCCAGTAGCTTCGAAGGCACGTAAAGCTCCCTGGTGCTCCCAGCCTTGAAGTCTGAGCAGCCCCGTGGCTCTAAGTTACCCGGGGGATCGGCCACCACCTGCCCGCCTCACTCACCGCCCGGTGTCCTCAGCGCCTTACCTACTGTAATGATGTCCAGCATCTTCTTCCACACGTCGTACTGCAGGGACCCCAGGAACTTGGGGACATCCACCAGCATCCCCGGCGGGATGGCTTCTGGCTCCTCTGCTGTGCAGGCAATTCTGGGGACATGCGGGAGAAGGTTACACGGAACCGGCCAGGGGGAGGCCATGTTCTAGGGGGTTACCGCAAAGGATGGCTTAAGTCGAGGAGGGCGTTCTGTCCTGCCTGCAGGGGACGGTGACAGTCTGCCGTCCCGCCACTGAGGCCGGGCCAGGGATGGAGATCTCCAAGGCACTGCTGAGTCAGGACAACACTCCGGTCTCAGGGTCAGCCCAGCATGAGGCTAGGGGGCACTGGGCTGAGGAAGGGGCTGCCTTTCAAACGGGGCTTTGAAACCAAATCCATAGCACTTTCCCTGGCTCGATTCCAGCTTGGGTAGTTACAGCCTATCCACAGCTGCCCTTCGTTAATTTGGAGACGGGACCCTTCACTTCCAGGCCTGAACGGCAGCCTAGGGTCATTCCCGGGGCCCGGGGAGCTGCAATTCCTGCCTCGGGTACTGGAGATGAGTCCCGGCCCAGCCCTTCAGGGCCCAACGTGGAGCTTGGGAGGGCGGGATTCGAATGGTTTCAACCCAGATTTCGCACCTCAGGCTCATCCTTACCCCATGCAATTGGTAAATTGCTCTGGGATCCGAGGGCCCATAAGCTGCATTGTCAGAGATGCCTGGCACCCGCAGGCATTGCTGGTACTCTGCACCCTTGAAAGCAAGGAACTCTACAAAAGTACCACCTCCACTTATTCGCAGCAGCGGCCATGTGTGTCCTGCAGCGTTTTAATGTTCCCCCGCAGGAAGGTTTCGATGTGGGGGGTCTGTGTTCCGGACAAAGCCGTTTCCCTCGGGATCGGGGTAACGCCGCGGGACTTGGCGTGAGAGGGCCATGTTTGATCCAATAAACCCCAGCTGCACATTCAGCATTTCAAACGCTCAGGAACCTACCTGCGCTTGCGGTTCTTGTGTTTCTGAAAGAGGAGAGAGAGACGTCGTACGTTAAACCGGCACAAGGTGCTTTTGTAATGATCAGAGGAACGGTGAGCAGAAACGTGCTCTGGAGACCGGGCTGCTATGCACTGGAGCATCTGACTGCATGATCTGGGGGTGGGGGCTGCTATTCTCATGCCCAGGACTGTTGAAAACCCCCACAACAAAACCACATGCTTCTGAGCAGGTTTCAGAGAGAATTTACCTTGAAAACGTGATTGTTTTGCCCAAACAGCCTGGAAGAAGTGCTGACTCACAACACAGGCAAGAGACAGGCAAGGTCTCCTTTCCTGATTGCAGCCTATTCCTTTCTACTTATTCCCTCCCCTCCCAGTCCCTTCTGTAGCACACGAAGGGCTCGTCTACACTGGAAACACTACAGCAGTGCAGCTGCAGCTTCAGTGTAGACGGTCTGGGGTTCTCCCATTGTCATAGGTAATCCAGCTCCCAGAGAGGCAGTAGCTAGGTCGATGGAAGAATCCTTCCATCGACTCAGCACTGTCAACATGGGACTTGGGCTGGCTTATCTACGGCGCTCGGGTGGTGGATTTTTCTCACCCCGAGCGACGAAGCTGGGTCGATCTCATTTTCTAGCGCAGACCCTCGTGGGTTTGCTTTCATCCCATGCGATTACACCCTCCAAATACAGGGACAGACCCTCAGCTGGTGTCAGTCAGGGGAGCTCCATTGACGTCCACAGCGCTAGGCCGGTTTACCCCTCCTGGCCCACAGTTTTTATGCCCCTTAGCCGAGCTGCACGTATCTAGCGCTGGGAATCCTCTCGCTCACTGCAAGTCAAGTTGCCCTCCCCAGCCCTTGATCCTTTGTGGCTCCGGGCATCATGTGTCCAAACCCTCTCCGACGGGCCAGCGTCCTTGTGGAGCCGTGCTCGGAACAGACACCAGCTACCCAGAGCCATATGGAGAGGGACCCACCACTCCTTACTACGGGAGGCTTCTGCACAGCAAACCCAAAATGGCAACGGTCATTCTTCGCTGCCACCTCACATCAGCGCTAGGTCTCTGTGTCCTGTCTCCACCCTGCTAAGCACCATTTCAGATTATTGTTCCCAGACAAATGGCAGCTTATGTCCTGCCTGGGTCTCTAGATCCTCTCTGTTATTTCTCAGGGGGTGTAAAGGCTCTCACACAGAGGCCCCCAGCGGCTACGGAAGCCTGTGGCTATTTGGTCCTAGGACAGGCATTGGCTATAGCTGGAGACCAGCGACGGCCATGTGTGAACCATTGCACGGCTGATCATTTGAGCAGGAACCTGGGCGGAGCTTTGACAGTGGGTGGAGCTAGGATGTCGTTCGACCCCCTCCCCCTCCCCGGAACTCCCCCAGCTGAGTCGGTGCAGGCACAGGGAGGAGGGCGGCATTACCTGGAGGAAGGAGACGTCGTCCTCCGTCAGGTCAGCCCGCAGCTGGTGGACCTCATGCAGCAGGGCGTCGCTGTCCTCCGACAGCTTCTTGATCTTGCCCTCGATCAGGCCCCGCTTGCTCTGGGCCTCCTCGTGCAGCTCCGACAGCACGGCCTTCTCCTCGCCCCTCAGGAACTCGTGCAGTTTCTCAAACTCCTTCCTGATCTGATCCTCCAGCCTGGCGACCTCCACCTGCCCGGCGGGAGGAAGAGCGGGACCATAGCAGCGACCGGACTTAGACCCGGCCCTTCCCACCCCCGGGGGGTCACTGCCCCCGGCCGCCACCCACAGGGCGACAGGACCCCTCTGTAGGACAGCACGGGAAGAACGTTATTTGTAGGGCAGTGGCACCCAGTGGGGGGGGGCTGCACAAACACATAGCCGGAGGGCCCCTGCCCCAGGGAGTTTACCATCGAAAAAGACTGATCAGAGTTTTTCTAACGACTTTTTCACTAAAAAGAGTCTGTTCTGTCCAAATCTTGGGCGCTCTCAAACCATCTGAGGCTGAAGAATCTTTTGATTTTTCAACGCAAAAAAATGAAAGCAAAAAAAATGTGAGTTTTGCGTTTCCCAGATGGAAAACATTTTGGGTTTCGGGCATAGGTGCCGACTTCCCCTCTGCCCGGTGGGTGCTTGACGCCCTCCCCGCCTTTTCCCAGCCCTGCACCACCCTCAACCCGCCCCCATTCTACCCCTTCCCCAAGTCCCCACCCCTACCCCGCCTCCTCCCCTGAGCGCGCTGCGTCCCCGCTCCTCCCCCTGCCTCCTGGAAAGTCCTAAGCGCCACCAAACAGCTGTTAGGCAGCGGCGGTGGGAAGAACTGGGAGGGAGGGGGAGGAGCGGGTACACGGCACACGCTCGGGGCGGGTGAGGAGCGGGGAGCTTGGCTGCTGGTGGGTGCAGAGCACCCGTTAATTTTTCTCCGTGGGTGCTCCAGCCTGGTGGTTTACCTGGTTGTGCTTGGAGATGGACTCGTATGACCGCCGGACTGTCCCGAAATCCTTCACCTTGTCCCGCAGGGAGTTCTCCATGTTCCTCCATTTGGCCTGCAGGAAGGAGATGCTCCTTATATAGCACGTCCCTCAACGGCAGGCCTTTGTCAGGGATCCCTTTTACACACACACACCTCATTAACTGTTCCCTCTAATTTTTCGCCATGCATGTGCAGAATTAATTTTGTGATGTGCATCACTATGGAGCTGATGTGTGACACGGGGTGGGGCCGAGCGGTTCGGAGTGTGGGAAGGGGCTCAGGGCTGGGGCAGAGGGTTGGGGTGCAGTGGGGGGGGGGGTGAGGACTCCGGTTGGGGGGGTGCTACTGCAGGGAGACAGGACTCCCTGCCCAGCCCTCTCTCCCCTCAGCCGAGAGGCACCTCTCCCTGCCGCACAGGGCAGGTCCGGGCTGGGTTGGGTTGGGGCCGGCGGGGCGTGGCATCTCTCCCCACCGCAGCCCTGAGCCCCTGTGTGGTGCTTAATAGGTTGCCGCGCGGCTTAGAGGGAACTTCGCTCATTACCAATAACAACTTGCATTTTGCTCGCCCTTTCCCTCTGGGGACCTCCAAGCACCTTACAAACATCAGCCTGGCCTCTCAACGCTCTCTGGAATCTAAACTCTCCTGCTCCAGTGTATACGACAACCCCCAAGACACCTCCCCTGGGGGCAGGTCAGGCAGGGAACGCCTATTGCAGGGTTTTCTGCACCTTCCTCTCGAAGCATCTGGTCCTGGCCAGGGTCCGAGACAGGCCCCTGGGCTACCTGATCCTGTCTGGCAATCCCCATGTTCCCAGTGCCGATTCTCCCTGTTTTACAGACAGGAAGCGTCCAGCGAGAGGGTGAGTGACTCACGCTCGCTTTGCACGGCTGGGATGAGAGCACAGGAGGCCTGACTGCCAGGGCTGTGTCTCAACCACTAGGCCATGCTACCCCCCCGCTTGCCCTCCCTGTGCAGATTTGAGAGCCTGCCCCCAACGGCTGCTGCAGCGTTTGAATTAAGGCGTGGCCCCCTCCTGGTGACTCACTCGGCCAGCGACGACAGCAGCTCCCATTTCCCTTTTCCGGCTGGACGAGTGAAGCCGCTGCCCGGAGATCGGCCCTGCTGCCCGGCTCGTGAGCGGGGAGAGGGCTCCGAGCATCACTGCTCTGCCCCAGTCTCTCGTCCTCCCGCCCAGGCCAGCGCTAGGCAAACTTCACTACCCCTGCCCTGTGCATCCCGCTCTCCAGGCGTGGGGCCATGGCAGGATCGTTGCTGGAGAAGGGCCCACTCACCGTCCAAGGAGACAAAATCTGTCTCCAGGCTGGGGATCGTGGGGCCCGGATCCCATGCTGTCCCGTTCCAGAGCTCTCTCCAGCTCCTGCCATCCTGCTAACAGGGCAAGCGACCGCCCTGGCTCTCCCACCTGGGGACTGGGCGGGCGAGCCACACGGCACCCCAGCAACCGGGCCATGCTGAGAGGAGGGGAGCTGGCAGAGCAGTGAAGCAGACAGGGGACCTTGGAAACAGTCAGAACAAGAGCAGAGACCTGGTGCCTTTCGCTCAGACCCCCACCCGACCAACACACCGTCATGCTACAGCCGGCTGCCTGCCTACAGCCTCACCGACTTCCTGCTGTTTACTAAGGGGAGCGCCACCAAAATCCCAGTCCCCGGCCTCAGGCAGTTAGCATGTAAGGGGGGGCTGCACATGCACCTCATTCTGCAAGGGGAGGGGGGAGCGCTGTGCACCCCTCCCCAATCTGAGGCCCACCTCCCCGCAGCAAGACATACCTCCCTCTGGGCGAGCCGAGGTGCAGTTCACGCCCCTCGTGAAAGTGCCACTGGGTGCATCCCCGTATCCCAGCCGTGCGCATGCCCGTATCCCACGTCCAACCGGGGACACACCACGTGCGTGCCCCCACGTCACGGGGTACCCGCCGAGGGCCAATCCCTGCCCCCGTGCCAGTGCACGCAGTGCAGGGTCGTCGGCCGCATGCCCTTGCGCGCACGCCAGGTGTCCACGCCACCCAGCACGCGTATCCGCGCACACACCCTCCCGGTCGCCGCCCTCCCACGTGCGCCCGCCCTCCCGCCCTCGCACGTGCACACACCCTCCCGGTCGCCGCCCTCGCACGTGCGCCCACCCTCGCACGGCCACGCCCGCGTGTCGCTCGGGGCACGTACCCCCCCGCGGCCGGCCCGGGGCCCCTCACCCTGTAGTCCTGGGCCGTCTCCGCCACCGGCCGCACCCGGTGGCCCGCGTGCTGCTCGCCGCTCTGGCACAGGGCGCACACCAGCTCCTTGTCGTCGTGGCAGAAGAGCCGGGCCTCCTGGCGGTGCTGGGCGCACAGGGCCGGGCCGCCCCCCGGGCTCTCCTCCCGCAGGAGCATCTCCACCAGGTTGTTGAGGGTGTGGTTGGCCCGCAGGTCGCCCGGGGCGGCCAGCTCCTTGCAGACGGGGCAGGCGTGGCGGGGCTGGTGCGCCCACGAGCGGCTCACGCAGGCCCGGCAGAAGTTGTGGCCGCAGCCCAGGGTCACGGCCTCCCGGAAAGGGTCGTAGCAGATGGGGCAGAGCAGCTCCTCTTTGAAGCTGGCGCGGGGCGGGGAGGCGGCGGCGGCGGCGGGGGGCGCAGCAGCGCGGGTCTCCATGGCCCTGGCGGCGGGGGGGGGGGGGGGGGGGGGAAGGGGAGTCAAACCGGAGCAGCGAGACACACCCCGGCTGGGAAAACCCGGCCGCTGACTCACGGCCCCAGCCAGCGGGGCGGAGTGACGCGGCGTCAGGCCCGGGGGGCGGGGGGGGGAGCCGCCGCAGCGCCGCGGTGATGGGCGCGGCCGGGATCGGACTCTCTCTGCCCCGCTGCTGCCCGGGGCTCGCTCCCTCCTGTCGGCCGGGGGGGTGGGAAGACCCGCCCCGCGTAACGCCCCCCCCCCCCGGCTCGCAGGCGCCCGCCCCGGCTGCAGCCCGAGCCGCGCCCGGCTGCCGGGCGGGGTTTTACCTGGGCCCGGAGCAGGCGGCGGCAGCGGCGGGGCCCCAGGCCGGGAGGCACCGTTTGCAGCAGCCCCGGGCTCGGCGCTGCCTGCGCGGGGGCCGGGCGGCGTCTCCGGGCATCGCTGGGGCGATCGGACCCCGGCCGGGCGAGAGGAGCCGCCGCCGCCGCCGGGTCTTTCCTTTTATGTCCCTGGCCTCGGCGGGCTGGAGCCGGGCTCCTCCCCCCGGCCGGCCCCTCCGGGGCAAGGGAGCGGCCCACGCCGGGGTGCGGCCCGGGAGCGGCGAGTCTCCCCGCGGCACGGGCTGGGGTGGGACAGAAGAGTCGCTTTCTTCCCACCCTGGACAAGGAGATTGATCAGAAGAGGGAAAGAGGCTTCGCTTTGCAGCAGCTCTGCACCCCCCCCCCCCCGTACCCCGGCTGAGACCCCCCCCCGTTTCCACAGAGCACAGATCCCCCACGGGACCCCACGGGTCTTGTTGCCCTCTGAGCCAGCCGGGCGGGGATCGGCTGCTCTTTCTCATAGAATCATAGAATCTCAGGGTTGGAAGGGACCTTAGGAGGTCATCTAGTCCCACCCCCTGCTCAAAGCAGGACCAATCCCCAATTTTTGCCCCAGATCCCCAAATGGCCCCCTCAAGGATTGAACTCACAACCCTGGGTTTAGCAGGCCAATGCTCTGACCCTGGGCCCGCGTCTATTGCGCTTTGCGCCGGCCTTGAGCGGGGCCGGAGCTGGGTCCATTAGTGCATTTACATTAATGATTGTCCAGCCCTTTGTTACCTGCCTACGGGGCTGGCGCGACGGGGCCTGGGCTTGGCTACGGGCCTGGGCCCCCCGGCGCGGGTCTGAGGCTCACCCAGAGCCCACCTGGCTGCAGAGAGCCAAAGGTGAGGCGAGCCCCCGGGGTGGGCGAATTTTTTGGCCCCAGGTGGCCACATCTGGGTCTGGAAATTGTATGGCGGGCCAGGAACGCTCACGAGATTGGAGGTTGGGGTGCGGGCTCTGGGGTGGGGCCAGACATGAGGGGTGCAGGGTGCAGGAGGGAGCTCTGGGCTGAGGCAAGAGGTTGGGGTGCGGGCTCTGGAGTGGGGCTGGGGATGAGAGGTTGGGGGTGCAAGAGGGGGCTCTGTGCTGGGATCAAGGGGTTCAGAGGGTGGGAGGGGGATCAGGGCTGGGGGTCAGTGGTGCAGACTCCAGGCGGCGTTTACCTCAAGCAGTTCCCGGGGGCAGCGGCATGTCCCTCCTATGCGGGGGCGCAGCCAGGCAGCTCTGCATGCTGCCCCATCCACAGGCGCTGCCCCTGCAGCTCCCATTGGCTGCGGTTCCTGGCCAATGGGAGCAGAGGGGGCGGTGCTTGGGGCAGGGGCAACATGCGGAGCCCCCTGGCTGCCCCTACGTGTAGGAGCCGGAGCGGGGACATGCCTCTGCTTCCAGGAGCCGTGCGGAGCCACAGCACACCTGGAGCAGGGCAAGCCCCAGACCCCACTCCCCAGCAGGAGCTTGAGGGCTGGATTAAAACATCTGAAGGGCCGGATGTGGCCCCTGGGCTGTAGTTTGCCCAGCCCTGTGCTAGTCCCATCGCTCCCTTATATACCGATGCCTATAGAAACTGACATGCCGTAACCATGACATCCTGATGAGCCAAATGCAACGTCTGACTAGCGCAGAAGACTGGGGTATCCGAGCTATAAAGTAGATTGGTTGGGGTTCGTGTATAATGCAGTTTAAGAGCAGATGACACTGTGGTGCCAGGGACACCCAAATATCTAAGACAAGTAGATCTGTGCAGGTACCTTCGCAATGGCTGTGAGTATTCTAGCAAACAAGATGACAAGTAAGAATATTTGAGGACACGGTGAACATGATGAAAACTAGCTCTACTATGGCCCAGTGCCGTGCTAAAGTGAATGGGAATCTTTTCAGTGAATTCAATGGGCAATTGTTGGGAGGGGGGCATGTCTCATCTACAGATCTCAAAGATTTCCAATCTATTCTGTGTAGGGGAAACCAGCTGGGTGATCATGGGGGCCATCAGTTTGAGGGATACATGCTGGAGGTCTCATGCTGTCAGTACTAAAACATCCTTGGAATTTCTAAACATTATAGATGGCAATTTCCTAACTCAGTACGTGTTGCTGCCAACAAAGGGGAATTCTTTATTAGACTTTGTCCCAACAAATAAAGAGGAACTGATCACAGAGTGAAAAGCTAATGGTTGTTTAGGTGCAAGGGATCATAACTTGTACATTATAAATGTGATCAAGCTGAATGAAATCCAGACCAGTAATATATATACTTGGTGCTTGAATAGGGCCAATTTTATAAAGATGAAAACAATTATGAGCCAAATCAGCTGGGAGGAAGAATTTAATCAGAAACATGTGAATGATAATTGGCAAACTTTTAAGAACACCTCACTAGAATCTAGATGCCCCAAAAGCCACGATCAAGAAAGAAGGCCGTACTGGTTTAAAAAAATCAACGAGGCTTAGAGGGGAAATGAAGGCAGCTATAAAAGAAAGGGGAACTTGATAGTAATGAATATAAATCAGAAACTAGGTATTGTAGAAAATTGATAAGGGAAGCAAAGGGACACAAGGAGAACTCTGTGGCCAGGGTTCAGAGAAGATCCACAAGAATGATTAAAGGATTAGAAAACGTGCCTCATAGTGATAGACTCAAAGAGCTCAATCTATTTAGCTTAAAGAGAAGGCTAAGGTTTAACTTGATTACAGTCTATAAGTACCTACATGGGGAACAAATAAATATGGGCTCTTCAGTCTAGCAGAGAAAGGTATACCGTGATCCAGTGGCTGGAAGTTGAAACTAGACAAATTCAGACATGAAAGAAGGCATACATTTATAATGGTGAGAGTAACTAATCATTGGAACAATTTACCAAAGGTTGTGGTGGATTCTCCATCGCTGACAACTTTTAAATCAGACTGGATGTTTTTCTAAAAGATTTGCCCCAGGAATTATTTTGGGGAAGTTTTCCAGCTTGTGTTATACAACAGTCTGGCATTGGAATCTATGAAAGCACCTTTCAAAGGACAGTATGGGTTAGTAGACTATTAAACACATGGGGAAACTGAGGTACAGAGAAGTGACTTTTCCAGGCACATGCAACAGGTCAGTGGCAGAACTGGGACTAGCACTTAGGTCTCCTGACTGCCCAGCCAGTGCTCTACCCATTGGGACACACTGCCCCCTCGATAGTACATTATATTCCCCAAAAATAAATTCTGAATAAGCAAAGGAGAGCATTCACACTAGCAATCAGATTTCTCAGAGTTCTGCTCATCCAATCAGGGAACAGGAGCCATGTCACGTGACCTGAGTGTCCAATCCACACACTGTACATTTTTACTAGCAAATTGATTCCGGAACAGGAATTATTCATTGAACTCACCCTGTGATTATTTTAGAAATAGGGATACATTTGAATACCCTGTAAGCTTCTTACGGAGAATTTGTGAAGAGGAAAATGGGATGGATTCACAGCCTAAATTATTCCCCATGAATTATTTGCTTGGCTGTAAAGATAAGCGCTTCCATACCCCCACATAACGGCAAGTACTGCCGACCCAATACATTCAAACATCACAAGTCGGGCCCCCCATATTATGAGATTTTAAAATGATCTGGGGGATTCTTTTTATTTGCCTTATACTTTTTGAACCTTTTTTTGGGGGGTGGGGGGATCACATTTTCAAGCAGGAAGGGCTCGACATTTACTATTTTTAAAATGAAAGCAGAGATTCTTGTGTGCTCACATGACTCCAGGAGCTGGTGCATTAAGAAAAGCCCCAAACATCACGAGACTTGTGATAAAACTGCGAGAGTAGAAAACACTGCGTTGGGCCTGATTCTCCCTTGTCTTGCACTGTGTGTCCTTTTTGTGGCTGTGGAAAGTGAGGGCAAGAAGATTTTACACCCATGTGACCCTGGTGTAAATGACAATCCAACGTGCAAGGTGGTGGAGAATCAGACCCTTGTTTTTACCTCTCTTGGTTCCCCAGTGCATCGTGACTCATCTGTATCTTTCTTATTCAGACTGTAAACTCTTCAGGGCAGAGACTTATGGGTCTTATACACTGCCAAGTGCATTGCTGGTGCCTAATAAATATAATTAGCTTTTGGTGCTACCTGGAGCCCACCCAGCATGATGCCAACAGGATGTGTGGTTGCATTTTGTGTGTGAGAGAAGCAGATGTGTGTCTACCAGGAACTGGATTTACTCATTCCACCTCTACCATGGGAGGGTAGCATCTTTCTATCACTCCCCAGCCAAGCCATGTACTGAGCAGGGAAGTTCTGGATCCTAGTGTCACTCCATTTCCTGTGGGATTTGTTTGCAGCGTGCCCAGCACCTGGGTGGAACAGCCGTGGCTAGCATGGGGTACAGATGGGCAGAAGACAGTTGGCCTCTTTGCACTCTGTGTCATATGCTGCAGCTTCCTGCTCCCCGTCAGTGGTTGGGAGTGGCTACCATCCGGCAGCAGTGAGGTGGCCCCTGTGCCGGTATCACTAAGCACCGATCAGTGGGGTCTCTTTGCAAATCTGCAGCTCTGGTTCCCCATACTCAAATCTTTTTGCAGGTCAGTGAAACTCTGCATGGGGTTCTCGGTGTTTGTACATCACTGGCCACAATGGGGCTCAGATCCTCAATTCCAAGGCAGCCTGCAGAGCCGCATCATGGCAGAGTGAATGGGACCTTTTACCTCCTCTTGGGGGCCAAAGGCCAAGCTGAACATATCTTGAGACCCACCAGGGGTACAAACTTATGTTGGGAGCCTCAGGGACTTCCAAGAGAGCTGCTCTTCATGGTAGCACCTAGAGACCCAGGCCTGGTCTTGACAACACAGTTAGATCCACGTAAGGCAGTTTTCGTCGACTGTATTATGTCAGCATCTACACTGCAGCCTTGTTCCCCCCGATGTAAGTCCCCTACTACACTGACATCATAACTCCATCTCCACGAGAGACATGGGGCTTGTCAGTATAGCTAGGGTGATGCAGTGTCTGTGTAGGTCTGCTGTTGGCAGGAGCCATGAAACTGACAAGAAAGCCGGGCAGCTAGAGCCCAGCTGCCCCCTGCTACCGTGGAGACCTGGGTGGCTGAACCCTGCTCCCAGCTGGGCAAGAAGCCGGAATGGCTTCCCCACCCCGCCCCTGCCTCCGGCTCCGGGCAGGGACTGTGGACTGTCTTGTCAATTTCACGGCTGAGCCATGAAATTGACAAGTCTGCCCAGAGTGTGTGTGTGTTGGGGGAGCAGGGCAGAACCCAGGGCAGCTGGACCCTGCTCCCGGCCCTAGGCGGCTTCCCCCGCTCCCAGTGAAGAGTGGCGGGGGGGGGGGGGGGCAGCCTGCTGAGAGCCCAGGAGCCTGTGGGGCAGCCGGGCTCCCAGCAGGGAGCTGGAGGACCGGGCTCTCAGCTCCCCACACTGCCTGTCTCAGGTCGGGGGAAGCGCTCCTGGGGAGGACGCGCACCGTCAACCCAAGAAGGGGAGTGTGAACATGCACCTCCACAGTAATTACTGCCATGGCTGTACATCAACCTACTATAGGTCCACTTACGTTTCTAGTGTAGACATACCCCCAGGCCCCATTGTGCTGGGCACAGTCCAAATGCACAGGGAGGGGACAGCCCTGTTCCCAAAGACCTTACAATCTAAATAGGCATCACTATGCCTCATTTAACAGATGGAGAACTGCAGCCCAGATTGCTGAAGGCTCAGTTCCACAAAGCTACTTAGGCTCCTAATTTCCACTAAGTCCCAGTTCAGTGCCTTAACCACGAGCTTACCCCCATTCCCATTGCTCTGGTCTGGCTTCTTGTCCCCACGCCGCACACGTACATCAATGCTTGCGTTGAGTGGCTGCTGTCTCCAGAATGCTCATAGACGTTAAGGCCAGAAGGGACCAGCATGATCATCTAGTCTGACCTGCACACTGCAGGCCACAGACCCTCACCCACCCACTCCAGTAAGACCCCGAACCTCTGGCTGAGTCACTGAAGTCCTCAAATCCTGATTTAAAGACTTCAAATTACAGAGAATCCACCATTTACACCAGTTTAAACTTCCAAGTGCCCCATGCCCCATGCTGCAGAGGAAGGTGAAAACCCCCGCAGGGTCTCTGCCAATCTGACATGGGGGAAAATTCCTTCCCGACCCCAAATGCAGCGATCAGTTAGACCCTGAGCATGTGGGCAAGACCCACCAGCCGGACAGCTGGGAAAGAATTCTCTGTAGTGCCTCAGAGCCCGCCCCATCTAGTGTCCCAGCACCAGCCATTCGGGGTATTTGCTACCTGGGGATGAGGCATGGCCACCCTGCCCCTGTGCTTACATCGCGAACCCTCCAGCCAGGCCCTGGGCAACTCACCCCTTTTCTTGGTACCGAGCTCCCTCCTCACCGTAGCAACCCACAAACAAAAGTACCGCAGTGTTCCACAGCCCTGCGGCTTCCGCCAGCCAGGAGACCGGTGTGCGTTGGCTCACGCCCTGCAGCAAGGGGCCTGCTGCTCAGTAGTGAATGGGCCTGATCCTGCCGACCCGTACTCACGGGAGTGATGCTCGCTCGCAGGAACAGTCCCGCCGAGGTCAGCATAGTTATTCCGAGACGGCGCTTTTAACTGGGAAGACAACCGAGCGCATTCTCCTGGTCCCTCCGCCCTCCTGTCTGCCGGCTGCAGCCCCTCTCCGGCTGGCACAGGCCAAGTGAAGGATCAGCAGCAACTCCTTGGCATTTCCACCCGTCGGCCAGGCCCTTCTGCACAGCGCGCCGGCTGTCACTGGAGCTCTTCAGGCAGATTCCTCCCACTGCTCTTCTCTCGCTGCTCCACCCTCGGTTCTCACTTCCTTCCTTTGCTCCATCCCTTCTCTTTGCTAGTTGTCCCCTCGGCCCGGTCGCACGATCCTGCCCTTTCCTGTGAGTCCCTCCGCCTGGTTCAAACTGCAAAGAACCCCCAGCCTCCAACGTTCCTCCCTGGCTCTTAAAGGGACTGCGACAGGGTGCTGGGAATGGGCAACTGAACCGGCACTCTGATCACCGGTGAACCAATGAGGCGCCTGGGGGCTCGTCCAGGATCCTGCCTTTATCTGTGCAGATGGAGAACCCGAAGGGGGAGCCGGTGTAAAGGTTCGTCAGGCTCGGAGGTGGAGGAGACATGACGGTGGCTGGCCGAAGAACAGAAGGAAACGCAGAAGACCTTGCAAACCTTCCAGTTGTCCCACCACTTGGAGAGACAGTCCTTGCCCACCCGGCAGGCTAAGCAGCAAATTGATAAGGGAGTAAACCCAGGTGCAGCAAGAGCTGCTGCAAAGTACAGTGAGTTTGCGGTGGGGATCGGCAGTTGGGCGCAGGGGATATGCCTCGGCCAAAGGGGCATATGATGACCCACAGATGACTGATTTTTGGTCATGTTTGAGAGAGTGGCTGTGGGGGAAGGATGGGATAAGGGCAGCTGGGTCCTACGGCTACACGCTGTTTAACAGGAGAAGATCATGTGGCCTATGTGGCTCTCAGTGATGAGCAAGCAAGGGACTATCAAATGGTTCAGGCGGCCATCCTTGACTGGGTGGGCCCTTTGATGGAAAAATACCAGCAAAAACTTCGAGCCGCTAGCTGGACTGGGGGATTACGGCCCCAGGAATTTGCTCCAAAACTGACTGACTGGGTCACGCGTCAGCTGAGGCCAGACGCCCAAGGCATGGCCGATATTATGCACACTGTCAGTTTGGAACAATTCCTGCAGAACCTCTCCGAGAATACCCGGGTATGGGTCAGGCAGCATCAATCCGTCACCCTAGAGGGCAGCTAAAGAAACAGAGTGGGTTGGCAGTTTAAGGGTCTGGATCCAGGGAGGAAGACTGGCGCATGGATCTCAGTCCTTATGGCTTAGGCTTCCCCTGCATGAAACCTCAAGCAGATCTGAGATAAAAAGGATTGGGACCCAAACATCTTTATACAGTTTCAGGCCTTCTTTTGACAGCTCGGATTCCTTCCGTGAACAATAGGCAATTATGAGGGCTTTTCCTAAGCATCACTGGTTATTATCTACACAGATTAACGTAAGGCAATTGCCTGTGTTTCCACCATTCACAAATGATTTGCTATACATTTCAAAGAGAGATGAATACAGAGATAGCCTATGTTTACAGTTCATCTAAATGTTAAGATGTCCTTAAAAGGGACTGTTTGATTACATTGTTAACCATTCACCATATATATGTAAATACACATAACCACAAACATTATCTACCAAAATGTCTTTAAGGGTTGAATTTGAGGCATTTATCTTGCAGGATGCTTAACCCTTCTTGGTCATGCGTCACACGCCTGGGGGAAGGGCAGCACAGGAGGAGTTTCTGAGCCAGGGGAGCCCCCTCCCCTGACCACCGTGCCCACGGGAAGGGGGGACACAGGGGCTGTCTCTCTGGCTCTGCAGAAACAAGCCCTGGGCTCCCTGCACTCACCCCTGCTCAGGCAGCCCAGGCCTGCCAGCTTGCGGCACTCGGATGGTGACCCCCCCGCTCCCCCGACCCTGGTGCCCTGGGCAGTCACTTATGTCACCCACCCCTAAAATTGGCTCTGGGTAGTGGATGGGTTGCCCCACCCCCTCTTGTTAGACACAGACTGGAATCCCTCCCCATTAGGGAAGCAAAGGGGTGTCCAGAAACCCCAGAGGGAAGGAATGAAACCCACGGAGAAGGGGAAAGAGCTGTTAAACTTAGAAGGGTCGGGAAACGTAGACCAGAGAACACAGGCCCTAGAGAACACAAAGAAAGGGGAGCACCCCATGGGACAAAGGGGGAAGAGAAAAAAGACAAGGAAATAGTCTCAAGGGATAAAAACAACCTGAGCTCGTGAACAGCGGTCAAGAAGTTACCGGAGCTCCTGCCTCTGGAAAGCCGGGGCGGGGAGGTATCCCAAGAGCAGTTGGGGTCACCAGGAGGAGGAGGGGCACCAGCAGACCCCCCCCACAAAGCAGAGAGGGCAAGAACGAGGAGCATGGAACCCCAGGGTGCCCGGGTGTGAGCACCTGTGTGGCTGGAGAATGGACGGACCCAACAAAGGGATCCTAGCTGGGTCCAGTAGCATGGAGATAGAAACACCTCGGCGGGAGGTGTGAGGCAGAGTGCTGGGATCACTGTTTAACTAGTCAGACCCTCCCCAGGGGCCTGGTTAAGGAGAGGGGTTCCTGATGACCAGGTCAGATGGGGGCTGGGGAGCTACCCAGCTAATTAGCCCACTAACAAGGAGGGTGGACAAAAGGGCAGAGGCAGGACCTGCGAGAGGAGAAGCCGAAGAGAGAGACAGGCCAGTGGGGCCTGAGACAAGGGAATTCTCTGGGAGGAGACACCTTTGCTGCCCTCCCCTCACCATATGGACTCCAGCAGTCTCTTCGTGGTGCCCTCCGAAGCAATGCAGCTGCCGCCCCGGCATCCACGCCAGCCGTCTCCCCAGAACACTGGTGGAGTCACTGCCCTGTTTCAGGCCAATCACAGTCACGCCTTTTCTGCACACATTTGCGCAAGTGGAGTTCTGTTCCTCAGGACGCTCACAGGAAGCACACGTCAAGCCCACGCACTAAGAAAAAGGGCCATGCTGGTGAAGAAATTGCTCATAATGTATTCTGTGGCTGGCTCGAATCTCTGGGTTCTTTAGTCAACAGATCTAGCCCTGTATTTCTCTTTTATTATCAGATCGTGCTTGTTATGAATTCATTATTATGTACCTGCCAGTATTACCGAGAGGTCCCATTGTACTGGGTCCCGGACACGCACATGGCCAAAGACAAGCCATCTAACTACACGAGCCAGACAAAGGAAGGATTATTATCTGTACTTTACAGATGGGAAACTGGGGCACAGAGTGAGCAACTAACTTACTTGAGTTCATGCTGGGAGCAAGTGGCAGGGAGAGACCTGGCAGTTGCAAATGTGCTCTCTGGGCGTTTGGCAAAAGTGCAGTGGAGCAAAATCCAGAGCTAGACACCAACTATCCCGCCTCCGATGAAATGTGGACTCTGATTGCCAGAGCAACAGCTCAGAATGAGAACTGCAGAAAGCAGCTAATACTTATTAGCACAGGGTGGCCAGGGCAGCGTCTTCTCAGCCCCTATCACCGGTTCAGGGGGGAGCTCTCAGACAGTCCTAGGTGGGATTTTGTTTAAAGACATCAGGATGATGCTACAGAGGAATATGTTACAAAGGATACAGGAAGGACGTTGAGGGAGTGAGAAATCTCAGAGAAGGGCCAGAGATGTTTTATACTGGTCACAAATGAATAGCGACATTGAGGAAGTTGTCAAAGACAAGTGAAAGTGACCATATTGATGGCACAGGAAAAAAAATTGTACCCTGAGGCAAAACAGGCATAGATTTGTTTACGTGGACTGGGGGAAAAATGATGTACTTGTTCTAAATGATTATTCTCACTTCCCTGAGATAGCCTTATTAGCAGATACTACAGCCAAACAGGTGATTGTGCATGTCAGATCTATTTTTGCTAGCCGTTGTGTGCCTGACAAAGTGATGTCTGACAATGGGCTGCAGTGTAGCGGGCATGTGTTTAAGCAGCTTGCAGTGAAGTTTGGGTTTCCATGTCACTGCAGTCGCCATTGTCCCCAGACCCATGGGCTGGTGAAAAACGGTGTTAAAATAATAAAGCGGCTACAGGAAAAGGCTACAGCCTCAGACCGATCTGTACCCCGCCGTGTTAAATTACAGGGCGGCACCAGTGAAACGTGGTTTGTCACCTTCAGTCACTTTGTTTAATAGAAAACTTGAGAACTACAATGCCTGTAATGCAGGGAGCTGATGGTCAGAGGAATTGTGCAGACATAGAAAAAGACAGACAAAAAACAATACGATTTGGGGTCCCGGGACCTGCAGACCCTCCATGAGCATGATGCAGTGTGCATCGGCTAGGAATCAAGGGTCGCAAACAGCGGTGGGGTCACAAGAGTCAGATGAGGTGGCCACACCCCGAGAATATTGAGACTACAAAGAATAATAATGAAGGCAGAGAGATTTTTTTGGTTCTATGCAAAGGTCGGTTTGTTCCTCTTTCCACCCGGAGCAGCTGGTCTCTGAGAAGCCAGGACTTTGCCTGCTCTCGTCAGAATGCACCGGCCGGTGGAGTCGTTCACCTGTTATCGCAGGAGAAGCCGCTAGATGGCATAGGAAGGGCATAGGAGCAGAGCCAGCGGTGAAAATGGACAGGGCCAGTCTAAGGGAAAATGGCGCTCTGGGCAAACTTGCATTTTGGTGCCCCAGGCCTCTGCTGTCTCCCCAGGCTCCCCCTCTCCGATCACCTCTCTAGGCTCCCCACTCATCTTCCCTGGGCCCCGATGCCTCCCCTCCCTCATTGTCCCAAGCTGTCTTTTGCAGCCTCGCCCCCCAGACCCGCCCTGCTCCTTGCCTCTTGGCCACGGTGCCCCCCACAACCATGGTGCCCTGGGTAGTCACCCACCCATAAGGCTGGCCCTGAAAACAGGTCCCTGTCCTACAAACACTTATGGCTCCGCTCTGCAGTTGGATCTAAGCCACACGCTTGCATTGCAGCATGTAATGAGATAAAGACGAGAAGAAACTGTTTAGGGGCACTGTGTGTGCCTGCAGACCGCCCAGAGCTGGGCGGAGTGTCTCTGCAGGATGGGTCAGGATCATGTAGAAATTGAGTGTGGCAGGTATTAGCTGGTCGAAGATACCTGGATGATTTCCAGTGTGGGCAAGGAGCCTGGCAGGACACACCCAAAGTCACCCTCTGAACGTGGAACCAAGGGGAGCTGAAAGTGAATAAACAGGAGTGGGAGCCAGCGTGCTCTGGAAAACTCAGCCGTGGAGCAGTGCCAGGGGCTGTTGGATTTAGACTGGGGCAGGCCCCCTCGCCCCACCGGAGAAGAAGAGGGCTAGAACTGATGCAGGCTGGGCAAATCGCAGGCTGTTGCTGAAGAGACTCAAGGACCGCGTGGGACTAGCGCTTGTTTCCTAACTTTAAGGAGCCGGCGCGCCCGACAGAGACCGTCCCGCAGCGCCTGAGACGGGTAAGTCTGCCCAGAGAAGACACCCGGGACAGCGGCTCTCCCCCTTTCCAGACAACTGCGCCCCTTTTCAGGACGCTGATTTGTCTTGCGTACCCCAAGTTGCACCTCACTGAAAAACTCACGCATTGGATTCAGCCCCACCGTGGTGGGACTCGGGCTTTGGCTTTTTGCCCTGGGCCCCAGCGAGTCTAACGCTGGCCCCGGCAACCCCATGAAAATAAAGTGGTGACCCGCGTTGGGGTCGCGACCTGCCGGTTGAGAACCGCTGAAAATCCAGAGCCGTGGAGCCGAGTCAGGGCCGGGATGACATTTTAGTTTGCACTGACTTCCCCCGGGGCTTTGCGCGTCGCCTTGTGTGCTGGCGGGCCCGAGCCGGCCCTGGGCACTGCACAAAGCCTGGGGCCTCCGGGGCCGGTGCGCGTTTGATGAGCCCATGGGGTCAGGGTGGCCCCAACCCCTGCCAGGCCACAACCCTCTTTGCTCCTGCGGCCGCCTGCAGGGGGCGTCACACCGGCTTGCCGCAGAGCCCGGCCGGCGCGGACTCGTCCCCGCAGCGGAGCAGCCACTAGGTGGCGCCGCAGCGCCGGGCTTGGCCCCGGGCCGCCCCCGGGCAGCGTGCGCGCAGATCCGCACGGGGGCAGCACCAAGGCGCCCGGCCCCGCCCGGCCCGGCCCTGCGGAGCCGGGTCCAGACACGCGCCGGCTCTGGGCTGCAAGGACCCGCCCGGCCGGCTCGAGTCGCGGCGCTTCCCACCGCCCGGCCCCGGGACACGTGGGTTCTGCTGCCGGCAAACAGCTGCTGCCTCCGGCCTGCCCGGCGCGGGATCGGCTGCACCTGGCGCCTCGCCTTCGAAGTAAGTTGGGGTGAGTGTGAATGTGATGGGGTGTGTCTGTGTGTGTGAGTGTGACGGAGTGTGTGAGTGTGTTAATGTGACGGGCTGTATGTGTGTGAGTGACGGGGTGTGTGTGTGAGAGAGTGAATGTGACGGTGTGTGTGTGAGTGTGACGGGGTGTGAGTGTGAGGGGATGTGTGTGTGAGTGTGACAGTGTGAGTGTATGATGGGGTGCATGAGTGTGAATGTGATGGTGTGTGCGTGAGTGTGATGGGGCGTGTGAATGTGATGGGGTGTGTCTGTGTGTGTGAGTGTGACGGAGTGTGTGAGTGTGTTAATGTGACGGGCTGTATGTGAGTGTGACGGGCTGTATGTGTGTGAGTGTGATGGGGTGTCTGTGAGAGAGAGTGAATGTGACGGTGTGTGTGTGAGTGTGACGGGGTGTGAGTGTGAGAGAGTGAATGTGAGTGTGACGGTGTGTGAATGTGATGGTGTGTGCGTGAGTGTGATGGGGTGTGTGTGTGAGTGTGACGGGATGTGTGTGTGAGTGTGACAGGGTGTGAGTGTGACGGTGTGAGTGTATGATGGGGTGCATGAGTGTGAATGTGATGGTGTGTGCGTGAGTGTGATGGGGTGTGTGAATGTGATGGGGTGTGTGTGTGTCTGTGTGTGAGTGTGACGGAGTGTGTGAGTGTGTTAATGTGACGGGGTGTATGTGAGAGAGAGTGAATGTGACGGTGTGTGTGTGAGTGTGACGGGGTGTGAGTGTGTGTGTGACGGGGTGTGTGTGTGAGAGAGTGAATGTGAGTGTGACGGTGTGTGAATGTGATGGTGTGTGCGTGAGTGTGATGGGGTGTGTGTGTGAGTGTGACGGGATGTGTGTGTGAGTGTGACAGGGTGTGAGTGTGACGGTGTGAGTGTATGATGGGGTGCATGAGTGTGAATGTGATGGTGTGTGCGTGAGTGTGATGGGGCGTGTGAATGTGATGGGGTGTGTGTGTGTCTGTGTGTGAGTGTGACGGAGTGTGTGAGTGTGTTAATGTGACGGGGTGTATGTGAGAGAGAGTGAATGTGACGGTGTGTGTGTGAGTGTGACGGGGTGTGAGTGTGTGTGTGACGGGGTGTGTGTGTGAGAGAGTGAATGTGAGTGTGACGGTGTGTGAATGTGATGGTGTGTGCGTGAGTGTGATGGGGTGTGTGTGTGAGTGTGACGGGATGTGTGTGTGAATGTGACAGGGTGTGAGTGTGACGGTGTGAGTGTATGATGGGGTGCATGAGTGTGAATGTGATGGTGTGTGCGTGAGTGTGATGGGGCGTGTGAATGTGATGGGGTGTGTGTGTGTCTGTGTGTGAGTGTGACGGAGTGTGTGAGTGTGTTAATGTGACAGGGTGTATGTGAGTGTGACGAGGTGTCTGTGAGAGAGAGTGAATGTGATGGTGTATGTGTGAGTGTGACGGGGTGTGTGTGTGAGAGAGTGAATGTGACAGAGTCTGTGTGTGAATGTGAGTGTGATGGTGTGTGAATGTGATGGTGTGTGCGTGAGGGTGATGGGGTGTGTGTGTGTGTGAGTGTGATGGGATGTGTGTGTGAATGTGACGGTGTGAGTGTGACGGGGTGTGTGTGAGAGAGAGTGAATGTGGCAGAGTCTGTGTGTGAATGTGAGTGTGACGGTGTGAGTGTGAGTATGATGGGGTGCGTGAATGTGATGGTGTGTGCGTGAGTGTGATGGGGTGTGTGTGTGTGTGAGTGTGACGGGTCTGTGTGTGAGTGAATGTGACGGGGCGTGTGTGAGAGAGAGTGAATGTGACAGAGTCTGTGTGAGTGTGATGGGCTGTGTGTGTGTGTGTATGTGTGTGTGAATGTGACGGTGTGTGTGTGTATGTGAGACAGGGCAGGTGGTGGGTCTTTCCTGCACCCCGGGGCTGGCCTGGCGGCTTGAAGCCCGTGCTCTGGAGCGGGGGATGAGGGGCTACGAATCCATCCGTCCCTGGCACGGCTGGTAGCTTCTTCCACTGAGCGGGGTGGGGGGGTGGGGGGGGCTGTGTGGGTGGCCAGTGGTTTGGAGACACACAGTCAGCCGCTCTCCCGGGGGCAGGGCTGGGGAGGGCGACTAGAAGGGGCGACTGGACCCTGTCCCGTCTAAGTCCGGAGCCCGCTGCCCGCCACGGGGAGGCGCCCGGATTTCTGGTGGAGCAAGCGGTTCTTTCCCCAGTGGAGCCGTCCAGGACGGCCGGAGCCGAGCGAGCTGCCGTCGTGCGGGGCGGGGCATTCGGCGGTTCTGGGCCTGGGTGCGGTGTGGGGGGAAGGTGGCGCTGGCGGGACTGAGTCCGGCTGCCCGTGCTTGGCCGGATCCGCGGGAGGGGGCGCGAGGCAGGGGGTGGTCGGCATGCAGCCGGGGCGTTTGGCCTGGCGAGTGTGTCCCCACGGACGGCTTGCCGGACTCCCTTCTTGCAGGAGCCTCGCTCGGAGTCCCTGGTTGCTGATCTCCTCCCGCAGCAGAGTGAGGGCTGCAGGCGCTGGAGAAATGGCTCGTAGGCTCCACGCGCCAGGGGCCAGAGCAGGGTTGGGCTGAGATGGAAAGGCAAAGATGGCTCCAATCCCCCCCCAAATTCCACACTGCTCAGCCATGCAGGCTGGAATGAGCCGGGCACTGGCCCAGTCTGTGCCCGGGACCTCCCTGATTCCTCCCCTCGGTAGGAAGGTCCCACTCCCCCGTGGCTGGCCTGGCAACGTGTACGGCTCGTGTGGTACTGTAATGGCCTCTCTGCTATTATTACGCCTGCAGTGAGGTTCTGCCAGCCCAGCAGCAGTGCAGGGAGCTGTACATGAGCCCCCTGTAAGGATACGGGTGTATCGCAGAACTGTTGCCGTGTGGTGGGACGGGCAGCATGGCCCAGGGGAGAGGGACTGGGGAGCCCTGACCCTGTGCCCGACTCACTCTGGCACTAGGCGTGTCACTTAACTGCTCCGTGCCTCGGTTTCCCCCTCTCTGAAATAGGCTACTCACCTCCCCTTTGTGGTTTAGGGTTGAAATGCGCTAGGGGTGATGCCCACGGGGTTGGACACTTTGCAGGTGAGTTTAGTTGGCCCTGGCCCTGTCCACGGGTGGGGAAAGGCGTGAGACAGCACAGCCTAAAGTGGCACCAGCGTCCCCCAAGTCTCAGGGCTCGTGGCTGCTAACCCAGCCCTGGTCACGGTGCAGCCAAGGCACCGGCGCTGGTTCATTGCACCCCCCGCCCCCTGGGACTGTTGTGTCGTCAGCGAGCTCATTTCCGGACAGCTGTGCGCTTTGTCTTAGTGGCTTTAACGACAGGGCGCGTCTGCAGCGGATGCCCCTGACACGCCCCGGCCACCGCCTAAGCCGTGAGCAACGGGATCCAGGCCATTCTGCTGCAGAAACACAGCTCCGCGGGCACCCGTCCCCCGCGCCTTGCCGAAGTGTCTCGTTTAAATCTGGCCCTGGGTGGCCGGGTCAGTCTCTGGCCCCTTAATCTACCCCGGTCCCAGGGACAGGAAGATATCGTCTCTCTCCAGCACACTCCGCCTTCCTCTTCTCGTTCCTCTCCCGAACCTGCTTGCAGGGCTCCCGCCCCGCGTGTGGTTCCGGACAGAGTTTTCCCCAGGGGTGCTTGCTGGCTTCCTGAATCTTCCGGGACATCCCCGGGGTCTTCCCAAGAGAGGGGAACTCTGATTTCAGCAAGGAGGGGGCAGGCTGATGAGGAGAAGGGTGGTGCCAAGGCTGAAGGTAGACCCAGCGGTGGGCCAGCTGTGGGGCTGGGCAGGAGCCCATGGTGAACAGAGTTGGGGAGGGGGGGTGCGGAGCACCTGGTGTTGTTGTGTAAGGATGTGGGCTGCAGGGACCTAGCTAGGGCTAGGGCTGGGCAGGACATGGCTTTCCTGTCCCGGGAGAATTTGCAAGATTTTGAAATTTTTTCCTGGCCCAAATTGGGACGAAAAGTCAAAATCTCAAAAATGTTCACAAACCGAGGGGAAAAAAATCAGGTTGGGTCAGTGGAAATGTTTTGGTTTGATCATTTCAAAATGGTTCGTTTCATTTTTGACCTTTTCTCTTATTTTTTTGAAAACTTTTTTTAGTCTGAATTTACTAAAATTTTGACCCAAAAAGTAATTTCAACTTGAAAAGCCAAAACTCTCTGAGCTGAAAACATTGAAATGGGACATTTGGATAATTTCAGAGAGATTTTTTCACAAATGTTTTGTGTGGGGCGATGGGTTGAAACTGACCCAGTTTCATGAACAGCTTCAGTTCTGACAAACCCACATTATTTTTTTGCCAAAAAAAAGCAGTCCAAACATTCCCAACTAGGTGTACTCCTGGGTTCGAAGCCGGGCTCTGCTGTGGACCTAGCTGTGAACTCTTCGGCAAGTTGCTTCACCTGCCCGTGCCTCAGTTTCCCTATTGGCAAAATAGGGCTGATGATGCTTGCCCCCCTTCGTAGAGCGAGTTGAAGATCTGTAGATGAAAAGCGTAGTTATTTATTAAATAGCAGTGATGCCTAGAGGTTACAAATGGCCGGCGCCCCCTTGTGCTGGGCGCTGTACAAACACATAGTAAAGCTTATGAAGTGCTAGCGCATTGGACAATAACAGATCATCGGCTGAAAGTGATTTCGGGCGTATACAGTAGCTGCAATAAGACAATGTGATAGGGAGCTCGGTTATGCCGAGACTTTTCACCCTCTGGGTGTACAGCGAGGCAGCAAAAAGCCAGTGCCAACACAGGCCGAAGAAAGGCTGGATCTCTGGTGACTTCCTGAATGCGTATTGTTGATTGTACCCGCTGTTAACAAATGTGGCTCACAGGTTGCAACACGCATGATTGCATCCCCTGGGCTGTTGAAAGCTAAACCCACAGGTGGAAGGGCTGGGTGGTTTTGTAGTTAAAGACCGGGCTTGACTGTGTTGAAGTAGGGGTTCAGTTCTGGTCCTGCCACGTGCCCTCTATGCTGTAGTGCACTGCCTGTAAAATGGTATTGCAGGTATAGACTGTTAGTTCTTTGGGGCAGGTGTTGTCTCTTGCCATGTGTCTGTGCAGCACCTACCACTGCGTACTACAGAATCAGTCTCTCTTTTGCCTGTTATTTAATACCGAGGGCTAGCTAGAGACTGATTCTACAGCCCAGTGGTGAGGGCAGTCCCTGGGGGCATTGGAGACTCACATTTGAGCCCAGATCCCATGTGAGTGTCGTGGCCTCTTGACTATTTTCTTGCGGCCCATAAATTCACCCTGGACCTGAGACACCTTCCCAGTGAAAGTCTTGTGGCCAGCGACAGGTTTTTACGACAAGTTTTGATTTTGACAAATAGTCATTTTCTGTCCAATAATTCCAGACCACCTGTGCATTTCCCAGGGGCTGTGGGGTTAGCTCCGGGGTCTGGCCGCCTTCCAGCTAAGGAATGGTCTATCTCCCCAGCTGGCCCCCATTTCAGCTGGATGCAAAGTCCTTCGGCATTTACTTGTCCCAAACTGTTGTGTAGCGTTGCTGGCTGTCATGAAGTAGCAGCTGCATCCCGCCCCGGAAGAGGTGGCTGAAGAGATCCCTATATACACCCATTACCTTCTTCACAGTGGAGATGTGAGTAATGGAGAGCAGCCCTGAGGCTGCTCTCAGTTACGTAGAGGGACTGGCCTGGTGCAGAGCTGGCCCGAGATCAGGGAAGCACATTTGTGGCCTAAAGCAGTGGTTCTGGTGGTGGTGGTGAAGAACTGGAATGGGTTACTTAGGGAGGTGGTGGAATCTCCTTCCTTAGAGGTTTTTAAGGTCAGGCTTGACAAAGCCCTGGCTGGGATGATCTAATTGGGGTTGGTCCTGCTTTGAGCAGGGGGTTGGACTAGATGACCTCCTGAGGTCCCTTCCAACCCTGAGATTCTATGATTCTCAACCTGTCCAGATGACTGTACCCCTTTCAGGAGTCTGATTTGTCTTGTGTACCCCCAAGCTTCACCTCACTTAAAAACGACTTGCTTACAAAACCAGACATAAAAATACAAAAGGGTCACAGCCTCACTCTGTTACTGACAAATTGCTTCCTGTCTCATTTTTACCATATCATTATAAAATACATCGATTGGAATATAACTTATACTTACGTTTCAGTGTATAGTCCATAGAGCAGTATAAACAAGTCATTGTCTGTATGAAATTTTAGTTTGTGCTGACTTGGCTAGTGCTTTTATGTAGCCAGTTGTAACACAAGGCAAATATCTCGAGGAGCTGATGTACCCCGTGGAAAACCTCTATGTACGTCAAGGGGGACACGTACCCCTGGTTGAGAACCACTGGGCACCATGCTCTGTGGTCCTTGAGTGCAGCTGAAGATCCGGGCCTGGCTCTCCATGTGGCCGGTTGGGGCTCAGACCTCCGCACCCGAGTTTTGAGTAAGATGGGGGTGGGTTTCTGTGTTTGTGGAGCGGAGAGGGGTGGGGGACGGTCTGCTCTCTATCTCGCCTGGCGTGCTAGTTGCGACGGCTGCTGTCACGGAAGTGTGGGCTCGAGGGTTCATGCCACCGGCGCCCGCCCCTAGCCCGTCCAGGAAGTGTGCCGCTGGGGTGTGGTTTCAGTAGTAGTAAGAACCATGCCCTTCCCCTTAGCACAGACTCCCACGCGGGCCAGATCCTGCAAGCTCCTCGGTCCTGCTCTGGCCTGGCGAGCCAGAGACCTGCACAGAGGAGGAGCAAAGGAAGTACCACAGATCCCCGGGCTCCGGCTCCCCTCCCGTAGGTGAGTCCCTCAGGCTCTTGGGAGGCGGCAGGGTGGGGCAGGCAGAGCTGGGAGGAACGGGGCAGCCTCTGCACCCGAGGGACCTGCTGGGGCTGGCAGGAGATGCAGGCAGGGGGAGAGGGAGGGCGAGGGCGGTGCTCGGAGGAATGCAAGGCAGCCCAGACCAGGAAGTGAGTGCACTGAGGGTGTGTAACTGCCAGGGTGTTTTCTCTGGGGCCTCCGGAGAAGGAAGATCCCATTTTCCAGACCTCCGTCCCTGCCCCCGTGCCCAGGCTTTGGGGTGCAGTCACGGGGCTGGGAGGAGAGGGGGCCTGCGGACCTACGGCTTTTTCACTAGCACCCTGGGAGCCTGGAAGGTGGGTGAAAAGGTAGGAGAGAGCTGGGGTTGTCACCTTCTCAGAGACCCTTCAGGCAGGGGGGTTATGGCCGGGGCCTGGGCGCCGAAGGCGTCCCATTGTGTGGCGCCCGCGGGAGCACTCTGGCTTGCGTGGGGGTGACGATCGGCCCCCCTGGTCGTTGGGGGAATCGCTGTGACTGAGGCAGAGCGTCTGGCCCCGCTGGTGCGAACGTGCCAGGCTAGGACATGCTCCTGTGGACACGCACGTGTGTTCTGGCTCCGTGCAAAATCTTCCCCCTCCCCTCCCTGGTGCGAGGCCGCTGAAGCTTGTCAGCTGGGCTTGAATTCTGAGGTGGCCGGTGCCAGGCTCCGGGCGGGATCCTCCATGTGACGGCACGCACCTCCCCGCGCCGCCGGTATTCAGATAGCTGTGTAAATATTTGCCGTGGCTGGGCCAAATCCGTCCGTGGCATAACCGTACCGGGGGAGCAGGACTCCTTGTGTTTGCTAGCCGGAATACCCCAGCGCGGGGCTGAGACAGGCCCTGCCGTACAGCGCCCGGGCCAGGAGAGCTGGGGACGGTGGCCTGCTCCGAGGGGACAGCAGGTAGGGCCGTTTGCTACGGGAAGGGGCACGTGTCTTGGGATGGCTGATGTCCGAGATGAGCCGGGGCCTAACCCTGGATTGGGTGCTGGGTTTCTGCCTATGGATGTCCCAGTTCCAGTCTGCCATGTGCAAGGAGAGACGCCCTCCTAAATGAACCCAGCCACTGGCTGGATGACTTGGGGGCCAAGTCCGTCCCCGTGGCTGGCCACCAGCCAGCTGCAAGACCCCAGTGGCCTGTGGAGGCTGCCCCTGGGGAGACACCTGCCTTGGAGGGGCGGTCTGCGGGAACGGGATCTTAGAGGACAGGCTGTGGAAGCTTAGTCAGAGCGGGGGTCCCGGTTGCCACCTGAAGGTTGTGAGCAGCAAGGAGGGGGTGGGCAGGGCTGGAAGCAAAGGGAGAGCGCAGGCCGAGTATCAGAGGGATCCCCTCCCTGCGAGAGCGATGGGGATGAGGGTCTGCCAGGGGAAGGGGTGGACGCTCCGTGAAGCGCCGGAGAACAGGCAGCGGGGAATGATCCTGCCCTGGGCGCTGGGGGTGGAGTGGATCCTGCCCTGCTCGGATTGCTGTCCGCTTTGTAGGGGCAGAGGGTCAAACGCAGCCTGAAGCTGCAGAGATCCAAACTGGTCCCTTCCAGGAAACTTCCCTGAGCCAGCGCTGACTGTGAGCTGGCAAGTCCCAAAATGCGATTCCACCCACCTCAGCTCAGCTGGGCCCGAACCTCGGTGCTCCGCTCAGGGCTCCCCGGCTCTCGGGGGATGTTGAGCGAGCCTGTGGCTTTGTCTGGAGTTCCCCTGCGTGCCGATAGCGAGGAGGAAATCACACAAGCTGCTGGCGTTTCATGCGCCATCGGTTTCCTCCCGTTTCTTACTCCTTCCCTGCTTCGCCTCTTCCCCTCCGGTCCCTAAAGGTGGCAGAAACTAAGGTGAGGGGGCGTCTACAGGGCTCAGATGGCCTCTTCCCCTGCCCCCTCGCACCCTGAAATGTGGTCCCTGGGAAGCCCCGTCCACAGAGCTGAAAAAGCTCCCGATCCTTCCTGCAGCGAAAGTGCGGCTGGCCTTCCCCCGTGCTACCGATGCCGCCGGCTCCTGCCCAGTGCATGCCATTCATAGCAGAGACACGCAGCCTCGGGCGCCGCAGCCTCCGCTGGTGTAAACCGGCCTCGCTGCACTGCAGTCTGGGGAGCCCGTTTGCCCCCAGGAAGCATCTGGCCCAGGGAGCTGCCCGCAGAGGCCTGACAGAACTAGAAACAAAGGCCTGGCTTGAGTTGCCCTGGGAGGCCGCAGAATCGGCGACGGGTGCTGGGGGAAGGTTCCATGCGGACGGGCCTGGGGGGCGGCAGGCCTGGCTTTTCCCACGCCGTGGGGTCGGAGCTGGGCAAGCGTCACCCTTCAGAGAGCGTGTGCTGAACCGCGGGAGATGCGAGACAGTGACAGCTGGGCCATCCTTCCTCTTTATCCTGCAATCCTGGGCCTCAGTTTCCCCTTTGTACGCAGAGACGGGAGGGAAGAGTTTGTTTTCAGTACCCCATGGGTTGGGTTATTAAAAGCAACACTGCGTTCTTGGCTGGATGCGTGTCTAGGCCCTGTTTGCGCAGAGACTCATGGCTGTTCAGGCTTATCTGTCTCTGCATCTGTGAGAGATCTGGTCATCTCCGAGCTGTGGTCAAGTCCCATCAGAAGGTGTGTATTGGCCTCTCTGTTTCAGTGAGCAAGAGATTCTTATGACAGGCTTGAACCAGTTCGTTCCTCCCTCCCCCATCTGCACAGCTCGGTACCATCTTTGCAGCAGGTCCCTAGCCCAAAATCCAGGGAGTGGGGGGGAAAACACCTTTAAACTTGGGATCTGGAGTGAAAACTTGCCGCTGATAGTAGTATGTGTCTGACGGCGCTTGAGAGGGTAGAGAAATGTTGTGCGTCTTTAGCGGTGTCCATGGGACAGAGACGTACGTGTTCTGTGGCTCGTTCATTGGGTGTGTGTGCAAAAGACAGACTCAGTGTATGAGTGTGTGTGTGAGAGAGAGACTCTGGATTGCCGCGTGTGTGTGAGAGAGGAGGAAAGGGACCGTTTCTCTGAGATCCCCAGGCTCTCCGTGGGTCACTGTGCAGATGAGGCAGTGGGCACGTGACTGGTTTTTCTAGAGCCGGTGGGACTCTGGCAAGCCCTGGAGAGCAGCACGTTGCTGGGCCCGAGTGTCTTTCCCCCTCTCCTCTCCCCAGTGCATTTGCTGAATAAAGCGTTCGGGCTTTTTCTGCGTCCCCTTGAATGGAAAAGCCTCCCCCGCTGTTGCCTCTGCACTGGGCACAGCTCCGAAAGCTCCCTGGCTCTGGGCTTGTAATTTTTACCTTCCACCCCGTCCTGTGGAGCCCACGTGCTCCTCCGAGTTCTGCTTTTCCATTGCCTTCACGTTTGGGCTATTATTAACATTCACCGTGCAAACTCCTCGGGGTGACGGGGGCAGGGAAGGCGATGTCTTCTGAATCACTTTGCGTTTCCCTCGGCTGAAATATTACTCACGGCGGGTTGACACCGGAGCGAGGCCTTTGTACCGAGCGTTGCTTATATTTAAAATGATAATAACGGAAGGGCCCGTGGAATGCCCCAGCGCTGTAGCCATACAGACAGCGTGGTTGTGGCAGGAATTGAGAAGAGTCTGTGCTGTGGTAAAGCAGTAATTCCCTGAGCTGATGGAAGAACTAGCTGGAAAAAATAGCCCCCCTACCCCGCTGTAAAGTTTTGACAACCATGGCAAAACTTTCAATGAAAAATCAAAACCTGAGATATTTCAATTTGGAAATGCGACCATGGTGACTCATGGGAGTTATAGTTCTGGGGTCTCATGCTCCCAATTCCCCTCTACAGGCTGGACTGCCCAGTCAGACTACAATCCCCCATGATGCACTCTGATCTCTCCTCTTGGTGAGAGAAGGCAGTGCATCCTGGGAGATGAAGTCCAGCTGGAGAGCCCAGCCCACAGAGGAGAATGAAGCTCCCGAACTAGATCCTCCATGAGGCATCGCAGCGGCATGTCAGAATTGACAGTTTTGATTTGTCAGGAATTCAGCAAGGCCTAAGCCAGGGTAGTGACTCATGCTGTCACACGGTCGTGGGCATGAAAAGCCATTGAAATGAGTGAGACTCCTCATGTGAGCAGGAGCGTCTCCGGTAAGGAAAGGCTGCAGGATCGGGACCCCAAAGACCATATCTGTACCACTCTGGCTAACTGTGTTTGACACGGAGAGGAAGAGCTCACCGCTCCCATCAGAGGAGACGGCTGCTCTTTTAGCTCAAACGATAGAGGCCTGTCCTTTTGATGCTGGAGGTCCCCGGTTTGATGCTTCCTGCCATCCCATGGTGGGGGTGAGTTTCACACGGAACAGTCTAAGTGCATGAAGCACATGGAGCAGCCTGGGTGAACCTCCAAACCTTGGTAGGCCTCTGTCTATGCAGTGTCTAGATGCTATAGAATCATAGAATATCAGGGTTGCAAGAGACCTCAGGAGGTCATCTAGTCCAACCCCCTGCTCAAAGCAGGACCAACCCCAACTAAATCATCCCAGCCAGGGCTTTGTCAAGCCTGACCTTAAAAACCTCTAAGGAAGGAGATTCCACCATCTCCCTAGGTAACCCATTCCAGTGCTTCACCACCCTCCTAGTGAAAAAGTTTTTCCTAATATCCAACCTAAACCTCCCCCACTGCAACTTGAGACCATTGCTCCTTGTTCTGTCATCTGGCACCACTGAGAACAGCCAAACTCCATCCTCTTTGGAACCCCCCTTCAGGTAGTTGAAAGCAGCTATCAAATCCTATGCTGATGGATAGAATCAAAGTTTTGCTTGCAGATAGATAGCTAGTAGCCACCTGGTGTCGGCGCTCCACACAGAGCTGCTAGAACTTGGGCAACTTGCTTTAATTTCTCAGGGGGCAGCCGTGTGAGTCTGTATCCACAAAAACAATGAGGAGTCTGGTGGCACCTTAAAGACTAACGGATTGATTTGGGCATAAGCTTTCGTGGGTAAAAACCCCACTTCTTCAGATGCATGGAGTGAAAATTACAGATGCAGGCATTGTTATACTGACACAGGAAGAGAAGGGAGTTACCTCACAAGTGGAGAACCAGTGTTGACAGGGCCAATACAATCAGGGTGGATGTAGTTCACTCCCAATAACTGATGAGGAGGTGTCAATACCAAGAGAGGGAAAGTTGCTTTTGTAGTGAGCCAGCCACTCCCAGTCCCTAGTCAAGCCCAAATTAATGGTGTTAAATTTGCAAATGAATTTTAATTCTGCAGTTTCTCTTTGAAGTCTGTTTCTGAAGTTTTTTTGTTCAAGTACGGCTACTTTTAAATCTGTTATAGAATATCCAGGGAGATTGAAGTGTTCTCCTACTGGCTTTTGTATGTTACCATTCCTGATGTCCGATTTGTGTCCGTTTATTCTTTTGCGTAGAGACTGTCCGGTTTGGCCAATGTATATGGCAGAGGGGCATTGCTGGCACATGATGGCATATATCACATTGGTAGATATGCAGGTGAACGAGTCCCTGATGGTGCAGTTGGGTCCTATGATGGTGTTGCTAGAGTAGATATGGGGACAGAGTAGGCAATGAGGTTTGTTACAGGGTTTGGTTCCTGGGTTAGTAACCATACTAACGGATTGTGTTATATCGGGGTACAGGTGTAATAATATTACTTATTGTAAAATGTACCAGGCCTCTCACGACAAGGGAAGAGCATAATAATATACAACAGTAGTTACTAATTATTATAAATGAAACAAAACACTTAAACTATGGAAATGAATTGTCAAAAACACGGAGAGCAGATATATTCTGGAAAGTGTGAACTTTCCCATGTGTTATGAAACGATTTTATTGCTATCGACGGAGGCTGGAACAAAATATTAATCACAAGAAGAGCACATTGGTGATTGCAATGCCTGGGATTTTTTCCCTTAGAGAGGTAACAAATAAGGGAGGATGTGGCAAAGATATACAGAATAATGCATGGTAAGGAGAAGGTAGCTGGGGGACGTCTGTTGATCCTGGGCAAAAGTGCCCAAGGGTGCGGTTCACAAAGATTTGTAGGTGGGAGTTCTTAGGCTCTGAGACCCTCCCCCCATCGATGGGTTTCAGAGCCTGGGCTCCAGCCCAAGTGGGAACGTCTACACTGCTATTTTTGGCCCTGTAGCTTGAGCCCAAGTTGGCTGAGCTGGGCTCTGAGATTTGCTGCCGTGGGTTGTTGTTTTTTTTACTGCTGCCGTGTCGACGTCACTTAAGCGCTTTTGAACAGTTGACCCCCTTTTTTTCACACAAAAGCCACAAGGGCATTTTATGAACCTGAACGGTGGCAGATTCCAAATGGAGAAAAGGAATTGCACTTGCGTACAGTGCAAAAGTTGCCTGTGGAACTCCTGGCCACAAGATCTCATTGAGGTGAAGAGCACAGTAGGATACAGAAACAAAAAGAACTAGCCTGATCTATGGATAACAAAAATATCCAGAGTTTCATTTCCAATGGAGGCTATGGGATTTGGGAACTCAAATGTAGGCTTCTTTGTAGAAAATCCCGGCCTAAAAAAAATAAACCAGAGCTTTGGAAGGGAGGTAAATTCCCAGCCCCCGCCCTGCTTCAGCAGATAAGGCAGCCTAATTAATGGGGTAATTATTAGGGCAAAAATCTAGAGGCCCCGACGCGGCATGTGCTGTAAGTGGTACTGCTGGAATGCCAGTAGCAGGTTGGCATTGTGCTAGGCACTGTACAAACACAGCACTAAAACGGTCTCTGGTCAGAAGGAGCTTACTAAATACCCATAGACAGTGAAAGCACATGAGATCACACATGAGATCAGAGCCAGGCCTAGAATCCATGGTGCCTTTATTCTGGGCCATGTCCTACCACTGGCCCCCATTGTCACTTGATATTACCGGGGGATGGGTCTTCCATAAATGCCGATTGGTGCCCCTAAAGCAGCTGGTGCCTGGCCACTATCGGAGCCAGGACACTGACCTATGTGGAGTGTGGGGCTGATTCACTCTGGCGTCCCTCCGGAGATACCAAGAAGAAAGCCGGGAGTGGATTTGTTTTTTAACGTAAGGAAGAGACAGAGCAACGCACTGCTTGAAGCTCTCAGCTCCCCGGGACAGGAATGTCTTCTCTATTTGGGAGGCACCTAGTGTATTGAGGATGCTCCCAGAACCACATAATAAATAACCAGTTAAAGGGGGTTTCAACTCACCCATCCAAACCCTTCAAACAAGGGAACAGCTATGTAAGGGAACCTTCGTTCCCCGCCGCCCACGCATGACATTGACCGTTCTGGTTGGTGGACTCCTCACCTGCCCAGCAAACCCCCTTCCGCTTCGCAGCTGTGCCCCCCCCTCCCAACCCCTGCAGCTCACAGCGTGATGCAAACCGTGGGCTCTGATTTGAGTGACAGCTGCAGGCCTAGCTCATGTGCGTAAGGGCAGCGGAGAGGGTTTGGCTGCATGAGGTTGGGCTTAAGATTTTGCACTAGAGGAGGAGCTGGAGGGATTTTGGGCGCACACATTAAGGTTATATGCAGCTCACCACTTCGTGCTAACACGTTGGCATACCTTGATAGTTAGAGGCCCTGTTCCATCCTCATGCTTCAGGGTACAAGCGGTCAGCAGCTGGGGTCAGGAAGAATTTGTCTTGCACCCAGCCTGACATGACTAGTATAGAGCATCTAAAGCATGGTCCACTGCCGAGGACTCAGGACTGGGAGACATAGTATCTTAGTGAATGTAATAGTGCTGCCTTACCTAGGCTAGCCAGTGCCTCAGTTTCCCCGCACACAGGTTAGATCTCCCGGCTTCCGCAGGAAGGACTCACTGCCAGGCCCAAGACTCTTTCTGGGCAGTTTTATTCTCAAATTAAAAAACCAGTCCCTCTGCCCACCCTGGGCTACAGCTTCCAGACACTCTCCCCCGGTCCCTTTCAGGGCTGGAAGGGGTTCTTCCCTTCCCTTCCCTTTGCTCACCTGCTTCAAATCCAGCTGCAGGCCTCTCAGCTGAGCCACTTGCTGGCTGTTTATGGGGATCACCTGAAACCCCCCCTCCCCCGTTCCTAGCAGGGGCTTAATTGAATAGGGCTGATTGGGCCGAGGGCCCCTGGCCATTAAAGGGACGGGCCACTCCCTTGCACGGATTACTTAGTTCTTCCCGTGCCTCGCTTTCTCCACCTTTAAATTTGCCGAGGATGATGCTCACCCACCTGTGTCGTGTGCTCTGAGATCTGTTCCTGCTGTGTAAGCGCCCAAAGGTATTAGGGGACCTCCCGGGGGCTTTTCCGTTTGCTCCCTGAAGGATACCGGGCTAAATGGATCATTGGGGGATGCTGCTGCGCGGGGCCCATCAGACTGTGGGTTTGCAAGATACCGACTGGAAAGTTGCCGAGCCAGGCTGCACTCGGGTGTCGCTGGGGAGGTTCACAGGTGCGCCCCATGGATGTCGCCTCTCGCCAACTTCTTCCCTCCACCCCGGCCTGTCTCTTGCTGCTATTGGTGGTTTTTTGCAGAAGCAGCCAAATACGGAAACCAGACCCTTTTATTTTCCTTGTCCCCCCAAATGAGGCAGCAGCATCACATGTGGTCTCACTTTGGTTGCTTAGCGACCAACATGCTTAGCGACCAATGAGGGACCTGTGATCACACCTCCCAGAGTTTCCTGTGGTGCAAAACAGGACTCGAGCGCTCCTCTGCTTGCTTCCCTCGCGCAGATAAAGGTTACCGGGAAACACGCCCACCCTGCTCCTGGGAAGTGGGTTCCCCTCCCCAAGGGGAGGTTTCATTGCGGAGTTGGATTTATTTTTAGTACTTCTGCATTTGTTGGATTTTTGGTTTTGATTCTCGTGAGAGCGATGGGCTAATAACACGGGTATAACTCCCTGCCACAGCTCTGCCGACGCCCCTCACTCCCGACCCGCAGCCCCCTGCTATCCCAGCCCTGGGCTCCCGCCCACAGCTCTGCCGGTGCCCCACAATCCCGACCCGCAGCCCCCTGCTATCCCAGCCCTTGGGCTCCCGCCCATACCTCTGCCAATGCCCCTCACTCCCGACCTGCAGCCCCCTGCTATCCCAGCCCTTGGGCTCCCGCCCACACCTCTGCCAATGCCCCTCACTCCCGACCTGCAGCCCCCTGCTATCCCAGCCCTTGGGCTCCCGCCCACACCTCTGCCAATGCCCCTCACTCCCGACCTGCAGCCCCCTGCTATCCCAGCCCTGGGCTCCCGCCCATACCTCTGCCAATGCCCCTCACTCCCGACCTGCAGCCCCCTGCTATCCCAGCCCTTGGGCTCCCGCCCACACCTCTGCCAATGCCCCTCACTCCCGACCTGCAGCCCCCTGCTATCCCAGCCCTGGGCTCCCGCCCACACCTCTGCCGGTGCCCCTCAATCCCGACCCGCAGCCCCCTGCTATCCCAGCCCTGAGCTCCCGCCCATACCTCTGCCAATGCCCCTCACTCCCGACCTGCAGCCCCCTGCTATCCCAGCCCTGAGCTCCCGCCCACAGCTCTGCCCGGAACCCCAGGTCATTACTCGTGGGGCTAGCCCATGCTGCCATGGCTCTGAACTGGCTGGATCCAAGCTGGCTCGAGGATGTGGCTGTGAGCGGCAGTCACGCCCTGTGCCTGCAGTGTCCGAGAACGGGATGAGCTCCGAACGTGCACAGGATCTGCGATTGCTGCAACCGGCTCTGCTTGCTCAAGACTGCGGCGTCCTGTCCCTCTCGTACGCTGGGCGGTTCTGCGTCAGATGCTAGCTCTGTGCAGGACTTGGTGTTTATGGGGCTGTTTTGCTTCGTCCCTCACTTACAGACATCATCAGCCTCCATCAATCCCACGCCCCAGGTCCCAATGGGAGTTAGGGGCCTAAATACCGTTGAGCATCTGGGCCTGAGTACTTCCAAAGAGCTGGTAGGCACCCCTGATTGCCCGTCCCTGGGGATTGACTGGAAGCTCGTTCGGGCAGGGACCTTTTCTTGCGCTTTGTCTGCACGGCACCGCACGGGCCTGTGGCGCTGCGTCAGGAGCGGTGCGAACCCAGCCCCCAGGGGCCAAAAGCCAGTGGGGGTTTGGGATTGGGGGCAAATGCCCCCCAGGGACTGCGAGCGAGGCCGGCCAGACGCCGGGTGCAGGCGTGTGTGGAGCCTGGAGACCACCGCTCACCCTGGCAAAAGCATCTAGGGGAATTCTTTCCTGGGCGTCTGGTGCTGGGTCTTGCCCACGTGCTCAGGGTCTAACCGATCGCCGTATTTGGGGTTGGGAAGGAATTTTCCCCCACGTCAGATTGGCAGAGACCCCGGGGGTTTTTCACCTTCCTCTGCAGCGTGGGGAACTGGGCACTTGCAGGTTTAAACTAGTGTAAATGGTGGATTCTCTGAAACTTGAAGTCTTTAAACCATGATTTAAGGACATCAGTAACTCAGCCAGAGGTTCGGGGTCTATTACTGGAGTGGGTGGGTGAGGTTCTATGGCCTGCAACGTGCAGGAGGTCAGATCAGATGATCATGATGGTTCCTTCTGGCCTTAAAGTCTATGAGACTTGGGAGCCAAGTCCCATTTCAAAAGCTCCTTAGTGACTTAGACCATTTTAACCCTGATCACCAAAGAGGTCCGGCTCATTCATTGACGCGTTCTCTGTGTCGACGCTGCGTAGGGTATGTTTTAATTTGTGGGTGCTGGGGATAGAGAATGTAAGGGGACGTTTGTAAATTACATTATTAACAAAGGGTAGCAAATATGGATGGATTAAGCCCTGCACCACTCCCACCGGGCAGGGAGGAATTGTAACAAATCTGGGCACTCAAGGACTTTGCTGTTACTAGATGGGTTGGAACTCGCATACGATTTTCCTGGACGTTTTCAGGAAATGTTGATCCCTTTAACAGCTGAACTTTCATTGAAATTGCATATTTCCAAGCAGCTCCAGTAGTTATTCTGCTGCGCACCATGACAGGAGCAAAGATAGAACTCCAGTTTTCCTGCCTGTGGAGCCCAAGCCCCTACTGGCTTAGCTAAATCATTGTCAGCTATTAGCAGTATAGGGCCTAGGACACACTTTTGAGACACTCTGGTTCCATTCAATACAGGGCAGTAGTGCACAGAGACACACACCAGCCAGGTTCATGACACTATTATTAACCTCATTTTTGTACAGGGGGTAGAGAGACCTAGAGAGGGGAGGTACAAAGTCAGACTCCAAAAATCAGGCACACACAGGATTAGAGACATAGAGAGATGATGTACAAAATTGGATGCCTAAAATCAGGCCTACCGAAGTTGGAAACTTTTGGCCTTGTGAATTTGTCTAAGGCCAGTCAGTAGCAGACCCAGAAATAGAACCCAGGAGTCCTGAGGCTGGGCTGATCCTTCCTGTCATGATAACGCTGCAGAGCCGTTCATGACACGGGCTTGTAGATCTCTCCAGAGAGCATCTTATTCTGCACAGGTATTTTTTCTTCTCGGTAGGCTCCAGTTGCAAACCCAACAATTGATGCTAACGTGCAAACACACAAGGCTGGGGGTGAGTCACCGCCGCCTGCTGTCAGGAGGGGGCTGGCTGATGCGGTCTGTTCCCCTCACAGTGTGCCGTGCTGGAATTCAGGAGTGCGGCAAGAGCAACTTTCCACTCTTCAGCTCCAACGCTGATTTTTTTTTTTTTTTTAAATTTAATTTGCTGGGAGTTTCTTTGACAGTTTCCCTGGGTACGGAGGCTGCTGTTCCAGGTGTGGGGGCGGAGATGGGAGGAGCGGAGCGCCGCTTGCTTTGTTGCCTGACTTCTCCCATGCGCTCTGAGCGGCTGTTACAGGCGATTGTATTTCTGCGGTTCAGAACAGACAGTTAAACAAAGAGCTTTAAGCAGGGAGCGAAATGCTGGACAGGATCTGAACACGACTGAGAAGCCAAAACCGTGGGCCTGCTATTCTGGCACGATCTCCTGGGCTGTGTGACAGGAACATAGGAAATGCCGTACCAGATTGGTGGCCTATCCAGTATGCGATCTCTGACAGTGGCCGGCACCAGCTGCTTCAGATGTAGGTGTAAGAAACCTCAGGAGCTAGTGTTTGGCTTTCCCCCATTGCCACTGACGCTTTGTTACATTACTGTCTAACACAACAGTGGATGTTCTTATTGTCCATATAAATGTCTGATCCTTTCCCGACTCCAGCTCGGGTGTCGGCCTCCAGAATGCTTGTGGCAGTGAGTTCCACAGGTTACTCTGTGCGTTGTGTAACACGGTGTGTGAAATGTGTTCCGTCTTCCATTTCATAACCCCTGTTGCTTGTAGTCTAAGCATGGCTGGACTGGGTCAGACCAAGGGTCCACCAAGCCCGTGATGAAAAAGGGTCAATAGGAGAGCATCATAATCCTATATGCCTCTGCCGCAAGCAGGCAGACCTAGGAAAAACAAGGAGAATCCCCAAGGGCTCAGTTCAGCCCTGGCCTCTTATCAGAACAAAGTGGTTTCGCGTTACTAGCTACTAAGGGCTTGATCTCAAGGCAGCGGAGAGTCTCTCCCATTGACTTTGGGGTGGGGGGTTGGGATCAGGCTCTCTGCCTGGCCCCTTGACAGCAGTGGGCGGACGTGGTGTTTTGGCCTTGCCTTGGGCCCCCCCCTTGCCCAGGGATGAATTTCACCCCCTTGGCGGTGGGAACTCCCTCCCGGCACCGCTCGCCCAGAGCTCAAGGTCCTGGCAATTTGCTACAAGCAAAGAGTCGTCCTGGTGTTTTCCAGCATGGCCCCACTGAAGAGGGCGTTGATTAGCAGCCCCAGGGACATAGTGTTAACATTCCCAGACACCTCCGAGAGGGTCATCCTGTCCTGGATTGGTTTAATCACTTGTCTTTAGGGGTGCCAGCCTCCACCTCAGGGTGGCCAATCTGCCCTTCCTCAATCCTGGGTGCACGTTGATAGTTCTCTGGTGTCATAAGTCTCCTTAAGTGTCTTCGCTCCTCCTTTCTTGACCATCGGGTTAACAATGGCCTTCACACCTTATCTTTTCCTGATGCCTGCATTCCTCATTCACGCAGACAGTCTCACAGAAACCTTCAGATATACAAACCGCAGTATTTTCTATTCAGCAGAATACATTGTAAATCAAGCCTTGTTAAATCTTATAACTAAAACAGTTCACATTGGGGCTTCAGGCCCTCGACATTTCTCTAATCCATTGATCATAGACACCATGCAAAATCCTGTCTCTTACTAGCTAAACTTTATAACAAAAGCTAAAAGGGCCGACCAGGGCCTATTTGTAATGCATATGGGGAACAGAATCCAATAGTCTAAAAAGGTCTTTCCTTTCTGTTAGTCAAAAAGGGTGGCTGGTAGCCTGGTAGGATAAAACAAAGTTTCCATCAATTCTTATAGTACAATTATAAAGTCCTGCTCCTACACTAAGGGACCCATTTTAAATGTATTGAGGTCCTAGCTCCCACTGATTTCATTGGGAGTCAGGTACCTAACTGGGCACTGTGGTAAAGGGGGCTTTGATCTGGTGCTGGGGACAGGAGAGACATGGATGGTGACTCCTAGGGCCCTGGGCAAGGCGGGAGAGTCTGGCGAAGTTTAGGACAGGGCGGTCCCGCTCCCGCCAGCCTGTCCCTCGCTGGGGGGACGCCCCGTGCCCGCTGTGACCGGCTGGGATCCTCGCAAGGGCTGCAGCTGCCCCTCCGGCACGGGGGCGAAGGCGCTGAAACTGTCTAAGCCGCTCTCGCTTCCTCTCCCGGGGACGGCAGCTGTGCTGGTGTGGAGGCTGCTGTGTGTGCGGGGGTTGTGGGGAGGGATGGGACCGATAACACCTTCCTCCCAGCCAGTGCCAAGGGGAGCCCTGGCTGATGCGGGGGAGGCCATTCAGGACCAGAGCAGTCTGGTGGATCCGTCTTCCCTTTGGGAGGGTGCTGGGAGGGTGTGTATCTAGAGGAGTATGTTGGGGTGTGTATGTCTCTAGATGGGTGTCTTCTCTGTGTGTATGTAACTAGATGGGGGTGTATCTAGATAGGTGTCCGCTCTGTGTGTGTGTGTGTCTAGATGGATGTGTGTGTTTGTGTAACTAGATGAGTGTGCATGTATTTCTAGAGGGGTGTGTTTGTGTGTATATCTAGATAGGTATACTCTGTGTGTGTGTCTAGATGGTGTGCGTGTGTGTGCGTATCTAGATGGGTGTACTCTCTGCGTGTATGTATTTAGATGATGGGTGTGCATGTGTGTGTGTGTGTGCATGTGCATGTGTATCTAGATGGGGGTGTGTGTGCGCGTGTGTGTGTGTATCTAGATGGGTGTACTCTCTGTGTGTATGTATTTAGATGAGTGTATGTATCTAGATGGGTGTGCATGTCTCTGTGTGTATCTAGATGGGTGTGTGTGTGTGTGTATCTAGATGGGTGTGCGTGTGTGTATCTAGATGGGTGTACTCTCTGCGTGTATGTATTTAGATGAGTGTATGTATCTAGATGGGTGTGCGTGTCTGTGTGTAACTAGATGGGTGTGTTTTTGTGCATGTGCGCATGCGTGCGGCTGTATGGCTGTGTGTGTGTTCTGGCCGGACCTGTGTAGGTGGCGGGTGGTGGTGTGAATGCATGTGTGGCTGCCTTGGTGGTTTTTGTGTGCACCCAGCACCGCCTGTATTCAGTCCCCAAGTGGTTGTCATGCTCATGGGCTACACTCTAGCAGTAGCCGCAGCCCTGAGGCAGGGGTTGTGTGGAGCTGCATTTCCCCGGCGGGAGCTCTGGGAGGCAGCTGCTGGCTTACATGCAATGAGTGTGATAGGTCTCAGGCCGGTTCCCTTCAGCCGAGGGGTGTCCACAGCTCACTATGGGCCTGATCCCGATCAGGGGGAGTCGTACCATTGATTTCAGTGGGGTTTGGACCAGCCCCTACAACACCATCACAGGTGTACCTCCACCCTGGCCTGGAGGGGGTGCTCCCAGGGGGCTTTGCCTCATTGGCCTCTCTCAGCTGGGATGGTGATACAAGGGAGACAGCTGGGATCATCCCCCTGGTGGGGTGCGGGCCCCTGTCCAGTGAGAGACAAACCAACCCCCCCAGCACTGAACCCCGAAATCCCTCCCGGCCGAAGGAAAGCGCTGCGCGTAAGGATCAGGGCGGGGCGAACTCGGGCCGAATTCCACGCCCCCGCCAACAGGGGGTGTGTCCCGTCTGGGAGAGACGTTGGGAAAGGAAAGAGAAATCAGTGCGGTGGGCCCGATCCTGAGCTCGCTCGCCCCCGGTGTCAAGACAAAGGGAGCCGCCCCGTTAAACCGCAGAGGCCTGATCTGATCTCACTCCCACCAGTGTAAACGCAGAATGACCCCACTGGTGTCTGTGAGACCGAGCCTGCCGTCTGTCGGCCTGGCTCTGCTCTCACTCGCCCTTCGCCCAGGCGGTATGAGTGGCCCTGTTGAAATCAGTGGGGCTGATCGTGGAGGTGGGGGGAGCGTCCCCGGCTCCACAGGAGCAATCTGGTCCTGTGATTCTGGGGGGTCCCACTGTGAACCTTTAGAGGGCTCCTCAGATGCCTGCAGCCTGCCTCCTGATCTGCGAGCAGCTGCCTCCTAGGATGCTGTCTCCCCCAGCTCGTGATAAATTCCTTCCCAGATGGTCCCTGCTTTGTCCTCTCACCGTCTCCAAATAAACACGAGTACGAGTACAAGAAGATCTGTTTTCACCCATTCTTGGCTCAGAGGCAGAGCGTGGGTTTGATGGGAGCTGCTGGGGGAGGGGGGAAATTCAGGTTTCGCATCCTGGAACACCTGGAGTCCTGAGGCTCTTTAGAAGGCCCCTGACATTTATTATTAGCTCCCAGGCCAGGCCTCTTTAAATAACCAGGGGTTAATAAGTGACCTTTTAAGAGGGCTGTGGTTTGGTAGTGAAAGGGGGAGCGGGAGGGGGCAGAAGTCCTGGCTTCAGGCTAACCACAACCCTGGATCTGAACACACCTGAATTCTGCGGTGTCGGCAGCTCAGCTCTCCAAATGAGCCTATTCCGTCTTTGCTGCTCTGTGCCTCAGTTTCCCCATCTGGGGCTGATAGTTCACCGTCGGGCCCAGCCATGACCTGGACTTAGTTCCTATTTGTCAGGTGCCAGCGTGGACTGAAAGCCGAGAGTTCTGTGTTTGCTCCCGGTTCCCGCCCCAATGCAATAATTAACCCGCATGCTCTGGCGAGGTTTGCAGTGTAAGAAGCAGAATAGAACGGAGTCGAGCAGAATAGAAAAGGGAAGGGATGCTGGTTCTGGTCCTTAGGCAACGCTGGTTTCAGTCACTGCATCGGGGAAGCGCGGCGCCTACAGTGACGAGGGGGGTTATAAAAACCTAGATGACAGGTGAGATAGGGCCGGGGCTGGATTTACAGAGCCCCGAACGGGGTGGTGGCCGGTGATGAAAGGTAGAATGAATTCACCCCCGCGCGCTTTGTTTGAGATTGCGGGTGTTTGGAAATGTTAAGGGCACGGATGTGCCGAGGGTGGCCACCTTTTCAAAACGCCAAAACGGGACTCGAGCCCCGCCCCCTCCGTGGCCCCGCCCCTCTGTGGCCCCACCCCCGGCTCCGCCTCTTCCCCCCAGGGCCCCACCCCTGGCCAGGCCAGAAGCCAGAGCTGGGCAGTGATAAGAGATTCCCGGGGAGTCTGGGCCACTGTGGGGAGTCCCAGACCCGCCACCTGCCCTGGGCAGGGGGCTGGAGTGCCTGAGAGCAGCCTCTGCCCCATCTCCCTGCCTCCCAGGGCAGGTGGGGGGTCTGGGACTCCAGGGCTCCCCACAGCGGCCCTGGCTCCTTGGTCAGCTCTTACCTGCCCGCCTCCGGCTTCCGGCCTGGGGGTGGGGCCTCAGGGAGAAGAGGAGGAGCAGGGGGTGGGGTCTCATGACGGGGGGTGGGGTCTCAGGCCCACCTCAGCCCCCCCAGTGGGAAGGGGCAGGCGTGGAGCGACGCCGCAGGGATACTGGGCTGAGTGCTCTCCCGGAGACCTTCGGCCCGGGAATGTACTTTCCGGGTCTGTCTTGCCCCGTTTGGGACGGGTGGTCACCTGAGGGTGCGCCTTGCTGCTCTCAGTGTGCATAAGTCTCGCGTGTGCCCATTGCCCTGGGGTCCGAGCACCAGGCCTGATTCTCCTCTCCCGTACGCTGCTCCAACGCCATTGATTTTAGCGGGGTATACCTATGTGAAAAGGGAGCGGAGCCAGCCCTACCCCTGCCTGCCCCCCCAGCTATCAGCAGGGTCCTGGCCATCAAGAGGGTGTGAACCCGGGACTGCCAGAGCCCCCAGCATAGGCTATAAACAACAGTAGGGCAGACACTGCTGAGCCACACTTAGTGGGCCCCCTGGCTGGCTCACCAGAGGGAGAAGTCAGCTCCTTGTGCTGCCTGTAGTCTCCGCCCCAAGTCTGCAGGTGCTGTCCATTCGGGTGGCGCGTGCAGGCCCCACAGCTCTTCTGTGTTCAGATCCAGGCATTTTTAGCTGAGCCCCGGATAGATCTAGGGGCCAACGGGGAAGTTTGGATCCTGCCCTGATCTCCTCAGGCTTCGGGGATGTCTGGATCGTGCCCATCTCTGAATATTGCCTTGGAGACCCTGGTTCCAGCGGTCGCAGGGACGGAACCAGCCCAGTCCAAATCTGGGGGAAAGAGAGTCCCAGCCAAACTTCAATGGCCTGGCTAATCTTGGGGGATCTAGGGTGATGGGGAAGGTCCCACGGGCTGGTGTCTCCCTGCACCTGCCATCAGAGGCCTCCTCCAGCCCCCGCCCCAGGTGAATCATCCCCTACAGACCGGAACGTGTGTCATGTGTCGTTTCCTCTGCTTTGTGGAAGCCAGACTTCCTGTGAGGGAGTCACGTGTGGTTTCACAGTGCCGGAGCGACGGAGAGCGCTCTGTGCTTCTCGGGCAGCCTGGTTGCGAAGCGCTTCGTGAGACTGCTTCACGGGAAGCCGCTGCAGGTGTGTCTCCGTTTCCCCTTTTCACAGCTCTGCCTCCGCCCCTCAATCCTGACCCACAAACCCCTCCCAGTCCAGGTCTCCTCCGTCGGGAGTCCTGCCGCTTTCCCCATCCACGCTGCCTCCCTGTGCCCCCCGGTTTGGGAAGCACCGATCTGTTCTGTGTATCTAGCCTGGAGCTCTCTGCGAAAGGCACCTGGAGCGTCGCTGCTTCCTTCCCACCCTGGGATTCTTGGCTCCCTCACTGCCTGCACAGTCCCCCTTTGAGCGCTCCGTCCCTTCCCGTGGGAGGCTGGCCCACCCCTTCCCTTTCCTACTGACCAGGGAGTGGACGGGTGGGTCTCTGCAGGTGACCCCTCCCTGGCCTCCAGCGTCTTCCCCATGTTCCCTCGCTGCTGCCCCCAATCACAATCCTGGCGGGGAGGGATAGCTCAGTGGTTTGAGCATTGGCCTGCTAAACCCAGGGTTGTGAGTTCAATCCTTGAGGGGGCCATTTAGGGATCTGGGGCAAAAATCTGTCAGGACAGTACTTGGTCCTGCTAGTGAAGGCAGGGGACTGGACTCGATGACCTTTCAAGGTCCTTCCAGTTCTAGGAGATTGGCATATCTCCATATATTTTGGGGGGAGGGATAGCTCAGTGGTTTGAGCATTGGCCTGCTAAACCCAGGGTTGTGAGTTCAATCCTTGAAGGGGCCATTTAGGGATCTGGGGCAAAAATTGGGGCTTGGTCCTGCTTTGAGCAGGGGGTTGGACTAGATGACCTCCTAAGGTCCCTTCCAACCCTGAGATTCTATGATGGGTCTGGAACGAACCCCCAGATCAGGCCTGTGGCATTAAAGAGGTGAGGGCCTTTGGAACCATGGAGGGTCTTGTGATCAAGACACACAACATGGCTAAATGTAAATGTGTACCCCGCAGAACAAAGACTGCAGGCCATACTGACAGGCTGGGGGACTCTATCCTGGGAAGCAGCGATTCTGACAAAGCATGGGGGGTCCTGGTGGATATTCAGCTGAACGGGAGCTCCCAGTGCGATGTTGTGGCCAAAAGGGCTAGTGTGACCCTGGGATGCATAAACGGGGATCTCGAGTAGGAGTAAAGAGATTATGTTACCTTTGTGTTTGGCACTGGTGTGACCGTTGCTGGAATCCTGTGTCTGTTCTGGGCTCCACCATTCAAGAAGGATATTGATGAATTGGAAAGGGGTCAGGGAAGAGCCATGAGAATGATTGAAGGATTAGAAAACATGCTCTGGACTCAAGGATCCCAGTTTATTTAGTTTAACAAAGAGAAGGTTAAGGAGTGACTTGATCACAGGCTATAAGTACCTACATAAGAACGGCCATACTGGGTCAGACCAGTGGTCCATCTAGCCCAGTACCCTGTCTTCTGACAGTGGCCAATGCCAGGTGCTTCAGAGGGAATGAACAGACCAGGGCAATTATCAAGTGATCCATCCCACGTCATCCGCTCCCAACTTCTGGCAGTCAGAGGCTTAGGACACCCAGCGCAGAGGTTTGCATCCCTGATCATCTTGGCCAATAGCCCTTGATGGACCTATCCACCATGAACTTATCTAGTTCTTTTTTGAACCCTGTTATATTTTTAGCCTTCACAACATCCCACAGGTTGACTGTGCATTGTGTGAAAAAATACTTCATTTTGTTTGTTTTAAACCTGTTGCCTATTAATTTCATTGGGTGACCTCTAGTTCTTGTGTTATGTAAAGGGGTAAATAACACTCCCTTATTTACTTTCTCCACACCAGTCATGATTTTATAGACCTCTATCATATCCCCCCTTAGTTGTCTCTTTTCCAAGCTGAAAAGTCCCAGCCTTATTAATCTCTCCTCATATGGAAGCTGTTCCATACCCCTAATCGTTTTTGCTGCCCTTCTCTGCACCTTTTCCAATTTCTAACAAATATTTTTGAGATGGGGCAGCTAGATCTGCACAGTATTTACGATGTGAACTTACTGTGGATTTATATAGTGGCAATATGATATTTTCTGTCTGATTATCTATCCCTTTCCTAATGGTTCCAAACATTCTCTTAGCTTTTTTGACTGCCGCTGCACATTGAGTGGATGTTTTCAGAGAACTACCCACAATGACTCCCAAGATCTCTTTCTTGAGTGGGAACAGCTAATTCAGACCCCATCATTGTATCTGTAGAGTTGGGATGATGTTTTCCAATGTGCGTCACTTTGCATTTATCGACATTGAATTTTATCTGCCATTTTCTTGCTCAATCACCCAGTTTTGTGAAATCCCTTTGCCATGCTTCACAGCCAGTTTTGGAGTTAGTAATTTTGTATCGTCTGAAAATTTTGCTGCCTCACCGTTCAACCCTTTTTCCAGATCATTTATTACTATGTTGGACAGCGCTGGTCCCGGACAGATCCTTGAGGCACCCCTCTATTTACCTCCCTCCATTCTGAAAACTGACCATTTATTCCTACCCTCTGTTTCCTGTCTTTTAACCAGTTATTGATCCATGAGAGGACCTTCCCCCTGATCCCATGACTGCTCACTTTGCTTAAGAGCCTTTGGTGAGGGACCTTGTCAAAGGCTCTCTGAAAGTCCAAGTACACTATATCCAGTGGATCATTCTTGTCCACAGGTTTGTTGACCTCGTTAGAGAATTCTAATTGACTGGTGAGGCATGATTTCCCTTTACAAAAGCCATGTTGACTCTTCCCCAATAAATCATGTTCATCTGTGTGTCTGTTAATTCTGTTCTTTACTATAGTTTCAACCAATATACCTGGTACTGAAGTTAGACTTATCCCTGACCTTTAATTGCCAGGATCACCTCTGGGATCTTTTTAAAAAATTGGTGTCACAGTAGCTATCTTCCAGTCATCTGGTACAGATGCTGATTTAAGTAGTAGGTTACATACCCAGTTAGTAGTTCTGCAGTTTCTCATTTGAGTTTCTTCAGAACTTTTGGGTGAATCCCATCTGGTCCTCGTGACTTACTGCTGTTGAATTTCTCAGTTTGTTCCAAAACATTGACACCTCAGTCTGGGACAGTTCCTCAGGTCTGTCACCTAACAAGAACGACTCAGTGTGGGACTCTCCCTCACATCCTCTGCAGTGAAGACCAATGGAAAGAATTCATGTAGCTTCTCTGCAGTGGCCTTATCGTCCACCTCGATCGTCCAGTGGCCCCACTGATTGTTTGGTAGGCTTCCTGTACCATAGTGGCTCACAATCATTGATGTATTTATCCTCTCAGCATCATTATCCCCCGGTACAGATGGGGAACCGAGTCACAGAGAGATGGGGCGACTCACCCAAGGTCATACTTGAAAGTTGCGGCAAGCAGGGACTTGAACCCAGATCTGTAGAAATGTAGACTAACCTTCCCAACCGCTGGGCTAACCTCTCCGCAGGAAACTGTTGGACCTGTTCTAGCATCACTGCGGGTCCGTCTCACGCCCCAGGAGCCTGGCTGAATCTCAGCCCAATTTCAGGCCTTTCAAATCCGTGGCAGCGGTCGCACCTCCATGACGCTGAATGGAGGCACGGTAGCTGAACAGGTTTCAGGCATCGTTTGGCCAGCCTGTGTGGCCGGGGTTAAAAACATGTCCTAACCTTGGCCAAGATACAGCTAGGTGCCCACGTCCCCAGCTAGGCTCTGGTGGGGCTAGAAGCACAGGTGAACTGAATGTGAACCTGGCCAATTCGCCCACTACGTGGTGTGTGTGTGGGGGGCAGTTTCCCCTCCATGGATGCTGGAGAAGGGGAAGCCGGGCTGAGCCACCTGGGAAGAGAAAAGGAAGTGCCGAAGGAAAGGGGGATAAAGAAAGACTCGAGGAACGGCCCATTCAGGGAGCGTCTGGCCCGTCCCAACGCAGGCCCGCCTGGCTGAGGGGAGCAGGTTTTGCAGCCATTAGGCTCCTCTCTTTACCCCCTTCCCCTCGTGCAGGGAGGTTTCCCTCGTGTGTCGGATGCTGCAGCTGCACCGGCCGCCTTTGCAATATGCAAATTCCTCTCTGCACGCTTGTGCGAGAAGGAAGGAAGTAAGTGTCTGTTCGATCAGAGCAGGCTTGGCAGAGAGAGAGGCAGCGAGGCGAGCGGAGACAGCCCTCTCGACAGTAAGTGGCCCTTTTCTCCGGCTGCCCCGGACTCTGGGGCCCTTTGCCAGACGTGTGCATGAGCTCGGCTGGTGCTGGCCCCTCTGGACAGCGGGAGGACAGGCTGGGGCGAGTCACGCTCTGCGACGGGGGCGCAAACAGTGATGGGCCAGTGTGAGCCCCCAGGACAAGAGGGGGCTGTCAGTGGAGTACCAGCCGGGCTGGCTTTGGCCCTGGGTGTGTCCAGAGCTGGATTTCATGCTGGTGAGAGGAGCCCTGGGCAGTGAAGTCCTCTGGGTCTCTGCAGACCAGGGCACGGCCAGCCGCAGGGTAAGCTTCCTGCTCTGTGACTCAGCCCCGAGGGGGACTGGACGCTGCCGGGGCAGCCTTCAGCACAGGCCCCATGGGTGCCCCCGGCCCTGGGACAGGCGTGGGGACTCCCCAAATGGCCCTTCTCCAGAGCCAGGGTTTCTGCCAGGGCGGGCCCCCTCTGTGCCAGCAGGTGCGGTGGGTCTCAGGTGCATCCCAGAATCCTTTGCGCCGCTGCCTCAGCTAGCCCAAAGGAGTGTGCGAGGGGGCCCCGGGAGGCCGGAGCAGGAGAGCGACACCACTGCGGGGGCAGAAATAGACATAGGGAGGGGGCGGGTTGCAGGATGAATGCAGCAGGGGCTGAGTCTGTCGGGGGGAGCAATCCATGGTGACGGGTATTGAGGTGCCCCCCAGGGGCTGGGTCGGGGCCCAGCACATTAATTGTGCCGCCCCATACAACCACCCCACAGGAACTCTTGGTCAGCACCGGCTCAGGCTGGAGTCAAACTGGAGCCCGGGGGTTCGGCTTCCCAGTGGCCAGCCGGTTCCCCGGGGCGACAGGGATGTGCAGGGGATGAAGGGGAAAGCAGGGGCGTTCCTAGCCCCACGCTCACGAGCCCCGGGTCGCCCTGCTAGCCGGACAGCCGCAGGGAGATAGCCCAGCCCGGCGAATGGACAGGGCCTATGTAGCGGGAGAGCCAGGCTCAGCGGATGAGGAGGGACCTGTCGGGAGAGCCCCGGCCCGCTGGGAGGGGATTAGACCCAGGCCCTCACTCAGTTATGCCAATGTCCTCTGACGCTGCCCTGGCGACGAAAGGGGGCCGGAATGGCCTGCAAGGGGGTGTCCCCAGCTCCCAGCCCTCGGTGGACGGGGTACGGCTGGAGAGCACTGCACTGTTCTGCTCTGTCCCGGGGCCACGGGACGTCACGGCTAGGCCCCAGGATATGGGGACTGCGGAGGTGACTGAAAGCTCCCCCGCCCCCAAGCTCAAGTGCAGAAAAGGGGCGACCGAAATCAGGGCTGCTGTATTTCAAGGGACCAGTTTCCCTGGCGGGAGGGAAAGCGCGTGTCTTCCACCCTGGGATTTTCAGCTTCCATGTCTGGTCCCTGTAGCTGCTCCCCACCCAGCCCTTCTCCCTCCTTCAGCATCAGGGGTGCCCGGGGGAAGCGATGCACCGAAAGGCGTCCATAATAAATAATAGCACCTAGCTCTGAGCATCAGCAGATCTCAAAGCGTTTTACAAAGGTCGGTGTCATTTCCCCCCCTCTTACAGATGGGGAAACTGAGGCATAAAGAGGGGCCGTAACAAGCTCACGCGGCAGGCCAGTGGCAGAGACCGGAATGGAGCCCAGGTCTCCTGAGTCCCAGTCCAGGGCTCTAGCCTGGCTGAGGGGAGATGACTCTATACATGGGTTGGGTCTGCTCCAGCCTTTGGCTGCTAGACATCAGACCTGCTACCCAGCACTGCCCTCGTCCTGGGGAGGTAGGAGCACACCAGGGAGCTCCGTCCAGCTCCCCTGCAGTCAGACACGGAGCCTGGCCTGGGGGGGAGAAGAGAAAGGAGAGCCGAGTCCAGCCCACACCTCGGGGTCTGGGCACGACGCCTCAGCAGCCTTCGCTCCAATTGCCAGCGTTTATTTTAGAGATGCAGCCCAAAATAAACGGTGCTGTGAGATCGGGAGAGAAGGAGGGTGAGCTCTCACTTGGGGGTGAAACGCAGCCGAGGAGAATTGAGACTGCACATCAGGAAACGCTTCCTAGCTGTGAAATCTACAGTGATGTGGAATAAACTCCCAGGATAAGTGGCGGAGGATCTTCTTGCAGCTAGACGGGACAGAGAGAGCAGAGGGAGGGGAACAAGCTTCCCGTGGGGCGAAGGGGTTGGGCTGGATGGGCGTTCTAGATTATCCGTCTCTGGATCTTACGCGGCGTCTAACCCTCCTGCGACAGCCGGTGAGCTAAGGGAGCGGTATGCAGAAGGGATCTTGTGGGGAAGAGGCGTCTGATGTGGAGCTGCTGGGGTAGGTGTTGGGTCTGCTCTGATTTTGTCTTCGACTGTCGATTTAACACTTTCCCGGAAGAGGGAATGACTTGCGTGATGAAATGCACCAGTTATTCTAGGCTGGGTGGTGGTCTGAGCAGCAGTGAGGGGCGAGATGTGATGGGAAGGGGGCCAGGGTGATTGGACAGGTTATTATTGTATAGTTACACGTGTGTCTAAAGAGCATGTCACCGTGACGTGGTGTAAGTCGTGTTAATATGCCACATTGGAAGAGCTAAACCGTTCACCCTGCAGCTGTATAGACCAGTAGCTCTCAACCAGGGGTACGTGTACCCCTGGGGATACGCAGCGGTCTTCCAGGGGGTACATCAGCTCATTTAGAGATTTGCCTAGTTTTACAACAGGCTACAGAAAAAGCACTAGCCAAGTCAGTACAAACTAAAATTTCCTACAGACAATGGCTTCTCTATACTGCTCTGTGTACCATACACTGAAATGTAAGAACAGTATTTATATTCTAATTGATTTATTTTGTATTTATATGGTAAGGAGAAAGTCAGCAATTTTGCAGTCATAGTGGGCTGTGACCCTTTTGTCTGATTTTGTAAGCAAGTCGTTTTTAAGTGAGGTGAAGCTTGGGGTATGCAAGACAAGTCAGCCTCCTGCAGGGGGTACAGTCGTCTGGGAAGGTTGAGGGACACTGGTATAGACAATGGAAATAGACTGGGCTGGGGAGCTAATTGACCAGATTTTCATAGCAGCGGGAAGCTTGGATAACAACGTGCCTCAGCCCCATCAAGACAGGGGTCACGTGGGAGATTAGGGCTTTGTAGATAGCGACCAGCACCTTGAATTTCACCTGGGTATGGACTAGCAGCTGCACAGCGATAGGTGCATATGGGGTGAGAGTCTGCTGCCAGTCCGCTCCACTCTGAAGGTGGGCAGCTGCTGTCTGCACTAGCCTGAGCTTCTGGGGGGCTTTTGTGGTCAGTCCCAGCTAGCGCCCGCTGCCCTGGTCAAACCTAAGGGTCAGGAGTGGCAGAGGCAGGGACTCAGGAGCTGAATTGGGGGTGGGGACTCTCAGTACCTTCCAAGCTCCACCCACAAACCAGGCTCCAGCCTCGTGCGATGCCCTGTTGTGCAGATGTTCAAAATATGCTCTTGGGTGCCCTGCAGATCCATATGGGTATGGATCCCCCGACTGTGCGACTGGGATGTCCCGCTTCGGTCCTTGGTCTTGGCTGCCCCTCTGTGGGGCTTACATACCCTGCTAGGCTCCTGGGGCTTCCCTCCTCCTCCAGGGAGGGTGGGAGGGAGTACGAGGAGGAAACTAGGAGGAAATTGAGCAAAGGAAGATTGAGGCTGAGTATCGGGGGAAACATCTTGACGTTCTGTTCTGTATAGACTCTTACACTGCACTCGTCACTGTGTCATTTGAGCCTCTTCACTTAAGTACTGCATTTAAAAAGGAAAAAATCAAATGCACAACTACGAACTGGGGAATAACGGTCTAGGTGGCCGTACAGCTGAAAAGCATCTGGGGGTCACAAACTGAATACAAGTCAACAGTGTGATGCAGTTGCAAAAAGGGCTAGTATCATTCTGGGGTGTATTAACAGGAGTGTCTTAGGTAAGATGTGGGAGGTAACTGGCCTGCTCTGCTCTGCACTGATGAGGCCTCAGCTGGAGAATGTGTCCAGTCTGGCCTAGCAGCCACAGCTGGGCTGTTGTCCACCAGTCAAGGACAGCCACAAGGCAGCGGTCAGTGAGCCAGGATCGTGGTTATTGCTAGAGCCAGGATCAATAGGAATCAGGATCAGAGGCAGGCTGGGCTCAGAGACCGGAGATCAGAAAGCCAGGTGAGGCCTGGCATCACAACAGGCCAGAAGTCTATGTGGTTGCATAGACAACTGCCCAGGCCACTCTCCAGGGTGAAATAGTGAGCCTGGGCCAATCAGAAGGCCGCAGGGTGCTGTCACTCTGGACCCTTTGGGCGGTACTTCCTGCAGTGCCTAATCTCCACAGTGAGGTAACTATTTATGGCCTCTTGGTGGTGATGTGGGAACATCAGCTGTCCTGGGTGCTATGGAAGTGGCTTCTAGGCCCATGGATTCTAACAGACCTTACGGAACACTTTCTAATTCTAAGGGTAGCTAAGCTCTGGAATAGGCTTTCAAGGGATGCTGTGCTATCCCAGAGGTTTCTAAGAACAGGTTGGACAAATACTTGTCAAGGATGGACTCGATTTACTTGGTCCTGCCTCCGCACAGGGGCTGGACTTGTGACCTCAGGATCTCTTCCAGACCGGCATTTCTAGGATTCGTCCAGTCATGCATGAAGCCACGTGACTACATTCTGTCTTCTCCCGGGGGAGAAGTGGAGGGTCTTGGAATGGAATATGTACACACACATACGTTTCCTCGTGTTTGTATTAGAGAAGGCAGGTCGAAGAAATGCGTCTTCCACTTGGAGCGGAAAGTGGCGGGGTGGGGATGGTCCTCGGTTCCTGGGAGAGTTCATTGCAGTCCCAGACCGCCCCCGGGGAAGGTTCGGTCTCCTGCCCAGATGAGCTTTTCACCCTTATTGTTGAGAGCTCCATGGTGCCGGAGGAGCAGTTGTCAACCACAGTGTCATCCCAGAGCTCTGTTAGATCTTTTACATCCTCTGGGTCCAGGCCATAGATAAGGACCAAGCCCTGGAACTGAATTGGATATTCTGTGGGAAGCTGGTGGAGGGGGCAGAGGACAGGAGTAGCCTGGGTTGTTGAGGAGACACGCTGCAGCGTTCGGTACTAGTTGGCTGATGGCTTCCTGGCCAGATGCATTGTGTTGCTGTAGTCCGGCCGAGAAGTGACAAAGGTGTGAATCACTGAGGCCAGGTCTTCATCCGCCAGCGGGAGATCCGGGCACTGAGATCCGGGCACTGAGATCGGTGAGAGGGTGGAATCGGCCCCCAGCGGGGTTTGCCGTCACTAGTGGGTGTGTGGATAGGGATCTAGCGGAGAATCGCCCCTCGAAGGGCTCAGCAGATCTGAACTCGAGTCCGGCTGTGTGCCAAGGCAGGGCCGCTGTCATGCATTTTTAAAGACATGGTTGAGGGGCTCATTAGAGAACTTTTTCCTGGGTGTCTGGCTGGTGAGTCGTGCCCACATGCTCGGGGTTCAGCTGATCGCCATATTTGGGGTCGGGAAGGAATTTTCCTCCAGGGTAGATCGGCCGAGGCCCTGGAGGTTTTTCGCCTTCCTCTGCAGCATGGGGCACAGGTCACTTACTGGAGGATTCTCTCCATCTTGAAGTCTTTAAACCATGATTTGAGGACTTCAATAGCTGAGACATAGGGGAGAGAATTATTCCAGGAGTGGGTGGGTGAGATTCTGTGGCCTGCATTGTGCAGGAGGTCAGACTAGATGATCATAATGGTCCCTTCTGACCTTAACGTCTAGGAGTCTATGTTTTTTCCTGTCAACTGCAGGTAAATTCTCACGCTGGTATTTACCTCCTCCAGGCAGCTCCGGGGGCTGATGGCTTGTAAAACACCAGCCAATCAGAAACCTTTTTAGACCAGTAGGGGGCAAAAGCGCCACCAATAAGACTGCACTCTGGTGTGGGGAGGGGCCGGAAAGAGATTGACTAAGGGAACCGGGTTGGTGCATTGGGTGTGGTAGCTCTACTCTGAGACATCTCATTGGCTCTTGGAGTTAGGGGCAAAGCAGAGCAGCCAATCAGATTGGACTTAGATGATTAGTTCCGTTAGGGAGGAGGGTGAGCACCAGACACGGGGGGCTGGGGGTGGGGGGAGCCTGCGGGCTGCACTGTGAGAACTCCCTGCCCCAGGCTAACCTGCGGGCTGCACTGTGAGAACTCCCTGCCCCAGGCTAACCTGCGGGCTGCTGCCCCAGGGGAACATCTGTGTGTCCCTCACGGCAGAGAAGCATGTCAGCGCTGCCTGCCAGCCCCCTCCCCCAGCTCCCCCACCCCGCTGCTACCCAGACGCCCTCTCCTGGCTGCAGGAAGCCACCCGCCTCCTTCCTGCAACAGCAGCTCTGGCGGACGCGCGCCAGCCGCAGGGCTCATGATGTTCTGCGCAGAGACGGATGGAGAGAAGCAGCCAGGCCGACAAGGCGTGAGAGCTGACACGGGCCGGGGCCGCATCCTCCGCTGTCCGGGGCCGGCTCACCTCTCCGACACCCACTCCCCAGGCTGACACACACACGGCATCAGTGGGGATTTTAAACCGCAGCAGTCACCAGCTCCAGCCTCCAGGAGTGACTAACACACGGAGCCGGAAGGCCAGTGGGCGTTACAGTGGGGGCTGTTGCATTAATTTAGATGGAACCGACTGGCCCAAAGAGTTAAGGGCTCTGAAACCATCCAACATGGAACAGTTTGAAGCAGCGCTCAGGGTTTGGCAAACAGAGACCTCAGCCTGCTTAGCTCCATGGCAAACGCACCCTTCTCCATCCTTTTCATCTTTTATTAAAGAGACAGATGAGAAGGAAAAAGAGTTAAAGCCTTTGGAATGCGGAGTAGGAAGGGAGGCTTTCGTTTTAACCACAGCCCTCACGCCCGCTGGCTGGAGAGAGTTTTTCGAAGGGGAAACCAGTCCTGGTCTGACAGTCTCTTTGATGGTGTTGCGTATGGGGATGACTGTGCTTTGCGGGCACAGAGAAGTCAGCTGAGGTGGGCTGGAGCTGGGATTGTTGCTGACTGAGGTGGTTAAACTCTGAGCCCGCTTCCTAAGAAGCCAAACACAAAAGGGGAAAGAGAAGACCAGCAAAGACAGCTTCTGTCACAAGCACCATGGCTTGACCCCGGGCCCATACGGGGCAGCCTGCTGACGATTGCTTACCTGGGACCCATGGACCCCAGCCCCGGTGGTTCTGCCCCTGAGGTCCGAGTGGCAGCGTCCCAGAGTGGCTGATCAGCCCGCTGGCCCTATTTAAGCCAGCAGCAGGTGTAACCCACACACCTCCTGGGTGTGGTGTTCTGTCCTGTCTAGTGGCACTGAGACCACTTAGAGAGAGATTAATGAGTCTGCTCTACAGCATTAGCTAAGAGCTATGTGGCTTTTAGCTCATGCAGTAGAGGCTCATGCATTTAGCTCCAGAGGTTCCCAGGTTTGATCCTGCCCGCCAGCAACTGGGGTTTATCAGTGTTGCAGAGGCAGAGGAAGCTGTCTGAACAGGGCTTCACCCTGCTCTTGGTGGACTGTGTGCACCCCACTCCAGTGGCATCTGACATGCGGCTCCTGATCTCCAGTCTGGCTCCTATCTCTGACTCCCGGTTCTGATCTCCAGTTTACCTCTGACCCAGCCGACTCGGGACTGTGGACTCTGGCTCCGACGACAATGTCTGGCCGCGATGCTGTGGTGTTGACCCTCACTTGCGTTCTCGCTGTTGGAAAAAACCACAGGCCCAGCACATGGGTTTTTTTATCAGCCACTCCGAGACCTGGCAAACTTGTCCCAGCATCGGGCCGAGTAGGGCTTTGCTTTTAGCTGCCTCTTTCTGGAGAGAAAATGTTGCAAAATACGCCGGCTCGGCTGGCGAAGCCAGACCCTTGTTAGAAGGACACATCCACTGGGGTTCACCGATTTCCAGTCCTACCCTTTTCATGTTCACCAGCCATCACCTTAACACCATCCTTGAGTGACAACAGGAGGCGTTTGTGTTTGGACTCAGTCAGTCTGTCTCACTTTTTCACCTTTCACCTTTTACTGTTGCTATACGTAATTGTGACATTTTATTAACTTTTCACCATTGAGCTCAGCACTAGGGTAAATTTGAAGGCCCAATTATCACGACAGGGGGCAGGGTGGGAAGAATACCTGATTTTTCTAATGCAGATCTGGGAGAATCATGTATGTTGCCAAACATTGTGGGTGACTTCAGAATTCACCCTGCTTTGGCCTGGTGGTGCAGGATTACAAAGGAGCAGGAGAAGTAGGCGGCCAGGGGAAGGAAGGCCAACTAACCCTGTAACACTTTGGCAGAGTGTGTGCTGTGTTCCCCTTTAGTGGCTGTCCCTTAGTAGATAACAGCCTGTTACTGCTACTGACTAATGGAGCAATTCCTTCAGCTCCAGTGGTCGCACTCTGTGTTGAAGATTTTGTGTTCGAATCCTGCTGATGACATATGCTTGGGTCATTCTACTCCATAATCATGACTTTCCACACCCAGAGAGTGAAAATTCCCCTTAGGGAAATCTGAAAAACAGAGGCCTGTCTCTTTAAAACCCATGCAGGGTGAAGAACACTGAGTTCCTCTAGGACAGGAGGGATCTTAAAGGGCCAGACCTGTAATTATGTATTCTTAGGACCATGATTACATCGAGTTCCTTTAAAAAGCAGAACCTTGCAGCGTTGAGGAGCCGGCACGCAGCATCCTGGCTGAGTTCAGATGCACACAGCGCAGCGAGCCCTCGGGAGTCTGTCTGTACAATACAGCCGCACAATGCAGGCTGTAATTAGCCAGCGGCACCTCGCAGATCAAAGCTGTCTCTAAGTGCCGTGCAAATTACAGCACAAATCTCAACAGCAGAGAGTAAACCGGGGGAGGGGAAAGCCAGAAACTGCCTCTTAGTGACAGCTCAGTTTAGAGCATTTTGAACAAACAACTCTCACCCAGCCAGGTTAGCCGAGTGGCTGTATATAGACAACTTCCTGCCACCGAGTGGCTGTATATAGACAACTTCCTGCCACCGAGTGACTTTTATATAGACAACTTCCTGCCACCGAGTGGCTGTATATAGACAACTTCCTGCCAGCGTGCTCCTTTTCTCTCTTCCCAGTAACCAGGCCTGGCTTGGTGTGATCACAGCTTTTCTAGTCCAGGTGAGCTGTACCTGATTCTTGGGAGAGCAGAGAGCTCCCACGCACCATAACGTAGCCAGCTGCCATCTGTGCGCTGCTGGAAGTTAGCAGAAATAATTGTCCAGCTGACGGCCTGAAACGTGAGGTTTGATCGGCCTCGTTGGCTCATTGACGGAAGGTAACAGCCTGATTTTCAGAGTTGCTGAGCGCCCACAACTCCCTTTGCCGTCCACTGAGTTGGGGACACTCAGCACCGCTGGGAATCAGGCGCAAGGTGTCCAAAGGGACCGACCTCAGCTGCCCATTGGCTACTTTTAGCATTACCTTACATTGCAGGATTTAACGAATCCATGGTCATTAACAACACAGACCAGATCTCCCTCTGAACTGTACGCATTCAGCATCTGATATTCCATCCAGCACAGAACAGCTGTGACGCTCGGGGTGTGTCTACACTACGATCCAAAGGGTGATTACATCTCAGGTAGACATACTGCAATAGCATTGCTAAAAATTGCCGTGTGGATGTCACAGTTTCAGGCAACTGCATCTGTATTCCCCCTTGTGGTCCCTCCGGGGCCCTGCTCTAGACTCTGAGCTGTCTCCTCTCTTGGGCAGAGACTCGCATCTCATTCCCTCTTGACCCGGGGTTTTCAAGGCTACACAGTTCCCTGGCTACATCGTGGTATCCCCAGCAAGCCAGACTGCCTAAAAGGCCAGTGTCTGCACTTTGCTTTCTCTCCAGGGGCTGTGCCCAGTGGATTGCCCGCAGTTATGAGTTACCACCCAACTCTTTCTAAGCAAGCACGTTTATTCTTATGCTGAAAGCATACCAGAGCAAACATATTAAAAACAAGAACAGAACCTACTCACATGCTAAAACGCTTGCCAGACATCACCCCAAGCTCCAGCTTCAGGCTCTAGCAGATGTCAGTCCTTCAAAACCCACAACTGGGTTTTCCCCATGGTTACGAGTTCATAACGGTCTCAGAGTCAGAACCAGAATGCCAGCTGAACAGAGCAGCCATTTCTTTATACAGCTTGGCTCTTTGATCTCGGGCTTTGGTAACAGGTGATCAGCAGACAAAAGACCCTCTCCTCCATAGTTTGCCATAACTGGAGCTGGGTAATCGGAGTCATACAGTCCTTGGAATTCCCAGGTCTCACTTTGTCACATCTCCCCCTGAGAAGTGACCTACAACCTCGGCCCACCATAATACACAAACCCTTCATTGAATACAATGGATCCCAAAGATCCTGTCTCCCAAGGATGCAGCGGGCCGTTCCCGTATCTGTCACAGTACCTGCAGCAGCTCTGGCTTCCGCCGCGGGAGCAGGTCCCCAGGGTCTCGGGCCCGTTTTCACAGCCGGCCCTGCTAGCTCAGGTATGTCTGGCCACGCTGCAGTCACTCCTTGGACTCCGGCAAAGGCACACCCTCCTACACAGCGTCCTCCCTGAAGTGAGACAAAGCTAATCCTTGAGCATCCAGGGGTCACCTCCACGCGCCGGTTCTAACACTGCTGTGCAGCACCGCCATGCGAGCCTTTGTCGAGAGAGCAGGGCTAGCCCCTGAGCTCTTCTGTACTAGGACCAGGTGCCCCTAGTGCTTGAGCTGAAGGAGGACGTCTACCGGCAGCAGTAGTATTGGACTTCTGGGGGAGCGGCTGCTGCTGACCAGAGAGCTGTGGTCAGTTCTGAGCCCTGCAGCTGGAGACAGAGCACAGCGTCCACAGAGACCGCGCTCTGGTCTCGACGGACATCTCTCACTGGTGCGGCTGGGAGCTGGGCGGGGCTCGGGTTAGCATGCTAAAAATAGCCGTCTGGCTGTTGCGGTTCCAGCGGAGACTCGGGCTAGCCGCCTGGGCTCAGACCCAGCGGGCTGCGTGTGCTTGAGAGCCCGAGCTGCCGTCCGAGCCAGAACGTCCATGCTGCTGTTTTTAGCGCGCTAGCTTGATTTTTTGGTCCACAGATTCCCAAAAGGTTCATGGGCCGAATCCGCTGTGTTGGGATTAGATGCTAAAGGACACAATCCACTGAGGACCTTCTCCTCTGCATGGGAGCGTGGGGTGTGCAAAGAAAGAACCACGGGGTGCGAAAGATTAAATTTACATGGGGAAAGGGTCACTACCATTTCAGTCCCATATGGATTTTTGCCAGCTGTTGTTAGTATTACAGTAGGGCTAAGGGCCCCAGTCAGGATTGGGCCCTGTTGGACTAACTGCTGTGCAAAGCCAGAGTCCAAGATCCGTCCCTGTCCCACTACCCGCTCCTCCCATATGAAAATGAAAGAGCTCTGGTTGGTTAATGCCACCTGCTGCTGCAGTCTGGACTAAAGGTCCAATGCATGGAGCTGGATACTTTCCGGCCACTGCTGTGTCAGCCAAAGCGGCCTTCCTCGAAGCTAGGCATATACATAGAACAGGAGAAAGAGAACCGAGATTGCCATAGACCAAGGTCCATGCTCTCCAGTATCCTGTCCCCTGCGGGCTGCAATCGCAAGGAATTGATCCTCGTATGGGAACGAGCCATTTGATCCTCTCTCCATGCTCCGGGGAAAGACAACCCACCATCACTCCAAGGACCCCACCAGTCTGCCCGGAGGAAGAGTTTTTCCTATCCTCAAATTAACGAGGAGCAAGAATCTGCCTGGTTGAGCACCTGTTCCCATGTGTGAGCCAAGACACATGTGATAGCCAAGTAACCATCCTTCCTCCATCCACCCAGCCTGTCTACCTCACGTCCATCACCGTGGCATCTGTCCTCTACTGCCCGTTCGTCGTCTTGAGTTCTCAGTGCTAAACTGCACCAGGTTCATAAGCCTCGAACCCGTCATTGACGCAGCCCTCAGCTGAACCATAGCAAAGCCCCCGTTTGCTCAACTGGTTTATTCCCCATACATCCTGGGGCTTAACACCTCACTCGGTCTGCACGAGTCACTGAGCTGTGATTAGTCTTCCTGTGCGCTAATTAGGTCTCTTCACGCTTGTTAGTTGCATTAGCCGAACGTGGGATGTGCCCGTGCATCTACCAGCATCCGGCTGGGGAACTGTCAGCGCCTGCCGAATGTGATTTAGACGCGGCAGAGCGCAGGAGGGCCGGGGTTTAGATCTGAGAGGGGCTCATTCACTTCTCTGTCGCATTGCTCATTCCCCAAGAGAGAGAAGAGAGGGGACACAAAGGAGGTCTCCTTCTCCCCTTCTTCTCCTGCTAGCCTCACCAGGGCTTTATTTTCCCGTACTCCCCCTCTTTGTGTTTTTCCCTGACATCGGGCCTGTTCCCCTGGAGTCGTTATAGCCCTTTGCTCTAGTCTTTGCTGGCCCACGTCAGCAGGGCAGTCTCATGCTCATGCCCTGCTGTGGACTTCACAGACCATGGGTTGCAGCAGTCTCATCTCGGCCTGGGCCTTTCTCGTCTCTCACTAGATGTCGTGCTGGAAGGTGCGGGACGCAGCCGCACAGGAGTTGTTCATAGAGCCGATAAAGAGCAGGCCGTAGCCTTGCAAGCTTCCCTCCCATCACCCCACCCATACGCTTCAACCACGACACGGGGGGACCACGTCATTCTCTAAGCCCACTCGGTCCCTGCATTCGCCGTGGAGACCGCCACCGAGGGGAGTCATTAGGGACACTTGCTAGGGTGGTTCTTGTGCCGTGGACAGCCATCTCACTAAGAACTGGACTAATCTAAGAATTCGATAAAAGTATAACGGTTCAGAAAAGAATGAGATAAGTTCATGGAGGATAGGGCCATCAATGGCTATTAGCCGAGATGGTCAGGGAGGCAACGTTATGCTTTGGTCAGAGGCGGATTACCATTTGTGGGGCCCTGGGCCAGGGCAAGTGGGGGCCTCTCCCCACCCTTTCCACCTGCAGTCCCCCCTGCTGCCCCCCTGATGCTCCTGCTGGGGAAATGGAGTCAGGGCATGGGGGCTTGCCCCACCCTGGCTCCCCGCCTGGCACTCCTGCTGGGGAGCGGGGTTGGGGCACGGGGGCTTCTACACATGTAGGTACTTCTACACTGTGATCAAGACACCCGTTAACCTTCTGTCAAGGTAAAGAGATGGAGCTCCTGGAGTCTGTCACTATAAAACATATTTTCTAATCCGTTAGTCATTCTCTGGGCTCTTCTGTGATAGCCTTGATAGTACAATTGGTGCTGTGGGGGAGACGTTTCAAAGGCACAGATGGCCGCTAGGCACCTAATGCGTAGAGAGTCAATGGGATTCGGACCCCTAAAGGCAAAAAACGTGAGTCTCAAAGGGAGATTTGAACAAGGGACAGGGGCTACTGGAGCAGAGCTGGGAGGGCGAACCGGGCATGGAAAAGGACCTGAAGATTTGTGGGAGAAGTGGGCCACGCTGGCATCGTGGACAAGCAGAGGGGTGACGCCGCACAGGACTGTGCTGGAGCTAGAGGCACGTAGTGATGGGCACGGACCAAACTTTGGATCTAGATTAGAACCTTGTCCCGGCGTCTGAGAAGTTCTTTCGGTGCTGTAGGCTGGGCCGGGCCGCCGGGGCGAAAAGACGCAGGGAACCGGGGGGAAGGGATGGAAAGACGCTGGAGTGCCGGGGAGGTGATAGGGCTGGAGAGATCAAATTCCAGGAATTAACTAGCATTCCCAAATCCTTGGCGCTGGGGGAGGGAGCCAGCTGAGATAAAGGCGTAGGCGGAGACTCAGGTGGACAAAAGCCAGGGCCTGGGGTGAGCAGATTCGTTTAAAACCGTGCATTACGGGAAACAATGTCCCCCCGACTCATTCGGCACCTAATGAGTCAGTGAGGGCTGTGGTACAGGCACTCGGGCATTGACTCTGCTGGGGTTTGTCGTCAGCAGATGGGAGGGCAGCCCAATTAAGGGCAGTGGGGGGTGGGGTTGGCATTATTCCTCCTTGAAAGCCAAAAAGAGCACGCGCTGGTGCAGAAAGAAAAATAAAAACAGCCCCCGGAGCAGGCAGGCTCCTTCTGCTCCACTGAATGGAGCTGGTGTCAACTGTTCCGACTGCCTGCTGACTGACCTTACTCACTGACAAGTCTAGGAAAATAGCTCATGCACCAAAGTTAGCAAAACTTTTAGCCCCTCCCTTCTTCCCCCGCTGTCCTGCTGCTGTGACCACAATGCTTACTGAGTGCATGAGGCTGCATAAAGGCACTGCTTTTCCTCTGTGGATCAAAAATGGCCAGGGATGATCATTTCCCCAAGGGAAACTGAGGCACAAAGCCAGGGCGGGGTTTGTTTCGGGCCACACAGCGATTCAGTGGCAGGACTGGTACCATAAACACCCCAGTAAAGCAGGAAGAATCGACTCCTACTTCAGAGCAGAAGATGCTCAGTCAGTCATAGAGGACTGGTGAACGGTGGGCTAGAGAGGCTTTTGTTTCTAGGCTGCTGGTTCAAATACAGCCAAGGCTCCTTGAGAATGATGGAAGGTGTGGGGAAAAAAATCTCGTAGGAAGGGAGCTAGAGGAGGTGTGCCGGGAACGTCTGTGTGCCCTGTCTCAGAATGCAAGAGCAAAGGTGTGTTCAATGAAACAGAAAGGTGGCACATTCAGAAGTGAGAAAAGGAAATACTTTTTCATACAGTGTGCAGTCAGCCTGTGGAACTCATTGCCGCAAGAGATAACTGAAGCCTAGTAGGATTCAAAGAGGGACTGGACATTTCCATGGATAACAAGGAGACCCAGAATTAGAATAAAGATGATAAAAAAAAACCCCTATCCAAGGGTTGGGAATGGAATCTGATCCTTCCTGCATTAGGCCCTAACTACTAGGAGTAAAGAAGAATCTTCCCCTGCGGGCAGGTTATCCCATATCTGCCCACGGTAGGGCTTCTCCTACCTTCCTCTGAAGCAGCTGGTGCTGGCCACTGCCGGAGACAGGATACTGGGCTAGATGAGCTGTGATCCAGTCTGCCCATGCCTACGTTCTTAAGGTCAGTGGTGATCCAAACTTGCTAGCAACGTGGCTGCTTGGGGGCTTAGTGAAATGCGTTTGATGGGTCTCGGTCCAGTTCCAGGTAGAGTGGCATCCACATCCTCCGTGTAGCAGTCACCTTGGGTATTCCTTGTGTAAGCGGGGGAATAGTCCCGCTATTGTGGGGAACTTTCCTCGTCTCTGCACTACCCTGGTGAAATGGGCTAGTGGAAGGATCTCAGTCCTCGCTCCCACCTCCTTTACCCCAGAGGCCTCCCTGCCCTCGAGGACTCCCCTTGCACTCTCCTGTCTGGCAGAGTCCTCGTAACCCCAACAAGGCTGGGCCCAGGATTCCTGGGGGGCTCGACCCCCAACCTTGCTGTGGTCACCTAGGTCAGGGGCTAGGGTGTCCCCACTCCGGGGTACTCTCTCTGAACAGGATGCTTCCCTGACCCACTGATCACTGCACACAATTTAAAGCAAATGCAAATTATTTAATTAACAATTAATTTTTAACAGGAATAAGGAAAAATGGGAAAGGCTAATGAAAATACATCACCCCGCTCCGTGGCAGGGAACATCCCAACAGTGTCTCTGCAATGTCAGGGCAGGTCAGTCTGTTCCTTGTAAGTCCCCGGCCCCTTCTCAGGCCCTGGCTGTGCTGCAGGGACGCTGTGGGTCGGACACTTGCTCCGGCGGTGGCCACACGCTCGCAGGCTCTGGGTGGCAGGGCCCGTCTTCCCAGCGTCGCCCCCGCCCTGTCGGGGTTTAGATCCCCCTGCAAGTCTGGCCTGCAGGGCCTCTTGGCTGAGGCGTCTCCCTGCGCTGGGCCCACTGCCCAGGGTCCCCCTCGCTCTCCCCAGCTGCTCCCCGCACCCGGCTCCGGACGGCTCCAGCCCCAGCTCCACCCTCTGCCTCTGCACGGCTGCTGCTGCTCTGCCTCCAGCTCCCTGGGCGGCTGCCCTGGGCCCTCTGGCTCGGGCTGCTGCCGCTCTGCTCCCAGGGCAGGTCTGTCTCTCAGGGCTGCTTTTCTGGCCCCTCTGGATCTGCCCAGCTCAGCTCTGGACTCTGCTCTCTCCTTAACTCGGCCCCACTCTGTCTGACTCAGGCAATCCCAGCTCACAGGGAGGACGGGACCCACCCTGGCCTCCTGACTCCCTGATTCGCCTGCCCGCCCTGTCAATCAGGCTGACCTGGAGCATTGGCCTCTCCCCATTGCCCCTGGGGACTGTCAGTCTCAGGGTCTTGATTTCCCATCGACCCGCCCCCTTTTGGTACTAGGAGCTAGCAACCAAAACACCCCCACTGAAAGTTAGTAAGGGGGCAACAGTCCCCTTACACTTGGGAGGGTCTGTGGAGGGGCCAATCAGTGATGAGGCTCTGGATGTTGAGCTCCACCCCTTAAAAGGGGTGGCTCTGTGTCAGAGTTGGGGGACAGATGAGGAATGTGCCCATGCTGGTATTGTCGCCATGGTGGTGGCACCCAGGCTCCAATCAGGTTCAGGGCCCCACTGTGCTAGATGCTACAGAAATCCATAGGAGGGTGTAGTCCCTGCCCCAAGGAGCCTACAGCCTCAAAAGCAACACAGGGAGAAAGACAATCAGACACATGCAATTACGCAGCTCCACCTGCCTGCCCCTTCCCAGTCTTGGGGTCATCATGGAACAAAAGGGTCTGAGGCAGGAACTGGAAGGAAGAGGCATGGCTTGTAGGTGAGTTCAAGGAGGGTGTCGTGTGTGTAGGGAGCTGCCGGGGAGAAGATACAAAGGTGGTTGTGGATGAAGAAGTGGGTGATGGTTAGCAGGACTGATGGCTGGTGGTGTGGATGGGGATTTCAGTGTCGCGGGCTGCTAATCTGGCTGATTTTGCCAGTTTTAAATTGCCTTTGTCCATGTGGATTGTGCAGGTAGCAGCTCCATTGTTGTGGTTGTGTGTGTGTATAATAAAAATATCTGAATCCTATTTTGTCAGACCTGTTAGCAGAAATGAAAGGAGAACTGTATTCATGACGCAGGCATGCTCCCCGGTGTCTTGCCTCCATCGTGCTTTCTCTGCATCCTTATAATTAGCAAAGGCCACACCCGCCAATGCGTCACTGCGTCCGTTATGACAGCCTATTTTCTTCCCATCTGCAGATTGTTTTTATTTATCGTGAGTTATTAAAATCTATCCAGCTATTAAATAGCGGGGAAAATGTACAGGGAATTAGCTGAGCTGTTTCCCCATGGCAGGTTCACTGCTTAATGCAACAGATGTGTTTTCAAACCCTCATCCTGGCCTGCCGTCAAATGAGTGATTTTTCTGTCTTTGTGGCAGTTAGGGGGTAAGAGGGCTGCTTCGAACCAGGCACGGTGCAGGCAGTTAAGAATAATAAATTCAGCTCTTCTGTAGCACTTCTGATCAGTGGGTTTCAAAGTGCTTTACAAAGGCGGTCAGTGCCGTGATCCCTGTGTTACAGAGCGGGAAACCGAGGCACAGAGTGGCACAGTGACTTGCCCGATGTCACCCAGCCGGCACAGCGGGAAATAAAACCCAGTTGTCTAAGGCCAAGACCAGTGCTCTAACCGCTAGGCCACACTGCCTCTCAGCTGAGTATGTTTGTCTCCCTGGCTGTGAACGCACATGGCTCTGCTGATGCCGCTCAAGGCTGACTTGAATCACCATCCATCCAGGGGACCCCACACTCTGCTCTGCCAATGTGTCTCAGTCCTAACCCCCCGGCCCTGGGCTTCCCATGCAGCTCTTCCAGTTTTGCTCTGCAATCCCACACCCCTCCCCTTCTGTTCCGGGCTAGCTGGTGTTCTGTGCAACGAGGCAGAGAACAGCCAAGGGAACCCCCCCAGGAAAACCCCCCTTGCCTTGGCGAAGGGAGAGAGGCTCCGAAGGCCTGACAGATCTAAATCCACCTCACATTTCAGCTAGCGGTATAGGAAGATGGACACTCTTCCAGACCACCTGGCTCCCCCACTCCTGCTCGGGAGGTTCAGAAATGCCACCGGAACCCAGTCCCCCTGAGCGTGGCACTGCGTCTCCCTGGGTGGGGGCCTTACACCGGCTGCTGTGCGAGAACCTGGCCCAGCTCTCAGACAACGAGGCACGCCCCTCAGCCCGCCAGTCTTCCGAGGGCTGGGCTGAGAAAACCCGGGAAGGCCTCTCCCGCAGCGGTTTGATCCTGCCAGCTGCTGAACACTTCCAAGGCCTGTCCTTGTAAAGGGGTTCTCAGGATTGCCACACTGACCTCTGCCACTTGAGCTCAAGGAGGAACCCACTGGCAGTAGTAGGCTTTTATCCTCTAGCTCAGGGGTGGCCAAGCTGTGGCTCCGGAGAAGTTAATATGCGGCTCCTTGCATAGGCACCGACTCCGGGGCTGGAGCTACAGGCGCCAACTTTCCAATGTGCCGGGGAGGGGGGGCTCACTGCTCAACCCTGGCTCTGCCACACACCCTGCCCCCACGTCACCCCTTCTCTCCCCCTCCCTTGAACCTGCCGTGCCCTCGCTCCTCCATCCCCACCCCCACAGCCTCCTGCATGCTGATCGGGAGGTGCAGGGAGGCGCTGATCGGTGGTGGGTGGAAAGTGCTGGGAGTGGGGCGGGGGGGAGCTGATGGGGGGCTGCTGATGTATTATTGTGGCTCTTTGGCAATGTACACTGGTAAATTTTGGCTCCTTCTCAGGCTCAGGTTGCCCCCCCCTCCCCCCGCTCTAGTGGACCAGCCACTAGACAGGGACACAAAACACACCGCCACCATGTTACACTTGCGCCGATCCCATCAGCTCTAGCTATGTGAGATGGGGACTGACGCTTTTGCCTTTCCCACATTCCGCCAAGGAGGCTAACGGCATTTTGGGCTGTATAAGTAGGGGCATTTCCAGCAGATCGAGGGACGTGATTGTGACGAACTAGGACTGTTGTTAAGGTTTCCCTGAGTACTGTGTGGGTGCCTCGGTCTCCCCCATGCAGTGCTTGAGTATCTAGGTGGTGGGACGACGGTGCATGATTGTTACAAAGCCCTAGAAGGCAGGGGTGGGCAGAGGCCTGGACACAGAGAATGGCCCTGTCTCCTGGCAACAGATGGCCCGGCCCCTCCCCTGCAAAGGTGAGAGATGAAGGTGTTGGAACAAAGGGATCAGGTGACCTCCTGGCCCGGGAAGGAGACAAAGGGGGAGGAGGGGCTGGAGAGTTTCAGTTTGGAACTGGCTGGAGAGGAGGGGAGAGAGGCAGACCGGGTCTGGCCTCACTGCCTCCGTTTGGAGCTGTGGGGTGAAATGCAGGGAGCCCCGAGCTGGGGTCTAAGCTCCCTGCCCCCCGGAAGGGCCCGGCTGAGGGGTCCTGGTTGTACTGACAAGCTCTGTTTGGACTGTGTTCCTGGCATCTCTAATAAACCTTCTGTTCTACTGGCTGGCTGAGACTCCCAGTGAATCCGGGGAAGAGGGGTGCAGGGCCGGACTCCCCCACACTCCGTGACAGTGATCATCCCCCTCTATTCGGCACTGGATAGTAGGGGGCTGGAGCACATGACTTATGAGGAGAGGCTGAGGGAACTGGGATTGTTTAGCCTGCATATGAGAAGAGTGAGGGGGGATTTGATAGCTGCTTTCAACTACCTGAAGAGGGGTTCCAAAGAGGATGGAGCTCGGCTGGTTCTCAATGGTAGCAGATGACAGAACAAGGAGTAATGGTCTCAAGTTGCAGAGGGGGAGGTTTAGGTTGGATATTAGGAAAAACTTTTTCACTAGGAGGGTGGTGAAGCACTGGAATGGGCTACCTAGGGAGGTGGTGGAATCTCCTTCCTTAGAGGTTTTTAAGGTGAGGCTTGACAAAGCCCTGGCTGGGATGATTTAGTTGGGGATTAGTCCTGCTTTGAGCAGGGGATTGGACTAGATGACCTCCTGAGGTCCCTTCCTACCCTAATATTCTATGATTCCCCCACAAATGATGGCTCAAGCCTGAGTAGATTTCCTGTTTTTGCTTGAATTTATGCAAGCCAACCACAGGTGCAATTCCCTCTTGAGCCCCCTTTATTCCTCCCTTATCCTGACCAGGGACAGCAGCCTTGAGGCTCAGGTTAGATTTCAATGGCCAGGTTCTCTGTTTCACTAATTTTGGTCATAAATTCCACACTGATTATGGCTTTTTTGTAAATTTCTTTTTAATTAACCCGTGTCACCGTGGTGGTTCCAAAATGTAGATCTTGTGAAAACATGGGGCCATGAAGCTGTCTCAGCAGACTGCCACATTGCTTTTTTACTTTGTAAATGTGAGGCTAATTGCTGGCACTACTATGAGGGTCCCGCACTTTCTCTTCTTGTGGGGGGTTTTCAGGGCACCATTTCTTGCCCCTGAACTGGGGTATCAGCTGTCCCACTAGTATCCCAGAGAAGGGGAATGGAGAGGGAGGGACCCGGGTCCGCCCTCTACTCTGGGTCCCAGCCCAGGGGCCCTAGGTTAGTGGGTAAACCACTTGTACTAGTGATACTTTCCCCTGGGCTCCTTCCCTCTCCTGCTTGTGGGGCTTCCTGCCTTCCCTCTGCACAAGCTAGGTGTCCCTTTACCTAGGGTCTTGGTCTTCTTAGCCCACCACAGCACTTCTCCAAACTCTCCTCTGCTTTCCTCCACACTGCTCTCTGCTCCACCACCAATCCACTCTGCTTCAACTCCTCCAAACTGCTCTCTGTTCCACTCCAAACCACTCTGCTCCAACTCCTTCCTCCTCCTCCTCCTCTGTCTGCCTGAAGCAGGGGGGTTTATTAGGTTCCTGAGAGGGCCTTAATTGACTGCAGGTGCTCCAATTAACCTGTAGCCACCCTCCCTAGTCTCCAGGGAACCATGCCTTAATTAGCCTAGGGCTTATATATTTCCCCTCTCACACTCTACTACTGCTGCTCCCTGGCCCTCCTGTATCACAGCAAGAAGAAAAAAAGAGAGCGAGAGAGACTGACTAGAAGAGTTTCTGTGCCCTTTCCCAGGCACAATTGTTTGCAAACAATGAAACATTCTCCTGGAATGTTTGCAGGCCAAATGTGGGTGGCTGATCACCTGAGCCTGTAGTTGACTATGAACGCAAGTTATGAGATGAGGGGGGTGAGGTAATAGTTATATCTTCTGGAAAAAGTTGCTCCAATAAAAGATATTACCTCCCCCACTGTGTGTCCCTAGGAACCCAAGTGATACTCACTTCGTTGATTGCCATTGTCCAAGCTGATGGACAAGCAAACAAAGAGTGTTAAAGAATCAACAGTAAACTAGATGATTAAAAGAGGGAGAATTTTAACCATCCATGGTTATTGTTATTGGTAACACTGGCAAGAAAATAGGTTTAACAGTTCACTGTAATGAAAAGTAAGTGTATGGATGTATGTTACTATTGCTCTCTGCTGGATGAAGTAAGAACTGCACAACTGTGTCTCCTATGCCCTGTACTGCCAATTGATAATGGAAATTCTCTTTTAGCTTGAGCAGGAGGCTCTGAGTTCTATCCCTACTGCTGGCATTAGATTCCAAGTGAGGGCAGAATACAGCATGGAGACCAATTCCTATGTATATGTTGACATTGTCTCTTTAAGTACAGAAAATGAAAACAAAACAAAACAAAACCCAATCTCCAAAACACAAAAGCCAGTGCAGTGCTAAGCAGTATAAACACCTTGCGTCTCAGCCTGACGGCCACCAGATGGGCTGTGCCAGGTGGTCGAGGGGAGAGAAATCCAAAAAGAGGGAGCTGTCAGTTAGTGTGGGTGAGCCTAGCTCTCGTGTTAGGAGACATTTACGTTGGTATGGGAGCATGGCGAGAGCATCTTTATTAATGCGTGATCCCCCAAAGTCCCAAAGCGAAGTCCCTCTCCCCCCGGCGCATCTGGGATACTCGCCCTCTGAGCCAGGCCCATTCAGGGGCCGTCCCCCGGCACGCAGCTGACTCGCGGTGGGGGGATTTCAAAGGAGCCTTTTTGAAAAGAGGAACGTGCCGAAAGCAGAACGGAGCTCCCCTCCCCCCCCCAGCGCTGCGCCCTGAAAAGCAGGCAGCAGAAGGAAGCGTTTCGAGGAACAGATGGAGCCGTTTCACTGGCATGAAACTGAGAAGCGGGAGGATGGCTCCAGCCCACTGCGGCGCTTGGGAAGCCGCTGTACTTGTTAGGAACGGGCCTGGAGATGAGAAAATGTCTCCGTCTGCCGGGACGTGCTGTCGCGGGCCGGCCCACCGCTCGTGGCTGGGTCTCCCCCTTGTGTCCCGGCCTCAGCCAACGGGGCTAGCCGCCCGGCTCCTCCCCTCGCCTCATGCCTGGCCCGGCTCTCGGGCCCACCCCGCCTCATCCCTCTAAGTGCTCCCTGTGACCAGCACTGGCCCCTCGCCACCTTCAGCACCTCCCACGTGCCCCCAGCGCTTCGACGCCTCTCTCTCCACTGACTCACCTGGCGATTCCTGCCGCTCCTGTCTGCTCTGGGCCCCTCTGCAAAGCGCGTCCCTCTATCAGCTAGCCCTGGCTCATCCCCCCCGCTCCGGGCCCCTTCTCCTCCACTGCCGGCAAACACCCCCACCGGCTTCCTTCCCTCCTCCTTCAGCTCTGCCCTAGTCCTGCTGGACTGGGCCATTCCTACGCCCCCAATCCCAGCTGATCACTCGCTGCCTTTGACTCCCTCTAACACCTTCCTTTGTCTTGATTCCCTCCTGCTTCTTCACTTACTGTCCCATCTCCCTTCTCCCGGTACGTATCCACAGGTTTTGTAGCTTCAGCAATGCACAAAGGATGCCAGCCGGCGCACTCAGACACATCAGAACCCAGAAGTCTCACATACTAAGGGAATAACGCCGTATTCAAAATGGAGAAGATCTGTTTGGTCACCTGTAGCCCCTCCCCTTGGCCCCCTTTGGTAGCTGGGATCCATCCACCCTCTTGCAGAACAAAGCAATGCATTCTCCTTACCTGGGATCTAGCCATCCTCTTGCAGAACAAAGCAATGCATTCTCCTTACCTGGGATCCAGCCACCCTCTTGCAGAACAATGCAATTAATGCACCTTCTGGGATCCAGCCATCCTCTTGCAGAACAATGCAATGCATGTGTCTTAGTGGAAATCCAGCCTCACCCTTTGAACTCTTGTGATTGGTCAGCTGAGTCACATGGTATTTTTTCTGTCCCTCCCTTGGATAATGGCACACCCTCTCCTGTGTGCAAAAGAATTTGAGATTTGGTTTGAATGACCCCTCCTGAGTGTGACTTTGAAATTCCCTTTTGCACCAGGGTCCAGGCCAGCCCGAGTTGGCAGGGCCAGCGCCCAACAGTGAATACAAACTGGAGCGGATGGCGGGGCATCATTTTTCAGTAGCATTGTCCCAACTCTGCTTTAATTCCTGCTTCTGCACGGGGCCCTCAAATAATCCAGTCTCGGCAGGAATCTCCGTCTGTCACTGAGCCCTCTCCCTGCTGCGTGTCAGGGGGAATGGCGACCATCAACCACTTGTTCTGCTCCAGGGAGTTCTCTCCCTAGGCTGATCGATCCTTCTTCTCCTGCCTCTTTATCGGAGGTGATTTACGTTTCAGGCCGAGACATTTGGCTTTCATTCGAACTAGGACGAGTGAGAACCGGTCACTGGTCATCAGCCTGGGTTGTTTCCCTTAATGTTGGTGAAAGGTCAGGGGTTGGCTGTCCCAGCGACTGGGCATATGCAGTTGTAGGGCAAGCGTTCCACACGTCCGTGTACTTCAACTTCGCCCTGAATAAACCTGCTATTGGGTCACTTGATCTCCAGGGCCTCTCTGGGATTGTCAGTGTCTTCTTCCACCCCTCTTTGACAGGGTCACTGGTCGTCTAGTGGCCGGGGGGAAGCAGTAGAGGTGATATGTCTTGATTTTAGTGAGGCTTTGGACACAGTCATTCATGACATTCTCATAAGCACACTAGGGAAATGTGATCTCGGTGAAATTACTATGATGTGGGTGCACAACTGGTCGAAAGACTGTACTCCAAGAGAAGTTATCAATGGTTCACTGTCAAACTGGGAGGGCAAACTGGTGAGGATTGACAGGGGTCTGTCCTGAGTCTGGTACTATTTAATATTTTCATGAATGATTTGGATAAGGCAATGGAGAGTAGGTTTATAAAATTTGCAGATGACACCTCGCCGGGAGAGGTTGCATACGCTATGGCAGACAGGATTAGAATTCGAAACGACCTTGACGAATTGAAGCATTGGTCTGAAGTCACCAAGATTAAATTCAGTGAAGACAGGTGCAAAGTGCTGTACTTAGAAAGAAAGTATCAAATGCACAACTCCAAACTGGGGAATAACTGGCTAGGAGGCAGTATTGCTGCAAAGGGCCGGGGGCTTATAGTGGGTCACAAATTGCATATGAGCCAATAATGCGATGCAGCTGTGAAAAAGGCTAATATCCTTCTGGGGTGTATTAACAGGAGTGTCGCATGTAAGACACGAGAGGTAATTGTCCGTTCTGCTCGGGTCTGGGCAAGCCCTCCGCTGGAGTTCTGTGTCCAGTTCTGGGTGCGACGCTTTGAGAAAGAAGAGGACAAACTGGAGAGGGTCCAGAGAAGAGCAACAGAAATGATGAATGGTTTAGAAAACCTGACCTGTGAGGAAAGGTTAAAAAAAGGGACACGTTTAGCCTTGAGAAAAGACAACTGAGTGGGAGACCTGATAACAGTCTTCAACTATGTAAAGGGCTGTTATAGAGAGGGCGGTGAACAATTGTTCTCTGTGTCCACTGAAGGCAGGACCAGAAGTAATGGACTTAATCCGCACCAAGGGAGGTTTAGCGTAGGCATCAGGAAAAAAACTTGCCAACTCTCAGGGGAGTTAAGCTCTGGAACAGGCTTCCAAGGGAGGCTGTGGAATCCTCGTCATGGGAGGTTTTTAAGAATGGGCTGGACAAACTCCTGTCAGGAGTAATCTGGGTTTACTTCGTCCTGTCTCAGCGCAGGACGCTGCATTAGATAACCTCTCAAAGTCCCTTGCAGCCCTGTCTTTCTGTGATTCCATGAAAACACTTCCCCCTGGTGTCGTGGGAAAACATTTCCTCTTGGGCAGCTGCTGTGTGAGTTAGCGGCTGCCCTCCACCCCAGAGGTGGCTGCATCTCAGTAGTATAGTTGGTGAATCATTTGGAGATGAAAGAGACTCTTCATCTGTGTGTGCTTCCTGGTTCTGCCATGCCCCGTCATAAGAAATCAAGGCAGCTGTGACTCACCATCGACTTTGGCATTGCAGGGGTTTGTTATAAAGGGGAACTGCGAAGATTTTGTTCAGGGGAAAAATCTCATTGAGGGCCAGATCGGAAAGCCCATGAACTGGTAAGCAGCTACTGGCACAGATAATGCCCTTCAAGGACACGAGAATATTTGTGTGTGACACTGTTCACCCAGGCCAGTAAAGGGCTCACAACCTAGCCCATAGTGATGGGTGCATGCCGTACAGATCTGCAGACTTAGAAAATTGTACCCACCTGTATGGTGCACACTGGTTTATTATTGTAGGGCTGCAGACGAAAGCACAACAGTGCACACTGCTTTGTCATGGTAGGGTTGCTTACGAGAGCCGGGCTGTGATCCGTCTGTAGGGTTGATTGTAAGTGCATAGCTGTCCGCACTGCCTTGTTATTGTAGGGTTGCATGGCCATGCCCATTGGCTCGTTTATTGTAGGGTTGCTGAGGAAGGTTGGGAAATGCACCATTTTGTCCTTCCGCATAAAACCAAAAATCCAAAGCCGTAGCTGGGGGCTTGGGCTGGACTGACTAAAAAGAAGAGGGGAGAAAATGAAGGTTTGGAGGATCACAGTGGGTCAGACTTTCGGCCGCAGTTTCCCAGCGCAGGAAGGATCCGGCCTGGGGCAGGTGGAGAGGGCAGGGGGAGCTGGGTGTGTAGGTCCAAGTTGGCAAGTAATGAGCAGATCAGAAAGCCCAGGGTGGGGGAGATCTGATCCTGCAGAGCAGCCATCGGGTTACCCCGGCCTGGCAGCCGGTGGGACAGGCGAGTGTAGCAGCTAAGCATGGCGGGATCACGACTGCACCTATATCGCTGCCCCCAGCTGTAGTGCCATGTGCTGGAGGGGGCAGGCCCCGCTGGCTTGCTCTGCTCCCGTTCAGGACACTGGCACTCACAGCCCCGTGCTGTGTGTCGGGTCAGGTCGCAGCCCAGGCCCCGGGGCCAAGGGAGCCGGGACCTTTACGCCGTCCGGGGGAAGTGAGCAGGGCCGGGGAGCCGCAGCGTCTCTGTGCTACGGGCGGCAGCAGCGTCTCAGGGGAGCGGCGCCCTGCCGGCTGAGCGAGCCCGCGTCACGCCCGCCTGCCCTGACAGGCCCGTCTGGAGCACACGCCTGCTTCCCAGGCTGGCTGGCCCATCCCGCCGTCCCAGGCTCCCGGCGCGGGGCGGAACTGCAGAGCCTCTCTCCTCTTTCCGGTGGGCTGGAGCGCAGGCCTGGGGGTGGGGGTTCGAATTCCACTGGTAAACATGGCACGGGAGCAGGATTCCTGCTTGGGAGGATGGGGTGGGGGGCACTCTGGGGCTCTCCTGTGTGCCAGCTTCCCGTCCCCAGCCATGCTGGGTGCCCTCTCCCTTCCCTGCCCCTCCACCATCCCACCCCTGCCTCTCCCCCACTGGCCCCAGGCCAGGTTCCCCACCCACCCTCATGCTGAGCTCTCCCTCCCGCCCTTCCCCCCCAAGTCAATTCAGATGCTGTGGGGGTCCTGGCCCCTGGGGTGATTGCTGAGAGCCCAGCTGTCTCGCTGTCCTGTCCCCTGCCCAGCGCTGAGCAGTAGCTGGGCATCACCTGCTTAAGCAGCCTGAGCCAGGGTTGTTCCTTCTCCATCCATCCACCTGTGTCTTTGTCCCTGCAGGAGAGTGATGCCGTGTTCTTAGCAGCGCCGTGCCCCTCAGGATGTCGGGAATCCCGGAGGCCCTGACCCGGCTGCGGGGGAGCTCACTCCGGAGCCTGGGTGGGACCCTGGACCCCACCATGGTGTCTGTGCCCATCGACATGGAGAAGGAGGAAGTGAGGATCCTCAAAGTGTGTTTCCACAGCAACAGCTTCAACATGGGGAAGAACTTCAAGCTGGTGAAATGCTCCGTCGTGACAGAGATCCGGGTAAGTGGGGCTGGATATCACGTTGTCACAGAGATCCGAGTCAGCGGGGCGGGAGGCAGCGTCGTGACGGAGATCCGGGTCAGCGGGGCGGGAGGCAGCGTCGTGACGGAGATCCGGGTCAGCGGGGCGGGAGGCAGCGGCGTGACGGAGATCCGGGTCAGCGGGGCGGGAGGCAGCGGCGTGACGGAGATCCGGGTCAGCGGGGCGGGCGGCAGCGTCGTGACGGAGATCCGGGTCAGCGGGGCGGGCGGCAGCGTCGTGACGGAGATCCGGGTCAGCGGGGCGGGCGGCAGCGGCGTGACGGAGATCCGGGTCAGCGGGGCGGGAGGCAGCGCCGTGACGGAGATCTGGGTCAGCGGGGCGGGCGGCAGCGTCGTGACGGAGATCCGGGTCAGCGGGGCGGGAGGCAGCGGCGTGACGGAGATCCGGGTCAGCGGGGCGGGAGGCAGCGGCGTGACGGAGATCTGGGTCAGCGGGGTGGAAGCTGCCTCATCTGGATTTCCTTAAGCACGGACCTGGTACATGCTGCTGTGCCCTGTTGCTACCTGAGGTAACATATGGTAGTTGCATATGTACAGGCAGCCTGGATTGAACCTGGGACCTTCAGTCCCAAAGCTAGAGGCCTCGGCCCCTTGGGCTAAAGAAGCAACTCGCTGCAGCCTGAGCCACAGGCTATCAGCCACTAGCGGGAGACAGCCTCATGCTCGGAGCGGTGTATTGCATGGAGGCTGGCTATGCAGTGGGGCGGGATGTCCCCAGCGGTCTCGTCACTTGATTGGCGTCTGAGTCGGCTCCCCGGCTGTGACTACAGCTATGCCCTGGCCCGCTGGGGAAATCTGCTGTGTGCAGCCTGGTTCCTTGCTTGCGGTTCAGTGGGCTGTTCTGTGTGGGACGCTGGAGTGAGTCACTGAGATTCTGCGGGGCTTTCGGTTCCCTTTTCAGGGCTGCCCCCAGCAAGGGCAGGGAGAGAGCTGTCACGCCAGGGCCAGTCATGTAGCCATTCTAGGGAACGCTGGGGCTGGGGCACCCCTTGGGCATGGCCTCCTCCTGTGTGCTGAAGACACGTCCTTGCTGTTGCTCTGGAGCTGTTTGCGCTTGGTGTCGTTTGCTGTTGCTGGCTCTACGGCCCGGGGCGCAGCCAGGGTGCTAGGCTGGGTGAGGAGTGTGGATTCGCAGCTATGCCCAGGTCTGTGGCATTAACTTTTTCCCTGCTCAGGCATGCCGGGAGGTGTCTCAGGCAGCTCTGGGGAGCGTTGTGCCCGGCGTACCTGGCAGTACTGGAGTGGCGGAGGCAGAAAAGCCAAGTGATCGTAGGCCGTGCTCTGCACTGAGAACGGGGGACCCCATGGCTGCTGTCTGGTTTACAGAGACAGGGAATTGTGACGGAGCCGAGATCAAACCAAGCTGCAAGTCCGAGATCTTAGGGACGTTCAGAAGAACCTCAGCGTTATGAACGCCTCAGGAATGGAGGTGCTATTTTTTTAGTCCAGTAAAATAAATAAATAAATGGAGATATGCTAATCTCCTAGAACTGGAAGGACCTTGAAAGGTCATTGAGTCCAGTCCCCTGCCTTCACTAGCAGGACCAAGTACTGTCCCCTGACAGATTTTTGCCCCAGATCCCTAAATGGCCTCCTTAAGGATTGAACTCTCAACCCTGGGTTTAGTAAGCCAATGCTCAAACCACTGAGCTATCCCTCCCCCAGTAGAACCTCACAGTTACGAATCTCAGTGTTACGAATTGCCTGGTCAACCACACTCCCCGTCTGGAACCGGAAGTACGCAATGAGGCAGCAGCAAAGACCAAAAACAGCAAATCCAGGACAGTGCTGTGTTAAACCTAAACTACTAACAAAAAAAGGGAAAGTTAAAAAAAAAAAAGAGTTTCCTTCCTTGTTTCTTTGCTTGTTTCCTTTAAATTAAGGTAGTTAAAAGCAGCATTTTTCTTCTGCACAGTAAAGTTTCAAAGCTGTACTAAGTCAGTGTTCAGCTGTAAACTTCTGAAAGAGCCATAACGTTTTGTTCCAAGTTACGAACAGTTTGGAGTTACGAACAACCTCCCTTCCCGAGGTCTCTCTGACACCGAGGTTTTACGGTAGTTCACGGGACTGTACTGTCGTTGGGGGTTTTTGACTTTGCTGCTGCCTGATTGCGTACTTCCCGTTCCGGAGCGGGGTGGGGGTGGCTGACCGGTCAGTTTGTAACTCTGGTGTTGGTCACTCGGAGGTGCTGCTGTACTTGCGTGGCTGGCCCGTCCCTCTGCCGCCACAGAACATGGCTAGTTTTAGCATCCTCGCTCCATCAAAGCCAGTGCGTGGCTGTCTACCCGAGCCGGCAGTCACGTCACCCAGCTGCAGTGTGGATGGACCCTTAGAGGCTGGTGAGCCTTGTGGCTGGGGAATCCCATCCGACTCCTCAGCCACAGGACTCACCGGCCTCTGAGGGCCCATCTACCTCTGGAGCTCTAAGGACCATGGACCTCTAAGGGTCCATCTACTCTTTGGTAGAAGATGGAGCTGTTGAGGAGGCAGGGTTGGAGAGTCGGGGGCAGGGATCATGGGCTGATCAAGGATCCGCTGCAGATCGGGCTGTTAGTGCATCCTGCTTAGTTTGACTCCCCGGGGGCTTTGCCCCGGAGCTGCTTTGCAGACCCCCAGAGCCGACCCCGCATCTCCTCCCTCGCGGTGTTGGGACATGCCGGGAATTCCATGAGCCGGGCCCTCTTAGGCAACGCAGTCTGGAGGCAACCCGGGGTGTGCAGCTGTGCTTGATACAGGCCCTGGAGGGCTCTCCTGGTTGGTGACGCAACACAGCCCCTGGGATCTCCAGGTCAGCAGTTCAAATCTTGCCGCGGGTCAGCAGTGATGTCCCCACCCGCTGACTGGCCTCTCGTCGCCAGCCTGGGCGAAGACTGGCTAAGTCAGGGAGATGGAGCTCAGCCCTACAGACGCGGCAGGTGTCACAGCGTGGGTGGCGCTGGCGGTGCCGTACCTATCCTGCCTTCAGTTCCCCAGGGCTGTGAGTAGCGCTCCCGCCAGCCCACCTCCTGACCGAGCGGGACGGCTGATGCATTTGTAGATCTTTGGGCTCGTTGCGAGTGGTGGCCCACGACTGATGATGATGATTGATCTCTGCCCGGTGTCCTAGGCGCTTCCCAAACACTTAGGCTCAGTCCCTGCTCTGAGGGGCTCTCAGGCTGAAGACAGAGGCCAGCGGGATGGACAATAGGCAATTTACGTACAATTGCTGTGCAGAACAGGGCAGGGGCCGGCGTTCAGAAGGACGTACACGGGGGCAGGGCTGGGGCCTGGCGGATGAGCACAAGGAGCCGTGTGAAGGCAGGGGGGTGACTGTGTACCGGGGTGGGCGAGATTGGGGGCGCTGGCAGAGTTGGGGGGAAGGGGGGCAGCATGAAGCTTTGCTCAAGAGAGGCTGCTCGGGGAAGAGAAACGTTCCCGCCTCCCGTGCGGAGCCGAGGCCACGGAGCCCAGAGGCACGTTGGGGCTTTGTCGGCCGCTGCCCCGTGTGCCCCGGAGGCGTGCGGGTCTGGAGCGAGTTGCCCCTTGTGGCAATCAGCTGTTTTGTCAGTGGTGGAAGCAGCCACCTGTCGGAATAGATGAGAACAAACAGAGAGGCTGAGAGCATCCGAGACCCCTTGGCTTTTTGAGGGTCCTCGGGGTGATCCCCAGCCCCTCCCTTGGCGGTCGCTCGTGGCTGGGTTTCCCCTGGTGCTGCAGACGGGGGTGCCGGCACAGAGTGACCATCGTGTTGCTGCTCCCTTGCTGTTTGCTGTTTCTCTTGTGTGATTGGTCATCCAAGCTGGCTGGTATTGTTTATGCTCCCTGATTGGACAGTGCAAGCTTTATAACCGGGACAGCGTTGCCTAGAGAAGACCAGGCTTCTGGTGGAGATTTGGGGGACGAATCGTCACACGGGCTAAAATGTATGGTTCCCTAGGGAATTGCAGGCATTTCCACCCGTTCCCCGGGCGGCCGTTGTCGGAACACTAGTGAATGCTGAATCCTGTGACCCTACGATATCCCAACAATATTTGCAAAAATATTCAAGGATCTGTGTGTGGGGGATGGATTGTTACTATTTTATCACCTCTGCAAAGAATAAAAATCTTAGGCAGAGTGATGGCTTCAGAACCCGCTCTGTCTGCACCCCGGATTTCCTTTTTGCTGTCCCTCCACAGTTATGAAACTACTGACGCTTTCTGTCCAGGTTTGTGGTTTCTTCTCTGTGATGCAAGGTGGAACAGCCCGAGGGTCGGATCCTGCTGGGTGCGGCGCTCCCTCTGCTCCCTGTCGGCTGCAGCGGGAGTAGGAAGGGCTCAGCGTGTCCCAGGATCAGGCCGTATTTTGTGGGGTGTCTTCCCTTTCAGGCAGGGCACAAAACGGCTTGGTGGGGGTTGCCGGGTCTTCTAGCCCCGATTTCAGTTGTGCTTCCTTGAGCCAGAGCCGAAGCTGCTCCGTCGAGAGTCCTGAGCCAAGGAGAGAAGACAGGCTTTGGCCTAAGCTTTGAAAAGCCAGGGAGAGCCTGGAGATACAGAGAGGCTGCGTCTGGTGGCCAGAGCTGCATAGGAGAAGGCTCTCACGCAGAGAGAGAGGCCGAAGGGACAGAGGAAGGTTGCACTTGTGTTGAAGGTGCTGGCCCGGGAGTGGAGAGATGTGAGTTCTGCTCTTGGCTCTACCATAGACTCCCAGTCCATGGGTTCCCCTCCGTAACACGGGGGCTAGTGACATGTCGCAGGGGTTGCTGGGAGACAAGGGTGCTGGGCTGGTGCTAGATGAGGAGGGCGGGGAAGTTATAAAACAAGCAAGGATTCCTGGGTTCAGTAGTTTAAGGAGAGGGAGGATGTGGCAGGCAGATCGCATGAGGAGAATTGCTGGGGTGGGATCCTGGCCCCTGTTGCATTCCATGGGGTTCACCATTGACGTCAGCGGGGCCGGGATTTCATCTGTGCCCTTTACCTCCCCTCCGGCCACTCTCTCCTTGGCTGCATCTCCCCTTTAAGGAGGACAGACTGACTGTAAGGTGGCTTTAACTCTATGTTCCTACCCATCAGGCAGCTTTCCCGGGGGGCTGGGAGCGTGATGGAAAGCCGGGGCGCCAGCCTCGTGGGTGCGGCAGCATTACTGAGGGGTTCGATGCGTTTGTCGCCATCATTTGACTTTCTCAGCCACTCAGACCCTCTCTCTGCTTGCAGCACAACTTTTTAGCCACTTCAAGTGTGCTCCAAGTGGTCTAAGAACCGGTTAAACCCGACGGCCTTAAATAAGCGGAGAAGGCAGAAGAGGTTCGGTCTGAACTGGTTTAATGCCAGTGTGAATGCTCCCAGAGCATGCCAGAGGCCTTGCGAAACCTCCCAGGATGCACTGCTTCCGGGAGCGGAACCGGGGCTTGTGGAATGTGTGCCCAGGAGGCATTGCAGCTGATTTCCCAATTCGATGCAATTGCGTTGCGAATTCAGGGCAACGGGTCCCATTGCAACGCACTGCATCCCTCCTGTAACGCACCAGGCTCTGGGTGGCTGCTGCCATGACTCGGCTGCAAGTCAAGAAGAAGACGGCAGGAAACCCCCCAGAAGCGGGGTGACCCTGTTTCACTCAGCGAGCGTGGCATCTGTGTTTTCCCTTCCGCGTCAGGCTCCTTGCCCGGGAACGGAGCTGGGGGCTGGGGAGTAAGGCCAGCCGGCCCCTGTGCTCAGTTGCGATGTCGGCACCTGTCTGGTGGGATCTGCATTAAAGCCGCCTGCCCATCTCACGCAGGCCCTGGGGCTTTTGGAGCCTCCCTGGGCAGGATGGGCTCCAGAGCAGTGACCCAGCACTGACAGGCTCCGTAGCCTGTTGACATTCCCCTGATCTGCCACCCTACCCGAGAGCAGCAGCGTTCAGCCACGGGGCTGCAGACGAACGTTGTCATGGAATGAAGAAGAGGACAGACACACCAGAGGAGGGGCACTCGGGAAACAGTGTGGTTTAGTGGTTCGTGTGCTGGCCTGGACCTTAGGACACCTGGGTTCTAGTCCCAGCTTTGCCCCCAGGCTGCTGGGAGACCTTAGACAAATCGCTTCACCTCACTTTCAGTAACACTCCCCACCTCGTAGAGCGCGCTGAGCTCTCTAGATGAAAAGTGGTGTATCAGAGCGAGGTATTATCGTAGGATCTCGAGAGGTCATCTAGTCCAGTCCCCTGCTCTGAGACAGCACTCGGTATTATCTGGACCAATGTTTCTCAACCTATGGGTTATGACCACCCCCTCTCTCCGGGAAGGGTCATGGGACAGGTTTAGTGAGGTCACAAGTGCAAGGCCAGCATTAGGGGGTGGCAAGCAGGGCAATTGCCCAGGGCCCTGTGAAGCTAAGTTACATACTAGCCCCGGGCGGCCGGGAGATTCCTGGAGGCTTCATCACCAGACATAATCTTTAATTAAAGATTAATCTTTAATTCCTGGAGACTCCAGGAGAGTCCTGGAGTGTTGGCAACCATAGCCCTGAGCCACCGGGGGCTGAAGTCCAAGCCCAAGCTTAAGGTAGGGGGTTGCGATTTTTTCAAGTGGGGGTGGGGGTTTGCATTTTCTTTTTAAGTGCAAAGGGGGAAGCCAGCACAAAAAGGTTGAGAAACATAGATCTAGACCATCCCTGACAGGTGTTTGTCTGAGCTGTTCTTAAAAACTTCCAATGACAGAGATTCCACAACCTGCCTGGGTAATTTGTTCCAGTTCTTAACTACCCTGACAGTTAGGAAGTTTTTCCCAATGCCCTTGCTGCAATTTAAGCCCATTGCTTCCAGTCCTGTCCTCAGTGCATAAGGAGAACAATTTTTCTGTCTCCTCCTTGTAACAACCTTTTATGTACTCTAAGACTGTTATCATGTCCCCGCTTCGTCTTCTCTTCTCCAGACTAAACAAACCCAGTTTTTTCAGTCTTTCCTGGTAGGCCCAGCTTTCTAGACCTTTAATCATTTTTGTTGCTCTTCTCTGGACTTTCTCCAATTTGTCCGCATCTTTCCTGAAATGTGGTGCCCGGAACTGGACACAATACTCCAGTTGAGGCCTAACCAGCGCAGAGTAGAGCAGAAGAATTACTACTTGTGTCTTGCTTACAACACTCCTGCTAATACATCCCAGAAGGATGTGTGCTTTTTTTTACAACACTGTTACACTGCTGACTCCTATTTAGCTTGTGATCCACTAGGACCCCCAGACCCTTTTCTGCAGTACTGCTACCTAGGCAGTCCTTTTCCATTTTGTATTTCTGCAATTGATTGTTCCTTCCGAAGTGGAGTACTTTTCTTTTGTCCTTACTGAATTTCATCCTATTTACTTCAGACCGTTTCTCCAGTTGGTCCAGATCCTTTTGAATTCTGATCCTGTCCTCCAAAGCGCTTGCAGCCCCTCCCAGCTTGGTATCATCTGCAAACTTTTTGAGTGTACTCCCTATGCCATTTATGAAGATATGAAGAATCAGACCTGGGGCGGATCTCTGCGTGACCCCACTTGATAGGCCCTTCCAGCTCGATTGTGAGCCATTGCTAACTACTGTCTGAGGACGGTTTTCCAGCCAGCTGTGTACCCACTATGTAGTAGCTTTATCTAGGCTCTGTTTCCTAGTTTGGGTATGAGGTCATGTGAAACAGTATCAAAAGCCTTACCAAAGTCATGTATTATCCAGATGAGCTCTTCCCCACTTAGGGGCAACACCACGGCCTGCTTCTTCTCCTCTCCTCAGCTTGATTCATCCATGGAAATTCAGGCTTAACACCGAAGTGGGGTCTGGTGATTCTCCCATAGCAGATGTCCCAGGGCACTTGTGTCTCCTGAAGACTATTTGCCCAGGGGTTCCTCTCCAAAACCTTTCCCCTGCATTGAGCATCTACAAGGCCGGGGAGATCTGTAACCTGTGCATTTCTAGTAGTAGACAAGGGCCTGCTTTGGCTAGCTCGCAGGTTGGCAAAGGGACATGGAGCTTCTTGTCTCTTGGTTCTGGGCTCGAGAGTGGTTAGAGAGTCACAGGCTGCTGGCCCTTCGTTGGCTCATCACTTGGAGAGGAAGGACAGCTTTGTGGTGAGGCTCAGGAGCTCTCGGTTTGATTCCTGGAGCTATCGAAGACTTACTGCACATCCATCCCGTTGTCTCCCTCAGCCTCAGTTCCTCATCCGTCCAAGGAGGAGACTAGTTCCTTTCTCCCACCCTGTTTGGATTGAAAGCTGCATGGGAAACGAATGGTCTCTTAATATGTTGTCTGTACCGCAGCTTGCACAATGGCTCCCTGATCTCAGCTGGGGCCTCTGTTAGTTCTCAGCAGCGCACTGTGCTTTAAAGAGGCAGCTCGTAAACGTTCGTTGCAAGAGGCCCGTGGAGAATGACTGTGCTCTTGTTCCTGGCGCAGGGTAGTTCTGTGTTTTCTCTTCACTGTCGCGAGCTCTGCACTCGCCCACAGACCTGGAAGGCGTTACGTGGAGAAAGGGCTGCTGAGGTGAGGTGAAGGTTGAAAGGAGCAGTCGGTAGCCCCCAAGCTAGGAAAGCCGTTGCAGTTTTGGAAATAAACGGACACTACAAAGACAGGACACTGTGAATTAGGGGTAATGTTCAAAAAGTGCCTGGGATCATTGCCCAACATGTTGGGATAACAACAGCCACAATTATGGATGATTTAGTTGGGGTTGGTCCTGCTTTGAGCAGGGGGTTGGACTAAATGACCTCCTGAGGTCCCTTCCAACCCTGAGATTCTATGATTCTAAGTACAACCCCCACCTTCCGCGTATAGAGATGAATTCACCTCAGGTGCAGAGCCATTGACTCGAGTCCAGTTACAGCAGGGATGAACCTGGCTCATAACCTGCCTTCCACCTCCTGATGATCGCCAAACAGATTTACAAACTACATACAGCTTCTGGGGATTGCTTCACCCAGCACTGACATGCAGCCACCCCTGGGGCAGAACGTGGCAGCTAACAGGACACAGTGACGAAAGAGTGGAAGGTGAAGAATGTTACCGTACCAAAGCGGGTGGGGATTAGTTAGGCCGGATGTAATTACTTGAGCTTCCATTTGGCCAAAACACCAGGGTTAATACTCCTCTTCTTGCAGAAGTGTGTATGGGAATCTTTAATGGCCAGGAGTGGTTAAGGCTTGTGTTGTAGATCTCAGCTGAGTCCCTCACTGTTACGGCAGAGGTAGGTGACCCCCTGTGTGGCCAGGAAGCTCCTAAAATTAGTGACAGCAGAAGCATTTCTTGGCCTAGTTCTTCTTGCTGCACGTGCTCTGGTTTGTATCAAGCCTCAAACTGGGCGGCTAGAAGGAGGAATTCAAGGAGGCCAAAAGTGCAGAGCCGGAAACAGCATTCCAGGGTGAAGGTCACAGCAGCCAGACTGCCGATGTGATGAAAGGGGCAGGCCAGGCAGGTGGCATTCACATAGATAGTCAGCTGGTGTCAATTGGCAAGAAGTCAACAGAGTGCGACTGACTGACACCGGCGGGGATCTGGCCCCGCTGTACCTTAAGCCAAGCACGGAAAAGAAAACATGGAAAATGTCCTTTATTTAGCTGCAAACCGATTTCTGCCGATTTTCCAAGGTTCGCGTGATACACCGTAAACAAAAGATGTCTGCAGTGTAACCCTGAAGAGCAGAGTTTATAGCCGGTGTGTACCTAAACAAGCTAGTATGGCATGATGCCAACTGTGCAAACAACTCAACCACTAAAAACCTTGTGTACTGCGCTTTGCTTTCTTTCTTTCTTTCTTTCTTTCTTTCTTTCTTTCTTTCTTTCTTTCTTTCTTTCTTTCTTTCTTTCTTTCTTTCTCTGTCACACCACCGCTTTGTAACCCCCCTGAAATGAACAGCTGGCTGTGTGCCCCAGATAGGGTGACCAGATGTCCCGATTTTATAGGGAAAGTCCCGATTTTTGGGTTGTTTTCTTATATAGGCTTCTATTACCCCCCACCCCCGTCCCGATTTTTCACACTTGCTGTCTGGTCACCCTAGCCCCAGAGCCGGTGTGTCTGGTGGCCCTGGGGTCCTAGCCAGTCTGAAAGCTGTATCCCAGCACCCTCTAATGAGACTAGTTCAAACGACACGGCTGTTTTTCCTTGGTGCTTCTTGCATGCCTTGGGTTGCTGGAACAGTGTGTAGAGTGGGAGGTGCTGAGAGCCATTGAACGAAACCATAAACCCTGCATATGATGGAAACCACTTCAAGCCAGGGGGTGCAGCAGCCCCCCCCCCAGCACCCCTAGTTCCAGCCCCTCTGGCCCTGGCCCAGTACGAGACACACACTATAGGCAGCTCCTGCTCCAGAGACCGTGAGGCTCTAATCCAGGAGACGCGCCGGGCAGCCCAGCACCCCGGGACGTCCGTGCCAAGTTACGGCGTGTGCTGGGGGAAGGGGGCGATGCCACGGGGGAAGGGGGGGCTCTGTGTTCTCACTCTCACTCCGTCCCCCCCCTCCTCTCCCCCGGTTGCAGGAGGTCATCCACTCCATCCTGCTGAGCGGCAGGATCGGGCCCGGCATCCAGCTGGCCGAGTGCTACGGCCTGCGGCTCAAGCACGTGAAGTCCGACGAGATCCACTGGCTGCACCCGGACCTGACGGTGGGCGAGGTGCAGGACAAGTACGAGTGCCTGCACCTAGAGGCCGAGTGGAGGTACGGAGAGACCCCCCCGCCCCGCGCGCCCGTCTGTAGGGCCAGAGGTCACCCTCTGGCACGCCCTGCCCCCGCCTAATGGGCAGCTACAGCCAGAACGGGGCCGCCCGGGAGATCGCCACGGCGGGAGGACAGTCGGGGGCCGTAGGGTCTGCAGGGGCCTGTCACACGTGGATCCGGGGGGCTCAGCTGAGTCTTATTGCAGAGTGGGACAGCAGGGGCGTCGGCCGAGCGGGGCCGGGTGGCAGTATCTGTAGGCGCATTGCAGAAGGAGAGGCCCTTCCTCGGAAGAGCGGACACCCCGACTAGCTGGCTTCCTGTTTTCTTGCAGGTACGACCTCCAAATCCGCTACCTCCCCGAGGACTACATGGAGCGCTTCATAGAGGACAGGACCACCTTACTCTACTTCTACCAGCAGGTCAGAGTGTTTGCAACTCGCTCTCCGGGGCATAAGCGGGCCCGACTCCGCTGACTCCTGCAGCATTGTGCCCTCTTGCCCCAGCGTTGAATTTGGCCTCCCGTCCGCACCCACCTGTGATCCCCCTGGGTTCATGCATCTCCCAGGGATCTCTCTCCCTCTTGCTCTCACCACACTGGGGCCTGATTGAAAAATGCTCTGAGCACCTACAAATTCCAGAGACGTCGCTGGGAACGGCGGGCGCCCAGCGCTTGCCAAGACCCGGCCGGCAGCCTCCGTGCGGGTGTGGTTGCCCAGCAGCAGCGATGTGTAGCGTGGGGACGCGTCTGAAGAAGTGAGCTTCAGGGGCCGGCCACTCTCTCTTCTCAGTGCAGAATGAGATCCGGGGGTGGACACTGACCCTAGAGAAATTCAGACTAGAACTAAAGCGCACGTTTGATCCGGGAGAGTAATTGACCATTGTAACCACATACCAGGGACAGGGGGAGTCTCCACCCCGGGTAGTTTTTAAGTCACGACCAGATGTCTCTTTCTTAAAGCTCCACCGTAGCTCAACCGAAAGCTATGGACGACAGGCAGGAATCGGTGGGCGAGGCTCTATGCCTGTGTTCTGCGGGAGGCCAGACCAGGGCTTCTCAAACTTCATTGCACCGGGACCCCTTTCGGACAACAGAATTACTACGTGACCCCAGGGGCTGGGGGAGAGCCCAAGCCCCGACCCCCTAAGTCAGGGCTGCTAAAACTTCCCTGCATCGCGACCCCCTTCTGACAACAAAAATTACTACATGACCCCAGGAGGAGGCACCGAAGCCTGAGCCCACCCCGCCGAATGCGGGGGCCAAAGCCAAGGGGCTTCAGCCTCAGTTGGGGGACCAGTAACCTGAGCCCCACAGCCCAGGCCTGTGGGGCTCGGGCTTTGGCTTTGTCCCTGGGCCCCAGCGAGTCTAACGCCAGCTCAGGCGACCCCATTAAAATGGGGTCGCGACCCACTTTGGGGTCCCAACCCACAGTTTGAGAACCGCTGCCCTAGGTGGGGGAAGGGGGGCCAGAGCCCGAGTGGGTGCGAGGAGCGGGGCTGGGGCCCGAGCCCTGTCGCCCTGGGCGGGGGGATGGGATAGGGGTCCAAAGCCTGAGCCCCCTGGGAGTGTGGCGTTTGGGCTTCAGCTTGAGCGCCAGGTCCCAGCAAGTCTAACACTGGCCCCGGCAACCCCCTTAAAATGGGGCCCTGACCCCCCCTCGTTTGAGAACGGCTGGACTCACTGATCGGAATGCCCCCTTCTGGCCCTAGCAGCTGGGACTCCCCAGGGGCAGTCGTTCTGCCTGGAGACCGAACCGCGCCGGTGCCTGAAATAAGTCTCTTTGCCCTGCGCGTGCCCCAGCGGCATTCACGCTCAGGCCCACAGGAAAGGGGAGAGGCAAGGGGGGATTGTGTGTTGGCGGTGGGGCGGGGGGGGGATGCCAGTCACCTAACTGGCCTCCTGATCTCTCGTTCTGGCCCTGCAGCTCCGGACCGACTACATGCAGCACTACGCCAGCAAGGTGAGCGAGGGCATGGCCCTGCAGCTGGGCTGCCTGGAGCTCAGGTACGTACCTTGCAGAGCAGGCGCTGAGCGCTAGGGCGTCGTCCCCAGGGGGCCAGGGGGAAGGACCCTTCTTAAACATGCATCCCAGCCACACACGTCTCCGGCGTAGCTGGGTCCAGAGAGGTTTGGGAGGAAGCGCTGGCTGGCGGTTAAAACAGCGGAGGGCGAGGAGCCAGGGATTGCCGGGGGTGAATCCTGTCCCTGCCACCGGCTCAGTTTCCAGCCATTTCCCCTCTCTGTGCCTCAGTTTCCCCCACTGCAAAATGGGATCACGCTTTGTAAAGGGCTCGGAAGCTCCTTGGACAATAGGGCTCATGTAGTGCAGAGCATTTTCCTACTGTGGTTCCCTTTGCCCCAAGCCAGCGGCTCGCCTGGAGCAAAACAGGGGCTGCCTGGAGCAAGCCCCCAGCAAAGGGACCGGGGAGAAGCTCCAGGTTTTGTTAGGGATGGGAGGGCAGCTCCTTTTGACCGAGTCCCATCTGCCTTAGACGTGGTGGACTGGGAAACTCAAGCCAGATTCCAGTGCCGGTGTCAGCAGGAGGGAGAAGAGGGAAAGATGAGGATGAAGAAACCGGCGCAGCTGAGCTATGGGCTCTCGTGCCCCCCGGCTCTCTCCCAGGGGCGCTGGGGACTGGCTCTCTCACGCCGTGCAGCTAGAATAACAGGGTGGGAGGTGGGCGCGTTCCGGCTGAATCACTCCGGCCAGCCAGATGGACTAGAGCAGCAAGACGTTAGATGGGCCCTAAAAATAACCGGAGAGATTCAACCCCGGGTAGGCTGGTATCTCCTCTGAGAATGAGTCACTAAAGGGGGCCGTGACACACTTCGCTAAATTATTACTTTTGGATCTGCGGTTCTTATCTGGGCCCATCTGTTTGATGGTCCCTTTCCTGACTCTGGTCACGGTGCGAGGCTAACGGGGTGTCTGCCACCCTCCTATCATTTTGTACCTCTCATTTTGCATACTGATGTAGGAATGAGCCACCAGGGGCTGACGGCTAATCTGCTCCCCTGGCAGTTGGAGCCTGCTTGACTGTCCCCTCCTGTGTAGATGTGCACGCGTGAGGTCGGTATGTTGACGCCTGACGTCTCACCCTTCTTGCAGGAGGTTCTATAAGGACATGCCGCACAATGCCCTGGATAAGAAATCCAACTTCGAGTTCCTGGAGTAAGTGGCCAGGTTCTATTTCTTCTCGACTTTCCCCCCCGCCGCTTTCCACTCCTTGGAGTTCCCCAGTCCTCACAAATCACAGGGTGTCCAATCTCATGGGATCGAGTCAAGGCCAAAAATTTCCTCCTATACTTTATGGCCCAGGGGATTAGGCAGCTCCCTAGATGCCAGCACAGAGGGAGACCCGATTGTGTCCACACACAGCCTCATCCCCCAGAGTCCGATCCCTGCATAATCCACTGGGCTCAGTGTAAAGCCTCAGCATAAAGACTTTCTAGGGTTTGGGCTCTTCGATGGTTATTCCAAAATCCTGGCCAGGATCCTGGAGTGGGCTGCTCTGGAGACGTTACAGAAATGTACGTGTGTGTGTTTGTGTGTGTGTGTGTGTGCGCGCGCCCCTTGAAGCATCATGGCCAACTGCAGGGAATAAAACCCCGTGTGGGGGAAGCTGGGATCATCATAAGTGCAGGAAGCCTGAACTGCCATGAGATGAACCCCCTCGTATCATCCCCTACCATGTCAGGTGCATGAGGTAATGTTACTGATCCCAACAATAGATAGCAATCAAAGTGGGGCGGTACCAGAGTCCCTGTCCTGAGAGCAGGGATCATTGAGAGGTGGTCCGTCTCTGTGGCCCTTGGCATCGCTGCTTAGGCTGCTCGCTGCGATGCAGACGGTCCTCAACCGGGAACCGGCCTGGGAGCACCGCTTTCGGGGCCACCGGTCACCCATCAGGTGACGCTGAGCTCCAGTCGTCGCTGATCAGAGACCCACCCAAGCCAATGACCCCGGGGACTCAGGCTGCGTGTCACACATCCCCTGGCACCCCTCCATGCGCCAGGCAGGATATTTTAAAGACAGCCTAAACGCCGTTGAAATGCGGGTGAAAGGAGTCGGTTTTGCAGAGTCCCTGCGGGAGCGTTAACCTGCGTGTGCGTCTCTTGCTCTCTCTGCCTTTCAGAAAGGAAGTAGGGCTGGACCTGTTCTTCCCCAAGCAGATGCAGGAGAATTTGAAGGTGAGGTGCTACAGAGCCCAGCCTGGGGGTGTTATGGACAAAGGACACGTGTGGCCAGCCCAGGAGGCCAGAGAACAGCTCGGTGCAGCTGGGTTAAGCCGTTAGGGTGAAATCCAGCCCCGGTGCAGAGGGACGAGACTTGGGTGCCACTCTAGGCCTAGGGCCTAAGCCAATCCTGTGAGCATAAGTGGCATTTGAGTGGTACCTAGGATGTGGGCTTGGAAATTCGTCAAGGAACGACAATGCTGGGGAGCCGTCCTGGGGAAGGGGCAGGCCGGGAGCGGAACAGCAGGGAACTCCCCTAAACCTAGGAGTTCCTTGGCAGAGCTCTCCGGCGCCCGCACTGGATTATCAGTTGCTCTCGATCAAGGAGCGGAGTTGGGGGAGCCGCTCACAGGAATTAGCAGGGGTTACTGGAAGCCGGGATTGCGGGCTGTTGGCAGAGCTGTGTATGGGGAGCCCAGGGCAGGGCCGGCTTTAGCGGGTGCGGGGCCCCACGTGAATAACGATCGCGGCGCCCCACCGACTTTGTCAAGCAAAAAAAATCGCCACAGTGGGGCCCCCCAGAGGCGTGGGGCCTGATTCCGGGGAATTGGCCTAAGGCCGGCCCTGGCCCAGGGTTAGAATAGGAGAGTGTGTGTGGGGGGGTTGTAGGTCAGGGTTGAGGTCCGTTGGCGGAGCTGTGTATGGGGAGCCCAGGGTTAGAATAGCAGAGCGGGGTGGGGGGCGGGCGGTGTTGTAGGTCAGGGTTGAGGGATGCTGGCAGAGCTGTGTGTGTGGGGAGCCCAGGACTGGAATAGCTGGGGATGCGAAGGGGCTGGGGGTCCAGGCTGAGGGAGTCTAGGAATGCAACCACAGCAGGGCTGCAGGTCAGCAGTGAGGGGCACTGGCAGAGGTGGTGGTGGGGTCAGGACTGGACTGGCGGGAGGAAGGGGTCAGGACTCAAGTGCATTGGCGGAGATACGGTGCATATGGAGAGGGAAGCGTTCAGCTACACAGACGCCTCCCGGGCCGGGCTGCTTCCGGCTGTTGGGTCTTTACGTTGCTGACTCTCTGGCTCGGGCGCCGTTCCCTCCGCAGCCCAAGCAGTTCCGGAAGATGATCCAGCAGACGTTCCAGCAGTACGCGCTGCTGCGGGAGGAGGAGTGCATCGTCAAGTTCCTCCACACCCTCGCCTCTTTCGCCAACATCGACCAGGAGACCTACCGCTGCGAGCTGATAGTGAGTCCCTGCGGGGGGGAGACGAGGCGCTGCGGGCGGGGCTGGGATCTGTACGGTTCAGTCACCGCCTCCAGCCGGCACCTGCCTAGAGCCTGATAATCCAACCTCAGCTGGCTAATAGCCCATCACTCCATGGCCAGCGTCGGGAGGAAGACTGGGGATCCGTGCTCGGCTGTAGGGGGAAATACGGTATTCCCAACTCTCTTGCTGGCCTGGGGTTTAGGGCCAGTATATGGCAGGATATACGGTATGCCCAGCCCCAGGGCTCTGAGTCTGAAATTTGCCCCCTGCCGCGGGGCTGGTGCAAAGGTCTAGGCACCGGACTCTCTGCCCAGGATGCATTTCACCTTCCCAAGGGCCTGCTTCTGCTCCCTCTGACACCATTTCAGTGCAGTTACTTCTCATTTACACCAGCAGGAGAGCGGAATCAGGCCCCCAGTCGGGGCAGACTCAGCAGAGGAGGCCTGAGTGGGGGTAGGCAGTTGGGCATCAGCATCCTTAGACCCCCTCGCTGTCCTGTGGCCCAGGCATTCTGGGGCAGGCTTCTTTCCGGTTCCCTTGCTGTGAGTGAACGGGAGCTGGCCGGGGAGAAGCTGAGGAGCAGAGCTGAGTTGCCGCGTTCCAGCCTAGTCGGATCCCTGGGCGGGCCGTGACTGAGCCCTGGGAAGTACCTGCAGGGAATTGCCGAAGGAGGGGAATAGTTCCCCGAGGGAAACCCCGGAACACACAGCAGGACCCTGCAGGGGATTCCTGAACCCCTGGAAATACCCTGCAACTGTCCCCTAATGGGATCCTTGCTGGCTTCTCCATTCACTGTACTGCCTGGGGCCGGGGGGAGAACTGGGCAGCGCAGTCTGAAACCGCCTGCTCCATGTGCGGCGATGAAAGTGGCAGGGTGCGGACAGAAGAGGGCAGAGAGACTCGTGCTGGCCCTGGGCCTGGGCGGTTAGCCGGGGTTGCCCAGCCTTGCAGGATTGCTTCTGTCGGGATGAGAAATCAGGGCCACGCGACCAGGCCGTTCTTGGGCACCGGCCCGTTTATTTACAAAGAACGGACACGGCGAACGCGGGCAGAAACAAACGGCAGGCAGCTTCCTGGCTCAGAAATCCCCACGCTCACCCCTCCAGCGAGCGCTGCGCCCAAGGAGCTCTGCCCCTCTGCTTCTCGGGGTCACGCTTGCAGCGCCCCCTGCTGACTTATTTGTGCCTCCGCCGCACACAGGCTGTGAACCCAACATCCTCACCCTGCCCTGCGTTCACAACCCGGGGAAGCCCTCGTTCCCCCAGGCAGAAGCTGCACGGCCCCAGATGTTGGCAGCACATACGGGGCAGGACTGCTCTTCCTGACGGAGAGTGGTGGGCCCACGCTGGCTTTAAGGAGGTCTGTGATCGTCTTTAGGTCCAAGACCGCCCCCTGCTGGCAGCCATGAGCACCTTCCAGCATAACAGCAACACTGAAGATATTAAGGGCAGGTCTTCACAACCCGCCGGATCGGCGGTCGATCTATCGGGGATCGATTTTTCGCGTCTCGTTAAGACGCGATTAATCGATCCCCGATCGCGCTCCCCGTCGGCTCCGGAAATCCACCTCATCAAAAGGCGGAAGCGGAGTCGACGGGGGAGCGGCAGGGATCGACTCGCCGCCGTCCTCATGGCCAGGTAAGTCGATTACGATACGCCGACTTCAGCTACGCTATTCATGTAGCTGAAGTTGCGTATCGTAGATCGACCCCCTCCCCTAGTGTAGACCAGGGCTAAGTGTCAGAGGATCTAAGATATTATAGGGGCCATTGTATAAATCAGTGGCGTAGCCTCCTAGGAATACTGGGCCGGATCCTCAGCGTAGCTCCGCCAAGTACACCAATTGACACCAGCTGGGGAGCTGGCTCCCTGTGCTCGGTCCTGGGGGGTGTGCAATGAGAGTGGAAGGCAGCCAATTTCAAGCTGATACAACAAAATACTTTTTTACACCATCAGCCTGTGGAACTCACCGCCACTAGCTATCCGTGAGGGCAAAGGATCAGCAGGATTCCAAAAAGGACTAGGCACTGGTAGATTCATAGATTATAAGGCCAGAAGGGACCGTTGTGGATCTCTAGTCTGATCTCCTGCATAACACAGGCACTGATAGGGATAAAAGAATTCTGAATTACAAGTCCATTAGATAGGACATAAAATAGATTAGGGTTATAAACCCTCTCCCGTCAGGGACTAAGCCAACCACTGATGGGGGTTAGGTAGGACTTTCCCCTCCAGGTAGGTTGTTCCATTACAGGTGTCTTGCACCTTCTTCCGGAGCAGCAGGGGCTGGCCACTGTCGTAGACAGGGTGCTGGGCTAGGTGGACCTCAGGTCTGATTGAGACAGGCCATTCCGATGTTTCCATCTCAGAAAGTAACCCCCAGATTAACTCCTGGAAATCTCTGCGCCCCATACCGCAACCCCAAGTGGCTCCCCCATGGGGGACCCCTGCCCTGGTCATACACAGTAACGTGCCTTTGGTTCCAACTGCTCCCGGCTTTCTACTCTCTGGCTCCAGCCGATCGTAAAGGTGGCCCCAGACTCTGTCTCCCAGGCAGCATCTGTGTCTGAGTTTGCATGAGCAAATCATAGAGTCATAGAATATCAGGGTTGGAAGGGACCTTAGGTCATCTAGTTCAACCCCCTGCTCAAAGCAGGACCAATCCCCAATTTTTGCCCCGGATCCCTAAATGGCCCCCTCAAGGATTGAACTCACAACCCTGGGTTTAGCAGGCCAATGCTCAAACCACTGAGCTATCCCTCCTGCCCTGTTCCTTGCAGAAATAGCCTGTTCCTCACAGAATTTCTCAAGCAGCCGGAGGTAGCTCAAGCCGCTAGCCGCCACCAACACGCTGCAGCCGGTCTCGGTGGCTTTCACGTCGCTTCGGGGTGGGGCTGGCTGGGGCAGATCCGGTGTGGCTCGGCATTTGGACCTAGGCCCATCCCTGAACCTGCTCCAGGCTCCCCAGCTCAGCTTGAGTTTCCCACTGGATACCAGGGGGCTTCCCCGCAGCTCCACTTGCAGCTGCTGCGGTACGGACCAGTTTAACAGCAGGGAGAGAGCGAGCGGTTTGAAGTCTTCATTGCCCCACAGCTGCCCCAGAGGCACCGGAATCCCCCAGCACTCCAAGCAAGATCGAGCAGGGACTTATTATGGGGCCTGGGTTCGAATGCTGCGGTTTTGGCTGAGTTTCTGCGGTTGGCGCACGTCACTGAATGGCCGGCAGTCGCAGCCCACGAGAGGCCCGGTGGGGGGATGCTGGCAGGGGACGGCTCACAGCTCCCCATCCAGTGGGGTGCCGCAGGTGGGGACTGAGATGGGCCGGCAGAGCCGCGGATGTGGAAAGCCAGCCGATCCGACGGACGGGGTGGTCGGCTTCTCGGTTACAGTCCCTACATGGAGGGTAAAGGCCACTCCGCCGAGATGAGTTTGCCCCCAGGGAATTATGGGCCGAGTCTCAGCCCAGTTCTTCTCGGACGAGCGTCCACCTCACACTCCACCCTTCCCTTGCTGGCACTCTGACTGGGGTCAGTGGAGAAGCCAAGGACTGTGGGCTATGGAGACTGAACTGCCCTCTCACCCGGACGGTGCTCTCCGCAGGCCAGGGCTCCGGCACGCTGAGCCAGACTGGGTGGGGACGCTCACCGTGCTGCTGCTCGGGCCCCCCTTTAGGGGTCCGTTCTCCAGCCCCCTTGGCCAGAGCTGGGTGCTCCAGCAAACCCCGGCCAAGAAGCTCTTGGGAAAGGGGACAGGGCTGTTTCGGAGACAGAGCAGAAACTGTTCTTGTCTCTCCCTTCCAGCAAGGGTGGAACATCACGGTGGACCTGGTGATCGGGCCCAAGGGCATCCGGCAGATGACGAGCAAGGAAGCAAAGGTATGGGGGGGGGGAAGGGCTAAATCCCCAAAAGATGAAAGGGCTTAGTCCCCCCACACCTCCCAAACGCGGGGCTGGGACCTAAAGCACGTTCCTCTTCTGGGAATTGAGGGAGGTGGAGCTGCTTATGGAATGAGGGAGATGCAACGGGCATCCCAAAATAGACTGTGTGCGTGTGTATGTGTGAAAGAGAGTGAGAGTGCGTATGTCCACAGGGAGAGATTGTATCTGTGTGTGTGTGTGTGTGTGTGTGCACGTGCATGTGTCCAGGGGGAGACGTGTGTGTGTGTCCAGAGGGAGAGATTGATTGTGTGTGTGTGTGTGTGTGTGTGTCCGAGCAACATGGCCCTTGTCGCTCTGCAGTGCCAGGCAGGAGGGCTTGAATGCATGTCTCCTGCTCAGGGCCGGCTCTAGCTTTTTTGCCGCCCCAAGCCGCGAAGCAAAAAAAAACGGCCCTTGAAATGTGCCTCCCCAGGAATGGCCGGAATGCCGCCCCTTCAGATGTGCCGCCCCAAGCACCTGCTTCCTTTGCTGGTGCCTGGAACTGGCCCTGCTCCTGCTCTTCCGGGTTTCCTGGGGGATGGGGATGCTGGCTCAGGCCTGTGCTGCTCTGAGGGTGCCCTGTTGGGCATAGCTCGTGTGGGTGTGGGAGTGACATCCTTGCTTAGCTGTCTCCCAGCCCCCGCTGACGTTGCGATCACACTGGGGTTTTGGTGCGTTGCAGCCCACCTGCCTGGCGGAGTTCAAGCAGATCAAATCCATCAAGTGTTGCAGCGTGGAGGAGGGCAGAGCCATGCTGCAGCTGACGCTCACTGGGACCCCCCAGGTAAAGGGGGGAGACGGGCAGCGCTGTGATGTCTCTTACCGGCCTAGAGCCACATAGATTCCCAGGCCAGAAGGGACCCCGCTGGTCGTCTGGGCTGCCCTCCTGTAGCACACCGGCCACAGAACTTCTCTGAGTTAATGCAGATCTCTTAGAAAAAAACATCCAGGCTGGATTTAAACATTGCCAGTGCTGGAGAATCCACCACGACCCTTGGTAAAATGTTCCAGTGGCTAATTACCCTCCCCGTTAAAAAACGACACCTTGTTTCCAGGCTTGGTCTACACTGGGGGGCGGGGGGGGGATCGATCTAAGATACGCAACTTCAGCTACGAGAATAGCGTAGCTGAAGTCGACGTATCTTAGATCGAATTAAATGTACTTACTTCGCATCCACGCGGCGCAGGATCGCTCCCCCGTCGACTCCGCTTCCGCCTCTCGCCATGGTGGAGTTCCGGCTGGGGAGCCGATCCCCAATAGATCGATCAGACGTACCCTGAATTTGTCTAGCTTCAACTCCGAGCTGTCGGATGTGGTCTGCTAGACCAAAGAGCCCACGATTATCAAATAGTTGTTCCCCCTGGTGCTAAGGTTGGAAAAGAGAAATGAGGGGAGACAGAGAACTATTTCGAGGTGTTTGGGGTGATGACTATTCTAAAAATAGCTGCAAAAAAGTGTGTCATGTGGTTTTAGTAGTAAGAGAAATAAGGTCACAGGGTCACATATACTGATCAAATCTGCAGATAACACAAAGGCAGGGGGTTGCCTACACTTTGGAGGATAGAACTACGAACCAGAGGGTTCTTGATAAATTGGAGAACTGGGCTATGAACAACAAAATGAAATTCAACAAAGACAAGTGTCAGGTGCTCCACTTGGGGAAGAAAAGCCAACTGCACAAATACAGGATGGGGGATCACTGGCTTGGCAGCAGCACTGCTGAGAAGGAGCTGGGAGTTGTGGTGGATCACAACCTCAATATGGGTCAGCAATGCAATGCTGCTGCAAAAAAAAGCAAATGCAATCGTAGGTTGTATGAACAGAGGAATAGCATGCAAGTCCCGGGCGGTGATAGTACCGCTCTGCTCGGTGCTGGTTAGGTCTCAGCTGGAGTACTGTGTCCAGTTTTGGTCACCGCTGTATAGAAAGGGTGTAGAGACGCTGGAAAGGATCCAGAGGCGAGCAACAAAGATGATCAGAGGGACGGAATGAAGCCATGCGAGCAAAGGCTGCAGGATCTGGGTAGGTTTAGTTTGGAAAAGAGGAGATTACGGGGAGACAGGAGAGTGGTCTTCAAATCCTTGAAAGGCGGCCATGGAAAAGATGGAGAAAAGCTGCTCTCTCTTGCCACAGAGGGCAGGACAAGAGGCAGTGGGTCAAACTCCAGCAGAGCGGATTTAGCTTAAATCTCTGGAAAAACTCCCTCACTGTAAGGACAGCAGGACAATGGAACAGACGCCTCGGGAGGTTGTGGAAGCTCCTTCACTGGAGGTTTTCAAAAGGAGGCTGAAGTCGTCTGTCTGGGATGGTTTAGACACAACAAACCCTGCATCTTGGCAGGGGTTAGCCTGGACGGCCCTGTGGTCCCTTCTAATGCTCTGGTTTGATGATGCTGTAACAGTCACATGTTACCACCAGAAAGACAAGGGCAGGCGGGGGGTGGGGGGTCCCAATATCATTTACTGGACAAAATTCTGTTTGTTTAATGTCCTGGGACCGACACTGCGCAGCTGTTCTTAGCACAGGGTGTGAGTGCAGGCCAATAGCTGTAGATGGCGCCAGACCAATACGCTTGGGGCCCGATTTGTCCCCATTTGAAATCAATGGGCGTGCCCGGGTGTGCTTTAAAGATATGAATGCACAGGCCAGATACCGAGGTGCATCTGGGAGGGCGTAACAGGGTGTTATCCTGCCCCTCCTGCTGCCCCTCCAGCCTGTAATGGGGACGGTTCGACACGCACCCTGGCACCGGTGTGTCACGTGACCCCCTTACCCGTCGCTTGTGACCTCGGCCTTCTGACGCGAATGGAGCCTGAGCGGGGGTAACTCACACGCCGGGGGGGCTCAGTGGAAGCTCGGAGCCTGCAGCTGTCGCAGCCACGGGGATGCGGTTTCACTCGTGCAAATCTCCTTCCCGTGGTTGGGGCCCCAGGTTCATCTCTGAGTCCGGCCCATAGCGGTTTGGGTTTGCTGGACCCCAGTGTCCCAGAAGGGAGAGGGGTGGGCAGCTCATCTCAGCACTGGCTCCCGGCGCCTCGGGAGACTCTGTCTCTAGGCAGCGTCCAGCAGTTGCCCGTCCAGCTGGGAGGGTGCAGATCTGGATGCTGGATGCAAACGCTGGCCTGGGTTTCACCCCCCACCCCACCTTCCATGTTTCACAGTCCCTGGCTATTAAAACCTCCTCCCTGGCCGAGGCGGAGAACATGGCTGATCTGATAGACGGTTACTGCCGGCTGCAGGGGGACCAGGAACTCTCCCTCATCGTCCGTCCCAAGAAAGGTGAGCGACGCTCTGAACGCAGGTGCTAGGGAGACCGGAGGGGGAGCAGATGCAGCGGGATTGGGATGCCCAGGAACGTCAAGGGCTGATGTCCCAAACCGGAGCCAGGCTTAGTGCAGGGAGTTTTCTTAACCCCCCTGTTCCCTGTCCCCATCAGCCCTGATTTACAGCCCCCCGACTATTCCAGTCCCTGCAGAGCTCTGCCAGAGCCCCCTCTTTTCCTGTCCTGGACGGTCGCCACCATCCTGCTAAATTACAGGAGAGGGGCAAGAGTCCCTTCAGTGTAAGCTGAGACCCACCCAACTCGCTGCGCTGGTGAGCCATGCTGGCCTTGAACCCCGGACGGCGTCCCGAGGTGAAAGGCGGGTGCAGTGGCAGTTTCGGGCTGTCTCGGCTCGATGTTCATAGGCAGGTTGCTGGGCAGCTGGGTGTGTGGGGAAGGGGTGGTCTCTTCGTCCCCTCCGACTGCACTCTGCCTTCCGTCCCATAGCTTCCTCGGAGGCCCGGCAGAATGGCCAGGGATGGGAGAGCGGAGGCTAAGGTGCCTCCAGAGTCTGGCAGCCAAACTGGGGGGTGGCGAGCGGGCGACAGGAGACGCACAATAAAGACCCTTTTCCCCCTTTCCCCACAGAGAATGAGAAGAGGGTGAGCCTGCCACAGATCCCCACACAGTAAGTAGAACATAACCCCTCGAGGCCAGGGCTGGCTCCAGGCACCAGCCGACCAAGCACATGCTTGGGGCGGCACCACCTAAGGGGCGGCCAATCTTGGGGCAGCGGGGCAGCGCTCAGGGTATTTTTGGGGGGGTTGTTTTTGTTTCGGTGGGGCGGCGCTCGGTGGGGGGTTGTTTTTGTTTCGGTGGGGTGGCGCTCGGGGGGTGGGGGGTTGGTTTTTTGTTTTTGTTTCGGCGGGGCGTCACTCGGGCGGGGTTTGTTTTTGTTTCGGCGGGGCGGCGCTCGGGGGGGTTGTTTTTGTTTCGGCGGGGCGGCGCTCGGGGGGTTGTTTTTGTTTCGGTGGGGCGGCGCTCGAGGGGGGGGGGTTGGTTTTTTGTTTTTGTTTCAGCAGGGCGGCGCTCGGGGGGGATTGTTTTTGTTTCGGCGCGGCGGCGCTCGGGGGGGTTGGTTTTTTGTTTTTGTTTCGGCGGGGCGGCACTCGGGGGGGTTGTTTTTGTTTCGGCGGGGCGGCGCTCGGGGGAGGCGGGGTTGTTTCGGCGGGGTGGGGTGGTGCTCAGGGGAGGGGGGGTTGTTTCAGTGGGGCAGGGTGGCACTCGGGGTTTATGTTTTTGTTTCGACGGGGTGGCACTCGGGTTTGTTTCTTTTGTTTCGGTGGGGTGGCACTGGGGGCGGTGGGGGGTTTTGTTTCGGTGGGGTGGCACTGGGGGGTGGTGGGGGTGTTTTGTTTCGGCGGGGTGGCACTGGGGGGCAATGGGGGTGTTTTGTTTCGGTGGGGTGGCACTGGGGGGTGGGGGGGGTTGTTTCGGCGGGGTGGCACTTGGGGGCGGTGGGGTTTTTTTTGTTTCTGTGGGGTGGCACTGGGGGGCGGTGGGGGTTTTTTGTTTTGGTGGGGTGGCACTGGGGGGCGGTGGGGGTTTTTGTTTCGGTGGGGTGGCACTGGGGGGCGGTGGGGGGGGTTTGTTTTGGTGGGGTGGCACTGGGGGGCGGTGGGGGGGGTTTGTTTTGGTGGGGTGGCACTGGGGGGCGGTGGGGGTTTTTGTTTCGGTGGGGTGGCACTGGGGGGCGGTGGGGGTTTTTTGTTTCGGCGGGGCAGCACTCAGTTTGTTTGTTTGTTTGTTTGTTTTGGTTGGCGCAGCAAAAAAGTTAGAGCTGGCCCTGCTCGAGGCACTTGTATTGGCACTGGGCAGAGGGGCCACGAATGCGGGATGTCCGGTTGAAGGAAGGGCCATAAAACCAAAGCCCTGACCATGTGTGGTCCTCAGAGATCCCGTGAACACCTGGCTTCAGAGCGGGGCTTGGATACCCTGGGGATAGGCACCTTGGACATACCGGAGCTGGGTGGATGGATGGAAGAATGAGGGGATGGATGGATGGATGGATGGATGGATGGATGGATGGATGGATAGGACAGCTGGTGTCTGAGCTTGCCTCTTGCTCGTTTTCACCCATGCTTTCACCTGTAGGCACATAGACGAGAGAAGACCCATGTTCACTGAGAGCTTCAGTGTGGGTGAGTTTCATTCACCCCTCTCACCACCCGGCCACGGCTGGGAGCTGGAGAGTAAGCCAGCCGGTGCCGCGGTGCAACCGGGAGAAGGGGAAAACAGAGGGATGGGCGTGTTTGGGGGAAGGGGAGAGAGAATCTCAGCTCCCTTTTCTTAGAGACAGGCCCGAGGCAAAGCCCCAGATCCAGCCTCCCTCTACCTCCTGCCCCCTGACTGGGGGACCCTCGCTTCTTTTTCCTTTCTGGCCCATGGCCACAGAGGAACCAACCCGTTAGTGCAGCCCCAATGTGGGTCCTTCCTGCCTCTTTAGACCCTGCTTGGCAGCATCTGGTGCTGGCCACTGTCGGGCAGGGCGCTGCCCTAGACGGACCCCTGGGCTGATTCACCGCGGCGGTTCCCAGGCCCAGCGGTTTCTGTGGGCATGGGGGGACTGCACAGCCTGTGCTTGGTGCTTCGGAAACAGCAGCATGCCCAGCGGCCAGGGGTCGGTGCGGATGGGCTGTCCGGGTGGAGGCCCCGGGCTTGCCACACTGTCACAGGATCAGGGGCAGCTCGTAGGGGTCTCAGACCCACTGGTCTATTAAAAGAAACACCCCAGGCCGGGCGCTGCAGCTGCTCTTACTGCTGAATTTCTTGCCCTAGAATCGGATATTTATGCTGAAATCCCCGACGAGGCCTCGAGACCCAGGTCCGGAGGTAGGTGCCCCGCCTGGCCCCTCCAGCTTTGCTTTGGCTGGAGACGCGTCTCCTTGAAGACCTGAGAACCCACATGCTGGAGGAAGGGGTGCCAGCTCCAGGGGAAAGGGGCTGGCCAGTCGGTGCCTATTTGCTGGCTCCCAAATGTGGGGGTAGAGCTGAGCTGCGAGGGGGAGGAGCGGGGGGGGCGGTCAATCAGCCCCTCCCACTAGGTGCATGGTCTGGAGGATGTAGTTTTTCTATGTTAGAGAGAAGGGGGCTCCCTCCGTCACTGTTCCGTCTAAGCTGTGTGTGTGTGCGCGTGCACACGGATCCTAAACCCTGCACACGCGGCGAAACACCGTGCGCACAAAAATTTGCACAGAAGCACAACAATCTGCACAGAAGAATTTTTTTGCACACACGGCCTGTCAAAAATTAGAGGGAACATTGTGGCCTCCGTCACTGGTGTAAATCGGCCTAGCTCCATCAGAGGAGAAGGAGCGGCACTGATTCACACCAGCGCTGGATGTGGCCGATTATCCGTAACCTCCTGCCCTGGCTTCCCCCAACTGGTTGTGGGTGGAAAGGTCCATGCCTTTGTCCTCCCCTTGGTTAGCCCTCCCCCCGCCTCGTGCTTTATAAACTCGGTCCCTCGGATACCGTCATCGTCCTGCGCTGAACAGGCACCACGGGGGGATGTTGCATTAGCCCTGGAGACTCTGCTATTCCTGCAGGAGATGAGCGAGGGCTCTGTCTGTATCCCTGTCCTCTGGGAGCCCCCAGGGCTGGGAATGGGGGTCCGGCTGGCCGTAGGATCAGTCACACTCAGCAGACTCTGGTTTTGCACACCTGGCGGAGTGGGGGGCTGCACCGAATGTACCTGCCCCCTGGAGCCATCGCCCCCTGGGGGATCTCCAAGCAGGGATGCGCTGGTGGCACCGATGAACCCGGTCACTCCGGTTTCTCTGTCCCTCCAGCCCAGCAGTACGGGGTCTCCCGAGAGGACGTGACTCTGGGCAGGATCCTGGGGGAAGGTTTCTTCGGGGAGGTGTACGAGGGCCTTTACACCAACCAGGTGAGTTCGCGTTCTCTTTGCCGCTGCTGAGCCCCGACCCCTCGCAGCCCCCGATCCTCACCGTGGGGCTGGCAGGGGTGGGCGCAGGAGGGCAGGTGCCCGCCCCGCCACACACAAGGCTGCGGCAACGTGCCAGCCCCACAGCGCCCCCTTGTGGCTGTGTGGGCACACCCCGGTGATAGGCCAGGCCCCTCTAATGTCCAGCCCTTTCTTAGGCTGGGTCTTTTCAGTCTATTACCTCCGTCTAGTGATATCCCATCCATGATTGGTACCAGCCATCAGCCACTGGGAAGCTGGGATCACTGGGATCACTCTTCACCCAGCCCCCTTGTCCCCTCTCAGCTTTTGTCCTCATGGGCCCCCAGGGCCTGATTCCCCTTAATCCTGGCCCTTTCCCGTCAGGGCCGGCCACATAGGGATGTGGATTTCCCCTGCAACCCAGCTTCCCATTTCAGTAAGGCATTTGATACAGTACCACATGACGAATTATTGGTTAAATTGGAAAAGATGGGGATCAATATGAAAATTGAGAGGTGGATAAGGAACTGGTTAAAGGGGAGACTACAGCGGGTCATACTGAAAGGTGAACTGTCAGGTTGGAGGGAGGTTACTAGTGGAGTTCCTCAAGGTTCAGTTTTGGGACCAATTTTATTTAATCTTTTTATTACTGACCTCGGCACCAAAAGTGGGAGTGTGCTAATAAAGTTTGCAGATGACACAAAGTTGGGAGGTATTGCCAATTCAGAAAAGGATCGGGATATCCTACAGGAAGATCTGGATGACCTTGTAAACTGGAGTAATAGTAATAGGATGAAATTAAATAGTGAGAAGTGTAAGGTTATGCATTTAGGGATTAATAACAAGAATTTTAGTTATAAGCTGGGGACGCATCAGTTGGAAGTAACGGAAGAGGAGAAGGACCTCGGAGTCCTGGTTGATCACAGGATGACTATGAGTCGCCAATGTGATGTGGCCGTGAAAAAAGCTAATGCGGTCTTGGGATGCATTAGGCGAGGTATTTCTAGTAGAGATAAGGAGGTGTTAGTACCGTTATACAAGGCATTGGTAAGACCTCATTTGGAATACTGTGTGCAGTTCTGGTCTCCCATGTTTAAGAAGGATGAATTCAAACTGGAACAGGTACAAAGAAGGGCCACTAGGATGATCCGAGGAATGGAAAACCTGTCGTATGAAAGGAGACTCAAGGAGCTTGGTTTGTTTACCTTAACCAAAAGAAGGCTGAGGGGAGATATGATTGCTCTCTTTAAATATATCAGAGGGATAAATACCAGGGAGGGAGAGGAATTATTTCAGCTCAGTACCAATGTGGACACAAGAACAAATGGATATAAACTGGCCATCAGGAAGTTTAGACTTGAAATTAGACGAAGGTTTCTAACCATCAGAGGAGTGAAGTTCTGGAACAGCCTTCCAAGGGAAGCAGTGGGGGCAAAAGACCTAACTGGCTTCAAGATTAAGCTAGATACGTTTATGGAAGGGATGGTTTGATGGGATAACATGATCTTAGTCAAAGGTCAATTAATTGCCATCAGTGGTAAATAGGACCAATGGTCAATGATGGGATGTTAGAAGTTACTACAGAGAACTTTTTCCTGGGTGTCTGGCTGGTGAGTCTTGCCCACATGCTCGGGGTTCAGCTGATCGCCATATTTGGGGTCGGGAAGGAATTTTCCTCCAGGGTAGATTGGCAGAGGCCCTGGAGGTTTTTTTGCCTTCCTCTGCAGCATGGGGCACGGGTCACTTACCAGAGGATTCTCTGCATCTTGAAGTCTTTAAACCATGATTTGAGGACTTCAATAGCTGAGACATAGGTGAGAGGATTATTCCAGGAGTGGGTGGGTGAGATTCTGTGGCCTGCATTGTGCAGGAGGTCAGACTAGATGATCATAATGGTCCCTTCTGACCTTAAAGTCTATGAGTCTATGAGTCCCTTTCATCCTGGCCCTTCTCAGCCCAGGGCCTGTACCATCCCCGCTTTGGAGGCACTTCCTACCTGCACTCTCCTCCCGACAAACCCCTCAGCTGCCCCTCAGGCCCCAGTGGTTAGCCCCAGGCTGCGCTAATTCCCCCCCGGGACGTCGCCCCGTGATCAAGGCCTAGGGTGAAAGCCCCTCCTCCGCCTTCTTCTCTTTCCAGAAGGGGGAGCGAATCAATGTGGCGGTGAAGACCTGCAAGAAGGACTGCACCCCCGAGAACAAGGAGAAGTTCATGAGCGAAGCCGGTACGTCGCTCCCGGCTGCCCCTTGCCCGGGCGACAGCCTGTCCCCTCCACCCCAGGGGTGCCTCTGGCCGTGTCCTGCATTGCTCGGGTGGGGACCCACTGGGCAGGCAGGCCCATGGGGGGTTGGGGCAACAGGGGGCCGGAGGTAGCTCAGGGAGAGGGAGCCTGATGGGGTCAGCGGTAATTGTCACCTCTCTAGGGGAGGGCTGGTCTCTGTCCTGCCCCGAGGCCTGTGTAACTCACACACCTCCTGGGTGTGGTGTTCTGTCCCGTCCAGCGGCACCGACTCCGCTCTGCAGCCATAGCGAAGAGCCCCATGGCTTTTAGCTCCTGCATGACAGGCTCATGCGTTTAGCACCAGCGGCCCCAGGTTTGATCCCGCCCGCGGACGACCGGGGTCCGTCGGAGTTACACCTGGGCCTCCTACGACGGTCATGCGTCCGCCACCGCTACCAGGGCAGCTGCTTCTTTCGCTCCGGTGGGGGAGGCTCACGGTCCCATTGCTGCCGGTCCCCGGTTCAGCCCGCCCCTGTCGGCCAGGCCGCCCCGGTGCCTGAGCCATTCTCGGTGTCTCTCTCGCAGTGCTGATGAAGAAGCTGGACCACCCGCACATCGTGAAGCTCATCGGTATCACCGAGGAGGAGCCCACCTGGATCATCATGGAGCTGTACCCCTACGGGGAGGTGAGGGGGGGAAACGAACCGGGGGCGGGGCGTATGCTAGCCGGAGGGCCTGGGCGTGAAGGGATGGTCTTTACAGCAGGACTCCTTGCTCCTCATCAGATGGCGAAGCCGTTGGAAATGTGCATCAGGCAACATTTCCTCAGCAGCAAGGATCTTTCTTCGGTGGCGGAAGGAGGGGAGAGGATGGGGCAGGCGGGAGAGAACCTTTCTTGACATGGAGCTCTCGCTGCTGTGAGGAATGCCCCTCACCCATTGGCCCCTGCCAGAGGGAGTGTGGCCTAGTGGTTAGAGCGGGGGACTGGATTCCGGGGAACCCGGGTTCCACCCTCAGTGCTGCCAATGAACTTGGGGACAAGTCACGTCACCGCTCCGTGCCTCAGTTTCCCCACCCGTAAAACGGAAATAATGATTCCTGCCTGCTCCGAAGTGGGTGGGGCCTGACAATTATGGCTCCACCAGTCTCAAGAGATTTGGATGGCGCTGAAAGGCATTGGGATTCCCGGGCGCTCATCCCAATAGACCCCCCCTGCTCCAGTGTCTCTGATATCTGCCCGTCGTGGCCACCTCTGACTCCCGCCTCTTTCCTCGCGTGGCTGCTCCTCCCCCATGCCCGGGTTTCTTTGGCTTGCACTGCCTGGGTCTCCCCCCTCCCCCCCCCCCCCCCCCCGGCTGCTGGGTTTGCCCCTAACCGCGGCTCTCTCGCCCCTGTGCAGCTGGGCGTCTACCTGGAGCAGAACAAGAGCTCCCTCAGGGTGCTGACCCTCATCCTGTACGCGCTGCAGATCGGCAAAGCCCTGGCGTACCTGGAGGCCATCAGCTGTGTGCACAGGTAAAGCGGGGGAAGGGCGTTGCCAGGGCGGCGGGCATTAGCCGACACATTGGCAGAGAGCTGCAGAACAGGTGACACATGCAAGCGCTGGCGCCAGGCACAATTTTTCGTCCAAAATTTGGGGAAGGGGGGATTGAAAAACGCGGCTTCGTGTTGACCGAAGCGTGTTGCGAATTGGCCCTGGAGCTGACGGATCGTTTCAGTCGTGGGGAAAACAGGACCCCTCCCCAGTGAAAATGTTTAGATCTGCAATTTTGAAACGAAACGTTTGGATTTTGACACCGGAAGCAATTGAGCTGCAGTTTTATTTTTAAAAAAATGTTATAAAAACTAGAAAACGAAAAACGCCTTTTTTTTTTTTTTTTGCCCTTTTGGTTCAGCAACCAAAAAATCAGTGATTTGCTCAGTTCTACACACGGTTACCGCGTGGGAGCGGCTGCAGCGACGACAGCAAATTACAGGGCGCTGGCTTGTTCTTGGGGTACCCAGGACCAAGTCACCTGCTACCCCCTGCCTCTAGGAAGAGGGTGTCTTTCATGTGGTAGCTGGGTGTCAGCTCCCTGCCACCACCAGCCGTTCAGCCGAATGTCCCTCCCCTGGGCTACGCCAGCCCTGTTGTCACCTGGCAGGTTAACGAGACTCCTTTGAATCGTACCCCTGTGACACCCAGCCCCTCACACTGGCTCCGCACAGAAATTCCAATTCCTCTGCACCCAAAGGTGCGGCGTACCCTAGTTTTCCCTTAAACCACCGCTCCTGTAAACCACACAGCGCTTGCGAGCGCTTAGAACAGCACAAAAGTAGGTTTGTGTGAGCGAGAACAAAGATTTAACGGGAAGCGAGAGACAGAAATGGAAACAGCTGGTTACAACACGAAATAAAATCAGAAACCGTGGAACCTGTCTCTTAATAGCTACCTGTCCTGGTAATAAATTAGGCTCCCCCCGCAAAGTTCAGTGTGTTGCGGAGCTGGCTGGCTTCACGAAAACCAGGATCCAAATGTCCACGCAAGTTCCCCGCTCCCAAAGGAGATTCCTCTGTAAATGCAGGCAGAGTGCCCTGCCCTGCGCTGTTCGACTGAAAACGGCCGTTTGTTTCTGTTCACAGGCAGGGTGACCCCCGGCCTTGCGGCACTTTCTTTTCCGCCTGTAAGCGGTCTCGCTTGTTTGTCCTGCTCCGTGATGGTTTTCCTTTGACCGTGGCAAGAGTAGACAATTGAACTTTGCGTGGCCTCGCTGGCCGACTGGGGAGATGACAACTTCCTCTTGCTTGAATGAGGGGGTCACAGAGACACGTTATGCCCTGGGGACTAATTTCTACTCCAAATCAGACTTCCAGTATAAATACATTATTCCTTAAATATTACCCGTCCATTCAGCCTGTAATGGTTATGAGTCTTGACAGGTTCTGAGCTTTCTGTATCTATCTTACATGGTACTATATAGGGATAAATATCCCATAAGACGTGTATTGGCTGTAGTGAGTCGGTCAGGTCTTAGGAAAGAGCTGAACAGGGGCCGCTTTGCTGCGGGATCTCTGTGTCACACGGCTAGTCTGTTTTATATGGCTGGGGCCCTGCTTGACAAAGCAAGGGGAGCAGGCTCCCCCATCCCGTACCGGAGCACCCTAGAGAGACAGTTGACTGAGGAGAGAGAGTTGAGAATGCACCGTTCCTAGCTAGCCGACACTTGATGGCAGGATTGTGATGAGAGATGTTAAATTACATTTAGGGTGTATCTACGTTACAGAGCCCATGCCGGCTTTGGCCCCTGGTGTAGACGCAGCGTACACAGAGAGAAGGGGGTTTTCTGCCTCCCTGAATGATGTTCCCTCCGTAGCCGCGTCTACGCTCGGGGTGTTGCCGGCATAGCAATGTCACGTGGGGTGTAGCCTGATGCAGCTAGGCCGGCATGTGTTTTAAACGTAGACCTGGAGGGTCAAAGCCCAGTGGGCTTTTAAGCCCCACTCCTGAGAAGAGCTCTGCTCAGCCAATCAGGGAGTAGAAACAATGCCATGTGACTGCTGCAAAGTGCTAGCAGATCCGAATTCTTCATTTGTTCCGCCCATTCTGCACAACCAGGGGTGATGCAATGGAGAAGTGCGTCCCCAGAGCTCACCCATTGCCTGGTCACCCCATGCGGGGCTGTCTCCAGAGCCGACGTCCAACATGCCCCTGCGGGACTGACTTGCTCTCCCTGTTCTCCGCAGGGACATTGCTGCGAGGAACGTCCTGGTGGCTTCTTCCGAGTGTGTGAAGCTGGGGGATTTCGGTCTCTCCCGGTACATAGAAGATGACGAGTATTACAAAGGTAAGGGGCAGCTCGCGTCTGCAGCGGCCTGGCCCAAAGCCGGGGGACGTTTCTCCCTATCAGAAAACTACTATGCACCATTAGCAAAGTCAGGTCAAGAGACTGAAATAGCAGCGGGAGGCTGCAGGTCAGGACTGATAGAGCTGTGTGCGTATGGGGGGAGCCCAGGACTGGGAGGGAGAACAGGAGGGACTCTGGACTGGGATTGCGGGACATGGGCAGAGCTGGGGGGTGGGAAGCCCAAAGCTGGAAGAGCAGTGGGGGTGGGGGGGTGTCGCAGGTCTGTGACCATCTTCTCTGCTCCCCAAGCTTCCGTGACCCGTCTTCCTATCAAGTGGATGTCGCCAGAGTCTATCAACTTCCGTCGCTTCACGTCTGCCAGTGACGTGTGGATGTTTGGTGAGTGGGACTGCGAATTACGAGAAGCGTGCGGCGTGAGGCAAGGAAGGGTCTGGGGCAGTATATGGATCTCAGGCCGGTGTCTTTCCTAATACCCAGGGCCAAATCCTGCTCTCAGTTCCCCTGGGGTAAATCCAGAGCCAGTTCAGTGCCGTTCTCCTGGAGTTACGCCAGCAGAGCGCTTAGCGGGAGCTGGGCAGGCCCTGGGCAGGAAGCAGAGATGTCCTTTTGCGGGGGGTTATATCGGAGATCCGTGCAGATTCGGCACAAGAGACGAGATCCTGTCTGTGGGGCTCCTCCGGGCACGGGGAGACAGCGGGGAAGTAGATTGAATGAGGAGAGCTAATAGCACCCCGGCTCCCCCAGCAAACCCCTCCCCTACTGGCAACTCAGCATGCAGCGCGGCTACCAGCTGATAGGAGTTTGGGGGGGCGGCTCAGGACAGTTCTTAATGGCCAGGAATCCCCATGACAAAGACTCATTGGGCTGCAGAGGCTGAAATGGACTCTCACCCCTCGGGAGGCGTGCTCTGTCTAAGGTACTTCTCTGGCTCCCATTGCTGTAGTATCTCGGCATCTCCCAATCTTTAGTGTGTTTTTCCTCCCACCCCCCTGCAAGGCAGGGCAGGGCTAGTCCCCCATGGTTCAGATGGCAAACTGAGGCACAGCGCGGCTAAGTGACTTGACCAAGGTCACACCTGGTGCCTGTGGCAGAGCAGAGATTTAAACTCAGCTCCCCCAAATCGGGGTCTAATCACTGGCCCGTCAGCGCAGCACGGGGGGAGCCTGTGGCGCTGCTGCCCGTGCTTTGCCCGACCTGCCTGGCGAGTGCTTCCCATCTCCTTGCCATGCCTGCCGCCCCTGAGAGGTGGTGCTTTGTGTCCCCTGCCCGCCCAGCCGTGTGCATGTGGGAGATCCTGAGCTACGGCAAACAGCCCTTCTTCTGGCTGGAGAACAAAGATGTGATCGGGGTGCTGGAGAAGGGGGATCGCCTCCCCAAGCCTGATCTCTGCCCTCCCGTCCTCTACACCCTCATGACGCGCTGCTGGGACTACGACCCCAATGACAGGCCCAAGTTCAAGGAGCTGGTCTGCAGCTTGAGGTAGGCGGCCGGGAGGGGGGGACCACACGGTGCTAATGGCCTGGGGCAGCCAGATGGATCAATCAGGAGGATCTAGCGATGCTGGTAACTCGGGGAGCCGTGGAGGTTCGTTGCCAGCGGCTGCAGTCTTGCAACCCCTGTCGGGCCTGTTACCGGCTAGCCAGAGCCCTGCGGTGACTGCTGCCTTCCCCCATGGGTGTGGGGAACTCACCAGAGCTCTGGTTCTACCCGCAGAATTCAGTCACTCTGAGCCCACCATAGGTACTGACGTCACGGGTGCTCCGGGGCTGGAGCACCCACGGAAAAAAAATAGCGGGCCCCACCAATCAGCTCCTCCCCCTTCCCTCCAGCACCTCCTGCCTGCTGCTGATCAGCTGTTCAGTGGCGGGCAGGAGGCGCTGGGAGGGAGAAGGAGGAGCGGGGGCAGGAAGAGGCGGAGCGAGGGTGCGGCATGCTCACGACCATTTTCCCCGGATTTTCCCATCTCTCCGCCACGGTCATTGGTTTCCGCTGACGCTGTAGCTGGCAGGAACCTTGTCAGGGATGCTGACATAAGCAAGTCCCCCCCCAGTGCTGGCTGCCTGGCATTTCCCCTGGAGCGGAGGAAGCTGTTCTGCTGAATGCTTTCTTTTCCCTTTGCGACTGCCTGTAGTGACATTTATCTGTTGGAGAAGGACATCGCCAGGGAGCAAGAGAGGAACAATCGCCACCGGCCTCCCAAAATCATGGAGCCAATGTCTCTCCAGGAGCCCCCTCCAAAGGTAAGAAGGGACCCCAGCAGCATGTCTATAACAAGCTGCTAGCTCCCGCCTGGGCTGTTGGGGGGCTGCCACCCCACTGCAACCATCCCTACAGGGCATACATCACTCACAGGAGGAGAATGTGGTCTCCTGTAGTGGCTGGTCTGCGTAAGGGGATAATAGTCCACTACACCTGTTATTTAGTGGAATCTCTCCTTTAGCTCAAGCGGCAGAAGCTTATGCTTTTAGACCTGAAGGGCCTGGTTTCTGTTCCCCTTAATGCACATACACGGGGATCTGGTTTTTCATAGATTCCAAGGCCAGAAGGGACCATTGGGATCATCTGTATCGGCTGTAGAATGTCCCCAAAATATTCCCTACAGCAGATCATTTAGAAAACCATCCACTCTTGATTTAAAACTCGTCACTGAGGGCGAATCCACCATGACCCTCGTGGTCCATCCCTGCCGTCCGCCGTCTTTTGAGTTTCCTGCCTTCCCTAGACAGCAAGCTGTTTGGGGCAGAGCGTGTGTTTTCTTATCGGTGTGCGACGTGACAAGTGCGCTTGTGGCGCCAGCTAAAGAACACAGCCCGTTTGCTCGGAGAGAATCCCCGCTGAGGGTAGTCACAGAGAGGAGGAATTCTTGTTTCAAATAAAGGCATGATGTTTAAGCTGACACTGTCCCTTTAAATAGGAAGTCTAGCATGTTATGGGTAAGGCTGCAAGTCTGTCATGGCGGCCACGGACGTCACGTGACCTCTGTGACTCTGCAGCGGCCGGTCTGACTGACCCCAGGGCCACCCAAGAAGCTCGGGCGGCTCCCGGGCCAGCCGCACTGGCCGCTGCTGGGGCAGTCTTGGGCCACCACGTGCCCCTCCCCCCAGCACCAGCGGCAGTCCTGGGATGCGTGCCACCAGCACTAGTGGCAATCCCCTACTGCCCCAGAGCACCAGCGGCGGTCCCGGGCCCCAAAGCCCCCCTTGGAGTCCCCCCCCCATCCAGAGCACCTCAGATTTAATCAGGGGTATATAGTACAAGTCATGGACAGGTCACGGGCCGTGAATTTTTGTTTACTGCCTGTAACCTGTCCGTGACTTTTAGTAAAAATCCCTGTGACTAAAACGTAGCCTTAATAATGACACATAGAGACTCCTAGATCCCTAGGGTTGGAAGGGGCTGCAAGGTCGTCTCGTCTAACCCCCGCCAAGGTGCTGGATTTGTTGTGTCTCGAGTACAGCAAGATTCCTGGCTTTTACCTATCTTAGAGGCAACAGCTGTGGCGCTAATCTAGATACCTGCATGATTCAGGGGGCCGTAACATGACAGCCCTCAAGCGCACTCCCTTGGAACATGCTCCCTGTTATGCCAGATATACCTAGTCCGATGCAATGCGTTGCACTCGTGGGCCGGGGATCCGTCCGCCTGGTTGCGTTGCGAGACACACAGACAAAGGGCTGGTATCGTGCTGGTTGGTTTTCCCGACCGGCCTCTTGCTACATTCGTATGATGAGTCCCAGCCTGCGAGTTTGCAGCGGGTCACGCCCAGGGCTGGGGCCTGCATCGGCCACCCCTTGCTCCTCCGCTCGCTGCCTGGGGCCGAACGCTGTTAACGCGGCGATCGCTTCACCCCGCTCTTTTCCCTGCCCTTGTCTTCCCACAGCCCAGCAGGCCGAAATACAAGCCGCCTCCTCAGACCAACTTATTAGCTCCCAAGCTGCAGTTCCAGGTAAGGCTGCGTGGCTGTTACTGGCCAGCCCGAAAGCCACGAGATCTTGGCTAGCAGAGAACGCCCAGTGCTACATGGGATGAGACCGTTGCATTTCGGTCGGCGGGGATAGCTGACAAGCTCCTGTATGTCGCTTACTCCGAGCCAACTCCTTAGAGCTGTGGAGCGCCCGCGGCTCCCCCCGACGTAAGAGCAGGCGCCCGGCGCCTCTTGGGGTTTGGTCCTGTGCCATTCAGAAGGGCCAGGCAGCTCTAAGGGGGTGTCTGTTGCGCCCTGAAACTTAAAGAGAGACTTTCACCCTGGGGAATGGCATTGACGTCGATTGGCTCCCGGCACACACACATTTTTACATGGGGGCTAGGAGAGAAAAACGGTTTCCAACCCTCCTCCTTTGCTGCTCGCTGAAGGTATTCGGGTCCTGGGATTCTGCTCTCCTTCGCGCCCGCTGAATCAGGAGCCGATTGGCTCTCCGTGCCTTGGTCCCCCTCCCCGTAACCCTCTCCCAGCAGTGAAGTACAGCATGTGACGTCTTAGCACAAACAGTGCGCAGTGTGGACCTGATTCTGATCCCACGCTGGGTTTACCCCAGCAGAACTGGGCTGATTTCTGTGGTGTTTCCTCCGTGTAACTGAGATCAGAACCAGAACCAGGCGTAAGGCACGTTATGGGAATTAGAGAAGTGGGGTCTAGTGGTTCCAGTGCAGCATTTGGGGTTGGGAGCTCCACGTTCTCTTCCTGGCTCTGCCGCAGACACGCTGTGTGACCTTGGTGAAGTCATTTTACTGTCCCGTGCCTCAGTTTCCCCATCTGTGAAATGATGATCCTGGCCTACCTTGGAGGGGGGTAGGATGGGGAGAATGAATTTGCTAAGGTCTGTAAAGCCCTCGGAGATCCTAAGAAAGAAAGGGCAGGAGAAGGACAAAGCTTTATTATCCTGGGAGAGCGGGAATATTATTCCCATTTTACAGATGGGGAAACTGAGGCAGGAAGCAGTTTCACCCACATTTTCAAATTTTGGTGGCCCGTTTTTCTGGGGCCCAATTCTAGGCCTCAGAGGCCCTGATTGTCAGAGGGTGCTGAGCACCCATAGTCAGTGGGAGAACTGTGAATGTTCAGGACCCTGGAAAGTGAGGCCAAAATATTCCAGCGTGGCCAGTCCTGTTGGGACCCTCAATGTTTTGGAGGCCTGGGGCCTAGCTGACTTGGCAGACAGGAGAGTAAAGGCCGGGCGTTCCTGGCTCTCGGGTCTGTGCTCAGACCACTAGGCCTCACCGCCCCTTGTCACTTCACTGCGGGATGAGGCCGGGGAGATACCGAGCTGGCAGGAGGGGAAGGGAATCTCCTATTGAAGGACCACCCGCAGCCACCCTCCCCACCCACCTGCCCCAGTGCGAAGGTCCCTCTCTGAAGCACCGCCTGCTCTGTTCACTTGCTCTCTTCGCCCCTCTCTGTCTGTTGCCGCTAATTGTCCGTGTCTGGCTCTGGGCCCGGCGCCTCTTGCTCCCCCCCCGAACAGGTGCCCGAGGGTCTGTGTGCCAGCTCGCCTACGCTCACTAGCCCCATAGAGTACCAGTCGCCAGTCAACTCCCTGCACACCCCGCCTCTCAACCGGCACAACGTCTTCAAGCGCCACAGCATGAGGGTAAGACGGGCCGGCTTGCTCGCCACCTTGCTTGATCCAGAGGGAGCGTTAAGCGGAGCACTTCGGGGTGAGCCAGCAGGGGGCACTCTCCCCTCAATCAGGGCTGACCCCAATGCCCCAGCACGGCGCTAGGGGGCGCTGTGGTGCAGGCAGCCGGGTGGGGGGCTCACTAGGGGGCGCTGTCTCAGTGTGACTTTGTTCTTCGCTGTGCTGCTTATGCAAAACCAATTCCTGACCCGTCTGTGGAGCTGATCCCAAGTGACATTGACCCCTTTAGTGCCGGCCTGGACCCAGGCAAGCCTGCTGGGAGGCACTGGACAGCACTATCTCACCAGCCTGGTGGGCCACCCACGGGGGAAGCGTTAGCTGCAGCGACGCTGGCCCCAGACCCATGGGGAGCAGCAGCCAGGGACTTGGGACTGAACTACTGACGAGCTCGGAAAAGCGCAGTGGCTAGATGTTCCTTAGGCCCTGGGGGCCCTTCTCCGATAGGCTGCCATTAGTTTCATTAAAAGGACTTTCCATGAATGAGCCAAGATGGGCAGGGACGCAACCCCCTGCTCTAGGTGTCCCTAAACCTGTTTGCCAGAAGCTGGGAATGGGTGACAGGGGATGGATCATTCGATCATTGCCCTGTTCTGTTCATTCCCTCTGGGGCACCTGGCGCCAGCCGCTGTCGGAAGACAGGATACTGGGCTAGATGGACCTTTGGTCTGACCCAGTAGGGCCGTTCTTACATTATGTTCTTATGTTAGGGACTGTGTCTTCCCCCACGTGTGTCTGCACAGAGCCTAACACTGATTGGTGCCTTTGTGAGCTACCACAATACACATAAATACAATAACCTACTAGAGTGTATAGCCCTGCGCTCGTGAGCAACCCTACATAACAAACCAGCATGGGCAGCCCAGCTCTCCCGATGAGTAACCCTACCATAACAAACCAGTATGGGCCCAGATCTCTCGCTGAGTAACCCTACCATAACAAACCAGCATGGGCAGCCTAGCTCTCCCGTCGAGTAACCCTACCATAACAAACCAGCATGGGCAGCCTAGCTCTCCCGTCGAGTAACCCTACCATAACAAACCAGCATGGGCAGCCTAGCTCTCCCGTCGAGTAACCCTACCATAACAAACCAGCATGGGCCCGGATCTCTCACTGAGTAACCCTACCATAACAAACCAGCATGGGCCCGGATCTCTCACTGAGTAACCCTACCATAACAAACCAGCATGGGCCCGGATCTCTCACTGAGTAACCCTACCATAACAAACCAGCATGGGCCCGGATCTCTCACTGAGTAACCCTACCATAACAAACCAGCATGGGCAGCCTAGCTCTCCCGTCGAGTAACCCTACCATAACAAACCAGCATGGGCTGCCCAGATCTCTCTCTGTGTAACCCTATCATAACAAACCAGCATGGGCAGCCCTGCAATAACTAACCACTTTCTATGCACACAATGAAGGAAAATATATTGAAAAAAATAAACATGGTCTTGGTTTCAAGCTTCCAGTGGGATGTCAATATGGGCAGAGGGTGAACCATTGCCTTGGGTTCTGGGCTGAGTTCTCCAGCGGTGCCTGGCTCACGCGGGAGTTGGGCCGTCCCCAAGCAACGACTGCCGCAGTCACAGCCCACCCTCTGTCTCCAAGGAGGAGGACTTCCTCAGGCCCACTAGCAGGGAGGAGGCGCAGAAGCTGTGGGAGATGGAGCGGGCCAAGATGCGGCAAACTCTCGACAAGCAGCAGAAGCAGATGGCGGAGGATTATCAGTGGCTGAGGCAAGAAGAGAAATCCCTGGTGAGTGGGCCCAGCGGGTTCAGCCGGGGAGCCGGCCAGACATTTTGCGATGGAACCTTTGTCCATTGGAAAATGCCAATTTGTTAAAAGCAGAACGTTGCCCAGGAATGCATCGAGTTTGAGGACATTTTGTTTTGGGGATAACCCCGGATCGGAGCGTTCCGCTGAGGTTGGAGTCTTCCCTTTGATATTCTTGGAAGGGAACGTTTCCCTTTTCTGTTCTGAACTGACTTGTCATTTCAGGGTTTAAAATTTTATTTAATATAATATCAGAGATTTTGGATCGACCCCAAACAAGTTTTTTTCAGAATTTCATTCCAAGGGAAATGTCTCTGGTTTTTTGGTTTTGTTCTGTATCGGAACAGAAATGTTTTCGAAATCATGGAATTTCCAGTGACATGGAAAATACGGCCCCAGCCCAGCTCTGGTCACTAGTAGACCAGTGTATTGCTCTGCTAGGATGGTCCATTTGTCAGGGCTGTGGGCTGGGACTCTGGAGACCTCGACACAGCTGCTTTGCAACATACGTCCTTTGGCAATTCACTTAGCTCCTCCCTGCCTCAGTTTCCCATGTGTACAATGAAGATACTAGCACTGCACTATCTCATGGGTTGCCGTGAGGATAAATACATCAAAGGCTGAAATATTCTGATACTACAGTAATGAGGGCCATAGAAGTACCTAAAATAGATTTATGGGGTTAAAGACATTTTAAAAATACTAATGATCCAATACACTACACTTATAACAGCTAGTCTGGAGGCTGGGGCTGTTAGCAGAGAATACTGTACTGTGGTGTCTATAGGTGGCTGAATTTTTTCACACACCCAAAATGTCTCATGAAAGGTTGTCAAAACTATGGAAATTTTTTGTTCTTGAAATTTTCCATGGTGTGCTTTTTAATCAAAATTTGTATCAAAATTGTTATAGAAATGTTGTGTGTGGGGAAACCCCAGTTTTTGGTAAGAAAACCTGGTTTTGGGGACATGAAAAATGTCTGTAATGGTTTCGATATGAATCTTGGTTAAAATATTGTGGAAAATTTCATGGCAAAGTTTTTGAACCCTGGAGTGTGGAAACAATTATGAATTTTGAAAATGCTTGGAATAGTGTTTTCATCGGCTATAGTAGTATAGTTTTAAAGTAGATACAATGATTGCATTGGCTAATGTGTAGCAGTCTAAGTCTGTGAACATGAACGATCCCATGATAAAAACAGGATCGGCTTTGGTTCCTTCCTCTGTGAGACTGGCTGCTTGCTATGGAGCATTCAGTATAATCACTAAATGGCTAATGAGTAGTGCTGATCAGGAAGTGGTTTTCCTGTCCTGGGAATATGTTCTAGATTTTGAAACTTCTCCTCCTGAAAACTTGAAAGCTCAAAATTGCTCATAAACCAAAAATCCGGAAAAAAGATCCGTATGGGTCAATCAAAATGTTTCATTTCAATTTCAACCATTTTTAACTAGAAACATTTTTTACTATACATTAACTTAACTATCTAAGCAAAAAGTCATTTTGAACCAAAAATGGAACTTTGTGTTTTGAAAATGTTGAAATGGGACATTTTGTCAATTTTGAAACTTTTTTTCCCAACAATTTGTTGAAAAAGGAAATTTGTTGAAGCAGCCCTTTCCTGCTAAACATTTTGTTTTAGATTAATCTGAATTTTTTGGCCAAAAAATCGCTTAGTTAAAAAATTCCTGACCAGCTCTACTAATAGGTTTGTCTGCCCTCTTCTGGGCAGCACTGGAATTGCTCAACTGAGTGTCATAGGCTCTATACTGGTAATGGCTAAAGGAGAGTCTCTCTTAGCTCAGGGGCCTGGGAAGATCTTAGTTTATCCATGAAGTAGATGTGCAGCAAAATGATAACAGCTCTCAAGTTCCTCGGGGGGCCACATGTCTGTGACAGTCCAATAGCTATAACATATAAAGATAATTGTTTCACTAGTTCTGTGCTATTCATATTTCTTGTTCTTCTCCATTACAGGACCCTATGGTCTATATGAACAACAATTCTCCTCCAGTGAGTAACACAAAGCTAATTCTGATAGGAGCCAAACTGTCTTCCAGTTATTACTAGGGCTGTCAATTATTCGCAGTTAACTCACACGATTAACTGAAAAAATTAATTGCAGTTTTAATCATACTGTTAGACAATAGAATACCAAGTGAAATGTATTAACTAGTTTTGGATGTTTTTCTACATTTTCAAATGTATTGATTTAAATTGCAACACAGAATACAAAGTGTGCAGTGCTCACTTTCTATTATTATTTTTATTACAAATATTTGCACTGTAAAAAGCAGGGCCGGCTCCAGGTTTTCTGCCGCCCCAAGCGGGGGAAAAAAAAAAAAGCAAAGTCGCGGCAGCGCGATCGCACCGCTCCACCCTTTGGCGGCAATTCGGCGGCAGGTCCTTCGCTCCGAGGGGGACTGAGGGACCCGCCGCCGAATTGCTGCCGAAGACCCGGACGTGCCACCCCGTGGTATTGGCCGCCCCAAGCACCTGCTTCTTTAGCTGGTGCCTGGAGCCGGCCCTGGTAAAAAGGATAAACAAAAGAAATAGTATTTTTCAATTCACCTCATACAAGTACTGTAGTGCAATCTCTTTATCCTGAAAGTCCAACTTACAAATGTAAATTGTTTTTGTTACATAACTGCACTCAAAAACAAAACAATGTAAAACTTTAGAGTCTACAAGTCCACTCAGTCCTACTTCTTGTTCAGCCAATTGCTAAGAGAAACAAGTTTGTTTACATTTACGGGAGATACTGCTGCCCGCTTCTTATTTACAACGTCACCTGAAAGTGAGAACAGGTATTTGCATGGGACTTTTGTAGCTGGCATCGCAAGGTATTTATGTCCCAGATATGCTAAACATTCATATGCGCCTTCATGCTTCGGCCACCATTCCAGAGGACAGGCTTCCATGCTGATGAGGCTCGTTAAAAATTATTTTTGACTGACCTCCTTGGGGGAGAATAGTATGTCTCCTGCTGTGTTTTACCCGCATTCTGCCATATATTTCATATTATAACAGTCTCGGATGATGACCCAGCATGTTGTTCGTTTTAAGAACACTTTCACGGCAGATTTGACAAAGGCAAAGAAGGTACCAATGTGAGATTTCTAAAGATGGCTACAGCACTCGACCTAAGGTTTAAGAATCTGAAGTGCCTTCCAAAATCTGAGCGGGACGAGGTGTGGAGCATGCTTTCAAAAGTCTTAATGCGGAAACTACAGAACCTGAACCACCAAAAAAGAAAATCAACCTTCTGCTGATGGCATCTGACTCAGATGATGAAAATGAACGTGCGTCAGTCCATACTGCTTTGCATCGTTATCAAGCAGAACCCGTCATCAGCATGGACGCATGTCCTCTAAAATGGTGGTTGAAGATGAAGGGACATATGAATCTTTAGCGCATCTGGCACGTAAATATCTTGCGATGCCGGCTACAACAGTGCCATGAGAACGCTTGTTTTCACTTTCAGGTGACCTTGTAAACAAGAAGCGGGGAACATTATCTCCTGCAAATGTAAACAAACTTCTTTGTCTTAGTGATTGGCTGAACAAGAAGTAGGATTGAGTGGACCTGTAGGCTCTAAAAGTTTTACATTGTTTTATTTTTGAATTCAGTGATTTTTGTGTGTGTGTACATTTGTAAGTTCAATTTTCATGAAAAAGAGATTGCATTACAGTAATTGTATGCAGTGAATTGAAAAGAGCACAAATATTTGTAATAAAAATAATAGAAAGTGAGCACTGTACACTTTGTATTCTGCGTTGTAACTGAAAGCAATATATTTGAAAATGTAGAAAACATCCAAAATATTTAAATAAATGGCATTCTATTGTTTAGTAGTGTGATTAATCACGATTAAATTTTTCAATCATGCAATTAATCATGATTAATTTTTTTAATCACTTGACAGCCCTAGTTATTACCTGTCTCACTGGGTTATCGAAATACCTTTTTAATCGCTGTTTGTAACTAAAAACCTGGGATGAAAGGTGCTTTCAGAGACTCAGAAGTGTGAGCTGGCCCATGCGTTGGACTAGACGGGACATCTCTTTGTTCCAGTGGTTAGGGCACTAGCCTATGACCTGGTAGGTCTTTGTTCATTTCCCTGCTCCGCCACAGACTTCCTGTATGACGTTTGGCAAGCCACTTAGCCTCCCATGCCTCAGTTTCCCGTCTGTACAATAGGGATAATTGTAGAATCATAGAAGCATAGGACTGGAAGGGACCTCGAGAGGTCATCTAGTCCAGTCCCCTGCATTCATGGCAGACTAAGTATTATCTAGACCATCCCTGACAGGTGGACAGGACAATAGCCCCTATCCCATCCCCAACCATGTCTCCCAATCCTTGGTGTTTACATCCTTGCCATGCTCCTAGACAGCCATCCTCTCCCCCCGCCCCTCCCAGTCACGGCTCAGCCAAGCTAGACATACCTCGCCCGTAGGCCTTTCCCTGGTAAGCAAGTTCCTCCAGCCCCTTAACCGTTACCGTTGATCTTCTCTGACTCGCTTCCCCAACTGAACAATGCAAATTCCAGCAAAACCTCCATAGTTGAACCTCAGTTCTCTGAAACGCTGGACTGGCACTTCGTACCCAGCAGTGTGCGAACTGGTGCTGAAAAGTCCCTCCGTTCTACAGACTGGAGGCTGGGTCTGCACCCAACCCCTCTGACCTCTGGGCGTGGTTGAGATCTGGCCTCGGATCTTGCAAAGGGCCCCTCTTCCCAATGCCCCCTCAGACTTCGTTCAGAAGTGGGCTCTAGGTGCAACTTATCCAGCTTCTTGGAACCTCGGTGATTTGAATGAACCTGGGCCTGCCTGATACTCCGACCATGGAGATTGTGTCTGGGCCTCGCTGTTGCTGGGATTCGCTTGGTGCCAGACAGGAGAGGTGGCTCCAACTCACGCCCTCCCTCATTTCAGGTTTGCAGGACTTAGGTTTATTGACAACGTTTCTCTTTTCTTTGCAGGTGCTCCCGGAGAAGGAGACCGACTACAGTGAGTGCCCATTCCAGACTTTCCCGTCCTCCTCCCGCCTGGGGTGGGGTTTCTGGTGGCATGCAGCTCTCGTTCAGACACATTGTTTAATCCTTTTTTCTAGGTGGGAGGGGGAGCTTTCTAAGTTGTTTGTCTATATAATATCCTGAGCCAGGGAGTTCCACAGGTTAACACACGGTGCAAAACCAGTGTTGGGGGTTAAACCTATTTAAAGGTCGAGACAACAATGCCTATTAACCCAGACGGTGAGCTCTTTGGGGGTGGGGAGGACGTACCCGTCCAAGACCCTGGGTATGTACTCGGGCGGCTAGCCCTTCCCGCTGCTCGTGCCCCTGTAGCTACACTGTTCGTAGCACACTAGGTCAATCAGAGCTCTCATGGGCATGTCTCCTTGAGCTGGAAGTTACACCGGGCAGCTCAAAGTATCGACAGGCCCCATGTGTGCCCGCAGGGCATGGCACGGTGAGGCCTGACCGGGGTCTTCGAGGGCGACGGCAATAGAAATAACAAACAGAACAACAATTCTTCTTTTCTTTCACGGACGGTTCAGCCGAGTTTACGGGCCCACCCCGGAAGCCTCCAAGGCTGGGAGCTCAGGTATGTGGTGAAAACGAACCAGGCTGGGTTTCTCCCTCCCGGCCTGCATCTGTCCCTCCTCTTCCACTTTGAAACCATCCCCAGCCCTGCACTGGACTCTAGCTACTCAGGGAGGGAGGGATGGCCCGTGGTCACTACACTCTGCCCAGTGTCTCCTTAGTACGTACCTGAGCCTGAGTGGGGGGCAGCGATTAGAGCTCCGATGCTACGCCCCCATGCCCTGTTTTGGCAATGGAAGCACTGACCCTCTGCCCACCTGTTGGTGGGTCTGCACGCGCCATGATGCTACCAGCTGCCTGGCCGATAGGCGGGGGGTCCACCCCGGGGCAGCTGAACCCACCCCATGTGGGCGCAGAAGGGCCTGCGTCGGGCGCGGCTGCTGTCCTTTCTCCTCTGAAGCCTTTGGGGAGCCGGCCCTGCGGGCAAGCCGATCACATTTCCTCTCCTGGTCTCTGGGCAGCCGATCCAGCCGGCCCCCACCGCCAACCTGGACCGGACGGACGACACGGTGTACAGTAACGTCATGGAGCTGGTGAAGGCGGTGCTGCAGCTCAAGAACGAGATCTGCCAGCTGCCCCCAGAGGGGTACATCATTGTGGTGAAGGTAAAGCACCCAGGGTGTGGGAGGGGGGAGGCACCCAAGGCTGCCTCCTGGGAAGACTGACAAGGACTAAGACAGATCCTAGACTCAGAGATCCTAAAGCCAGAAGGGACCATTGTGATCATCTAGTCTGATCTGCTGTATAATACAGGCCAGAAACCTGCCCTACAGTAATTCCTAGAGCAGAGCTTGTAGAAAAACAGCCAGTCTTGATTTAAACATTGCCGGTGATGGAGAATCCACCACCACCCTTGGGACACTGCTCCAGTGGTTAATTACTCTCATTAGTACAAACTGACACCTCGTTTCCAATCAGAATTTGTCTAGTTTCAGCTTCCAGCCATTGGATCATGTTAGACCTTTCTCTGCTCATGTCATATTTCCCAAGGTGCACCTCTCCCCAGTGGTGGCCTTGATCCAAGAGCGGGGAACATTTCCCAAGATGCACCTCTCCCCAGTGGTGGCCTTGAGCCAAGAGCGGGGAACATTTCCCAAGATGCACCTCTCCCCGGTGGTGGCCTTGAGCCAAGAGCGGGGAACACATCCCAAGATGCACCTCTCCCCGGTGGTGGCCTTGAGCCAAGAGCGGGGAACATTTCCCAAGATGCACCTCTCCCCGGTGGTGGCCTTGAGCCAAGAGCGGGGAACATTTCCCAAGATGCACCTCTCCCCAGTGGTGGCCTTGACCCAAGAGCGGGGAACATTTCCCAAGATGCACCTCTCCCCAGTGGTGGCCTTGACCCAAGAGCGGGGAACACGTCCCAAGATGCACCTCTCCCCAGTGGTGGCCTTGACCCAAGAGCGGGGAACATTTCCCAAGATGCACCTCTCCCCGGTGGTGGCCTTGACCCAAGAGCGGGGAACATTTCCCAAGATGCACCTCTCCCCGGTGGTGGCCTTGACCCAAGAGCGGGGAACATTTCCCAGAGTGCATCTCTCTGCAGCAGCCCCCCTGAGCCAAGACAGGCTCAGGTCGTTACTAAGAACGAAGCCTTTCCCCCGAAGCGGGAGACGCCTCTCACGCTGCTTTTCCCCCTTCACAGAACGTGGGCCTGTCCCTTCGGAAGCTGATCGGCAGCGTGGACGAGATCCTGCCAATGCTGCCCACGGCATCGCGCACAGAGGTAAGGGCTCCCGCGCCCCCTACTGCCAGGGGAGAGCCGTCGGGTGGGACACCCCCCGCCTTTGGGGTAATGGATGATCCCAGCACATGGTCTCTCCCCACCGCCAGCTCTCTTCCCGCATGTCCTGGGAGCAGATCCCAGTCTGCAGACGTTAGTGCTTTCTGGGCTCACACAGCACGAGGGACCTTCCCCACCTGCCCCCTGCCCAGAGGGGCCTTTGTTCTCTCAGGAGTCAGTCCCCTGTCCTCTACATCTACCAGCCAGGGCAACAATACAGGCCCGGCTCTAAAGAAACCGCACCCCAGTGACACCCACGAGGGCCTGCAAGGGCCCACACAGAGTTGATTAGAGAATTCCTTGAGCCGCTATTTATAAGTGCCAGGTGACAGCTCACCCCACATGGAGGGAGGCGGGTTTTTAATGTAGTTCCATCTTCCCTTGCAATGGTACAGCCGGCTCTGAATGTCCCGAAATCGTGAGTCAGGCCGCCCCAAGTCACGGGCTCAACAACAGCACACAGGGGTTCTTTTGATTTGACTTCTGCTCTCTGAGCCATAAGGAGGTGCATTTTCCAACTTTTTCTCCCGAAAAAGCTGAAAACGCAGTAATTTTTGTCAAGGGAAGTGGAGAGGCCTGGCCGATCACATGACTCGAGGAGCTGGGGCTTTAAGAAAATCCATCAGATATTGCAAGGCTCATGATTAAAATCGGGAGAGTTGGCCACATAATGTAGCAGCATTAGCCAGCAGTGAATCGGGTGGATTTCACTCTTCAAAGGGAGGGGATTGCAAACCGAAGGCCTGGTTGATGGAGAGGGCATTAGATTTCAGTCTGGCATCAGGGTCAGGACCAATGATAAATCCAAGGATGCAGCTTCAACAGGGAGCCCCTGCATTTTGCTGGTAAATTCCCCCATGCATCTTCCCCCAGCAACGCAGGGTGGAGAAGAGACAGGGCTCAGGTGTAATGAATGTAAAGATGATTCTTGACTGAGGCTGTTTGCCATACACAGACCCTGTGGTTGTCTCTCACTCTCAGCGTGACTTGCGTAGGCTTTGTTGCTTAATGACATCACAGGGTCTTCCTAAATCCTGGCCTGGATGAAGCTGTCTTGGAAGGAACGACTGACCACGCACATAAACGAGTGTGCATATAACCGAGTAACTCCGTTAGCTGGCGGCAGCAGTAGGCTGTTATCCCCTATGTGGTCCGGCCACTAGAGGGCCTCCAGCTTTGGGAATGTCCTTCACGCTGTTCTTCCGCTGCTGCCTCTAACGCTCCCAGCCACCTGTGTGTGTTTTGCGTTGGCAGATCGAGGGCACCCAGAAACTGCTGAACAAGGACCTGGCCGAGCTGATCAACAAGATGCGCCTGGCGCAGCAGAACGCCGTCACCTCGCTGAGCGAGGAGTGCAAGCGCCAGATGCTGACGGCCTCCCACACCCTGGCCGTGGATGCCAAGAACCTGCTGGATGCCGTGGACCAGGCTAAGGTCCAAGCCAACCTGGTGAAGCTCGCTCTGGAGTGAGAGAGAGAGGGAGAGAGAGACACGCTGCTGGTGGAGATGGGAGAGGAATCTGCTCCAGAAGGCCCGGCTTTAAATATCTCCTCCAGCCTCGATGTTCCGCCCCCTGTCCCTGCAATCGCTCGTGTCTGGTATATTGTCATGTCAGTCTTCTGAGAACAGGGCGGAGACTCTCCTGGCTCCTCCCCTTTACAGGGCATGCTTGTTGGGAACTGGCTGTCTTCCTGTGTCCCATAGAATGTGCTGCTGGGGATGATTCTGTACACGCAAGACACTGGAGGGGTGGGGAGCGTGGGGTGGGGTGGGGATAGACAACTGGAATCACCCAGCCACCTACCAGGGAGCGTTCATATCAATTCTACTTCCATAGTACCCTCTGAGTTGACAGGAGACTGGTGAATGTTACAGGTGCAGGTGGCTTTTAGGTTCACTCTTCCCCTTGTTACATTGATAGGCATTGGGAGACTAGGGCGTTTGGATGTTGCTGGCTGAGACCCGGGTGTTAGACACCCGGCGCTCTGGAAATGTTCCACTGAGCCATGAAGAGACTGTTTATTTTCTTGTAGATTGTATAGAAGAGTTTATTTAATGACCGTGCGTGATCTGTGTGCATCTCTGGAACCTATCCGCTCACCCCCCTCCCCGTCTGCAGCTGGAATGCACCGATCCCAGAGCATGGACAGCGCCGAATTGTAGCCTTTGTTCTGACGTTTAAAAACACAAACCAACCCCGAGGACGGTATTTTTGATCTTTGCTTCTCTGTAAGATTCTGTGTGGAAAAAAACAACAACAACAAAGCAACAACGACGACGAAAATCTTTTTATTTGGTTTGTGGTTGAATTCAAAATTGTACGGTTTGGCTGTGGCCATTCAGTCCCATGAAGCTGTTTATTCTGGTTGAGATAAATGATGTACAAAGTTTGATTGTGCCTTTGCTTTTCTGTGGTGTGTGAGTTAGGGACTCTATTTGGCTAGGGGTGGGGCTCGCAAGATCCCTTGTGTTTCCCCTTCCTCTCAAATTGTGGCTGCAAAAGCTCTCGGGGTGCTAGACACAAGATCCAGGGTATTCTTTACGGGCAGGCATCAAAGGCCCTGGAGCATGAGGGTTATTTGACGCTCGAGGCTCAGCCTGGGCTGGACATCTCCGAGGTTTTCTTGCGGTGTTTCTCTTGCTCAGGCGGACCATGCTGTGAGGACAGGCCAGCTGGGACTTGAAGTCCGAGGGCTCATGAAAACGGAGAACGCTCCAGTAACAAAATGGCTAAATGGGAGGCCAGTTACAGCCGCTGCAGGGTTTGCTTCTTGTAGTGACATCACTGGTGCAAAACATTCTGTTTGATACCCCCCCACTTCTCTACATAGCCATTCACACACTCCTATATACCCATCCACGCATCCCCCTCCATCCTTACAAAGCTACACCTGAGTGTAAACACATTCAAACCCAGACCCACGTACCCTCTCCCTGGCATTCCACACAGACGCGGCTACACACACATCTTTATACTCCTGTCCGGACACACAAATGCCCACCCACGGACTCCTGTATGCCATACGGCCCTGCCAGTACAAATGCTAAAGCCTGTGTTTGAAAAATGTATTCCAGCTCGCTATTCCGCTCCTGTGCCCAAGGCTCCATTTCGCCGATCACTCTGCACCCTGTTCCGTTCATTCCAAGCGTCCCGGATGAAAATGGCCTCAGGCACTTCTCCTCGCTAGTGTGGCCCCCAGGGCCATCCCGCATGGCAGCAAGAGCAGGTGCGTGTTAGAAAGCTGTTGTTTGTGAGGGTCCTTTATACGTACGTGGCCGGGCCGGATCGACTGCAAGCCGAAACAATCAGGTTGGAATGAGGGGGAGGGGGGCGCGTTTATGGGTGACGATCCAACCTCCCTGGAAGATAATACCGAACATCTCTGGGAGGTCACCTTGGTGTTAGAGAGGCATGGATTCTTAAGGCCTGACGGGGCCATAATTACTTATTACGTGTATCACTGTGGGAACCCCAGGACCTAATTGTGCGAGGTGCTGTCCAAACACAGAACCCTAGTCGATGTCTTGCAGAACTCAGGTGCAGTGTTTGCATTCCAAAATCATATCCCTGCCCCCAATACTGAGATCGGTTTAACCCTCATGAGATTTTTTTTTTAAAGATAATAAACGGGGAGGATTCTTTTTCTTTGCCTTCAGGTTGCACTTGCTTCACAATTTCAAGCTCTCTAGGAGGGCTGGAAACGTCCTTTAGTTTTGAAAAGAAAGCTGGGCCTCTCGTACAGCCTCTTGTGTCCAGCTGGGGATTAAATTGAACATCAAATACCCCAATCGCTGGCAACACTGAGAATTCAAGTCCTTCCTGCATCCAGCCCATATCTTATAGTCAGGGCCGGCTCCAGGCACCAGCTTTCCAAGCTGGTGCTTGGGGCGGCATCGAGAATGGGGCGGCAGTCCGAGTCCCGTGGCGGCAAGTTGGCGGCACGTCCGCCGCTCTTCCCGCCGCCAAATTGCCGCTGTGGGACTCGGACTGCCGGCGTCGGGGGCCCTGCAACGTCTGCCTGCGTCAGGGGCGGGGCCCCAGCGGAGGGGCTTCGGCGGCATTTCATCGGAGGGGCTCCTGAATCCTGGTTTCCCCCAGGCCCCCTGAATCCTCTGGGTGGCCCTGCCATTCTTGCCCGCCACGGCAGCAATTTGGCGGCGACTGCTTGGGGTGGCAAAATTGATAGAGCCGCTCCTGCTTACAGTTGGGCTAGAATGTAGCTATATATATATATACTATATATATATATTTAAAAACAAACAAAAAAAAAAACAGACATCCAAATTTAAGGTCCTGTTGTTTATACATCCACAACCAGGCCTTCCCTGGGATTGGAAGCTTGGACCCTCAGCACCACAAGCCAGAATCATGCCACTCGGTCACCACACTAATGCCTGCCTAGTGATTATCCCTTCTACAGTGAAACAAGGCCCTGGGCAGAGGCCTAGCCATGAGTCCTACTTCCACCGGGTGCACTAGCCCTGACACATGTCAATCAATGACCCTGCCAGCCGCAAGGATAAAATCATAGAATCCTAGAATCATAGAATCTCAGGGTTGGAAGGGACCTCAGGAGGTCATCTAGTCCAACCCCCTGCTCAAAGCAGGACCAACCCCAACTAGATCATCCCAGCCAGGGCTTTGTCAAGCCTGACCTTAAAAACCTCTAAGGAAGGAGATTCCACCACCTCCCTAGGTAACCCATTCCAGTGCTTCACCACCCTACTAGTGAAAAAGTTTTTCCTAATATCCAACCTAAACCTCCCCGTCTGCAACTTGAGACCATTACTCCTTGTTCTGTCATCTTCTACCACTGAGAACAGTCTAGATCCATCCTCTTTGGAAGCCCCTTTTAGGTAGTTGAAAGCAGCTATCAAATCCCCCCTCACTCTTCTCTTCTGCAGGCTAAACAATCCCAGTTCCCTCAGCCTCTCCTCATAAGTCATGTGCTCCAGCCCCCTAATCATTTTCGTTGCCCTCCGTTGGACTCTTTCCAATTTATCCACATCCTTCTTGTAGTGTGGGGGCCAAAACTGGACACACTACTCCAAATGAGGCCTCACCAGTGCCGAATAGAGGGGAATAATCACGTCCCTCGATCTGCTGGAAATGCCCCTACTTATACAACCCAAAATGCCATTAGCCTTCTTGGCAACAAGGGCACACTGTTGACTCATATTCAGCTTTTCGTCCACCGTAACCCCTAGGTCCTTTTCTGCAGAACTGCTGCCCAGCCATTCGGTCCCTAGTCTGTAGCAGTGCATGGGATTCTTCCGTCCTAAGTGCAGGACTCTGCACTTGTCCTTGCTGAACCTCAGAGAAGCTTTCTTTGATTTTTTCTCTGGTGCTTCCAAAAAGGCAGGAAATGATGTTTGCCTTCTCTCCTGTGTTACTGGGCGTCAGGGTACTGTTTTGAACAGCTCCGCGGGAGCTGAGCTGACTTGGGCCAGGCAGAACTTTAGTTTGACTTTATGTCCAAGTTGGCTGGCTAGATTGGGGGAGCTGGGATGCCCGGGTTCCAGGCGTGGCTCTGATGCTACCTGGTTGGGGTGCTAGGCTGGGCCGTTAAAGACCAGAATGTGAGTCCTTGCGCTGGCAGAAGACTTCCTGTGTGATCTCAGTGAATTGCCCCGCTCGCTCTGTGCCTCAGTTTCCTCCTAGAAAATGGCCAGAAAGCCTGCTGGGTTTGTGCTCACAATTCATTAACGTCTGCAGTAAGGCTGGTTGAGTATTTTCCGTGGAGAAACGTCAAACGACATTTAAATTGTTCATTTCAGTTGAACATTTTCGGAGGGTTTTTTTTATGAAATGAATCAAAATGAAAGATTTGGGGCAGGTTTTAATAGAAAACCTTTTGTTTTTCATTTTTTTTTCTCCCCGGAAAAATGTAGGTGGGAAAGGGGGCGGGGACCCAAAAAAGCAAACAAACACATTTTTGATGTGAAAACAAAAAAATCTTTGTTGTGATTAGTTTCAGCAACATTTTTTGAATATTCGCCACCCCCCCCAAAAAATGTTTGTTTGCTTTGAAAAGAACTTTCTACCAGCTCTCACCTGCTATGGGCGTTCCAGGCGGAACACAGCTGAAAGTGGCGACTAGCCCTTGGGCCAGCCCTGAGTACTGGAGGGAATTTCACCCTGGGCTAGCTGGCCCGGCTGAGGGGGTAGCTGCTGCTTTCCCTTCAGCCTGGAAGCGCCCGCTTTGCAATGAGGACACAGGCTCAGCCACCTCGGTGCTGATAGTCCTCCAGTGCCTTCCCACAATTCCCTGTGTGCGCAGAGGACGAACAAGTTCTCTCCCGGCTCCATGGGGAAGAATCGTAGGGTACGTCTACACTACCTGCCGGATCAGCGGGGATCGATTTATCGTGTCGAGTGTAGATGCGATAAATCGATCCCCGATCGCTCTGCTGTCGACTCCTGTACTCCACCGCGGCGAGAGGCGGAAGCGGAGTCGACGGGGGAGCAGCGGCCGTCGACCCCGCGCCGTGAGGTTGCCGAGGTAAGTCGACCTAAGATGCGTCGACTTCAGCTACGCTATTCTTGTAGCTGAAGTTGCGTGTCTTAGGTCGATCCCCCCCAGTGTAGACCAGGGCGTAGAGCAACTCAGCTGACGGCAGCACAAAGAACCATGGGACGTGCCCCCAGAAGTCCTCACCCCACATGCGGAGCGCAGCACAAGTGAGGACAGAGGAACAGCTTTGCAATGAGGCTGCTCCCACCTGGGCTAGGCTGACCCGGTGCCAAACACCCGAATTAACTCCTGGGATGCTTATGTCATGGTTCCCCTCTGGGGATTGACCTGAGGACCCAGCTAAAAGCATGAGCTGCTATAGTTAAATCTTCCCAGCTGCAGGCTACAGACGGGGACCTCTAATACACCCTGACCAGTGGGTTACGTTCGCACCTGGGGGATAAATTGGACTCAGTAACTGTGTGTGGCTGGGAGGAACAGTATGAAATGAACCTTGTCACCAAGCCAACATGAGCAACATGTTCCCATCTTAGGGGGCTCACCTGCTGCCTTGCTAGGTAGCTCCGGGCATATTAATTTCAACCGCAGCACACCCCGCGTGGTTCCGTTCTGATCCGCTTAGTTTGAAGCAGTTTCCGTGACTCAAGAAAAAATCTTGTTGGGGTTTCACTGTAGGGTTCCCCCTCCCCAGCCCCCCGGCCCTGTTCGCTTGTTGGTACAAACCAGACGCGTGGGAGCATCTACACGGCTGGAGCTGGGCCCAGCTGACGTGGGGCTTCGGCACTGGCGCTGTGCTGGTACTAACCGGGACGAGCGAGAGTTCAAATGGGGTCGTGGCTTGACAATGTTCCTCCAGTGTGGACAAGCCCAAGGTGGCGCCACAGAGCCAGCAGTCAGGGTGGGTTAGTTTGTCCCCTCCCGAGCCCTGGGCGCAGCTCTGGGAGCAGGACCACCTTCAGTGCAGGGCACAGACCCTATATCATCCCAGCCAGGAAAGGAGGGAGAAAGAGGCCGAGGGTCCCCAGCAAACAGACAATGATAAACATCCAGAGGAATATCCGGTCTATTACCATAGCGACGTACTTCCAGTCCTCCTTCACCTGCAGGCAGACAAGAGTCAGAGTGAGATGCAGGGCCCGAGAGCAGCATGGGGTCACGGGAGGCCCCGGCAGAGAGGCTGTTGATGAGCGAGAGGCTGGCCATGCAGGTGTAGCCTGTGGCTGGACTCGGGAGCTGGGGTGGGCCGGAAAGGGGTTTTCCAGCCCATAAGAAGTTTTGAGATTTTGACATTTTTTTCCCGTCTCAAATCACGACAAAAAGTTAAAAAAAAATCTCAAACTCTTCCCAAACAAACTGAAAAACCCCGAACAAACTCAGCTCTGGTTCAGGTCTCTCGCAACGTTCTATAAGTAGGGTGTGAATGAGCGCTCCCCTGACATCTAGTGATGAGCTGGGGAAGAGGACTTGAGGAGCCACCTTAGGGTGTGTCTATACTACCCGCCGGATCGGTGGGCAGCGATCGATCCAGCGGGAGTCGATTTATCGTGTCTAGTCTAGATGCGATAAATCGACCCCCGAGCGCCCTCCCATCGACTCCGGTGCTCCACCGCTGCGAGAGGTGCAGGCGGAGTCGACGGGGGAGCGGCAGCAGTCGACTCACCACAGTGAAGACGCCGTGGTGAGTAGGTCTAAGTATGTCGACTTCAGCTACGTTATTCCCCTAGGGGTACAGGGAGGGGAGGGATAGCTCAGTGGTTTGAGCATTTGCCTGCTAAACCCACGGTTGTGAGTTCAGTCCTTGAGGGGGCCATTTAGGGATCTGGGGCAAAAATTGGGGATTGGTCCCGCTTTTGAGCAGAGGATTGGACTAGATGACCTCCTAAGGTCCCTTCCAACCCTGAGATTCTATGATTCTATGTTGGGGCTGCTTGGCCCAAATGATCACTTTGGGCTGGTGTGGGATCCCCAGTCACTTTGTTATGGGGGCAGGGGTACTAAATGGTTGTTGTCCTTGTAGTATGGACCAGGAGCAGCAGAACTGTGCTTGGCCCACCCTGATTGACGGACTCCCCCTCAACTAAGCTGCACTTGCTAGGCAGGGGATGGGGGTGCCAAAGCCCAGTGAGGTGAGAGAGGGTGGGGATAGGTAGTTGTGCTTGGTGGTGTGGGTCTGTCCAAGGATCCTAGGCACCCTCTGACCCGTTCGCTCTCCATTGTGTAGTAACGGAGCTGGCAAAGACTGAACTGAAAGTCCTATTGTGTGCTAATAGAGCTGAAATCACTGGTCACCCGGCCTAGCCATTAGACCTGCTTTGAGACGGGGTCTGTGATGCAAGAAAGCGCCCAGTGTGCATTAACAGTGAGGTTCCCCTGGTCCCAGCTGAGATCACTGCAAGCTGTGATAAGGAGTGGGACCTCAGGACAGCAGAGCAGGGTGGCTGGCCGAGTGTGAGCCTGGACAGCAGAGGGAGCCGGGTGCCCCCCTATCCAGGGTGGGAGGTGAACTCCCACAGAGGCACCTCTGAACTCTGGGTCTTCCCTGACCAAGGACACCTGTGAGCGGGGTGTGGCGGAGGGAGAAAGGAGGGGCACGGTAAAGGAATGTTTGGTCATAGAACTCACAAATCTGAGGCAAAAGACACTGCCCCATGTATGCTGGGGTTGGTGTTTTGCTCACGGTTTTATGTCTAGGAATCCTGCTTGTGGCGTTTTCCCAAGTTAATGTCGGGTGACTTCCCTCCTTTCATTAAAAGTGTCTTTTCGACACTCAGACTCTGTGCTTGCGAGAGGGGAAGTATCGCCTCTCAGAGGCGCCCACGGGTGGCGTGTAATTGTCCCAGGTCACTGGGCGGGGGCTCGAGCCGGTTCTGTGTTGTATTGTTGAACGGGAACCCCTAGATATTGAAGCTGGCCCCGGTTGCTGCTGACTACAACTGGCAGAAGGGTTCTAGTTATTCCAAGTTTTATTCCGTTTTTAGTCTGACTTTACTCGCATTTCTAAAGAAAAAGTCGTTTCGACGCAAACGTTCCAGTTCGTAAATGTCCAAGTGGGACATTTGGACAGGACTGAAACTGCTTTTCCCCCAAATGGTCCAAGTCGGAAGCTTTGTCAGCACCGACCTGGTTACATGTTGTGATGAATTGGCACTGGGGGAGAGGGGGAGGAGGCTGGTTTGTGAAAAAAGTCCCGCTCTCCTTGGAAGCCGTTAAATTCCTGTCCCGACTACAGGATACTTGGGCAAGTCAGCTCGTCTCTCTCCCTGTGCCTTAGTTCCCTGGAGCTAACCACCTCCCCTGCATCTTAGGAGAGGATAAATACCCCAGCGGGTCTTCAGCATACACTGGAGGAAGCTGTGTGAGAACAGAGCAACGAGACCAGACAATACTCCCCTCCTAAGACCACTGTTCAGGGGGCAACCGAGCCTTACGTCTGCCCAGCCGGCTGGAAATGCAGCAGCAACGACCGAGGCCCTGCAGAATTGGTCTACCCAGGCCACACGTTGCTTTAATCCAGTGCTGAGAAGACCCAAGCTAGGTGTGTGTGTCCCTCACGGCAGAGCTCGGCATGGCTGTCTGCTAATTCAGAATCTCTCAGGGCACAATGACCCGCAAGGAGAGTAAATGCCGTTCAAGCCGTGGTCCGGGGGCTCTGCTTTGCAGCTGACGGCAAATGCTTGTCCCGCCCCCCGGTGTTTGGGCCTCAATGGAGTCCCAGCAGTGAATGAATTTGGCCCATTGCATTTGACCAATCACACGCCCCGTTACTGCACAGGCCTCGCCCGTCAGCCAGTCGCTGGCCTGGGAATAGTCAATTCGTTTTTAGCCCCACCTAGGGTGACCAGACAGCCAGTGTGAAAAATCGGGATGGGGGTGGGGGTAATAGGAGCCTATATAAGCAAAAGACCCAAAAATCGGGACTGTCCCTATAAAATCAGGACATCTGGTCACCCTAGCCCCACCTCTTCCTAGCTCTCCCCTGATCCCTGGCAAGGAGACAACCGACCAAGAGGTCATGGAACAGCCGCCGACAACGACTGTGGGTGACCGCAGCGCTGGCTGGACAGCTGGGGGCATCGAGGCAGGGGCAGCAAGCGGAGCAAGCCCCCTTCACCCTGCCCGAGCGACGGGCCTCCCCCCAGCCCCGGGTCCTGGACCCCGCTGGGGCGAGAGGAGGACAGCCAGTTCCCCAGGCCCATCCCTGCCTGGTCCTCTCTGCTGTGACTGCTCCTCAGGGTGGCAATGCAGGGAGTGCCTCTCTGCTGGGAGCTAGCCCCCTCACGCCACGCGGGCCCCTGAATAGCCATCAGATGGTGGCGCCTGAAATGGGCCAGGCTCCAACCGATGGCTAGAGTGGGGAACGGCCCAAGGTGCCAGGGCCCAGCCCTACCGAGCCAGCAGGGCGCAGACTCACCGAGAAATCCGCGTCCTCGGCCCGCAGGTGGTCTGCGATGTAGTGCACCCCCTCCAAGGCCTTCAGGATCCTGGGGGACAGCAGCAGGTCGGGATCCGACCCCAAGCTGTCCCCTTTGGCAGGTGGCCGCTGTGCCCGGGCCTCCCGGCCCCTGCCCAGGTGGCGGCTGTAGCGGTACTGGACGTTGTGTTTGTGGGAGCCTGTCTGGAGGGGTGCGCGTCTGGGGTGCCTCCGCTCCTCTTCCTCCTCCTCCTCCTCCCATGTGTCATCGACGTCCGTTTCCAGCCAGCCCCTGGAGGTGCTGAGCCTGACGCCGGGCGGGTCGTACTCCCCGATCAGCCCCTCCCGGGGGGTTAGCACCGGAGGCCGCCTCATGAAAAGCCAGCGGGGGATGAGGTCCAGGAAGGCAGCGCGCACCCAGCGGGGCATCTTGTGGGTGCTGGGCGAGCGGTGGTGGACGTTGAGGACGAAGACGGTGATGACGATGGAGAGGGTGACGAAGATCATGGTGAAGAGGAGGTACTCGCCGATCAGGGGGATGACCAGCGATGTGGACGGGATGATCTCGGTGATGAGCAGCAGGAAGACGGTGAGGGAGAGCAGCACGGAGATGCAGAGGGTGATCTTCTCCCCGCAGTCAGAGGGCAGGTAGAAGACCAGCACGGTCAGGCAGGAGATGAGCAGGCAGGGGATGATGAGGTTGATGGTGTAGAAGAGGGGCAAGCGCCGGATGATGAAGCAGTAGGTGATGTCGGGGTAGATCTCCGTGCAGCAGTCGTACTTCTTGGTGTTGTAGGTGCCCACGGCATTGACGATGGCCCACTCCCCGCTCTCCCAGTAGTCTTTCAGGTCCACGTCGCGCTCCATGCTCTCCAGGTCGATCTTGGCCTTGTCGTACGTCCACGAGCCGAACTTCATCTTGCAGTTCTGCTGGTCAAAGGGGAAGAAGGTCACGTCGATGCTGCACGAGCTCTTGTAGATGGCCGGCGGCACCCACTTCACCTTGCCGTTGGAGAAGAGGTGGGCTTTGGTCATGTGCGTCACCGCGAACTCCCCGTCGGCGCTGCAGGACAGAGGAGCAGGGGTCAGAGTGGTGAGAGTCTCAGAAAAAGTGTGTGTGGGCGGGGGAGGCAAGGCCAAGGCCAAATCCACCAGGAGCGGTCAAAGGGGAGAAAGGGCTTGTGATTAGCTCGGCTCTGGGACTCCAAAGATCTCCGCTTGAGTTCCTGGCCCTGCTACAGACCCCCTGTGCAAATCACTCCACCCCATGCGGCCAGCCAGTGCCAATGCACCACTTATGTCCCAAGTGCAAGGGGTAAAGTAGTGCTTGGGCATCTGCACGGGGGTGAATGTCACCCCTAAATCTTCCGGGTCGCAGTTTCCCCATCTGCAAAATGGGAGGATCGGGTCCTTGGGAGGAGCTGAGAGGTGTGACAAGGGGGACACGTAAGTGCCTAGGTGGGTAGATACAGAGGGGCTCAGTGACCCAACACAACCCCGTGGCAGATGCTCAAATGCTGTGGTGATGAGCATGGCTGGATGGACAGATCAGACAGAAGTTGGTGGGGCTGCCCCAGAGCCGGAGATCAGGCCTGGGGGTGTCTCGAGATGTCTCTGCAGCCGAGTGCAGCAAGGTTCCTGTCTGGATGCCAAGGGAGAACGCTGAGTGTGCGGCACGAAACCCTGCGCACTCATGGCCGGGCCTGGGTCCGATGAAGACCCAGTCTGTCAAGGCAGCTGATCGTGAAATGACACACGGGAGGTTTGGAACCCGGCTCCGACCCAACTCCCCAGGGGGCGGTTGCTCTGTCACTGAATCTGTTAATGAGGCCGGACGTTAATTTAAAAACAAGCCCTTCCCGGGTCGAGAATAACATTTCCCTTAGTGACCGAGACGTGCCAGCAGGTGGCACCAAGACACACATTTCAGCTGGAAGCATGAGCGGGAACATGCTGTAGTGAAGCGTAGGGCCCTGCCTGGTGGAAATCGCATGGGAGACTGGGCTGTAACGTATGGGAAGGGGATTCGCTGCTCAGGCTGCTGGACACAGACAGACCATGTGGTTCACTCTGGCTCCCTGCTACCATGCACCCGATTCTGCTCCCAGTCACACCAGTGTAAACCCATGGACTTCAGTGGAGTGACTCCTGATTTCAATCGGTGCAACAGCAAGTGGGATCAGGACCGGCGTCTCCACAAGGCCCGGCCTGGAGGCGGCAGGCATGGAATGGATTTCTGCCAGCCGTATACTGCCCAATGTAACCCCTAGGCCTCCTCCCCATCCCTAAGGTCTTTGCCTTGCCGTACCTGTGCAGTGGCGCCACCTACTTGTTATACAGCACAATGTCAGGGATCCAGATCATCTCCGAGGGCACCCGGATGGAGGTGACGTTGTCAAAGTCCACCGGGTTCCAGCGCAGCTTGTAGTCACTCCACTCCTGGGGGAGGAAAGAGCAAGAACGGTTTGAGATGGATGTGCTGCCCAGCGAGGGCCGGGGATCCAGCCGTCAGAGGGAGCGGGGCCACCATTGCTGTACAGTGTCCTCTTGTAACAAGCTCATCATGGGTCCCCTCGGATGTTTTTACTGCCCGAAGCCTGAGCCCCTCCTACATGAGCTAAAGGGGTCCTGGGTCACTGCTCGGCTCAAAGAGGTTCCTCCTGAGCTGATTTTCTCTTTTCAAACACGTCTTCATCATTATTAGGCACTTTGCTAAAGTGCCCATCCCCACGGCATCTGGGCGCTGGTGGGAATTCAGTGCTGGTGAAAGGTCCGAGGCTGCAGTCCTGCCAAGTGAAGGTCTCTCCGTATAGGGCAGGTCTAGCACAGGCTGTACCGCCATCAGCTCCCAATGGACGGTCCCAGCAACATGCTTTAAATCCTGCACTAGCGGAGCCGCTTCAGAGACCTCTCACTGGGGTCCATTCAGTGCCCATCCCCGGGGACTTGGGCTGAGACCCACCAAGCCAGTTCACAAAGTCTGAGCAGCTATGAGACGGGAACAGCTTCCAGACACTTCTCACATGGGTAAAGTCACCATGCACCACTGCCAAGCCCCTAGGCCATCCTATCTCTTGGGTTTCACCCAGATCAGGGGGACGAGGCTGAAATCCAGCATCAAAGGCTCTTCTCGTGAGGTTTCTGACCCCAAGAAGTGTGGCTAGACTAGAGCCGCCAGGCTGGTCGGGACTTCTCGGAACCAAACTCCTAAGCCCCGGGAGCTTCCTCGTGACTTGGGAAACCCACCTCTCCTCCCAGCACCCCTCTGGGAAATGATCCCTCACCTGTTTCAGCCAGACGTTTGTGGTCATCATTTGGTTCTTCTCATCCTGTTAGGGGCATGGTGGGATGGGGAGAAAGGAGCGAGGAGAAGAGTTTGTTTGATCATAATGGAGAAAACCAACGTCAGACCTAAAACCAGCTGCTTCCACTGGGCCAGCTCAGTGCAAGACCCAAATGTTACCTTTCCCACCCTCCTCCAGAGCTCGGATACTGGTAGGAATGAATGCCAGCTATGGAGAGAGGGAGATTTTATCTCCTTTAGGTGTGTGGCCACTAGATGGCATTGGGGTGCCACTAGTAGTTACAAAGTATGGGCATTACATAAAAAGGGTCACACTGGGTCAGACCAAAGGTCCATCTAGCCCAGTATCCTGTCTACCGACAGTGGCCAATACCAGGGGCCCCAGAGGGAATGAACAGAACAGGGAATCATCAAGTGATCCATCCCTTGTTGTCCACTCCCAGCTTCTGGCAAACACAGGCTAGGAACACTTCAGAGCATGGGTTTGCATCCCTGCACCTCCGGGCTAATAGCCATCGATGGACCGATCCTCTATGAACTTATCTAGTTCTTCTTTGAACCCTGTTATAGTCTTGGCCTTCACAACATCCTCTGGCAGAGTTCCACAGGTTGACTGTGCATGGTGTGAAAAAGTACCTCCTTTTGTTTGTTTTAAACCTGCTGCCTATTAATTTCATCAGGTGATCCCTAGTTCTTGTGTTAAGAGACGTGCTAAATAACACTTCCTTTTTCACTTTCTCCACATTATTCATGGTTTTATAGACTTCTGACATATCCTCCTCAGCCGTCTCTTTTCCAGGATGAAAAGTCTGAGTCTTTTCAATCTCTCCTCATATAGAAGCTGTTCCATACCCCTAATCATTTTTGTTGCCCTTCTCTGCACCTTTTCCAATTATAATATATCTTTTGAAATGGAGCAGCCAGATCTGCATGCAGTATTCAAGATGTGAGCGTATCATGGATTTATGTAGTGAGATTATGATACTTTCTGTCTTATCTATTCCTTTCCTAATGGTTCCTGACACTGTTTGCTTTTTTGACTGTCACTGCACATTGAGAGTTTGTTTTCAGAGAATTATCGACGACGCCAAGATCTTTCTTGAGTGGTAACAGCTCATTTAGACCCCAGCATTTTGTGTGCATGGTTGGGATTCTGTTTTCCAAATCCATTACTGCGCATTTGTCAACATTGAATTTCATTTGCTATTTTGTTGCCCAGTCACCCGGTTTTGGGAGATCCCATTGAAACTCTTTGCAGTCTGCTTTGGATTGAACTATCTTGAGTAATTTTGCATTGTCTGCAAATTTTGCCATCTCATTTATCCCTTTTTCAAGGGGTGACAGTGCTTAAATATCGTGGTGATGAATGTGGGATGGGTAGATTTATAGCTAGATGGTGGAAAGACTATTCGAGAGTCGAGACTTCCCAGTGTAAGTTCTTAGACCTGACTGAGAGGCACTCAAATGCTTCAGCGAAAAAAGTGAGCAGCTTCCCAATGAAGTGACTCGCTCCCCACCAGGCTGAGGAGACTAGTGTTGCCGATATAAACCTGAGCTCCTGACCCCTTGTGGTTCTTGGAAAGATTTCATGGCACCTGATGGAAAAGGACTGAAGGTTAGCCCCAGGGACAATTTTTAATGAACCTCTGGAGCAATTTGGCAAGGGCTGGGGTGGGGGGAGAGGATTCTCCATCCCTGGGCATTTTAAAATCAAGACTGGATGTTTTTCTAGTTCAATCACAGCTATTGGTCAGTGAATTCAGGGACTTCTTCTGGCCTGCGTTCTGCTGGAGGGAGGACAAGATGATCACAGTGGTCCTTTTGGCCTTAAACATCTATTGAGCTGAATCACTTTCTGCTGCACATCTGGGGTAGAGGGCAACATCTGTTTAACAGCCACACAGCAACACCGGACAACAGTTTAGGACCGGAAGTAACGAAGAAAACCGTCGCCAGCTGGAACCGCAGGGGCAGTAGAGTTAAGTGGAAGATAATGACCCACGTTGGAATTTGTCCAGGGCACGGGACGAACAACCTATCTGTTCCCATCCTGTGAACACTTCATCAGTCATAATAAGCCAAGGTTGGCATGATGTGGTTGAGAACTGAGATCTTGTCTGGAAGACGGGATACTAAATAAAACCCATCCCAACACATTTTATTTTTGTCACTGTGTTTTCTTGGCTCTCCTTTTATAGACAAGAGGCAACATGTGGTCCCTTTCTATTAATTGCCGTTACATTTAAAGTACTTCTTGGCGGCCTGGCTCCTATTTTATCTTGCATCAGCCGACGCTGACTGGTTGTGCTAAACGTCCCTGGCCGAGCTCATTAATCTTCATGTCCAGAAAGCGAGAGAGAGAGAAATGACGTGACGAGCGGGCCAGAGGAATTGTTGCAGTGAACAGCTCAACGGTCCCTCTAGTTCAGCTTCGTGTCTCCAGCTGTGGCCAATTCTAGAGACTTTATTATTACTAAATATTGGGTTTAGAGAAGCACCGAGAGGCCTGGGTCCTTCCTGGACACAGTGTGACAGACGGTCTCTGCCTTTAAGGATAATAAATAATGATATGCTAATCTCCTAGAACTGGAAGGACCTTGAAAGGTCATCGAGTGCAGTCCCCTGCCTTCACTAGCAGGACCAAGTACTGTCCCCTGACAGATTTTTGCCCCAGATCCCTAAATGTCCCCCTCAAGGATTGAACTCACAACCCTGGGTTTAGCAGGCCAATGCTCAAACCACTGAGCTATCCCTCCCCACCTGGATACATCTATGCAGCCTGCAGCAAGTGCGTATCAAAGCCCAGGGCGACAGAGTGGGGCTCACACTAAAAATAGCTGTGTAGACACATGGCTCAAGCCAGAGTGCGAGCCCGAGCCTGAGTGTCTACTCAGCTCTTTTCCGCACCTGTGGGCTGAACCTGTTGAACCCGGCTCTGAGACTTGCACCTGTGGGCTGCTGCTCGCTGTGTAGATGCACCCAAAGAGTTTACGCCCTACATAAGCCAAGGCAGGCAAAGGAAGTATCATTGTTCCCATTCTACAGCTGGGGAAGTGAGGCACAAAGCAATAAACTGACTTGCCCAAAGTCCCACAGTGAGTGTATGGCAGAGCAAGGAAAAGGAGCCAGTGCTCCTGAACTGCAGTTCAGTGCCTTAATCCCAAGGATAAGAGGATAAAAGCTTTTACAGCCCTTAAATGTGCAATATACTACCCCGGGGTGGGGGGGAGTTCCTTCCTGACCCCAGCTGATGATGCACATGTGCCCTGAAGCATGAGGACTGATGCAGCCCTTGCTATGCTTAAGTTGCCCGCCGTAACCCCAGGTGCGAGTACAAATGTCCCACCCTTCTGTGAAGGGTTTTAGAAGCGGAATTAAGAGTCCGGCTTTGCATACTCATAGACTCATAGACTTTAAGGTCAGAAGGGACCATTATGATCATCTAGTCTGACCTCCTGCACAATGCAGGCCACAGAATCTCACCCACCCACTCCTGGAATAATCCTCTCACCTATGTCTCAGCTATTGAAGTCCTCAAATCATGGTTTAAAGACTTCAAGATGCAGAGAATCCTCCGGTAAGTGACCCGTGCCCCATGCTGCAGAGGAAGGCAAAAACCTCCAGGGACTCTGCCAATCTACCCTGGAGGAAAATTCCTTCCCGACCCCAAATATGGCGATCAGCTGAACCCTGAGCATGTGGGCAAGACTCACCAGCCAGACACCCAGGAAAAAGTTCTCTGTAGTAACTTCTAACATCCCATCATTGACCATTGGTCCTATTTACCACTGATGGCAATTAATTGACCTTTGACTAAGATCATGTTATCCCATCAAACCATCCCCTCCATAAACGTATCTAGCTTAATCTTGAAGCCAGTTAGGTCTTTTGCCCCCACTGCTTCCCTTGGAAGGCTGTTCCAGAACTTCACTCCTCTGATGGTTAGAAACCTTCGTCTAATTTCAAGTCTAAACTCCCTGATGGCCAGTTTATATCCATTTGTTCTTGTGTCCACATTGGTACTGAGCTGAAATAATTCCTCTCCCTCCCTGGTATTTATCCCTCTGATATATTTAAAGAGAGCAATCATATCTCCCCTCAGCCTTCTTTTGGTTAAGGTAAACAAACCAAGCTCCTTGAGTCTCCTTTCATAAGACAGGTTTTCCATTCCTCGGATCATCCTAGTGGCCCTTCTTTGTACCTGTTCCAGTTTGAATTCATCCTTCTTAAACATGGGAGACCAGAACTGCACACAGTATTCCAAATGAGGTCTTACCAATGCCTTGTATAACGGTACTAACACCTTATCTCTACTAGAAATACCTCGCCTAATGCATCCCAAGACCGCATTAGCTTTTTTCACGGCCACATCACATTGGCGACTCATAGTCATCCTGTGATCAACCAGGACTCCGAGGTCCTTCTCCTCTTCCGTTACTTCCAACTGATGCGTCCCCAGCTTATAACTAAAATTCTTGTTATTAATCCCTAAATGCATAACCTTACACTTCTCACTATTAAATTTCATCCTATTACTATTACTCCAGTTTACAAGGTCATCCAGATCTTCCTGTAGGATATCCCGATCCTTTTCTGAATTGGTAATACCTCCCAACATACCACGTCGATCAGCTGAGCGATGGACAGCCCAAATCTGACGATGACGACGTCGGAGATGTTGGGGACTGGCCGGGACCACCTGTTGTAGCTGGCGAACAGGTACTTGAAGAGGCGCTCCTCGGCGTGGGTGTGAGTCCGGTCCTGGATGGACACTGAACCAATGGGAGACAGAAAAAGCCATAAGGACGAGCTAGTTTGCTTTCGGCCTGGGTACTCCAGCACTTCCTCTAATGCTGGATTAATACAGATAGACTGTATGGGCCCAAGGTGTTAATATGAGCCTATCACTGTCCAACATTACACAGTGTTAAACGAGGTTCAGGGTCTGGTATTCAGAGACCTCAGCCTGCTTAGCTCTGTGGCAAACACATCATTAAACATCCTTTTAACCTTGTATTAAAGAGACAGAAAAGAATCAAAACATAGTTAAAGCATTTGGAATGTAAAGTATTAAATGAGGTTTTCATTTTAACCACATCCCTTGTTCCCTTTAGCTGGAGAGAGATTTTAGAAGGAACCCCCTTCCCCATGCCCCAGTCCAATAGTCTCTTAGCGGGTGTCACAGATGGCAATAACTGTCCTTTAGGGGAACAGAGAAGAGGTTAGTTGAGGTTGGTGGGTGCAGCTGTTATTGCTGGTGTTAAAGTCCGATCCGATTTCCTAGAAGACAAAACAAGACAAACGGACACAAGAGAGGAAAAAAAAGAGCAGCAAAGATAGAAAATGCAGCGTGATAGACTCATCGATTCATAGACTTTAAGGGAAGAAGGGACCATCATGGTCAGCCAGTCTGACCTCCTGCACATTGCAGGCCACAGACCCTCCCCCACCCACTCCTGTGATCGACCCAGAACCTCTGGCTGAGTTACTGAAATCCTCAAATCATGATTTAAAGTCTTCAAGTTACAGAGAATCCCCCATTTGCACTAGTTCAAACCTGTAAGTCACCCGTGCCCCATGCTGCAGAGGAAGGCAGAAAAAAACCCCCAGGTCTCTGCCAATCTGGGGGAAAATTCCTTCCTGACCCCAAATATGGTGATCAGTTAGACTGAGCAAGACCCAGCACCAGACACCTGGGAAAGAATTCTCTGTAGTAACTCAGAGCCCTCCCCATCGAGTGTCCCACCACCGGCCCGTTGACACCTCTCAACTGTCCTGTTGACTCTCACTTGCAGTCTCTCTGCAGGACCAACGCAGAAGCACATGGTTTTATCTGCCACCCTGAGACCTGGCAAACGTGTCCCAGCATCAGGCTGGTTTGGGCACTGCTTTTAGCTGCCTCTTCCTGATCACCGGCTTACAGCAGTGTTGCAAAATATGCAAAATATGCAAATAAGCCAGACTTTTCGAGACAGAAGGAAAAAAGAGAGAGGAATCAAAAGCAATACGTGTGGGGGGAGGGGGGTGACAGTGTCATCATGGCCTAGGTGGTATTTGGGATTTAGCCACGGCCGGGGGAGGTGGCAAAGTCATCTGGGTCCCTCTCTCTGGCCCGGCCTGGTCAGGATTCGGATGAGGAAGGTCTGGGGTCCGAGGAGATGGTGGGGGTGGCAGCCATGATGGTGATGCTCACTCCAGTAGCCGATTTTTCTCCCCAAAGTCTCTCTCTTTACGCATCCACCAAGGGAGTGGTGGGTGCAGTAGCCAGACCCCTCGTCGTTTTGTCCACCAATGACGCCTATTTTCTGGCACACCGGTTTTGGGTCACTGATTTCCAGTTTCACATGTCTCATGTTTACCAGCCAGGATCTTACCACGGTCCTTGCGCTGTACTGTACCGGGGGCCTTTTACTTTCGACTGATTCAGCCTCTTGGTCTTGCTTTTGACCCCTTTCCTATCAACATTTGCTACTCCACAGGATTTGCTATCATGACGTCTGATGGACTCACACCACACTTGCTTTTCCTAGCTGCGCTCGCCATTAGGGAACGTTTGTAGGCCCGGTTATCGCCCATAGGACGGCAATGGAATCCGCACTGCAGGGCCAGGGAACCGCCATAGGGGTGGATTTTAAGGCTACATTCTAGTACTCTGCTTAGGCCTGAACGTGGGCACCCAGAACCGCTCTGGAGATCGATGGGATTTGGCGCTGTGGACCAACGGAGCAAATCAAAGCAGACGCCATCTCCCAGCATGGGGCTAGATTCCCTGCAGCTGGGCCCATCTGAGGAGGGGCAGCTGCATACCAGGTGCGTTAGACCAGCCTGAATTCACACCAGCTGATCCTGGCAGCAGAGGTTCTCCAAGCCCCACCCACTTTCCCCCAGCCATGCCCCCTGCAGCAGCTGCCCGGATGGGAGAGAGAGGAGGGGAGCCCCCTTTAGCAGCTCTGTTAGGGAACCTTCTGTGGCTGGACCAGGTGACTCTAGGGCAGGGGGATCTGGCCCAATGGGTGCTAAGGGGCTTGCTGGATCCAGGAACCAGGAATGTTACTTGCCATATTAGCCAGTGGGTGAGGTAATCTCTTTTATTGCAGTAGTTCTCACCTTTTTTCATTGGCAGAGCCCTAAAAAATGTCGAATAGGGGTGCGAGTCCCTTACCTGATGGGAGCAGGATGAAGCACCACACGGCCAGGTTCCTAAGAGGCGGGAATGCGCTGGCGAATCGATCCATGATCCGGGAGGCCGGCACCACCGCTCCCCAGCCCGGCCCCTTACACTGATCCTCCCACAGGCAGCAATCCCCAGCACAGCAGCTTTCATTGGCAAAGTCTTCGCCAGGGGGCAAAAGAGAGCGGGGAGCGAATCTGGCTGGACGGTGGCAGCGGATGCGGCTCACCAGAGACGTCCCGCTGGGGAGGGGTCCCCGGGGTGTTAACAAGTGGCGCCTCCGGTGTCCTTTAGTAAGGATGGGGGGAGCTGCCGAGTCAGGGGTGGGCAGAGCAGCAGGGAGAGCCGAGGGGCTGGCTGGAGTGTTGAAAGTGTGGCTGCTAGTCGGACGGCCTCCAGTCCCTCTGCACGCTGTGCCTGGGTCTGATTTTCAATCCGCGCTGATCCCGGGGGCTAGTCCAGGTGGTGGGATGAGCTGCGGTCCTTCAGCTGCGTTGCACTCGGGCCGCCTTGTTCCTAGAAAGCCAGAACGAGAGGACACTGCTGTGAGATACCCATTGAGAGGGACCTGCCGGGGCTGGGCCAGGTGGGGCTCAACATAGAATGGGCCCCAGAGACCTTGATTTTCAGCAAGGTTTTAGCTCGTTTGATCACTGAAGTCAATGGAGGCGCTGGAGTTACACTAACTGCAGCGCTGTCCCCAATGAGTCTACATTGATTTACCCCAGATACGGTGCGGGCCCCTTATAGCTAAAGAATAGCAGCATTTCCAGTGCCCTTTGGGGTTCTTACACCTAGGATTTGGCCCAGCTTTCTGGCAGAGGGGCTCTAGCGCTGCTGACGAGAGCATGAACTTCCCAAGAGCCCGATCGTTGCTGGAGGTCTCCTGAGATCTGCTGGGCTTCCCCAAGCCGTATTGCGACACAAGGGGTGTAAAGATCGCATCGCAGTAAAGGAGTCGAAGGGTTTTACAGCGGCTACTGTCTAGCTATTGGGGTTCCCATTATGAGGCAGGTCCATGCACAAGGAAACAGCCTGCTACTGATCCATCTAATGAAGCTAACCTTCAGCTCCAAATCTATACTGATAAATGCAAAGCACATTGGAACACATAATCCCAACTCTACAGATCAAATGATGGGGTCTAAATTAGCTGTTCCCACTCAAGAAAGAGATCTTGGAGTCACTGTGGCTAGTTCTCTGAAAACATCCACTCAATGGGCAGCGGCAGTCCAAAAAGCAAACAGAATGTTGGGAATCATTAGGAGAGGGATAGATAATAAGACAGAAAATATCATATTGTCTCTATATAAATCAATGGTACACCCACATCTTGAATACTGAGTGCAGAGCTGGTCACTCCATCTCAAATATGTATATATAATATTGGAATTGGAAAGGGTACAAAAAAGGGCAACTAAAATGATTCAGGCTCTGGAATAGCTTCTATATGAAGAGAGATTAAAAAGACTGGAACTTTTCATCTTGGAAAAGAGACGACTAAGGGGGGATATGATAGAGGTCTATAGAATCTTGCCTGGTGTGGAAAAAGTAAATAAGGAAGTGTTATTTACAAATGAACTAGGGGTCACCAAATGAAATGAATAGGCAGCAGGTTTAAAGCAAACCAAAGGAAGTATTTCTTCACACAACACACAGCCGAGCTGTGGAACTCTTTGCCAGAGGATGTTGTGAAGGCCAAGACTATAACAGGGTTAAAAAAAAAACTAGATAAGTTCATGGAGGATAGGTCCATCAATGGCTATTAGCAAGGATGGGCAGGGATGTAAAACCATGCTCTGAGTGTCCCTAGCCTGTGTTTGCCAGAAGCTGGGAGTGGACGACAGGGGATGGATTATTTGATAATTGCCCTGTTCTGTTCATTCCCTCTGAAGCACCTGGCACCAGCCACTGTCAGAAGACAGGATACTGGGCTAGATGGACCATTGGTCTGGCCCAGTATAGCTTTGCTTGTGTTCTTATGTTAGAGGCTGTGGGGTCAATTCCTGCTGATGGCACCACAGTGGTGGGTTGTTGCAGGATCACAAAAACAAGTGAAGACCTGTAGGTTCCTTCCAGCTTTCCCAGGCCCCGTGGACTCTCACACACCTGCCTGATTTATCAAGCCATGCTGCAAATTAGAGGAAGCAAAACAGCCACTTGGCAGGAGGGCGAGAGAGGCAAATTGCAGCCTTCAGCGCGCACATGATGCGATAATTTCAGATGTTTTGGAGCAGGGGGTTTCTGCATTGGATCAGATCAACGGTCCATCCAACCCAGCCTCCAACAATCTCCAATGCCAGGTGCTTCGGATTGTGCCCGTACGCAGTGGAGATTTCTTCCTCATCTCAGCTCATGCCCTGGGCAATGATTTCCATGGGAAATGGGCACCTAGGCACCTTTGAGGGGCTGGGCCCGAGTGCCCAAGACACTATAAAACAGTACCAAGGTGCAAAGTCTCTGGGCTCATCCGGGCAAAGGCAGCAACGGTAGCTTCCCGATTCCTCACCACACAGCGCCAAGGACCGGGCAGCTGCAGCGGGGAGCCGCGAGCCGCTGGCCCTGCCATTTTTCCAGCAGCATCACTTCTGGGAGAAGGCGTTGGCACTTCAGGGACCCCCATCGAGCCTCACGTCATTCAGCTGGGTGGCTCGGCGGATGCAGCGGCTTATTAGGCAATACGGGCGGCCTACGTGCGGAAGCCCTGACTGGGGACCCCCCGGTGGATGGTCTTCCGCTCCCCCACTCCGAGGGATCCCTGACACTGCAGTAGCCCGGGGAAGCTGCAGAGCCCATCGGGTTGTCGGGGCTCCATGCTGTGGAGCCACGGGGGGCGCTATTTGCAGGGGGAAGGCGGTCGAGGATGCTGTATGCGCTCATCCAACGGAGGTGTTTACAGAGCACCCATGACCAGAAGCAGCTGCCAGGCGCGGTCGCTCGGTGGGTGCAGTTGTGCAAGGAGACGCCTATGAGCCGGGCAGTGACGCAGCTGTCTGAGCATCTCATGGCAGTGGGGGGAGGGAGGCAGCTGTTGAAAGAGCTAAGAGACAGAAGGGAGACGGGACAGACAGACACCTGGGCCTCACTCCATCACCGGACATTAAGAACATAAAAACGGCCATACTGGGTCAGACCAAATGTCCATCTAGCCCAGTATCCGGTTTTTCTCCAGCGGCCAATGCCAGGTGCCCCAGAGGGAATGAACACAACAGGGAATCATCAAGCCCATTCCCAGCTTCTGGCGAACAGAGGCTAGGGACAACATCCCTGCCCATCCTGGCTAATAGCCATTGATGGACCTATTCTCCATGAACTTATCTAGTTCTTTTTTGAACCCTGTTATAGTCTTGGCCTTCACAACATCCTCTGGCAAGAAGTTCCACAGGTTAACTATGTGCTGTGTGAGGAAATACTTCCTTTGGTTTTAAACCTGCTGCCTGTTAAACTGCTGCCATCCCCACTGCAGAGCAGTTGTTGCTGTTAACATCTCTGGCTGGCCCTGGGGAAAGCCCCGAACAGTATTTCCCCAGTTCTGAGCATCCCAGGCCCAGGCTGTCCCTCAGCTCAGTGTCTGCAGGGAGAGGGGAGAACACACGAGGCTTTTCCCCCTCGGCACGGATGCAGGAGGTGGCCGGCAATGTGGCTGCCCTCAGGAGGGCCAGGGCGGGGGGGACTGCCCTTTGTGTCCAAGCAGAGCGTGCTGCATCACAAGAGATGCCAGACCAATGACGGAGCCGGCGAAATCCCAGTGACTACAAACTGCCTTGCCCGGCCCTTCAGAGCAGGGAAAAGACAATCTCAGTGGGGTGATAAAGGGTTTCATACCACAGGTCTGCACTACCCAGCTCCGATTGCTGCTTATCGGCTGCATGTGTCCCCAGTGGTGTGAGCTTGAGCAGGAGAGGGGGCAGGAGGGAGGCTGAGGGGGCAGCATGGCCTAATGGCTAGAACACAGGGCTGAGCGTTGGAAGACCTGGACTCAAATGCCATCTGTGCCACTGGTTCACTGTGCAATCATGAGCAAGCTGCTTGACCACTTGGTGCCTCAGTTTCCCTATTTGTAAGGTGCTATAAATCTGCTAGAGCCTTTGAGAGCAGCTGAAAAGGGCTACGTATGTGCAAAGTATGTGTCCTAGAAATAATCTCTGCTGTTTTGAAAAAGCAGAAGGAAGTAAGACAGAGCCGGGGGAGTCTGGATTCTGCCAGTGTGCCCCATCCCAAAGCGCTTTGTCAGACAGAACGCCCACTGAAACCTGTGGGAGTTTAGCCTGAGTAACGACACTGACTGGTGCATCAGGCTGGTGCGTTTGGAGCACATGGGCCAGATCTTCAGCTGGAACAGGATAGAGGTGAGATGGTGAGATGGTGTAGCTAGCTTTCTAGCTCCTTCCAGCCTTCCCTGATCTGGGTGACAGGCAGGGCCCTATTCACTCCCCAGCACAAATTAGAGCAGCCTTGGGGTTGCTCTAGGGTACACACCTCTGAGATGGCCATTTCACCAGCTAAGATTATTGGAGTTACTGGCTGTACATCACCTGGGGCATCCCCAGCTGCTTTGCCAGGGCAGCTTTCCGTCTTCTTTGTACCAATGGGGCAGCACAAAGGGGATGCAGTGGGGACAGAATCTGGCCTGGTACCTACAAGTTTTTTCCCTGAAGCTTGGAAAAGAAATTCATTGGGTGGCTCCCATTTGCTTTGAGTCCTGAACCCAAAGGGAGCAGAGAGACACTTGGATTCCTTGTACCTACTGAGATCTCACTCCTTGGGAAGGGGGAAAACGGAGTCACCAATATAATTCAGTTCTGAAAGAGAAAGATTCTCTCTAACCTTCTCAACTTCATCATAGGAATCTTCCAATTCCTTTTCCCGGGAGGAAAGAGATCTCCTTTTAGGAGGGAAATGATATTGGCAGTGTTTGGAAAAAGACCAGAAGGCAGAATTTGTATGCAGCACTGCTAGATTCCAGTCTACAGATCATATTAATTGGAAAAGCAGCTGTTGATCAGAGCACGAAAGGGGAAGGGAATACATATTGCATCTTTGGCATGCATTGCCTCTCTCACTGGTTTTAAAATGAAAAGACCCCTGCTCATGTTTATAACTGTAATTTGTCCAGATCGGACCCCGAGTTCCAAACAGAGCGCTCACTGGATGCTGTTCCAAAGACCGAGGCATTTAATCCCCGAAGAGATGGATTCAGCAACGATCTCAGATTTTACTCAGCACAAATCTGAACCTGGATGAGTTTATTTAGTAAATAAGATGCTTCATTGGGCTTAATTTTCCACTGACTTGTTTAAGAAAAAAAGAGACCTTGTTAAGTCATCCTTGTCTCTTGAGCAGTTGTCAGCTTGCCGCTGCATTGATTAATGCATTGATGGTAAAAGGGTTTGAAGACAAAAGAAGAAATAATGCTCACTCATGTGTGTCGAAAAGAAAATTACAGATACTATTCCCCTGGGTATGGAGAAGAAATGTAAAACAATTAGCTATGCATACAATGAACTTTGCCTGCATTCACTCATCTCTATGGGCATAATTATACAATGCGATGCAAAAGAAAGTTAAGTATTTTATACACACAATAGCTGAAGACTTTTCAGAGATACATAGATAAATAATAGCAGAGGGAGAAATACATAGGTCCAAGCAGGGTAAAACCTATGAAACTAAGATTGTGAGTGTGTGTGTGTGTGTGTGTGTGACTTTTGTATGTGTGCGTATGTAATATGTGGTGGTGTGTGACTGGTATGTTTAATATGTGCAGGGATAGGCATTGTGTGGCTGGTATGTGTCATATGCGTGTGTGTGGATGGGTGTTGTGTGACTGTTTTGAGTAATGTGTGGGGATGGGTGTTGTGAGCCTGCCATGTGTCATGTGTGTTGTGTGACTTTGTGATGCGTAACATATTTATGTGCGAGAGGCAGAGATCTGACGCACACACGCATCTCGCTATACATATGGAAACGTTCCCTGAGGACACCGTTACATTTACTGAACTGAGTAATTCTTCACATTGCATCATTCACTTTACCTGTTAGGAATTCCAGCTGAAATGTGCGTCATAAATCAGTACGTACCTTTTAGCCGTATGCCCTGCATAGATCATTTTCTTCACGGCTCGCGTTTAACAGCCAGCTTCCATTTCTCTCGGGTCACTTGTGATCCGTAACATCTGAGGCTGCTTTCTCTGGACATTTGTCTCCTTTCCAGGCAGCAACTTCTTGTCTTACGCAGCCACCTTAAAGCTTCCCAAACGCTCACCGTCTGGGGCCATTCTGCTTCACCTATAATTTAAGAGCCACATTTCTGTAGTCACTTAACTGTTCATCTACTGGGTGTTTTATCCTAGGAAGGATAGGCTAATAATGGAGCTGGTTAGTTGTTGAATAATTTCTTTGATGACTTTAATAACATTCAACAACATAAATTGTTCAGTGTGACTAGTGGGCCCTTCTCTACTTAAGGAGGGTTTCAGAGAGAGAGAGAGTGTGTGTGTGTGTGTGTGTGTGTGTGTGCGCGCACACCGAAATATGTACCAGGAAGGGTTGTGTGCATATGTGTATTTCAGGTGCTACAGTGTAAATCATATGAATTAAAATTGTAAGATCATGTATGCTTCCTTTCTGCTAAAGATGAGCTCAAAGGCCATCACGGTACAAAATAACATAAGATCGTTTGCTTCATTGTATATATAAACATATTTCTTGTCGGGATTTAGAAGGCAGGCTCGAGGAGGTTTTTAAAAGGAACTTCACGCACCAGCAAGAAAACTTTCAGTACCTTTGCTCTCCTCATCACTGAGTTTGCTGGCTAAGCTTCACTCTGATGCCCTTTTGCTGTTAAGCACACGCGTATCATCTCCCTGGGTGTGCTCTTCTCTCCTAGCGAACCTGCCAAGATCAGAAAGAGAGCCCTTACCCGTCGGACGAAGCGCGTGCAGGAGGAAGGGTTGGGAAGCCCAAGGAAGATGCCAGCTGGAGTCCCGCTCAGCGTTGTCCAACCAAAGTCCCTTGGTGCAATCAGCAATGAAAGCATCCCGCCTCCGTCCACAGCCCCACCGCGCAGCAGGGGCTGATCAACGTCCCCGGTGAGAAGATGCACAAGCTCCGGAGCAAACTGATCTATTCTCCCCCTGTCCCTCTACTTCTTCTCCACCTTGCCTCTCTCCAGCATCACTGCCCAGTGCTAGAGTCACTAGGTGGTCCTAGTTGTGATCTCTCTCCCAGTCCAGGCGGTTTCATGCCTTGGCTGAGTGGCATCTCAGTCAGCACGGGCAAGACTGATGAAGATCTCCCCAGCGCTTACGCTAAACCCTGACGACGTGAAGGGAGTAGGGGGAGGAGGCACCCGTGGACTCCTCTAGTTAGCGATGGCTGCAGGGGGGTGCTCGGGGCCTGGGGACGGAGGGTTCATTTTACAAATAGAGCCGCTAGCTCCGGCTTCAGTCGGGCTCCTCTTCTGTGGGGAGCTAACGGAGCCACTTCCCCAGCTTGTAAAGCGCCGGAGCGTCATGATTTATTCACCAGCCCTTCCAGTGCACACATCGGCCGGAGCCGGAGCCGCTCGTGTACGAGAGAGCCTGGGGGAAGGGAGGGGAATGGAAGCAGATGTCCTGGGGACTTAAAATAAAGGGGAAGGGGCTATAATTCGTGCACACACATGTACACACACACACACACACACAGAGATACAATCTCTCCCCCTGAACACACGCACTCACACACGTACACACACACAGATACAATCTCTCCCTGTGGACATACGCACTGACATGCACACACAAATACAATCTGTCCCTGAGGACCTTCTCTCTCTCTCTCTCTCTCTCACACACACACACACACACACACACACAGATACAATCTCTCCCTGTGGACATACACACTCACTCTCTCTTTCACACACAATCTCTTCCCCTGGACACACACACTGACACACACACAGACAGATACAATCTCTCCCTGTGGACATATGCACTCTCTCTCTCACACACACACAGAGATCCAGTCTCTCCTCCTGGACACACGCACTGACATACGCACACACAGATACAATCTGTCCCTGTGGACATATGCATGCTCTCTCTCTCTCTCTCTCTCTCTCTCACACACACACACACACACACTCTCTCTCTCTCTCTTCCTTTGGGGACACACACACACACACAATCTCTTCCTCTGGACAGATTCCATTTGTCACCATGGGAGTTAATTCCCTCGGGCTTGGGGGTCTGTCCTGTCCCTCGTCTCCGTCCCTGGTATCATTATTTCATGTGTGTCCTGCAGTGACGCCCAGCCGGAAATGGGGCTCCCGTTCTTTGTGCTAGGTGCTGTACACACACACCTGAAGAGATGGCCCCTGCTTCAGTGCCAAGGCGACCAGCCCACACTGAGCCTGTGCATGAACGAGACAGAATTGGGCTCCTCATCGGGGACAGGCAGCAAGGACAAATAGCCACAGGGGGCCCTCCCCCAAGCACCGCGGGGCACAAATCTCCCCCTACTCACTCTGGTTTCATCGTCCGCATCATGGGGTTGCTTTTGATTTGTGCTCAGAGTAAGTGCGAGGAGAAATCAGGCTGGGTGCGGGGCGGCCCACTGCTGGGCAGATCATACCCATCTCTCTTCGCCCCCGGAGGGGGAGAAGTCTGTCTCTCTTGTACACTTTGGCAGCCCTTGGCCAGCCTGCCATGGCAATAAGGGGTGTGAGGATGGGTGAGATGTCAGTATCAGATCTATATAGGGGGCTGTAGTGGGGCGGATGCCCCACTCCCTGAGAGTGTGGGCTGCAGCAGGCCAGTCCGCCTGCGCAGATGGGCAGACATTAAGAGACGGGCTTATTAAGAGCCAATCGGGGCCCATATTGGAGACGGCCAATCAGGGCCAGGCTCAGCCCTATAAAAAGGGCTGCCCAGGAGAGAAGCAGACAGTCTCTCCCAGGCCTTCAGAGGTGAAGGTCTGTCTCCTGCTCAGGAGACCAGCCCCTGGGACAGCGCAGTGCTGGGCAGATGCAGGGGAGCATAAGAGGACTCCGGCCTGTTACCTGCCAGGCTGCGGGCCCTGACCAGAAGGGCCTAGAGGGTGCAAAGGGGTCAGCAGGGAAGTGACCCAGGGAGAGTGGGCAGATGAGGGGAGAGAAGGAGGGCAGGGAGGCTGCTGCTAGAGGGTCCCTGGGTTGGGACCCAGATTAGTGGGCAGGCCTGGGTCCCCCCCCGACTTTCCCCCTTATCTTGCACCAGGCCGTGGGAAGTGGCCATAACAGACTGCACCAGACCCCTGAAGGAAGGAGATAGACTTTGGGGTGTGGTTGGCCACTGAAGCAGGGACAAACCAGAAGACTGCTGTTAACCCACCCTCTCCGGAAGGGGCTGAGTGAGGACTAGGGGGCACTGCCGGAGGGCAGTGTCCTGAAGAGGACGCCGCGAGCCGGGAGCAACGCGGGTCCAGACGCAGACAAGGGAGTGGCGGACAGGACACCACCGGTGGAGGGCGCTCCAGGACTGCTGTGAGCTAATTCCCAGACCGACCGGCAGGGGGCGCCACGGTGGTGAGTCGTAACCCCGTCACAGTGGCAGATTATGTAGGGATCCCAGGTGCCCGGTTTTCGACTGGAAAGTCCGGTCAAAAAGGGGACCGGGTAGTGTCTAGTCAGATGTACTGAGCAGATACCAAAAGTCCGGTTACTGCGGGCAGGGGGTATGGGAGGCGCCGGGTCATCAACCCATGCGAGCCCCTGCTCAGCCGGGGCCACCTCCTACCTGCATCTCATGGGCAGGCAGGCTGCAGCTCTCGGCCCAGACCCAGAGCAGAGGGAGCCCGGCTGGCGGAGGGGAGGGAGGTGGAGAGGATCCAGTTATGAGGAAGGGGAAAGGAGAGAGTGGGGGGCGTGGCCTGGAGGAAGTGGTGGAGAAGGAGGCGGGGCCTTCGGGGAAGAGGCGGAGAAGGGGTGGAGCCTCGAGGGAAGAGACAGAGCGGGGGGCTGGTTGTCAGCATTTAGAAAGTGGGTGGGTGACCCTAATTATCCCCCATCTGCTACTGCGGGATTTCTTACATCTTCCTCTGAGCGATCTGATGCTGGCCAGTGTCAGAGACGGGCTACTGGGCTAGATGGACCCTGGTTCTGCTCCAGCGTGGGAACTCGTACGTTCTGCCGTGCGCGCGCAGATCCAGTCCACTTTCTGAAGTTGCCTGGTGGGTACGAGGTTGAAATTTGCAAAGAAATGGCAGAAGCGTGTTCTGGGAGTGGCGGGGTGGGTTGTTAGCGCTGATGTTTTAGGACATTTGAGCTTGCGGTAGCAAAGTTGAAGCTACCACAGCCAGGGGAGGGGGGGAGAATGTGCATCGACCACGAGGGGGCGCATGGGCCAACCGAAAGGGAAGGGCCGGAGCTCACAAGCCGGCTCATGTTCTGTATAGCAGGAAATATTGATTCATCTTTATGGGGCCATCCGCACACAAAGGAGGATGCAGGAGGGATTAGAAAGCAACACTGAGCCAGTGAGGCCATGGGGAGTTCGTTTAAAAAACTGCCGTTAATGTTTAGAGCTGTAAAAACATGACAGATTTCTGGTAGGGTTGGAGCTCGAAGGGCTGGACACAGAATTCCAGGGGAGCGGTGAAGTGTGTGCGTGTGCGTGCGTGTGTGTGTGTGTGTGCGTGCGCGCGCGAGCGCTCCTTCCGCTGACACTGGGAGCTTTCCTAGCAGGGTTTTGACGTACCCGGCAACTTCTGTGTCTTTCAAAAACGACCCTCGCGCCTGCTTCTGCCGCGGGAATCTGAGGCGGGAAACTCAAGGCAGGTCTAAAGAAACTTGGGAGGGGAATTCACCCCTGTGCAGAGGGACAGGAATAGCCCTGGGCACCCCCTGTCCATCTCACGGTCTGACTGGTCCCTAAGGCCTGCCTCCATCGCCAACTTGTTACGTTTTCCAACAAGCACCTTCCTGCCTTCTCCCCTGCTGCTGCCCCTAACTCCCCTAGTCGGCCACAGGGCTACCTCCTTCCCCTGCTTCGGGGCCCTGCTTCAAACTCTCCTCTGCTAGGATGCCAAGAACAGACTAGACAATGGTCGGGCAGCTGGTGTGCAGAGCAGGGGTGCTGGGGAGGGGAACCAGGGGGGCATGGGCCCCACACTCTACCATCCATAAGGGCGAGCAAGGGGGCAAGGGGGCGGAGAAGACTGAGCGGGAGGCGGGGTGGCACGGAAGTGGGGTCTCAGGGGAAGCGTGAGGGCGGGGACTCGGGGAGAAAGGGCAGCATGCGGGCGTTGTCATGCAGCTGGGGGTTGTCACGCAGCCTTCTCCCGCTTGCCTGGGCCCTGGCCCACTGCCTCCCTCTCGGGGTACGGTTCCACTGCAAAAAACCAAACCGCCCACAGCGGCAAGTCTCAGAGTCCAGGTCTGCAGACTTGGGCTTGTGTTATGGGGCTAGAACCAGCAGGGGGTGGAGCTGGGGCTCTGAGACCCTCCCCCTCCTCGGGTTTCACAGCCCTGGCTCCAGCCCAAGCGCCCTGGGAGTCCCAGGCTGTTGACCTGGGTGCTAAGGCTCGCCGTTGCGGGTGTTTCTGGGCAGTGTAGACGCACCCTAGCTTGCCCTGCCCACTCAATGGCTCAGCTCTTCCCTAGGGCTGGCAGCTGATGGGGTGCCCACCCCACACAAGGCCGGACGGGGTTAAGGTGGCCGGGCAGGCCAACTAACTGCCCAGGCTGCACCTGGAGGAGACGCCAGTGAGCCGGGATTAATTAGATGAGACTCAGCTGGACAGGAACAGGAGGGACCCGTATAAAGCCCAGGAGCTGAGCGCCAAAAGGGGGCAGCAGGGAAGTCGGCTGCAGTCCCCCCCTGGGAGACGGGAGGTGTGGCTGGGGCTATAGAGACAGGTACTCTACAGCTACTCCCTGGCAAACACAGAGAGGGGAGAGCCAGACAGTTAAAAGGCTCGGGGAAGCAGCGAGGGCTCAGACAGTGCTGAGCTTGGCGGCTGATCAGAGGGGCTCTGAGCTGGATCCTGGAGCAGAGGGTGGGCCCGGGTTCCCCTACCTGGCCCTGGGGAAGTGGCACAGAGCAGGCAGTGGAGAGCGGCCGGCCTGGGAGAGTTTACCCGGGAAGGGGGTGCCCGTAGTGACCCGGCTGAGGGCCCAGTCAGGAAGAGGAAGCTCCTGGAGCGAGAGGGGCCATGAAAGAGGACAACAGTGGAGAGACGGCTAGAGGATGGCGCAGCACTGGGAGGACGCTAATCCCCAGAGAGGCCAGGAGGAGGCGCCCTTAGCGGTGAGTGGACCCATGACAGGCAAATCCGGGTCCCGGCTCAGCCCGTTTCAACACAAGGGGCCCGAGGGGGAAGCCTGCATATCCCGCTGCCAGCTCCCGAGCCCTTCCTTGGTTGCGTGAATGATCTCAGCACAGTGGCTCCCTTTTTCCCAGGCTGATTGCGTGCGAGGACCACAGCTGCACTCTGATTTAATTGGGAACTTGAGCAATAACCGGGCCCGGGAACGTCTCTGGAACGAAGGCTGTGTTACCTTGCCCAGGGATTAAGGTGGTGTGTAAGGGTAATTACGCTCAGGCAGCTTTCACCCACAGTCACGGCTCCTTGGGGCTTGGATCTGTTCAGCTCTTACCAGCAGGGTTGGGTCCATTCTTGGCAGGGCGGGCTCCAGTAAAGGCACAAGGGCCCCGATCCCGAGCTGCGTTTGGTACAGAAGGCAAAGCTAGCCACACGCCTCCCAGATTGCGGGAGCAGCCGGGCATGCATTAGAGGAGCTCTAATTGACTGCTGACTTCTGGGATGGCAACTCCGAGTCCCATAAACCCCTTCCCCACTGCCCGGCCCCATGCATCTGGCCAGAGAGGGGAGGGGGCAGCAATGCCATGGAAAGACCCTGAACCCAGTGAAGCAGCAGCCGCACGGCGAGCCAGGCATTGCAGAGAAGCCGGACCGAGAGATTAACAAAAAATCATCCCATTTGGGGCGCCTCTTCTTGTCTATTTCTTGCACATCGTGGGGCGGACGCAGCCGACTGTTCACCCCATGAAGAAGGTCGTGTGAGCCAATCCCATCTCTGAGGCAGACGGGGCGAGCCTGAGCCACCGGGGTCGACAGCCGACTGGAGAAAGGACTGAGGTGGGGTGACCCGGCCGCAGAGCCCCAGAGGAAGGTTTGTGGCCTGCGCCCTGGAAGAGGTGCCTTGGAGGAAGATTCTGCGTTGAGTTCTGTTTCTTGGAAGACTTTCTTTCCAGCCTTCGTGGAACTGGTGGAGGGCAATGATAAGGGCCCAGGGAGAAGCCCAGCATCAGCCCTTAGCCAAGAGGGAGGGGCTCGGGCCCGGAAGGCCACTGGAAATTGTGTCAAGACTCAATCAAATTAGGAATCTTGTGTAAATGCTTTGGACTGTGGAACATTAATGGGAGACGTGGTAGGACCTGAGGGTTGGAAGCCTGTAGGGCCACCCCATGCCAGGAGGGGGTGCTCGTGAGGTGTTGTCTCTCGTCCACTGGCTAACAGAAAGCAGGAACATTCCCCTTCTCCCCCACCCCACCCCCCCCACACTCCTTTAGATATGGGGAAGGAGAAGGGGAAACATTACGTACATCAAACCGGAGCAGTGAGTGAAATCCCGTTCTCCCCAGGAGTAAACCTCAGCACCGCGGCTTCGGATGCCTGGCCAAGACCCAACCCCTCCTCCTGCCATATGGGGACAGAGGGCCAGATGTGGCAGTGGTGTAAATAACACGGCAGGCATAAGCTGGTCAGGAAATGGGTGTAAATTGCAACATAGTGTAACATGTCTGGATTTAAAGTGCCAAGCTCCTGCAAGGTGAGGGGCAACTTACATTCCTGGGGGGTGGGGGGGGAAGAGATGTAGCAGGAACTGCAGCTACCAGGATGGGGTGAGATAAGACTGCTTCTCCAGGCAGCCCGCTGCATGTGTCTTCCACTAATACCAATATCATTGATGCCAGTGAGTTGCATCCCCTTATGCAAGGGCTGAATTTGATTTCCACATCAGTGTAAGTTGCATGCACTCTGCAGACCTGGGGTCAGATTCACCTCTGCGCTGGCTGCTTTGCACAGCTGCCATGACACAAAACCACCCTAAATCCACGTTAAGCAGCCAGTTACACGAGCAAAACGCATGCAGAGTGTTCTGGAGGAGCTGGCCCGTAATGATACCCATGTGATCCGAGCTGCACTAACTCTGCCTCTTGCACCTGTGTCATGGCCAATCTACACCTAATGCACAACGTAGAGTCCCATTTATGTCATGCTGAACGTGACCCTCTGGGCTAAATTCTCCTTGGTTATACTGGACTAGAATCTGCATAGGCTGCACCGGGGTCACTCTGGATTCACACCAGTGTAACTCAGAGCAGAATGTACCGCTCCATGTGGGGGTGGAGTTTGGAGGAGGGGCCGGGCTGAAGTGAGGCTCACGGAGAATGGGATTTCACTGGCCTCTCCGGTTCGAGGCGCTTGAGATCTTCTCCTGGGCAATCACGTTGCTGAGGTTGGGTTTCCCAGCCGACGGAGAACTTTGTCCGGGTGCTTTCTCTGAGCGCTTTGAGCTTCATGTACCCCGTGTCAGTGGGAGAGAGGATCCTCTTTACCAAGGACTAAGCATGGCCACTTTTTTAACCTTTCCCCAGTTTGACAGCAACTAGTGATAACTATTCCTCGAATACGGACTTACATCCCGTTGTGCACCCAGCGAGGCCACTTTTCCCTAGCGGGCTTATGAGCATGTCATGTGGGACTGTGTCAGAAGCCTTATTAAAATCCATCTGTATCATGTCTACAGCTTCTCCCCACCCTCCCTCCCTCCCCATCCACTAGGCCAGTGACCCTGTCAAAGAAGGAAATTAGGTTGGTTTGGCGGGATTTGTTCCTGACAAATCCACGCTGGCTAATCCTGATAACCCTATTCTCCTCCAGGGGCTGACAAATTGAGTTTGTAATCATTTGTTCCAGTGTCTTCCCAGGTACTGAAGTTAGGCTGATTGGTCTGTAAATTCCCGGGTCCTCTTCGTTCCCCTCTTTCAAGATAGGTACTAGGTTTGCCCTTCTCTAGTCCCCTGGGACCTCACCCGTCCTCTACGTGTTCTCAAAGATAATTGCTAATGGTTTCGAGTCTGTCTCTCTAGTGGAAGTTGTAGAAACAGACGTTTGTCTCTGGTGGTCCCCGGTTCAATTCCAACCAAGCTGAGGGCTATTTCCCTTCTGTCCTTCTCTTCTCTGCCCCATGGGGCTGGTCAGCTTGTCCAGGTTCTCAGAGAACTCCAGGTTGGCCCCTCTGATAGCCCTCAGTGTTTCAGAAATGAGTTCCTGGTACCTGCACTTGTCGGCCTTCAGGCTTGCTGTGTTCTGGAGGCTCTTCAGGGTGCTGCTGGTGGCAGGACCGGCACTATAACTAGGCGACCCTAGGCAGTCGTCTAGGGCGCCAAGATTTGGGGGGCGGAGGGCGGCTGCCTCCCGGCTCCCCGCTCAGCCGCTGAGCAGGGAGCTGGGAGGCAGCCGCTGCGAGCCGCCCCCTGCCCCATGCTCAGCCGCTGAGTGGGGAGCTGGGGGGTAGCCACGGTGAGCCGCCCCCCTGCCCCTTGCTCAGCAGCTGAGCGGGGAGCCGGGGGGCAGCCGCGGCAAGCCTCCCTGCTGCCCCTGGCTCTCCACTCAGCTCCCGCGGCCTGTGGGTGGTGGTGGGGGGGGGCTGAGCACCCGCGGGAGGCTGAGCTCCTGCTGGTGGGGGAGCGGCATTGCAGGCGGGGCGGGGGGGCGCCACAGGGCTGGTGCAAGGAAGTTTTGCCTAGGGCGTGAAACTTCCTTGCACCGGCCCTGTCTGGTGGCCTGCCGCAGGTTCTTGAGATGGTCCAGCTCTTCCCGTGCAGCTGTTTGATCCACAAGACCCCGGGGTGTGAAAAGTGAGGCTGCTTTAGGGGGACCAGTCTCAGGTTCATCAGGGCTGTGTTCTGCATGGTCCATCACAAACCCTGAGCCAGCGGCTGAGCTCTCGTCCTCTGCTCCGCTCTGAGCTAAGGAGAAGGGTACAAGAAAGCGCCATCCTGTCTCTGGGGACCAAATGCAGCGCTGCCCCGTTGCGTGCTGGAAGGAAGCAAATGCAGATGAGTACCCTGGCAAATCATATCATGCTGTACACACGTCCTGTCTGAAATGAGGTCTCTGGGGTATTTTGTCTGGTGTCTCTGTAGCGGCTGGAATTGGTGTTTGTTCCACAGTTTCCTAACGACCAGCATTGTTCCCCACTCAGAAATGGAGTGTGAAAGCGGAGGGCGAGGAGAAGAGATCAGAGTACGCTTGTTGTAAGATGCTGTGTGAGGGACTCATCAGTTAAGATCTTTGGGTCTCCTCTCACCAAAGGCCAGACCATCCATTGTCATCTCCAAGGTGCGGCATGTTAGTATTTTAGGAGACGGGCGGGTGGCGGATGGGTAGGGAGGGAACATAGCTGAGTTTCCCAGTTCGCTATCTTTGGTCTCTTGGCCTCACCTCCCTTCCATGAGCGTCTCATTCTTCACGAAAGGGACCTTGTCCAGACTTGAAGGGCTAACCAGCTTCCTTCAGAAGTAATCGCATCTTGATGGCCCTTGTTCAAGTCATTATTACAGGGTCACATGGCAGCTAGAGCTAGTACACATGTTGCAGTGAAGTTGAGCAATTCCTCTGGCTCAAATCTACGTGTGTTGCACATTCCCATGAATTTCACTTCATTTTGGGTTTGAAGGAACCCAGATGCGCACAGCAAAACTCAGCTGGAACCCCGGGGGTGGAGGTTGTTTCTCACCCGGTTTCATTTTGAAATGGCATATTTCACCTGCAACTGGAGCAGCTTCAGCAAGAAGCAGAGTGGGGCACCGGCCACAAAATTGAGATCCAGATTGTGATTGTCTATTTTAGTGATGGGGAAACTGAGGCACACAGACGTCTTTGAAAACCCCAGCCTCGGGGAGTTAGGCACCATTGAATTCCAATGGGAGCATGACACTAACTCCCCTGGGTCTCTTTGGAAATGTCAGTCATACAGTTTAAATGCTTTTCCGACAGTCAGACAGTGAGCAAGTGACAGAGTTGCTAACAGAACCCCACTCTACTAGCTTCCCCCCTGCTCTAACCACTGGATCAACATTACTATCCTCCCTGTGCCACGTGTCCTCTCTGTGTGTCTGTGGAAAGGAGCATTTTCTACCAAGCAATGTACTGACTGGCAGCTGCCAAGACGAAAAACGTTCTCCTGACAGACAGGATGCTGCCCTCCCCACCTTCCGGCTGAACCTGATTAAGCTGTCACTTAGTGACAGGCTTCTCGGCAAAGTCCACCGGGGCGCGTTCCAGTTACAATCCCATCCCCGGCTCGCCCCGTATTTTCCGGTCAATTGCGATGAAGCCTGCATGGGGGGCCCCGGGGAAATCAATGGATGTACCAAGAATGACAGACGGAAACAGCTTTCGCCAAATCAACGGAGACTTGTCAGCTGGCTTTGTGTATAGACCATAGGAACATTGTCGGCCTGCGGGCTCTTGACATTCAGATTGGCACAAAGCTCTCCTCTCTGCTGGAGGGGATGGAAGTAGCCGAAGTTGGCTGGCCCAGTGGATGGGTCCCCTAGGCCTGGAGAACCATGGGTCCAATTCCCTGTTCTGCCTTTGGTGAGTCACTTAGTCACTCCGTGCCTCAGTTTCCCCTCTGTACAATAGGGATAACAGTCCTGCCTCACAGGGGAGTTGTGAGATTAAAACTGAGGTGCTCAGGTACTATAGTAAGGGGGGGCTGTATCAGCATGGTGAACCGCGTGGCTATCTGAGGGCAGTCCAGTCTAGCGGTGAGGGCAGGGGTGTGCTGCGACAGTTGAGTTCCTGGCCCCGTGACTGTCAGAGACTTGTTTGAGGACTAGATGGAGTCGTCGGGTGGGGAGCAGCTACTTGGGAAAGCACTGTGCTTCAGAGGCATCTGCTGGATTGGGAGGAGGATGGCGGTGGTTGGACCGGACCACCCCTTTGCAAGATGTATCATACACCCCGTAGAGTCAGCTCTCCCCACCAGCCACCCCTATTACCAAGCTTCCCCTCCCATTTGCTTGTGGGAGCCTGTATTAAGTGAGCAGCCCCTGCTCTCCCAGGTTTAGGATGCAGCTGCACTGGGAAGTGTGGGGGCCTTACCCCACCTTTGTGCTACCATATGGGATTCCGGCATGATTTAGCCCTAACTGGCTCCGGGCCTCGGTTTCCCCAACGGTGGCACCATAACTAAACAATGGCTTCTATTAATGAACCGAGGTTTGTGAAGTGCAGGGTGCAGCCTATTGTGAAAAACGACTTTGGTGTCTCCTTCTGCCAGGCTTTTAAGATCTTGCTTGTCTCACGCTGAGCAGTGTGCCCTCGTTGCCAAGAAGGCCAACGGCATATTGGGCTGCATTAGTAGGAGCATTGCCAGCAGATCGAGGGAAGGGATTATTCCCCTCTATTCGGCACTGGTGAGGCCACACCTGGAGTATTGCATCCAGTTTTGGTCCCCCCCACTGCAGAAGGGATGTGGACAAATTGGAGAGAGTCCAGCGGAGGGCAACAAAAATGATTAGGGGGCTGGGGCACATGACTTACGAGGAGAGGCTGAGGGAACTGGGCTTATTTAGTCTGCAGAAGAGAAGAGTGAGGGGGGATTTGATAGCAGCCTTCAACTACCTGCAGGGGGGTTCCAAAGAGGATGGAGCTCGGCTGTTCTCAGTGGTGGCAGATGACAGAACAAGGAGCAATGGTCTCAAGTTGCAGTGGGGGAGGTCTAGGTTGGATATTAGGAAACACTATTTCACTAGGAGGGTGGTGAAGCACTGGAATGGGTTACCTAGGGAGGTGGTGGAGTCTCCATCTGTAGAGGTTTTTACGGCCTGGCTTGACAAAGCCCTGGCTGGGATGATTTAGTTGGGGTTGGCCCTGCTTTGAGTAGGGGGTTGGACTAGATGACCTCCTGAGGTCCCTTCCAACCCTGATATTCTCTGATTCTAGGGGTACAGAGAAATTGGAAAGATTTTCTTAGCCAGTTACCTGGAAGCTGCTGCTCTTAGGCAATTGGTTACACCCTCATCTCCAGCTTAGCTTCTCAGAAAACCCGTTCCAAACCAGACAACGTGAGCAGGTAATAAAGCCAAAGAGCCTCCCCCTCCCCCCCCGCCCGGCTTCACACATGTGGAGGGATTAATGCTAAGGCAGCTTTCAAAGCATCTCCCCTGATGGAGGATTTCTCGCCTTGCGTGTCAGCACCACCCTCAAAGTCTCCCTCCTTCTGATCGCCCCAGCTTGGCAGCCCCAGAGAGAAGCTGTGCAAAGAGTTAGTTAGGAAACGAATCTCAACCTCGCCTGCAGAAGGCTTGTCTAGCTAAGGGGCAGCCAGGGGCGTGCACAAGGGAGGGAAAACGGGCACGGGCCTCCCAATAATAGGTGGGGGTCACAGAGCTTCTCTGGCCCCCAGAGCCCCAGCACGGGGAGGCACAGAGCTTCTCCGGCTCCCAGGGCCCTGGCGGGGAGGGCACAGAGTCCCTCCTGTCCCCACGGTCCTGGTGGGAGCTGACAGCTTCTCCAGCCCCTGGCGGGGGCATAGAACATGCCTGGGATTGAAATTCCTACACATGCCCCCAGGGGAGGCCTGAGCTCTGTGTTAGGGATACAGAGTCCTCAGGCTGGGCTGGCCTTTACATGGCCCAAAAGCTATTTTGTCACTGGGAACTAGCCCTCTCCCGCTTTCTGCTGTGGGGTGACCCAGGTGGGGCCTTTGACGGGCTGTAGTGGTTGGGCCACCGTAGACTCCTAGACTTTAAGGTCCGAAGGGACCATTATGATCATCTAATCTGACCTCCTGCACAACGCAGGCCACAGAATCTCACCCACCCACTCCTGGAATAATCCTCTCACCTGTGTCTCAGCTATTGAAGTCCTCAAATCCTGGTTTAAAGACTTCAAGATGCAGAGAATCCTCCGGTAAGTGACCCATGCCCCATGCTGCAGAGGAAGGCGAAAAACCTCAAGGGCCTCGGCCGATCTACCCCGGAGGAAAATTCCTTCCCGACCCCAAATATGGCGATCAGCTGAACCCCGAGCATGTGGGCAAGACTCACCAGCCAGACACCCAGGAAAAGGTTCTCTGTAGAAGGTGAGAAGCCTGCTGTTGTCTCTTGTTTGACCGCTGTGGGTCTTTCACTCACATAGGGGACGCTCATGGGTCTAGAGGTGCTGGGTTCACCACCCCGGGATGTTACACTTACATTCTCTCCTAGGTGCGTGTGACAACTGGACAGCAGAGAAGCCCCCCCCAGTCAACGTCGCATTTGTAATTTTATCCAGCGGGGTCGTGATCTCAAACAGGCATTCATGAATTGCACCTTTGCAGTGTTGTAGCCGTGTGGGTCCCAGGATATGAGCCAGACAAGGCGGGGGAGGTAATATCTATTATTGGACCAACTTGGGTTGGTGAAAGACAAACTTTCAAGTCAGAACAAACCTGGCCGCCCTCCCTGCTGGGGGAATGCTGATCAATGAAGCCTGCTAATCCGTGCATTAAACAGAGATCTTCTCGTTTTGCACCCGTGCCTATTATGGGGCTTCCAATTTCTGCAAGGCTAATGCATCTTAGAGCAACGCCTTGCACAGCACAAGGGCTGTGAAAGAGAACTGCACCCGGCCCTTCTCAGCTGGGGAATGTGATGAGGGGCTAGGAGGAGGGTCCCAGGGGCCCTGAGAGGTGTATGAAGGTCACTTCTGTTCCCCTTTCCCTAATCCTTCCCCCAGTAGAGAAGATGGAGGAAGAATGCAAAGATAAAAAGCCTGGAAGAGAGCAGGAGGGGTCAGAGAAAGCAGAATGGAGGAAAGAAAGAATGATGCAGGTCAAAGGCAAGATTCTGTCCTGAGTTATGTCGGCAACCCAATGGATGGGCAAAAGAGGGGGCAGAAATTGGGCCAAAAACACACAAAAAAGGTGCACTTGTAACAGCCCCCAGCTAAGGGCCAGAGTCACCACTGCCTGACTCTCTCCAGTTTTACACCATCAATTTCACTATGGTTACCACTGCACCTCTCCTGTTTTACACTAGCAAGGGCCTCACATGAAAGTGAAAAATGGTGCCATAGTTAGACCGTATGAGCAGGTGGCTACCTCAATTGGCCTTAAAAAGAAAGTCCACATGCACCAGAGAAAATCCAAGCTCACACCCTTCCTGGGCTTGGCTTTATTATCCAAGAAATCAGCCTCCTCTCTGGACATGGCATCCTCCCTGAAGACTGCTCAGCCCACACCCTCGATCATCTCTGCCTCTGGCCAGCCACTTCCACCTTCCTTATAGCTGGAGTGAGGTAAGGAACTACTTGCACTGGTGAGTCAACAGAACCCACTAAACCCTTCCCCAGTAGGATCCACCCCTGTGCTCGGACAAACAGTGTCAGCATGTTAGACAGCGAACAGGAGAGAGGAGCGCAAAGGGGGAAAAGGGAATGGATGGATGAAATCAAAAGAAAAGGAGAAGAGGGTTCATTGGTGTTGAGCTGTGGGTGCTTTTCTCTGTCCACACCATCTCTCCCAGCCTGGTTTTTAATTTGTGTGTTTTGGAAAGAGCTGGGTGGAGCTGTTTGCACGGAGTGAATTTCACCTGGTTCATGAACAATCTCCCGCCCAAAGCTTGTTCACCTCAGTGTCCAGAGGGGAACCAGTATTTGCACAAATACTTAGATTTGCACATTGTCACAGGCTGGCCGGCCTTTTAAGGGCAGCTGGGCTCAGCTACAGCTGTTCCAGATTAGCCACTCACCCCAGCTAGCTGAATGATTTCATTCAAAAGGGCTGAGAACTCCAGTTTGAGGGAAGACACCCCCCCTCCCCCGAGACCAGGCGAAGGCTACAAGCAAGGGACTGCAGGAGTCTGAGAGGGAACTCCAGGTAAGGCAGTTGGGAGTCAGAGCTCTATGACAGAGACAGACTGAACGGTAACCCAGAAGGGACTGGGAATAAGGCCCAGAGATCAAACTGAAGAGAAGCCCTGAAGGCTAGAAGGGCCTTTTGTTGATGTGGGACTTTTGTTTGGACTTGTTGCCCTGACGGGATTGAACTCAGTGACTCAGCTGGAGGGAAAGACAGAAAGCCCTGGGGAGGAGGAAACTGAGGCCGGGAATGCCTGCAGCACCATACTCAGACACAGACTCATAGACTTTAAGGTCAGAAGGGACCATTATGATCATCTAGTCTGACCTCCTGCACAATGCAGGCCACAAAATCTCACCCACCCACTCCTGGAATAATCCTCTCACCTATGTCTCAGCTATTGAAGTCCTCAAATAATGGTTTAAAGACTTCAAGATGCAGAGAATCCTCCAGTAAGTGACCCGTGCCCCATGCTGCAGAGGAAGGCAAAAAACCTCCAGGGCCTCTGCCGATCTACCCTGGAGGAAAATTCCTTCCCGACCCCAAATATGGCAATCAGCTGAACCCTGAGCATGTGGGCAAGACTCACCAGCCAGACACCCAGGAAAAAGTTCTCTGTAGTAACTTCTAACACCCCATCATTGATCATTGGTCCTATTTACCACTGAAGGCAATTAATTGACCTTTGACTAAGATCATGTTATCCCATCAAACCATCCCCTCCATAAACTTGTCTAGTTTAATCTTGAAGCCAGATAGGTCTTTTGCCCCCACTGCTTCCCTTGGAAGGCTGTTCCAGAACTTCACTCCTCTGATGGTTAGAAACCTTCGTCTAATTTCAAGTCTAAACTTCCTGATGACCAGTTTATATCCATTTGTTCTTGTGTCCACATTGGTACTGAGCTGAAATAATTCCTCTCCCTCCCTGGTATTTATCCCTCTGATATATTTAAAGAGAGCAATCATATCTCCCCTCAGCCTTCTTTTGGTTAAGGTAAACAAACCAAGCTCCTTGAGTCTCTTTTCATACGACAGGTTTTCCATTCCTCGGATCATCCTAGTGGCCCTTCTTTGTACCTGTTCCAGTTTGAATTCATCCTTTTTAAACATGGGAGACCAGAACTGCACACAGAGACTGAGGTCTCACCAATGCCTTGTATAACGGTACTAACACCTCCTTATCTCTACTAGAAATACCTCGCCTAATGCATCCCAAGACCGCATTAGCTTTTTTCACAGCCACATCACATTGGCGACTCATAGTCATCCTGTGATCAACCAGGACTCCGAGGTCCTTCTCCTCTTCTGTTACTTCCAACTGATGTGTCCCCAGTTTATAACTAAAATTCTTGTTATTAATCCCTAAATGCATAACCTTACACGTCTCACTATTAAATGTCATCCTATTACTGTTACTCCAGTTGACCCCATACTCAGCCAGCAGGGGGCAATACAGAGCTGGCATGCCCCATAATTCTCATGAGCATGTGTTTTTCTGTGAACACTGATGCACCCTGGAAACTATAAAAGTTATGATTGTCCAATCAGGGAGCAGAAACCACACCATGTGATTTGGGTGACCAATCATAGGGTGGGAACAGTGAAAATTCAACGTTGATGATTGCAAAGTAATGCACATTGGTAAAAATAATCCCAACTATACATATAAAATGATGGGGTCTAAATTAGCTGTTACCTCTCAAGAAAGAGATCTTCAAGTCATCCTGGATAGTTCTCTGAAAACATCCACTCAATGTGCAGCGTCAGTTAAAAAAGCGAACAGAATGTTGGGAACCATTGAGAAAGGGATAGATAATCAGACAGAAAATATCATGCTGCCACTATATAAATCCATGGTACATCCACACCATAAATACTATGTGCAGATCTGGTCGCCCCACCTCAAAAAAAGATCTATTAGAATTGGGAAACGTACAGAGAAGGGCAACAGAAATGATTAGGGGTATGGAACAGCTTCCATGTGAGGAGAGATTATAAAGACGGGGACTGTTCATCTTAGAAAAGACAAGACAAAGCGGGATATGATAGAGATCTATAAAAATCACAATTGGTGTAGAGAGAATGAACAGGGAAATATTATTTACTTCTTCACATAACACAAGGACTAGGGGTCACCCAATGACATTAATAGGCAGCAGGTTTAAAACAAACAAAAGGAAGTATTTCTTCACACAACGCACAGTCAACCTGTGGAACTCCTTGTCAGAGAATGTTGTGAAGGCCAGAAGCATAACTGGGTTCAAAAAAGAACTAGATACGGTCATGGAGGATATGTCCTGTGACACTACGCCCCATATTCTTCATACAGACATTGTTATGATATGAATATGGCATAACTAAGGTATGTTTTATGCAAGATGGGTCATGTGAGGTATCATTGGAAAGGTTATGATGTACTGACTATGATTGTCCTATGTGTATGCACGTATCATTTCTGTATCTGAACTTAGGAATATTAACTATGTAACAATTACAACTGTGTTTACCTCTGAGGAAAGCCCACCATAGAATCTCAGGGTTGGAAGGGACATCAGGAGGTCATTTAGTCCAACCCCCTGCTCAAAGCAGGACCAACCCCAACTAAATCATCCCAGCCAGGGCTTTGTCAAGCCTGACCTTAAAAACCTCTAAGGAAGGAGATTCCACCACCTCCCTAGGTAACCCATTCCAGTTCCTCACCACCCTACTAGTGAAAAGGTTTTTCCTAATATCCAACTTAAACCTCCCCCTCTGCAACTTGAGACCATTACTCCTTGTTCTGTCATCTTCTACCACTGAGAACAGTCTAGGTCCATCCTCTTTGGAACCCCCTTTCAGGTAGTTGAAAGCAGCTATCAAATCCCCCCTCATTCTTCTCTTCTGCAGGCTAAACAATCCCAGTTCCCTCAGCCTCTCCTCATAAGTCATGTGCTCCAGTCCCCTAATCATTTTTGTTGCCCTCCGCTGGACTCTTTCCAATTTATCCACATCCTTCTTGTAGTGTGAGGCCCAAAACTGGACACAGTACTCCAAATGAGGCCTCACACGTGCCGAATAGAGAGGAATGATCACGTCCCTCGATCTGCTGGAAATGCCCCTACTTATACAACCCAAAATGCCGTTAGCCTTCTTGGCAACAAGGGCACACTGTTGACTCATATTCAGCTTTTCGTCCACTGTAACCCCTAGGTCCTTTTCTGCAGAACTGCTGCCCAGCCATTCGGTCCCTAGTCTGTAGCCGTGCATGGGATTCTTCTGTTCTAAGTGCAGGACTCTGCACTTGTCCTTGTTGAACCTCATCAGATTTCTTTTGGCCCAATCCTCTAAATTTGTCTAGGTCCCTCTGTATCCTATCCCTACCCTCCAGCGTATCAACCACTCCTCCCAGTTTAGTGTCATCTGCAAACTTGCTAAGGGTGCAGTCCACACCATCCTCCAGATCGTTGATGAAGATATTGAACAAAACCGGCCCCAGCACCGACCCTTGGGGCACTCCACTTGATACCGGCTGCCAACTAGACATGGAGCCATGGATCACTACCCGTTGAGCCCGACCATCTAGCCAGTTTTCTATCCACCTTACACTCCATTCATCCAGCCCATACTTCTTTAACTTGCTGGCAAGAATACTGTGGGAGACTGTATCAAAAGCTTTGCTAAAGTCAAGAAATAGCACATCCACTGCTTTCCCCTCATCCACAGAGCCAGTTATCTCATCATAGAAGGCAATTAGGTTAGTCAGGCATGACTTGCCCTTGGTGAATCCATGCTGACTGTTCCTGATCACTTTCCCCTCCTTTAAGTGGTTCAGAATTGATTCCTTGAGGACCTGTTCCATGATTTTTCCAGGGACTTAGGTGAGACTGACTGGCCTGTAGTTCCCCGGATCTTCCTTCTTCCCTTTTTTAAAGATGGGCACTACATTAGCTTTTTTCCAGTCATCCGGGACCTCCCCCGATTGCCATGATTTGTCAAAGATAATGGCCAATAGCTCTGCAATCACATCGGCCAACTCCCTTAGCACCCTCGGATGCAGTGCATCCGGCCCCATGGACTTGTGCTCGTCCAAAGTTCTCTACTTTGATTTGTTTGCTATCCCTTATAATCACTTAATCTATCCTTTGTAGTTAATAAACTTAACTTAATCACTTAAAATCTATACTTTGTAGTTAATAAACTTAATCACTTAAATCACTTTGATCTGTTTGCTATCCCTTATAATCGCTTAAAATCTATCCTTTGTAGTTAAGTTTATTAACTTAATCGCTTAATCTGTCCTTTGAAGTTAATAACCTTAACTTAATCACTTAATCACTTAAATCACTTTGATCTGTTTGCTATCCCTTATAATCACTTAAAATCTATCCTTTGTAGTTAATAAACTTATTTTTATTTTCTATAAACCAGTTTGTGCAATTCATAACTGGGTTGTGCACATCTTCGTCCACATTGAAAGAGGGGGCGATTTTCAGGAGCTTACACTGTACAGATCTCTGTGTACCAACTGTTCAGGGCAGGAAGTGGAGAAGACTAAAATATTGGCAGGTCAGGGGCATTTAATAAAAATAATGTAAATCTCATAAAGGAAGGTTGGTTCTGGGATGGCCAAGCACTTCATAACATTCCATGAGAGAGGTCAGCATTATTAACCCCCATTATAGAAAGGGTAAACTGAGGCACTGAAGAATTAAAGCCTACATTTTCTCAAGTGGCCTCTGCTTATGAGTGCCTCCGTTTTGCCCAACCTGAGACACCTAGGGCCTGACTTCCAGAACCGCGGAGCCCCTGCAGCTCCGCTTGATTTCCATCAGAATCAGAGGTGCTCAGGATCTCTGAAGACCAGGTCCCAGGTGTCCTGGGCTGCGCACCTCCGAAATTGACACACCCAAAATTCACAGCTGCTTCTGAAAATCTTTCCTTGGATGATATGTCCAAGTTTGATGGCAGAAGAGCCCCCCACCCATACACAGCCCCTAGCTACACCCTACCTGCATCCTGAGCTACTCCCCTGCCCACACACAGCCCCTAGCTACCCCGCTCCCTGCATCCTGATCTAACCCCCAACCTGCACACAGCCCCTAGCTACCCCCTTCCCTGCATCCTGAGTACCCCCCTGCCTGCAAACAGCCCCTGCCTGCACCCTGAGCTACCCTTCTGTCTACACACAGCCCCTAGCTATCCCCTCCCTGCACCCTGAGCAGTTTTCAAACTTCTTGACCTGAGTCCCCCCTTTGAGTTATATTTTTTGGTTGCATCCCCCCACAGCCCAGACAGGCCGGGTGGCCTCCTGAGTGAGGTGGCCTCCTGAGTGAGTCAGGGGGTGGAGGTGGTGCTCTCTCCCTGGACCTTGCTGTGCGGAGCTGGCTTGAGCCCCACCCCCCACATAGAAGTAAAACTATGTCTATTCTCAAGGGTCCCTCTATGTCCCAGAGTCCCAAGTTTCCTCCCCCTTCCCCTGCCACCCCCTGCTGGGCCCTGCCGTTTTTATAGCATGTTGAGGGGGGTCTAAGCAAGAAAAAGGTTGAGAACCCCTGCCTTAAACAATGCGATTTGACATCTATCAGGGATGGTCTAGACAGTATTTGGTCCTGCCATGAGGGCAGGGGGCTGGACTCGATGACCTCTCGAGGTCCCTTCCAGCCCTAGAATCTATGAATCTCTCATCTGTCGCCGTACCAATTCCTTTTGGTGGGCGGCTCTCTCGAACAGGCGCACTATGTTCTGCCTTATGTGCCGCGGCGAGCTCGTCTGTTTCTCACCGGCTGCCAGTGAAGCTGAAAAGTCCCAGTCTTATTAATCTCTTCTCATACGGAAGCTGTTCCAGACCCCTCATCATATTTGTTGCCCTTTTCTGAACCTTTTTCAATTCCAACGTATCTTTTTTGAGATGGGGCGACCACATCTGCATGCAGTATTCAAGCTGTGGTTGTACCATGGATTTATATAGAGGCAACATGATATTTTCTGTCTTATGATCTATCCATTTGTGATAGGGTTCGTACTCCATCGTCCCTCTGAGTCGAAGGGGGGCTAGGAGGTACCCCACCTGTCTAGGTCCCAGTCCGTTTTCTATGCCACTCCTGGCAGCCCGTCCAGCGGGACTCAGTGGCTAGAGTCCTCCTTAGTCTCTTCCCCTAAAGGGATAGCACGGCCTAGTGGCCTGAGTTACTTCAGTGTGCCTTTGTCAGTCCGGTAAGGCAGTCTTGAGTTCTGAGCTTGGGGGCCGTCCCACAAGGGCGGCGGCCCTCGGTAGGGGGGCCCGGGCCCGCCCATCTCCACCGGGCCCCGACCCAGGGCCCTAACAGCGGGTAACACGGCCCACCACGGGTCAGCGGGGAATCCCACCGAAACACGCTGCCCTCACCGGGGTGGGAGGTACCACTCCCGCACCCAGGTCACTTCCTACTGGCTCTTTTGCTGCAGTAGTCCATGTACTTTCTGAGTCTCCAGGCTCCTCAGTTCCCTGAACTTCCTGGGGTTCCGGTAGCGGCTGGCCTCTAGTCCCGGTCTTGGGCTCTTTAGCTCTCCCTGGCAAGGGCTGCCCTAGCTCCTTGGGCTGGAGCCTCTGCTGGGCGTCCTTCCTCCTCAGCAGCCGGGCCTGACTGAGCAGCTCTGCAGGTTTTTATACTAGGCCCCCTGCTGGAGCATGCCCAGCAGGGCCTCAGGGGCGTGGCTCCCTCTGCCAGCCGAGAAGGGTTAACCCTCTCACTGCCAGTGCGGGGCCAGTCTTCCCCGTCACACCATTCCTTAATGATTCCCAACATTCGGTTCGCTTTTTTGATTGCCGCTGCACATTGAGTGGATATTTTCAGAGAACTATCCAGGATGACTCAAAGATCTCTTTCTTGAGTGCTAATAGCTAATTTAAACCCCATCATTTTATCTGTATAGTTGGGATTATATTTTGCAATGTGCATTACTTTGCATTTATCAACATTGAATTTCATTTGCCATTTTGTTGCCCAGTCACCCAGTTTTGAGAGATCCTTTGGTAGCTCTTCGCAGTCTGCCTGGGACTTAACTATCTTGAGTAGTTTTGTATCATCTGCAAATTTTGCCACCTCACTGTTTACCCCTTTTTCCAGATCATTTATGAATGTGTTGAATAGGACTGGTCCCAGAACAGACCCCTGGGGGACACCACTATTTACCTCTCTCCATTCTGAAAACTGACCATTTATTCCTACCCTCTGTTTCCTATCTTTTAACCAGTTACCAATCCATGAGAGGATCTTCCCCCTGATCCCATGACTGCTCACTTTGCTTAAGAGCCTTTGGTGAGGGACCTTGTCAAAGGCTTTCTGAAAATCTAAATACAGTATATCCACTGGATCCCCCTTGTCCACATGCTTGTTGACCCCCTCAAAGAATTCTAGTAGATTAGTGAGGCATGATTTCCCTTTACAAAAACCATGTTGACTCTTCCCCAACAAATTATGTTCATCTATGTGTCTGACAGTTTTGTTCTTTACTATAGTTTCAACCAGTTTGCCCAGTACTGAAGTCAGGCTTACTGGCTTGTAATTGCCAGGATCACCACTGGAGCCCTTTTTAAAAATTGGCGTCACATTAGCTATCCTCCAGTCATTTGGTACAGTAGCTGACTTAAATGATAGGTTACATACCACAGTGAGCAATTCTGCAGTTTCACATTTGAGTTCCTTCAGAACTCTTGGGTGAATCCATCTGGTCCCGGTGACTTATTACTGTTTAGTTTATCATTTTGTTCCAAAACCTCCTCTAACGATACCTCAATCTGGCACAGTTCCTCAGATTTGTCACCTAAAAAGAATGGTTCAGGTTTGGGAATCTCCCTGTCGTCCTCAGTGATGAAGACCGATGCAAAGAATTCATTTAGTTTCTCCGCAATGGCCTTATCGTCCTTGAGTGCTCCTTTAACACCTTGATCGTCCAGTGGCCCCACTGGTTGTATAGCAAGCTTCCTGCTTCTGATGTAAATTTTTTTGCTATTACTTTTTGAGTCTTTGGCTAGCTGTTCCTCAAATTCCTTTTCGGCCTTTCAATTCAAAAACATCTCCCTTGGGATAAAACTGAATGTGTACAAAGCAATTGTTATCGCCATCACAACATATAGCAGTGAGACATGGCAACTTACCGAGGAAGATACGCAAAAGCTGCATGCATTTCATCACAAATGTCTGAGAAGAATATTGGGAATAACGTAAAGAGATAGGAGGACGAAAGAAGAAGTCAGAAAAATGACTGGACAAGGCACTTGCTCACAAATAATCTACAAAAGAAGACCTCACTGGCTGGGACATGTGCTGAGACTGGAAGAAGGATGCTTACCAAATACCGCCCTCGAATGGCAGCCAGGAAACGCAAGAAAAAAGAGAGGAAGACCTCGAATAACATGGGAACGAACAGCTCTGACTGACATCAAGCACTCAACACAAAATGGGGAGATTTGGAGAGCAGGGCAGTTGACAGGCAAGGAGGGCAGATGTGGGTAGGCCAATGTGCAGCAAAGCACGGGCTGGACTAAGGTCTAAGGTAATTATATTTTTACATTTCACTTGCCGGAGTTTATGCTCCTTTCTATTTTCCTCACTAGGATTTAACTTCCCCTTTTTAAAGGATGCCTTTTTGCCTCTCACGGCTTCTTTTACTTTGTTGGTTAGCCACGGTGGCTCTTTTCGGGTTCTCTTACTATGTTTTTCAATGTGGGGTACACATTTAAGTTGAGCCTCTATTATGGTGTCTTTAAAAAGTTTCCATGAAGCTTGCAGGGATTTCACTTTTGATGCTGTACCTTTGAATTTCTCTTTAACTAACCTCCTCGTTTTTGTGTAGTTCCCCTTTCTGAAATTAAATGCTACCATGCTGGGCTGCTGAGGTGTTTTCCCCGCCTTAGGGATGTTAAATGTAATTATATTACATTACCGATTGGAAGGCATGAGATCCACCGTCCTAGGGATGGGGGTTCCACGACCACCACTCCCAAGAGGAGGAGGAGGGTGGTGGTGGTCAGGGACTCTCTCCTCAGGGGGACTGAGTCATCTATCTGCCGCCCTGACCGGGAAAACCGAGAGGTGTGCTGCTTGCCAGGGGCTAGGATTCGTGATGTGACGGAGAGACTGCCGAGACTCATCAAGCCCTCAGATCTCTACCCCTTCCTGCTTCTCCACGTGGGCACCAATGATACTGCCAAGAATGACCTTGAGCCTATCACTGCAGACTACATGGCTCTGGGAAGAAGGATAAAGGAGTTTGAGGCGCAAGTGGTGTTCTCGTCTATCCTCCCTATGGCAGGAAAAGGCCGGGGTAGAGACCGTCGAATCGTGGAAGTCAACGAATGGCTACGCAGATGGTGTCGGAGAGAAGGGTTTGGATTCTTCGACCATGGGATGGTGTTCCAAGAAGAAGGAGTGCTAGGCAGAGACAGGCTCCACCTGACGAAGAGAGGGAAGAGCATCTTTGGAAGCAGGCTGGCTAACCTAGTGAGGAGGGCTTTAAACTAGGTTCACCAGGGGAAGGAGACCAAAGCCCCGAGGTAAGTGGGGAAGTGGGATACCGGGAGGAAGCACAAGTAGGTGAGTGCAAGAGGGGAGGGCTCCTGCCCCATACTGGGACAGCAGGATGATCGGTGAGTTATCTTAAATGCCTATACACAAATGCAAGAAGCCTGGGGAACAAGCAGGGAGAACTGGAAGTCCTGGCACAGTCAAGGAATTATGATGTAATTGGAATAACAGAGACTTGGTGGGATAACTCATATGACTGGAGTACTGTCATGGATGGATATAAACTGTTCAGGAAGGATAGGCAGGGCAGAAAAGGTGGGGGAGTTGCGTTGTATGTAAGAGAGCAGTATGACTGCTCAGAGCTCCAGTATGAAACTGCAGAAAAATCTGAGAGTCTCTGGATTAAATTTAGAAGTGTGAGCAACAAGGGTAATGTCGTGGTGGGAGTCTGCTACAGACCACCAGGCCAGGGGGATGAGGTGGACGAGGCTTTCTTCCAGCAACTAACAGAAGTTGCTAGATCACAGGTCCTGGTTCTCATGGGTGACTTTAATCACCCCGATATCTGCTGGGAGAGCAATACAGCGGTGCACAGACAATCCAGGAAGTTTTTGGAAAGTGTAGGGGACAATTTCCTGGTGCAAGTGCTGGAGGAACCAACTAGGGGAAAAGCTCTTCTTGACCTGCTGCTCACAAACAGGGAGGAAATAGTAGAGGAAGCAATAGTGGATGGGAACCTGGGAGGCAGTGACCATGAGATGGTCGAGTTCAGGATCCTGACACAAGGAAGAAAGGAGAGCAGTAGAACAGAGACCCTGGACTTCAGAAAAGCAGACTTTGACTCCCTCAGGGAACTGATGGGTAAGGTCCCCTGGGAGAATAACATGAGGGGGAAAGGAGTCGAGGAAAGCTGGCTGTATTTTAAAGAATCCTTATTGAGGTTGCAGGAACAAACCATCCCGATGTGTAGGAAGAAAAGCAAATATGGCAGGCGACCAGCTTGGCTTAACAGTGAAATCCTTGCTCATCTTAAACACAAAAAAGCAGCTTACAAGAAGTGGAAGATTGGACAAATGACTAGGGAGGAGTATAAAAATATTGTTCAGGCATGCAGGAGTGAAATTAGGAAGGCCAAATCACACTTGGAGTTGCAGCTAGCTGGAGATGTTAGGAGTAACAAGAAGGGTTTCTTCAGGTATGTGAGCAACAAGAAGAAAGTCAAGGAAAGTGTGGGCCCCTTGCTGAATGAGGGAGGGAACCTAGTGACAGAGGAAGTGGAGAAAGCTAGTGTACTCAATGCTTTTTTTGCCTCTGTCTTCACAGACAAGGTCAGCTCCCAGGCAGCTGCACTCCGCAGCACGGTATGGGGAGGAGGTGACCAGCCCTCTGTGGAGAAAGAAGTAGTTCGGGACTATTTAGAAAAGCTGGACGAGCACAAGTCCATGGGGCCGGATGCACTGCATCCGAGGGTGCTAAAGGAGTTGGCCGATGTGATTGCAGAGCCATTGGCCATTATCTTTGACAAATCATGGCAATCGGGGGAGGTCCCGGATGACTGGAAAAAAGCTAATGTAGTGCCCATCTTTAAAAAAGGGAAGAAGGAAGATCCGGGGAACTACAGGCCAGTCAGTCTCACCTCAGTCCCTGGAAAAATCATGGAACAGGTCCTCAAGGAATCAATTCTGAACCACTTAAAGGAGGGGAAAATGATCAGGAACAGTCAGCATGGATTCACCAAGGGCAAGTCATGCCTGACTAACCTAATTGCCTTCTATGATGAGATAACTGGCTCTGTGGATGAGGGGAAAGCAGTGGATGTGCTATTTCTTGACTTTAGCAAAGCTTTTGATACAGTCTCCCACAGTATTCTTGCCAGCAAGTTAAAGAAGTATCGGCTGGATGAATGGACGGTAAGGTGGATAGAAAACTGGCTGGATGGTCACGCTCAACGGGTAGTGATCAATGGCTCCATGTCTAGTTGGCAGCCGGTATCAAGTGGAGTGCCCCAAGGGTCGGTGCTGGGGCCGGTTTTGTTCAATATCTTCATCAACGATCTGGAGGATGGTGTGGACTGCACCCTTAGCAAGTTTGCAGATGACACTAAACTGGGAGGAGTGGTTGATATGCTGGAGGGTAGGGATAGAACACAGAGGGACCTAGACAAATTAGAGGATTGGGCCAAAAGAAATCTGATGAGGTTCAATAAGGACAAGTGCAGAGTCCTGCACTTAGAACAGAAGAATCCCATGCACGGCTACAGACTAGGGACCGAATGGCTGGGCAGCAGTTCTGCAGAAAAGGACCTAGGGGTTACAGTGGACGAAAAGCTGAATATGAGTCAACAGTGTGCCCTTGTTGCCAAGAAGGCTAACGGCATTTTGGGTTGTATAAGTAGGGGCATTTCCAGCAGATCGAGGGACGTGATTATTCCCCTCTATTCGGCACGTGTGAGGCCTCATTTGGAGTACTGTGTCCAGTTTTGGGCCTCACACTACAAGAAGGATGTGGATAAATTGGAAAGAGTCCAGCGGAGGGCAACAAAAATGATTAGGGGGCTGGAGCACATGACGTATGAGGAGAGGCTGAGGGAACTGGGATTGTTTAGCCTGCAGAAGAGAAGAATGAGGGGGGATTTGATAGTTGCTTTCAACTACCTGAAAGGGGGTTCCAAAGAGGATGGACCTAGACTGTTCTCAGTGGTAGAAGATGACAGAACAAGGAGTAATGGTCTCAAGTTGCAGAGGGGGAGGTTTAGGTTGGATATTAGGAAAAACTTTTTCACTAGTAGGGTGGTGAAGCACTGGAATGGGTTACCTAGGGAGGTGGTGGAATCTCCTTCCTTAGAGGTTTTTAACGTCAGGCTTGACAAAGCCCTGGCTGGGATGATCTAGTTGGAGTTAGTCCTGCTTTGAGAAGGGGGTTGGACTAGATGACCTCCTGAGGTCCCTTCCAACCCTGAGATTCTATGATTCTATGATTCTATGATATTATGGTCACTATTACCACATCACCTCAGTGCTCTCTACACACCCCAGTGGCTCCACAGGTATTAGCTCCAATTTACGACAGGCTAGATGTTCAGCTGGTGTAAATCAGCCTGGCTGCATTGATTTCAGTGGAGCTATGTCAATTTACTCCAGCTGGGAATCTGGCCCCTAGGCTAGCAAAGAGCCCCCTTAATCTAAGATCAATCGTATTGTTGGAGGGCGGTTTTCTGGGCTGCATCGATCTAACAGATCCTCTCCTTCGCTAACTCCCCTGATGCACAATAATAAATGGAGCTAGCTGGAAGTTTTCTAATGGAAGGTTTTTCAAAGGGAAGCTGGCCTGGTTTCCTCCCAGCTCATCTGCCTTTCCATTAACTGCAGCGCCTGAAGTCGGGGCTCTCAGGACTTCTGGCCTTCCTGCTGCTCAGCCAAGAGCCTGGCAGCCCTGGGAGCTCATGCGGGCACTGTGAGGGCTGCCAGGCTTCTGGGTAGCCCACCCGGCAGGCGGCCAGCGATCTGGGCAGCTCCAGGAGCCTCGTCAGTTTCAGTTAGAAGAGGTCACAATGGCATGTCGTTTCGATTTTTCAACATGAACGTTTCGCACCCACCCGCCCGCTCCCCACTTCTCCCGTTTGATGGGACGTTTCACAATTGTGCGCTTTCGTGCCAATGAAGTTCGTTTGCTTTCGGAATTTCCCAAGGCACGGGAATTCCAGATGCCAGCCAGTACTAATAACAGGACTTAGCGCCGACGCAGGGCGTTTCTTCCACGGAGCTCGAAGCGCTTCCCAAAGGCAGGGGAACAACATAATCCCCGCTTTACAGCCGAAGAAGATGAAGCAAATGGAGAGGGCGGGACTTGCCCAAGAGAAGCAGGGCAGAGATGGGAATAGAGCCCAGGGCTCTTGGCTGCCCTTAAGATCCTTAAGAGTCCAGTAGTAGGCTCTAGATTACCGAAACAGCTGTTCGGCATGGAGTGGCGTGTGGAACTAGGGTTGTGTGTGTGTGCTGTTGTCCTTTAGATGCAGACCCAAGGAGGTATCCTGGGGGAGGGGGATGTCTGTCCCTGTGGATGGGGAGCTGTGTGGGGACCCTGGTGTCCTAAGGGGTGTCACTGCCTCTGTGGTTGTGGCTCTGTGCTGTTTTATCTGGGGTTCCGGGGTGGTGTTGTGGCCCTGTGGATGGATGGGTGCTGTGTGTGGGGACCCTGGTGTCCTGGAGGGAGTCCCTGTCTTTATGGATAGGGGAGCGCTGTGTGGGGATCCCGGTGTCTGGGCGGGGGGAGGGAGGAGTAGCTGCTGTGGATGGAGAGAACTGTGTAGAAGCAATCTCAGTGTCTTGGTGGGGGGCTCATTGACCTGTGAATGGAGGGGTGCTGTGTGTGGGGGACCCCAGTGTCCTGGGTGGTGACTGTGGCCCTGTGGATGGGGGGGGGGCAGTGCGGGGGACACTGGTGTCCTGGAGGAGTCACTACCCATGTTAATGGGGGGGAGGGTCACCTCACGGGGCTCCCTGGTGGGGAGGGGATATCATATCCTGCATCCCCTTGGGACTCATTCGTATCTCCCCCATGACAGTGTGTGGCCCTGCCCCCAGGCCGGCACAGTCCAATGGAGGGGCAACTAGCAGCCTGTAACCTGAACAATTATTACACTTATAAGATTATGTATTGGCATGCAATATGCACTGTCAGCTAACAGCTTCTTTTCCTAGGGGGCTACTTAGCTGAGAACATGGAATTTGCTGAACCATACAGAGAAACATTATTTACTACAGACAAGGATAACTGGAATCCTAGGCAAGGATCAATACACTTACCACTTAGACAAGTACAGTAAAGTGGATTCCTGCATTGCTCATATTTACAACTTGTGGAGACTTTTGGAAACAATGATAGAAGGGAAAGTAAGTGGAGCCCATCAGAGGAGAGGTCCTGATTCAGTTTACACTGGCTCGGGGACCTGACGGACCCGGGAACTGGGTGTGGTATTTTATACCCTTCCTTATGGCAATGGTATGGCTATATACCAGATCTGATTGTTTACCTTGATTATAATGAGGTCATTAGATGCCTCTATCCATATGTGGCCTTGGGAGTGTCCATAATTAAGCATCAAGCATTAATATTCACGATTTGCATTACTTTTTAATAATTCCTATACATAAATGTGGTCCAGCCGCTTAGGTGCCGCATAGCAACCAAATTGCCAAAGCTCCCCCAGTTCCCTTCTTGCAGAACTCTGGGGTACACTGGACCCGTGTGGTTATCTAACCACTCCCACAAGGCCTTGTGGTGTCTGACAGGGCTTCTCTTCTTAGGCCAAATTAACAGGCAGCAGGTTTAAAACAAACAAAAGGAAGTGTTTCGCCACACAATGCACAGACAACCTGTGGAACTCCTTGCCAGGGGATGTGGTGACGGCCAACACTACAATGAGGTAAAAAAAAAAAAAAGTAGAAACAGCTATAGAGGATTGGTCCATCGATGGCTATTAGCTAAGATGGCCAAGGGTGCAGCCCCATGCTCTGGGTGTCCCCAAACCTCTGGCTGCCAGAAGCTGGGACTGGACAACAGGGGATGGATCACTCGGCCATTGCAGGTTCTGTTCATTCCCTCCGGGGCACCTGCCATTGGCCACTGCTGGGGCTAGACGGACCCTTGCTCTGACCCAGTGTGGCCGTTCCTAGTTCTGTCTGCCAGCCCGGCCCACCCACAGGCCTTCCAGCCCAGCGAGCCCCAGCGCCCCTCACCCGCCTCTGCCCCCATGCACGTGCCCAGCCACGGAGCCACGCCCCCTGCCAGGGCTTAGACTGCTGTGACGTCACTGCACCTACCCCCCGCCGGCAGGGGCTCAGAGCCTGAGACCAGAAGGGCGTGGACGGGCTCTAGGACCCAGAGGAGCCCGGCTCGATTGGCAGGGCTGGAGCACCAGAAGGGGCGTGGCCTGGGAGGGGGCGTGGCGAGGGGCGGGGCCTGGGGCTGCTCTCTATGTTGGGGGGGGCGGCTGTGAGGGCCGCGGCTCCCCAGAGCGGCCCAGGCGGTGGTCATGGCGAGGCGGCTGGTGCTGTTCGACCTGGGTGGGGTGCTCTTCACCCCCAGCCCGCTGGGCATCTTCGGCCGCTACGAGGCGTCGCTGGCCCTGCCCAGGTAGGCGCTAGCCCCCCGCCCGCCCGAGCCTGCTTCTCCGGCTGCCGGGGGAGTGAGACCCATAGAAATGATGGGATAATGTTGTGTGTCTCGCGACCGCCCGCACTGCGTTCTCAGGCCCCCCCCCCCCCCCCCCCAGCCTTTGCTCCACCTGCACGGCTCAGGGGCGCCGTGGGGGAGGGCAGCTTGTACATTGGGGTGGGGGGGTTGAAAGGTGTGTGTGTGTGTGTGTGTGTGGGCGGGATTCAAGGCCCCCTTGTATCTAGGGTGGGGGGTGATGGGCATTTGGGGGGAAGGTTCGGAGCATCATGGGATTGGGGGGGGGTTGTGCATTTGGGGCGGTCCAAGGCGACTTTGTACCCTAAGGTGGGGGATACAGGCCACCCTGGGGTACGGGGGGTTGAAGAGCATGTGGGGGGAGGTTCAGGGCACCCGTGTACTTTGGGGTACGGGGGGTTGAAGAGCATGTGGGGGGAGGCTCAGGGCACCCGTGTACTTTGGGGTACGGGGTGTTGAAGGGCATGTGGGGGGAGGCTCAGGGCACCCGTGTACTTTGGGGTACGGGGGGGTTGAAGAGCATGTGGGGGGAGGTTCAGGGCACCCGTGTACTTTGGGGTATGGGGGGGTTGAAGAGCATGTGGGGGGAGGTTCAGGGCACCTGTGTACTTTGGGGTACGGGGTGTTGAAGGGCATGTGGGGGGAGGCTCAGGGCACCCGTGTACTTTGGGGTATGGGGGTTGAAGAGCATGTGGGGGGAGGCTCAGGGCACTTGTGTATTTTGGGGTATGGGGGGGTTGAAGACCATGTGGGGGGAGGCTCAGGGCACCTGTGTACTTTGGGGTATGGGGGGTTGAAGGGCATGTGGGGGGAGGCTCAGGGCACCCGTGTACTTTGGGGTACGGGGTGTTGAAGGGCATGTGGGGGGAGGCTCAGGGCACCCGTGTACTTTGGGGTACGGGGGGGTTGAAGAGCATGTGGGGGGAGGTTCAGGGCACCCGTGTACTTTGGGGTACGGGGGGGTTGAAGAGCATGTGGGGGGAGGCTCAGGGCACCCGTGTACTTTGGGGTACGGGGGGGTTGAAGAGCATGTGGGGGGAGGTTCAGGGCACCCGTGTACTTTGGGGTACGGGGGGGTTGAAGAGCATGTGGGGGGAGGTTCAGGGCACCCGTGTATTTTGGGGTGTGGGGGGGTTGAAGAGCATGTGGGGGGAGGTTCAGGGCACCCGTGTACTTTGGGGTACGGGGGGGTTGAAGAGCATGTGGGGGGAGGTTCAGGGCACCCGTGTACTTTGGGGTACGGGGGGGTTGAAGAGCATGTGGGGGGAGGTTCAGGGCACCCGTGTACTTTGGGGTATGGGGGGGTTGAAGAGCATGTGGGGGGAGGTTCAGGGCACCTGTGTACTTTGGGGTACGGGGTGTTGAAGGGCATGTGGGGGGAGGCTCAGGGCACCCGTGTACTTTGGGGTATGGGGGTTGAAGAGCATGTGGGGGGAGGCTCAGGGCACTTGTGTATTTTGGGGTATGGGGGGGTTGAAGACCATGTGGGGGGAGGCTCAGGGCACCTGTGTACTTTGGGGTATGGGGGGTTGAAGGGCATGTGGGGGGAGGCTCAGGGCACCCGTGTACTTTGGGGTACGGGGTGTTGAAGGGCATGTGGGGGGAGGCTCAGGGCACCCGTGTACTTTGGGGTACGGGGGGGTTGAAGAGCATGTGGGGGGAGGTTCAGGGCACCCGTGTACTTTGGGGTACGGGGGGGTTGAAGAGCATGTGGGGGGAGGCTCAGGGCACCCGTGTACTTTGGGGTACGGGGGGGTTGAAGAGCATGTGGGGGGAGGTTCAGGGCACCCGTGTACTTTGGGGTACGGGGGGGTTGAAGAGCATGTGGGGGGAGGTTCAGGGCACCCGTGTATTTTGGGGTGTGGGGGGGTTGAAGAGCATGTGGGGGGAGGTTCAGGGCACCCGTGTACTTTGGGGTACGGGGGGGTTGAAGAGCATGTGGGGGGAGGTTCAGGGCACCCGTGTACTTTGGGGTACGGGGGGGTTGAAGAGCATGTGGGGGGAGGTTCAGGGCACCCGTGTACTTTGGGGTATGGGGGGGTTGAAGAGCATGTGGGGGGAGGTTCAGGGCACCTGTGTACTTTGGGGTACGGGGTGTTGAAGGGCATGTGGGGGGAGGCTCAGGGCACCCGTGTACTTTGGGGTATGGGGGTTGAAGAGCATGTGGGGGGAGGCTCAGGGCACTTGTGTATTTTGGGGTATGGGGGGGTTGAAGACCATGTGGGGGGAGGCTCAGGGCACCTGTGTACTTTGGGGTATGGGGGGTTGAAGGGCATGTGGGGGGAGGCTCAGGGCACCCGTGTACTTTGGGGTACGGGGTGTTGAAGGGCATGTGGGGGGAGGCTCAGGGCACCCGTGTACTTTGGGGTACGGGGGGGTTGAAGAGCATGTGGGGGGAGGTTCAGGGCACCCGTGTACTTTGGGGTACGGGGGGGTTGAAGAGCATGTGGGGGGAGGCTCAGGGCACCCGTGTACTTTGGGGTACGGGGGGGTTGAAGAGCATGTGGGGGGAGGTTCAGGGCACCCGTGTACTTTGGGGTACGGGGGGGTTGAAGAGCATGTGGGGGGAGGTTCAGGGCACCCGTGTACTTTGGGGTATGGGGGGGTTGAAGAGCATGTGGGGGGAGGTTCAGGGCACCCGTGTACTTTGGGGTACGGGGGGGTTGAAGAGCATGTGGGGGGAGGTTCAGGGCACCCGTGTATTTTGGGGTGTGGGGGGGTTGAAGAGCATGTGGGGGGAGGTTCAGGGCACCCGTGTACTTTGGGGTACGGGGGGGTTGAAGAGCATGTGGGGGGAGGTTCAGGGCACCCGTGTACTTTGGGGTACGGGGGGGTTGAAGAGCATGTGGGGGGAGGTTCAGGGCACCCGTGTACTTTGGGGTACGGGGGGGTTGAAGAGCATGTGGGGGGAGGTTCAGGGCACCCGTGTACTTTGGGGTATGGGGGGGTTGAAGAGCATGTGGGGGGAGGTTCAGGGCACCCGTGTACTTTGGGGTACGGGGGGGTTGAAGAGCATGTGGGGGGAGGTTCAGGGCACCCGTGTATTTTGGGGTGTGGGGGGGTTGAAGAGCATGTGGGGGGAGGTTCAGGGCACCCGTGTACTTTGGGGTACGGGGGGGTTGAAGAGCATGTGGGGGGAGGTTCAGGGCACCCGTGTACTTTGGGGTATGGGGGGGTTGAAGAGCATGTGGGGGGAGGTTCAGGGCACCCGTGTACTTTGGGGTATGGGGGGGTTGAAGAGCATGTGGGGGGAGGCTCAGGGCACCTGTGTACTTTGGGGTATGGGGGGTTGAAGGGCATGTGGGGGGAGGCTCAGGGCACCCGTGTACTTTGGGGTATGGGGGGTTGAAGGGCATATGGGGGGAGGCTCAGGGCACCCGTGTACTTTGGGGTATGGGGGTTGAAGAGCATGTGGGGGGAGGCTCAGGGCACCTGTGTATTTTGGGGTATGGGGGGGTTGAAGAGCATGTGGGGGGAGGCTCAGGGCACCTGTGTACTTTGGGGTATGGGGGGTTGAAGGGCATGTGGGGGGAGGCTCAGGGCACCCGTGTACTTTGGGGTACGGGGGGGTTGAAGAGCATGTGGGGGAAGGTTCAGGGCCGTGTACTTCGGGGTACGGGGGGTTGAAGGGCATGTGGGGGGGAGGTTCCGAATGACCTTGACAAACTGGAGAGTTGGTCTGAAGTCAACGAGATGAAATACAGTAGAGACCAGAACTACGCTTAGGAAGGAAAAATCCAATGCGGAGCTACCACATGGGGGATAATTGGCTAGACAGGCCGTGCTGCTGAACAGGATCTGGGGTTTTTGTGGGTCACAAGTTCAATGAGAATCCTAAACAGGATGCAGTTGTAAAAAAGGGTAATATCATTCTGGAGAGCGTATTAACAGGGGTGCCATAGGTAAGATACATGAGGTAATGGTCCTGCTCAATTTAGTGCGGGTGAGGCCTCAGCCGGAGTGTCCAGTTCTGAGCACCACCCTTTGGGAGAGATGTGGACAAATTGGAGAGAGTCTAGAGGAGAGCAAATACCTGACCTGTGAGGAAACATCAAAGCAACTGGGCATGTTTAGTCTGGAAGAATATAAAACTGAGGGGGGGCCTGATAAGTCTTCAAATATGTTGAGGGCTGTGATAAAGAGAAGAAGGGATTTCTTTTCTGCTGAAAGTAGGACAAGAAAGAATGGGCTTAATCTGCAGCAAGGGAGATTAGGTTAGATATTGGGGGGAAATTTCTACCTTTGAGAGGAGTTAAGATCTGGAACAGGCTTCCAAGGGAGGTTGTGGAATCCCCATCATGAGGGGTTTCTAAGAAGAGGTTGGACTATCCCGTCAGGGATGGTCCAGGTTTACTGGGTCCTGCCTCGGCACAGGGGGCTGGACTAGATGACCTGTGGAGGTCCCTTCCAGCCCCTACATTTTTGTGATCCTCTTGGATAGAGCAGCACAAGGTGCTTGCAGGTGAGAGGCTCCAGATTTCCATATATCTTGACCCAAATGGCTTTTGTTAGGGAATCCGAATGCTTGTATGTCCTGGATGGAGGAGTGCAGGGCACTTGTGGGAGATGGGAAGGGAGTGGTACCTGTTGCATGTTAGGGGCCATGTGGTGTTTTATTGGGTCTCTTCCTGGGTGGGGGCCCATGTGGGATCCTAGTTTGCAGGACTTCATTCCACATTCAGATCTAGTAATTTAGATTTGTGGCCTAAATCTGTAGCTTTCATGTGTCTCTCAACGTCTGTGCCGTGAAGTGAGGCAGTTCTGAAGTTAGGGGGTTGATGTATATGTGCCTTATGCTTTTAAGAAAGCCAAATTAATGTACAATGATTGGGGGAAGTTCTAGTGCAGAAAAAGAATGTACGGTTTGAACAAACTCATTCATACCCATCTCCTTTTATTAAGGGTAGTGTTACCAGTTTTGCCCGTTACTTTGGGGTATGCTCATTTATTAGGGTTACTCTTCTTTGGGGAGGGTTCTGTAATTCTGTCAATGTACTGCTTGTGTCTCTTGTGTTTTCATACGGAGCTGTACTGCTCCCTTCTGCAAGTCCCCTCCCAATGGAGCTATCCTGCAGGACCTAGGTTCCCCAGGGCTGGATTCTTCCAGAACCAGATGAACGAACACACACACGAACACCCACACACAAAGTCTATGCGGTCCGGGTCAATCAGCACTTTCAAGCTGCAACCCTCATATGCCACAGGTTCAGCACATCCCTATCCCCACTTTCACCTTACAATTGTACTGGTAGTAACCCACTTGATGAGCAAATGCCACAGGATTTTTGGATGCTACAGGGATCTTTAGCTTATGTAAAAGAAGCATTGCTGCAGAGTAAATGGGGAAGCTAAAAACACAAAAGAGTAAAGTTCAGAGAGAGAGAGAGAGAAGCAACCAGCTTAACCATAAAAGTTATTTATTGAATAATAGTGATAACTGCACAAGGAGAGCCTAAACCAGCGTAACACTTACATTATTAAAGGTTAATACCTGAGGTAGAAAAGAAAACCGAGAGAGAGGGAGGGATCTCACCCACTCCATGAAGCTTGAACTGGTCGGGATTCCCAGGTGATGATGGTAGCTCAGGATCCTGAGTGCTGGAGACAGGCAGAGCCCACAGCACGGTCAGTCAGGAGAAGAGGAAATCCCAGTGGAACTGATGCAGAGTTTGGATCCATGCATCAGAATGCTTACTGGAGCGTGGGTAGGGGTTTTTCTAGGGAAAGAAAAATGGTTCAAGGGAGAGCACTAGATTTGTTTATGGGTAAACTGATGACTCAAGGGTTTTCTTTAGGCTAGACAATAGGGGCTAATCACTCCTAGCCATGGTTGGTGTTCCTTCCAGGGAGCTCACAATGCAATTAGGCTGCTTCAGTATTTTGGATATCAAACAAGGATTCATGACTAGAATTGGTCTGATCACTGCTGAGTGGGGTGTGCGCAGGCGTGGGTTCATTGACATCTGGAGCAGAGATCCCCCAGGATGCAGTGCTTCCCTGCTTTTCTGGTCCCAGAGTTCAGTGCGGTTCCTGCCTTGGAATCTGTTTTCCATTCTGCATGCTAATGGAGGTGCCTCCCTGTCCCACCTTTGATGCAGATGAGGCTAGGGGAGTTGCCTTTGTTCTTGTCACCTTTGTCAGGAGGGGTCTAGGTGTGTCTTCCACCGCCCTTCACTGCTCTCTGCAAGTCTTTTCTCTGATCGGCTTTGGTTCAAGCAGAGGCTGGGAAAGGAGAGGTCTTTCATGAGTCAGACAGGCTGGATACTGCGCCCTGGTTCCCCAAGAACACAGAGCTGACTGGTATTGGTAGCAAAGGGAGCCCTGGCTGTATTTCTACTGGCTGATTGATAATAGACCAGAAGACTTAAACAAATAGAGGTGGGGGAAATCACACTTCAATTTGGGAGCGATACTGTACTCAGGTAAAGGAGAAAAAGCTGGAAGAGAGGGGGGAAAAAACTGTAATAAGGGAAACAGCTTTCCAATATAATGAGCCAAACTTGGAAATTATATGGAAATTGCATGTCAGTGAATGGGGCTAAAGAAGTTTAGATAGCTCTCTCTATTTTTGATGCAAGGCCACAGGGGACCATTATGACCATCTGGTCTGACCTCCCGCACAACGCCGGCTGTAGAATTTCACTCCGTGATTCGTGCACTAAGCCCCACTGTTCTTGGTTTGAAATGGAGCATATGATGTAACTTGATTAAGGGTATAGCCGGGAAAACAGTCAACAGGACAGTGTGAATTAAGGCAGCCCCTCCTTAATAAATAAATGGAGATATGCCAGTCTCCTAGAACTGGAACGACCTTGAAAGGTCATTGAGTCCAGTCCGCTGCCTTCACTAGCAGGACCAAGTACTGTCCCGACAGATTTTTGCCCCAGATCCCTAAATGGCCCCCTCAAGGATTAAACTCACAACCCTGGGTTTAGCAGGCCAATGCTCAAACCACTGAGCTATCCCTCCCCCCTTACTTTAACTTGCTTCTCTTGCCCCTATGGATTGTAAGTTAACCCTTGGGTTCATGTGCCAGTAAACTCACCTTCCGCATCTCCATCTTCTCCTGAATGTTTTTCTCACTATACGCTGGGGCCAGATCCTCATTGACTGCACTGACTTCCAGCAGCTGAGAATCTGGCCTGGGGTTTGGCTTGGCTTCTCTCATGGAAGGTTCTTGTACTGATGCGGAGCGCAAGGTGGAATGAAATGGCTGGTGTCTTTGACGCTTAGTAGCGCACAAGAAAGTGACGGAACAAGAGATCCGGGCACGTTACCCCCATCTCGTCTCCTACACGTCATCCCAAACTGCTTTCCACCTGTGAGATCACATCAGCATTGGTGTGGTTTATATATGTGGGGAGAGTTTGGCCCAGTGTCTAGCCTGGAGTGGGACCAGGTTCTTCTGTTCCACCCATGATTCAGCCTATACATTCAGTGAGGCAATTTGGGTGCACTTAAGAGCAAGATCTGCCAGCTGTGGGTCAGGAATCTATGCAAGCGTCTACCCAGAACGTATCTATAGGAACTTGTCTCTATGGGAGGAGCAACTGGACCCATGGGAAGGCATGTGGTATTGACCTTTCACAGCACACTACAAAGAGGTGATGTGTGTCCTTCTAGAGTGAACAGAGGGCCGGATTGCGAACCCCTTCCCACGCCCATGCTTTCCAAAAATCAAAGTTTGGCTTAAAAATCATGTGACTTGAAAAACAGAATAAATATTGGGGGAGTTATTTGTATTCTGGTGTAGCTATTGGGTGTCATATTTTCAAGCTTTTCAGTGTAAACATGAGGGCTAGAAACTTTCGAATAAAATGAAAGCTGAGCATCTCAAGTAGTCACATGACTACAGGAGCTGGGACCTTAATACCCATTTTTAAGTTAATTTGGCTTTTGCTAATGTATAAAGCACAGAGAAGTCAATTAACCCCAACTTCAGAGCGCACTCAATTAACCCCTAAACTGGGACCTTAATACCCATTTTAAACGAATTTGGCTTTTGTTAAAGCATAAAGCACAGAGAAGTCAATTAACCCCTAACTTCAGAGCACAGTCAATTAACCCCTAACCTCAGAGCACAGTCATAGATACGTTAGAGTTGTTACCTGCTCGAGGTTACAGATCAAAATGACTAGGTTTTGTTGTCAGTTGGGTGGGGGAGGGGGGTTCTCTCAGTATGCTGTCCCATCCCTGCACAGATAGCTGTTTCAGCAGACCTTGAACAGATTAAAATTTTTTATTAAGATGTTTTAAAAAAAAAAAAGTGAAGGGTACAGAGTTTAAGCATAGACGTTTCTGGTTATCCGGGAATAACGTACAGATTATCAAGGGTGTGAAGTTTGGTTTAAGATCAGGTGGTGTAAGGAATACATAACCTGCAATATTCCCGATTGGGGGTAAAAGGTTGACGGGTCAAAGGACAGACATTGAGATATGAGGGTATGTTGTTCCTATAATGGCTATGTTCTGGCGTGGCGTATAATGAGTGGATACAACGATGAGGATGGATTTGACCCTCATTTGGTGAGATTTAACGTTCAGGGAGTTTATGGTTCCAACGGACAAAGTCTCTCAGTCCCTTTCTCGTAGTCGAAGTACTACCCAGAAAGACCACAAACTCGGTTTGGCGGTGAAGGTGCCCGGCCAGGTTCACTGTTGATGAAGCACGGTGCTCGTGCCCTGGCCCTGTGGTTACAGGTACACTAAACATGTGTATGCTCACAACAATGGTACCCGCTCAGTCAGCAGCGGGAGTCTCGGCTGCCCCCTCAGCTGCGCAAAGGTGCCCCTCCTATTATTTCTCTCTTATACATTAGGGTGGCCAATTTTGGTTGGATGTATTCACATGACATAATCTGTAGTTAAAGATTAATCTTTGATTCCTGGAGATTTCAGGACAATCCTGCAGGGTTAGCAACCCTATTATATATTGATACAAATAAGTTAGATATTAAACCTCTGAGGCGGTTAGTTACCAACCCGGCACCTTATACCTCCTTGTTCGAAAAAAACATCTCCTCCCGTCCTTGTCTTACCTGGGTCGGTGCCAATCTTCTAGAATGCGTTGATGTGAATACCTGGTACCTAGTAAAAAGAAAATAAGAAAGAAATACTTGTGGCACCTTAGAGACTAACAAATTTATTTCAGCATAAGCTTGCATGGACTTTTAATTAGCCTTTTACAGTTGATATGGTTACTTCCACCTTTTCATGTTTCTCTGACTGTATAAATATCCTCCTACTGTATGTTCCATTCTATGCATCCGACGAAGCGGACTGTAGTCCACAAAAGCTTATGCTGAAATAAATTTGTTAGTCTCTAAGGTGCCACAAGTATTTCTTTCTTATTTTCTTTTTGCTGACACAGACTAACACGGCTAGTACACTGGTACCTAGTACTACTTAGGAGTGCCTGGGTTTTTGCAACACTAGCCCTGCCTTTGTCAAATTCATGTACTGGACAGTGAACTTGTAGGCAAGCGCCTCCCTTATGATGACAGAGCCTGACTTTGCTCCTAGCCTGGCTTTTGCTGATTTTAGTTCAGGCCTCAGGCCTTGCACCTGGCCCCATGCTCCAGGCTGTCTCTCTCTACTGCAGGTTTGAATGTGGAATGCTGTACTGGGAACTGGGTCCTACGTTGTTCTCCAGGCCCAGATTCCAGGGACTGCAGCATTTCTAAGCCCAGGATTTTGGGATGAGAGAACCCGTGTCCCGGATCCCCAGCATGGTGTGTTATGGATACATGTCATTCTGGTATAGGGTTGCCAGGTGTCTGGCTTTTGACCGGAACGCCCGGTAGAAAAGGGACTCCGGCGACTCTGGTCAGCACTGCTGACCAGGCTTGCTTGGGTTAGGTCAGGATGTACCTGTGTTAATCTTTTGGAGTGTGTTCACACACATCCCCAGTATCCGTTGCTTTTTAGGAGTGCCTGTGTTTTGAAACATTAGCAGTGCCCTCGCCAAGGTCGTGTATGGGACAGTAAACTTCTTTAATCCATGGCCTGACTTTGGTTCATGACATGGCTTGACTTTGCTGACTATGGTTGGGCCTTAGGTCTCGCACCAGTCCTAGTGCTCCAGGGTGGGTGTGTTTCTCTCTCCCACACCTTTTATCCCAAAGCTCCCAGCTGTGTATGTATGCATGCGCACCCAGTGAACACTTCACTCTCCGCTAAAATGTAGCCCAGCTCTTGGAATGAATTTGACAGCTGAAAAAGACTACTGTATCCAGATGCAATTGCAGGGGGATTTATGCAGTATGTAATTATATCTGGGTTGTGGTAACCAAACATCTCTTGCTGTAAAATTATCTGTCAGAAGGACAAAGATAATGATCTTAACTCGACTTTCTAAATGAAAAGATTGATCTTCTCTGATTTGGTCACCATTTCTTAAAGTAGGACTAAATTGGAAAACAGCATTGCCCTAGAAATAGTACGTTTCATTTTGTGTCAAGATTGCCCGCAAGTGAATCTTTCTTCATTCAAGATAACAAAGATCTATCCATAATGTAATTTTTTTTTTGTGGTAGAGCGTTTAACATTGTACTTCAAGAATCTCTTGGCAAAAAAATCTTGCTGCATGCATATTAAGATGCTTCCTTAAAAAGAAATGTGAGATGCCCTTATGAAATAAATTAATAATGGAAGCAGGGGGCATGTTCTTTCCTGGCGTCTTTTGCCAGGTTACACACACAACTCAAACTGTAAAAAGCACCCAGGATTTTTAGTCTGCTGTTCAGCAAATGCGCCGTAAAGGCAAAAGGTGACGCATAGGAAAGCAGATGAGAGAAGAGCTGACAGGAAATAGAATCTTGTTAAATACCTGGGAGTAAGTTCACCTTTAGGATTCCTCCCCAACCTGGGATGAATTTTGCCCCAGCGTCCTAACAGTTAACATAGTCATGGCTGTCTTCATTATACCTGTAACTATAGGCATCTTTTTCAAGGACTGAAGGGTTAAATTCTCATTACCACTCTTGTTAAGGCACCTATCTCTGAGGTATAGGAGGGCTCACCGAATTCAGCCCGGGGCCAGAATGTAGCCCTAAGGGGGTAGGATGCTGTGCTGAAGCAGCTGGGTTGGGCATAGCTCCTCTTGCAATAGCTGGGCTTATTGCTTGGTATCCATTCTCAGCACCGTGTTTCCTCTCCTCACCTCAACAAGGGATCTGCATTCGGGGTTGTGGGGTTAGGAGCCTGCCTTGGGCCCAGCAAGGGAGAAGATGTTAATAAAACTCTTGCTCACTGTTACGTTCTCCAGTTCAATGTGGTTTGGGGTTTCAGGACAAGTTACTGCCAGGGCCGGTGCAAGGAAGTTTTGTGCCCTAGGCGAAACTTCCTTGCACCAGCCCTGCGCTCCCCCCTCCCCCTCCCGCATCAGTCAGCTCCACCACCCCCGCCGCCCGCGGCAGCCTCCCCATCCACCCATGGGCCGCGGCGGGGGGGCTGGGCTCCCTGCCCCCCCTCCCCCCGCGGCTGCCTGGGCTGGGCTTGGATCCCTGCCCCCTCCCCATGGCGGGGGGGCTGGGCTCGGCTCCCCCGCGGCGGGCTGGGCTGGGTTCCCCGTGCCCCCCCATCCCGCGCCAGGCTAGGCTGGGCTGGGCCCCCTCCCCCCCCCCCACGGCCCAGGAGTCGCCGCCCCCCAAATCCTGGCGCCCTAGGCGACCGCCTAGGGTCGCCTAATGGGAGCGCCGGCCCTGGTTACTGCTAGCGACTCCCATTGTAAAAACCGCCATCAAAAATATTTTATTCCAGATGCAGAAAAAGTGTGTGGGGGAAAACAGTTAAAGCATTTGAAACATGAATTATTGAGACTTACGTTGTAACAGTATCCCTTGTTCTCTTTCGCTGTATAGAGTATGGGAGACTCTGCTTGGCAATCTTTTAGATGGGATTAAAGATGCTATTAATTCTCCTCTTTTGGAGAAAAGTCTAGTTTTGATGGGCTGGAGTTGTTAGGTGTCGGAGCCGTTTGCTTGTAAGACCAAATGAAACCCACACAAGAGGAGCAAAGATAGAAAACGCAGCTTCTGTCTCTGGGGCTGACTCTCACTTGCAGTTTCGCTGCTGGAGAAACGCAGACCCAGCACGTGGTCCAGTCAGCCGTCTAAAACCCGGTGAACTGTTACCAGTGTCGGGCAGTTTGAGACGTTGCCGGTTGTGTCCGGTCAGCTCAGACGCTCCGTGCTGAGGCACCGACAGGCGTTGTCTTGGTGGCTAAGCCAGGCTCTGATTACACAGAAGGCAAAAAGAGAGGAAAGAGGAGCAATAAGATGGGGGAAGAAAAATGACTTTTTTTTGTAGTGCGGGTGGGAGAGAGGGAAGGGGAAACATTAGAACCCGAGTCTCGTATTCTAGATGTTCAGGATTCAGCTGAATCGTCTGGAGGTGGTGAAGTCATCTGACTCCCCCTCTGTGGCCTGGGTTGGTCTGGTCAGGATCCATTTCAAGATCAGGATAATGAAGGCCCAGTGGTGTGATGGTGGATTTTGGGGTCCCAGGAAGAGATGGGGGTGGCAGCCACGAAGATAGAGCTTGCTCCTTCCAGTCCAGTCATGTGTTGACTCCCAGACAAACACCCTCTAAGATGAGGTGCCATCCTCCTTGCATCAAAATTAATCATTAAAACACATTTTGGGGACTTTCATTGTGAACATTTCTACAGTCTTTCAGCTTACCAGGAGCCTTGCAGACCCATTAGCACAGTTCTAACCAGGGTGGATAAAAATCAATTATTTTTAAAAAAAATCTGATTTTTTAAATTTAAATCAGTTTTTTTCTCTCAAAAAAGCATTTTATAAAAAAAAATCAATCTAAAGATAGTTTTAATTAAGATACATTATAGCTCAAAGATATCTCATCATGGAATAGGGATTATAAATTCTAATTCTATAGTATGAGACAATATATTAATGTAATGTTTAAGAAAAGTTTCGTAAGTGAGTTCCAATAGTTCATGGATTAGGGATCCAATCATACGGGGTTCCAGGGGCTTCTGTATAGATTATTCAGGTTAATCTTTCTATCTACCCAATGGAACTCAGTGCTCAGTCTAGAAGATACCATCAGAGATGCTTAGTTTTGCAGTTCTCAAACTGTGGAATTGTGTCTCCAGAAATAACATGCTTGTTAACAGCAAAAATGTTTTAAAATAAATAAATAATATACGGAGGTGAGAAATACTTCAATAAAACAATTTAAATGTCTGTCTGGTGATGTTCTCCTCCTAATACAGCATGGCAAGAAAATCCTCCAAATATTAATGATTAACCTGTTGAATTGGAGATAGTTCACCTCCCAATGACTTCATATGTGCTTCAATTACCTTTGGTTAACGAAATAACCAATCATTTATTTTCTGATATAGCTGTAAAATTAATCTGAAAAGCTTTCAAAATAAATCACTTTAAAATGTATAGTGTGTACCTTCTAAAAATGAAATCTACATCTATTTCTGAGTTGTGAAGGATATGTATTAAGGTTATAACAACCAACAAGAATGTACTTTTTAATGTAGAAATCCATGATTAAATCAAGTCTTCCTGACTAGTGATTTAAATCGGATTTAAATCAAATCCACCCTTGTTCTAACATAAACAGTCCCAGTTTTTACCAGTCTGTTGGCCTCTGATTTCTGGTGACTTCTACAGTTTTATGTAACAGGCTGAATTTAATTTTTATGATCAGAGACAACTTCAGAGGACAGGCCTCTGTACCACACAGAGCAGAGGTTCTGGGGTTCCACACCTGAGAAGGGGATCTCTGTATACACCATTCAATGCTCTGTTAATACAGAGTTGATCATATTGGTGGCGGGTGCATGGAAGAAGAATCTATTAGCCCTGCTGTAAAGTAGAATCCACTGGCAGGAGTGTGAAACTTCTGCCCACCTACACCCTAGCAGCCTCTTTGGTTAGTACAGTTGACATCGAAAATCAAGTTTTCCAGTCAATATAATCACTGGTTAAAAATTGACGGATGCCAAAATTAGGGGGCGGGGGAAGTTTAACTTTAACTTGTCCTCCTGCGCTGCCCCACGGTTCAGAAATCGACGTGGGGGAGCTCTAAATGGAGATGGTAAGAAGATGATTTTGTTAACTTTACATTTTCTGACATGGTTTTTATATTTTTCATATTATGTTCGGGCCCAGACACCCCAGCTGAGATCAGATTCCTGTTGTGCTGGGGAGCTGTACATACGCATAGTAATACAGTCCTTACCCTGACAAGTTCGCAAGCTAAGTAAATAAGACTGACGGGTTGGAGCACAGAAACCCCTTTGGGGCTGCCACCTGGTGTGCCTAGACTACCTCTGAGCCTGTTTTCCCTGCCAGCTTGTGACTTCACTGCCAGTTTGCCTGGTTTGAGCCAAACATGCTTGCCTGCTGCAAACACCGATCCAAGTCTGAACCACGTCTCCCACAAGCTGCAGGCTTAACTGAGAACAGCTTAAGAAGCGCTCCTGTCTCCAGCACTCCGATGCACAGCTCCCAATGGGGTCCAAACCCCAAATAAATCCGTTTTACCCTATATAAAGCTTATACAGGGTAAACTCATACATTGTTCACCCTCTATAACACTGATAGAGAGATATGCACAGCTGTTCCCCCGCCCCCAGGTATTAATACTTACTCTGGGTTAATTAATAAGTAAAAAGTGATTTTATTAAATATATAAACTAGGATTTAAGTGGTTCCAAGTAATAACAGACAGAAGAAAGTGAATTACCAAGCAAAATAAAATAAAACAGGCAAGTCTAAGCCTGATACAATAAGAAAACTGAATACAGATAAAATCTCACCCTCAGAGATGTTTCAATAAGCATCTTTCACAGACTGGATGCCTTCCTAGTCTAGGCCCAATCCTTTCCCCTGGTACAGTCCTTGTTTCAGCTCAGGTGGTAGCTAGGGGATTTCTCATGACTGCAGCCTCCTTTGTTCTGTTCCACCCCCTTATATATCTTTGGCACAAGGCGAGAATCCGTTGTCCCTCTCTGGGTTCCCACCCATCCTTCTAAATGGAAAAGCACCAGGTTAAAGATCGATTCCAGTTCACCTGACATGATCACATGTCACTGTAAAACTTCATTACCCGCTTGCCAGCACACAGGTGTACAGGAAGACTTTCAAGTAAACAGTCATTAACAACCAATTGTCCAGGTCAATGGGAGCCGTCAAGATTCCAAGCCACCATTAATGACCCACACTTTGCGTAATTACAATAGGACCGCAGAGTTATATTTCACATTTCTAGTTTCAGACACAAGAGTGATACATTTATACAAATAGGATGACCACACTCAGTAGATTATAAGCTTTGTAATGCTACCTTACAAGAGACCTTTTGCATGAAGCATATTCCAGGTACATTGTATTCACACTCATTAGCATATTTTCATAAAATCCTGTAGAGTGAAATGTCACAAAGACAAAGGGTGGGAGAAAGGAAGTATCCCCATTTCACAGATGAGGAACTGGACCATGGCCACTGAGTTCTTGGCAGAGCCAGGAATTCAATCGGGATCCCCTGAGCCCCAGTCCGATTTCTAAGCTACGGGGACAAGCCATCTTGGTACGACAGGCCTGTCTTTCCTCTCACGGCTTGGCCATGCCGAATGTCATGCACACGCTCTCCTGCCCTGTCTATTTTTGTTGCCCCACCCTCGGGGAAACGAACCGAGTTGAACATGCTCTAACGTGGCTTCAGCCGTTACTGTGTCTTAAGTCTAATCCCTGTTCTGATACCCCTGATCCTGGCAATTCGCACTCCCGTATGGCAGAACGGCGTTTGGCCATAAGAGGCCTTGCCCCAGCACGTCTGCAAGAAAGAGAACTGGTGCCAGCTGGAGCTGACACTGGAACCTCAGACATTTCAGAGAGCTGAGTTCTTAGCGGAGGAGACCCCTGAAAATGGAGAATTTTGAGGTGCCGCCGCTCTAACCCTGTTGTCTCTGGGGTCAGACTTCAGGCAGGCCTAGCCCTCCTCCACTGCTGTTAATCTTTGCCCACAAGTCAAGAGCGGAATGGGCCAAGGGAGACGTAATGAGCTCCCAGTGTCTGGAGGATGCAAGCACCAGGCGAAGGCTGTGCCGAGCCATGCGTCCCCACGCGGGTTGTGCGTGCGGCCGCTGTCCGTGGAAACCCCTCAGCGCCAGGGCTGGAGTCTCATAACACGGGTGGGCAGCCGGGGCCTTGATCCTGGCTCAGGACCTTGCGCTGGGCCGCAGAGTGGATCCTGTGAACACGTCCTTTCAAAGGGCGTGGCAGCAGCTGTGCAGCCTCCGCTCACCGGGAGGCATTTCTGTTCTCCGTGGGCACAATGCGTCCGGGTGCTCCGGTACCGCTGCTGCGCTGCAGCGTTAGAGCCACTGTTCTGTGCTTGGCAGAATTCCATTTTACCCTTTCGAGAACTTTGACTGACAACACTGATCGTTATTTTTAAGCCTTTTTTTCAATTTAAATGTTCATAAGGGCAAGGAACTGAGGGCGGCTCAGACAACCGGGGAAGGGGGCTCATAGAATCATAGAATCTCAGGGTTGGAAGGGACCTCAGGAGATTCTAGTCCCACCCCCTGCTCAAAGCAGGACCAACCCCAACTAGATCATCCCAGCCAGGGCTTTGTCAAGCCTGACCTTAAAAACCTCTAAGGAAGGAGATTCCACCACCTCCCTAGGTAACCCATTCCAGTGCTTCACCACCCTACTAGTGAAAAAGTTTTTCCTAATATCCAACCTAAACCTCCCCCTCTGCAACTTGAGACCATTACTCCTTGTTCTGTCATCTGCCACCACTGAGAACAGCCGAGCTCCATCCTCTTTGGAACCCCCCTGCAGGTAGTTGAAGGCTGCTATCAAATCCCCCCTCATTCTTCTCTTCTGCAGACTAAATAACCCCAGTTCTCTCAGCCTCTCCTCATAAATCATGTGCTCCAGCCCCCTAATCATTTTTGTTGCCCTCCGCTGGACTCTCTCCAATTTGTCCACATCCTTTCTGTAGTGGGGGCCCCAAAACTGGACACAATACTCCAGATGTGGCCGCACCAGTGCCGAATAGAGGGGAATAATCACATCCCTCGATCTGCTGCCAATGCTCCTACTAACACAGCCCAATATGCCATTAGTCTTCTTGGCAACAAGGGCTCACTGCTGACTCATATTCAGCTTCTCATCCACTGTAATCCCCAGGTCCTTTTCTGCAGATAGGGATAAGGGTGACCGTGTCCAGTTTTTGACCAGGCCATTAAAAGTCTGGTCAGTGGTGCTGGTTGGGGCTAAGGCAGTCTAGTCTCTACCTGTCCTTGCACTGTGCTGCGCCCCGGAAGCGGCCAGCAGGTCTGGCTGGAGGGGCATGGGGCTCCATGCCCTGCCCCCGCCCCGAGCACCGACTCCACACTCCCATTGGCCTGGAACCACACCCTCTCCTGCATCCTAACCTCCTGCCTCAGCCCAGTAAAAGTGACTGAGACGTACATAAGAAAGGCCATACTGGGTCAGACCAAAGGTCCATCCAGCCCAGTATCCTGTCCACTGCCAGGTGCCCCAGAGTGAGTGGACCTAACAGGTAATGATCAAGTGATCTCTCTCCTGCCATCCATCACCCCCCCTCTGACAAACAGAGGCTAAGGACACCATTCCTTACCCATCCTTATTACTTTTTTTTTTAATCTAACCCTTTCAAGACTAGGTGTTGGGCATATCTGTATATTTTATATATATATATAGCTCATAGAGCTGGAAGGACCTTGAAAGGTCATTGAGTCCAGTCCCCTACCTTCATTAGCAGGACCAAGTACTGTCCCCTGACAGATTTTTGCCCCAGATCCCTAAATGGCCCCCTCAAGGATTGAACTCACAACTCTGGGTTTAGCAGGCCAATGCTCAAACCACTGAGCTATCCCTCCTCCCTAAGGTGGTGGGTGGGGGAGAGCAAGCCACTGAGTGGAAGGGGAATGTAGTGAGTGGAGGGTGGGGCCTCGGGGAAGGGACAGGGCTAGGGTGTTCATTTTGTGTGATTAGAAAGTTGGCAATCCTAGAGGGGGATCAGACATTTCTTTAACGAGAGTAGACGTAGAGATTCAAACTGTTAAAGCTTTATCATAGTTAAAACACCAAGTGTCAACACCACAAGTCAAAATATATGAAGTAAATATCCTTAAATCAAACTGTCAGGTCTCCAGCAGCACTTTTTGTACTACACTCGATGGAAATACTTTTCCTCGGTTTGTGCGTGTACGCTGAAATTGACACTGATTTAAAAAAAGAATCAAATCTTTCCAAGCGTAGCCGTCTTCAAGGCTGTCTAAGATCTTAGTGTGGCACATGGAGGAAGAAGCTGAAATGGAGCAGGGACCGGGGAAGGAAACATGTCCACAGAGACAGAGCGGTAACTAGGGGAGCATTGGAACCTATGTTGTTTGGATTGCTGGCAACCCAAGTTGACAATACACTAGAAAATGTGCTGGAGGAGTTTAGTCTGTGTTGGCAGGGAGCTGGACTGGCTGAGATCTGATTATTTAAACAGTCTTAATGTCAGCAACAAACTGGAGTGGCCCCACTTGATCTGTGATGTGACTTATAATTCTAAAGGCCTTTGTCTTTTAGCTCCTTCTGTCGCTTCTGATGTTTCTTTTGATGTGTCAGTTTCCATTACCCGCTGGATCCTGGCAAGACGGGAGCCAGGTATCTGAGAAGTTGTTGCTCAAACCCTTGAACAAAGTCCTCCGAAATGGCCCGAGGGGCCGGAAGGATTAAGCTAATGAGGGAGGATTAAACGAACTAGTGTAGTTTTAAGCTGTGCATTTAGCTGCTGCCAAAGCAGATGGGATCCTGGCACTTGAGGGGTTTGCAGGGCGTAATCGGGGTAGGGGGGAGGCATTAGTTTGGGTGGTGCAACACTATTGAGGTGGGGTAGTATAGCCCTCTGGTTGCCCGTTGCTCTGTAGTCTGACCGGCAAGGCATTGATGCTGGTGGGCAGCCAATAGGAGGTGAGGGCATCCAGCGTCTCACAGGATCAAGCCTTAAATAAGGGCATTTTTAAAAAGTTCCCTCTCGGTCCTTCGTTGCGGGGGCTGGGTTAGTCATGGATGTGGCTGGGCGCCCTCTCTGAGGTCCTGCTGCTGGGGCGCCCCTTCCCGTAGGGGAAGGCGCATTGGAACAGCGGCACTGCAAGAATCCTTCCTCTAGAGGGTGAAAGTGTCACCCTGTGTGCTGCTGTGAGAGGTGCATAGAATTGGTCTTGAGCTGCGGTGAGCGAAGTATGGCCCGTGGGCCGCATCCGGCCCGTCAGACCTTTTAATCTGGCCCTCAAACTCCAGCGGGGTCGGGGACTTGCCCTGCTCCGCGCAGCTCCCAGAAGCAGCGGCATGTCCCCCCTCTGACTCCTACGCAGAGGGGCAGCCAGGGGACTCCACACGCTGCCCCCGCCTCAAGCGCCGGCTCTTCAACTCCCATTGGCCGGGAACCGTGGCCAATGGGAGGTGCAGGGGCGGCACCTGCAGGCGGGGCAGCGCGTGGAGCTGCCTGGCCAGCGCCTCGCCTCTGTGTAGGAGCCAGAGAGGGGATGTGCCGCTGCTTCCGGGAGCTGTGACGGCGGCCCCTGTGGAGGCAGCAGCATGCAGAGCCACCTTGCCACGCCTCTGAGTAGGAGCCGGAGGGGGGACATGCTGCTGCTTCCGGGAGCTGCTTGAGGTAAGTGCTGCGTGGAGTCTGCACCCCTGATCTCTTCCTGCGCCCCCAGCCCTGATCCCCCTCCCGCCCTCCGAACCCTTCGGTCTCAGCCAGTAGCACCCTCCTGCACGCCAAACCTCTCATCCCCAGCCCCACCCCAGAGCCCACATCCCCAGCCAGAACCCTTAACCCCCCCCCGCCACGTCTCAAACACCTGCCCCAGCCCAGGGCCTCCTCCTGCACCCTGAACTCCTCATTTCAGACTGGAGCCCTCACCTCATCCCATACCCCAACCCCCAATTTTGTGAACGTTCAAGGTCCACCATACCATTTCCATACCCAGATGTGGCCCTCAGGCCAAAAAGTTTGCCCACCCCGGTCTAGAGATTAGAGCACCAGCCTGGTCTGTGGGAGACAGGAATCGATTCCTGCTCTGCCACAAACACCCCCTGTGTGACCTTGGCCAAGCCACTTAATTTCTCTCCATTCCACATCTGTACAATGGGGATAATAGCACTCAATGAGGTGCTGAGATACGAGGGTAATGGGGCCATAGAAGATCCTAATATAGTCACAGTGAGTAGGGTCCTTCAAATCTGCGGATATCTGCTTTATATCTATGGACCGTATTTGTGGATCGGATACAAATGCAAATTTTGTATCTGCCTAGGGCTCTAACATTGAGGCCCCAATCCTTGAAACAGCTACAATTAATAATAGATCTCAAAGCACTTTACAAAGGAGCTCACTATCATCCCAATTGAGCAGATGGGGGAAACTGAGGCACAGGGAGGTGAAGTGAATTTCTCAAGGTTGCCCACTAGGCCCAGTCCACTAGGCCACGTGCTGCCTCCCAATACAAATCAGTGATGGGATAAAATGAAGCAAAGGAAAAATCTGAGATGAACGTCACAAAAGCTTTCCTGGTGTAAAATCTACTAGACCACCAATATTCTTTTAGCAGAAGTGATAGAAGCTTCAGTACTTGAACTCCAGTTCTGGACGGTACAAAGCACCGGAGAGTATTGTGAGCAACACGGCAGTGGCAAAGGGATGAACCAATCTTATTCTTTGACTTAACTTGACTGGAGTTGCACCAGTAATTAATTTAGCCCGCTAGCTTAACAGGTCATTTTCGTCTCTAATGTTTGACTTAGAGGCCTTGTGCTCTCAAGTAAGATGACGTTTTTTCTCGTAAGTGACTTTCCCTCCCACACTACTGGTTTTTATTCTGTGGCTTGCAGGACCAATGGGTAGATGATGTGCAAGGAGAGTAATATCTGGCTTTCTCTCTCAGCACTCTGCAGTGGCAACAGGAGACAAAGGAATAAACGTTTTCCCCACTCGATGAATCAAAGATCCGTGGGGAGTGAGAAGCTCTCTTGGCCAGTCCCTCTTCAGAGTAGAACTGAACTGTCGAATGGGTTCCAGCCAGTGCATTGACAATGCTCGGTCCTTGTCTTGCAGGAAGTTGTAACTTGACAGCAGCATCCTGGAGCCAGTTGCTGCTTGTTCATTCCTTACTGTAATGTATTCCTTTTTAGGAACTTTTTGCAAAATGTCATCGTTGGAGCAGGCCCCGATGGTCCCTATGCCAGAGCGATGAGAGGAGAGATCGCCGTATCTCAGGTAAGAGATCATCTCCGCTGAGAGTTGGGCGGATGGGCAGGGCGCGACTTGTGTTGGACAAAAGCTGTGCAGATGTCCTGCCAAGACAAGGTTTCTCCTTGGCTCACCTGGTGAAGCTATTGCCTTTGGGCCATGAAGGGGCTAGGTTTGAATCTTGACAACGGTAACTTTGTGGCGTTCACACTTAGTTCAAACTGGCCTCAGGATGGGCTTAAGTTTGCTATAGCTTGGCAGTTTCACCATGAGAAATAGCCTCCACCGATGGTAGATTAATTAATTGGCTGATGTCCAACGCTATTTCGTTAGATCTAAAACACAATGTACCCAGTTTCTTCATACCTCCTGGCTAAGTCCTTTCATTCCTGCTTTCTGGGGGAGAGGAGTCTTTAATACTAGCTTATTGGGAACCCTTAAACTACATTAGGAAATAGTTAATGCGGAACATGTGTATTGATGGGATTCAGAGTTTTGAGTGACTTTTCCTCGTTTTGTGTTGAGATGTAACTGGATCTCCTTTGGGAATTCTGTGTCTTTAAGCTGGTTTCTGAGCTGGAAGAGGATTGTAAGAAGTTTGCTGCCTCCTCGGGGGCTTCTCTCCCGGAGAAGTTCTCCGTACCACAGGTCTTTGAGGATATTATGACACAAGGAAAGCTCAATACTGCTATTCTGCAAGCTGCTGTAGCTCTCAGGAGCAATGGTAAGTGATGGTTACTTGCTGTTAGCATTCCTTCCCACCCAGCTGTGCTACACCAGTAACCACGGTCAGGTGTGGTCCTGGCCCATTCTTGTTACAATAGGGTTTCTCTTTGCCTATGTGGACAGAAAAAATGGTTCATAGATACACTGAAGGACCATGTCTCAACCCTGGTATGTCCCTAGGTTAAAACATGGTTAGGAGATGGGCTTACTTCTTGCCATTGAGGACAGAAAGTCCTTGGACTAAAACCATGTTTAAACATGGCTAATGTTTGCAGTGAAGACTAGACCCAGTTTTCTTCCTTCCGTAAACCCACTGTGTTTGATTGCCAATATTTCCCCCAAGCCTCTTTTTAGTGCGGTTAGTCTTTGACTTGCAGCTTGAAGGCAATGCAGGCAGAATCTCTGTCTTGCCCTTGCTAGAGTTTGTGTGGCTGGCACGGGGATTTGTGCTCCACCCTAATGTTTGTCCCCGACGGTGGTACAGCCAGGTACAGAATCCATGCTGCAGGCTAACTGGTGGTCACTCCATAGGAAGGTTTGGACCAGCACAATCCCTCCCGTGTTGGGTGCTGCTTAACCACAATGGAGAAATAAACATGTTGGAAAATGGTCTTACCAACATTGTTCCCATCTGGATCTCTGCTGCTCTCATTTCCCCCCCATCGCCCCGAACCCCATCCTGTTCCTCGTGCTCTTCCCATTCCCCTCACTGACTTTCATTTCCTTCCTGGGCTTTCTGCCACGCTGCCCTCCTCTGCCATCACACGGGTGGTTCTCTTCCAGATCCCTCCTGAACACTTGCTGCTTCCAGCAATCCGTGCTCTTTCTCATCACTAGTAACCCTACACCCTGCCTCCCCTGAACCCATGTCCTGTGTCTCGTCTGTGTTCATCTTGTCTCGCTTGGATTGCTGTCCCTTCCCAGGGAATGTGTCTGTTCCCTATAAATGGATAGCTGCGCTTGATACCTTTCTGACCGTGGCTGTTCATAATAACGTTCCATCCCCAGCCCAAACGTATCCTGAATTCCCACTGCGCACCCTTCCCGAAGCACTGGTTGCCGTTGGTCTCTGGCAGCAGCAGCAGATAGCCATCAGTCATCAGCAAACCATTCCAAATCTTCTAACCAATGAAATCGTGGGGCTTAGATCGGGCTTTTTATCTTCAAAGTACTTCCCTGATATTTACTTACCACCACTTGACTAATTAGATATTCTCTCTGTGCGTTATTACCAAATAAATCAGCCATGCTGTCGCCAAGCCAACAACAATTCACTAAACAGTCTAGCAATCTCTGTAAAACTGTACCCCTTTGGAGGGCATTAACTAAGAGCACTCCAGAGGAGGGGGAAATGATAGTTACTATGAGCCTGACCCAAAGCCTGTTGGCTTCAGGGGAATGAGTCCCACTGACTTAAATAGGCTTTGGATCAGACCTGGTTTGCATTAATACTGGGAACAGCTCGATTTATCGGAAACCAAAAAAACCCCCCACCCCAATCCTCAGTTGGGACTAGGCCAAACAGACCCGAGCAACCGAATCACTGCCTTAGAAAGAGACTGCGTCCAAATCTGCATGGAGTGGCTGCCTTAGAGGGACTGTGCAGTCTTCCAAAATGAAGTCCTGCCAATTTCTTTAACCCAGTGGCCAGAAGCAGAAACCTCTGCTGGTGGTCAGATTCCATTCTGCCTACCTAAATTCCACTAACCATCTCATTGGGACATGGGATTCGTCTTCACTTCAGTCCCAAACTATTGTATAACTGAAGCGGTGTGCTCTTCATCTAACCACCTACCTGACTTTAAGATGGAACTTGGTAAATTTCTGAACGGGATTATGTGACTGGGTGGTGTTCAGAGGTCTTGATCATGCACCCTTTGCTCAACAGGAAATCCTCACTCGAGTGGTCCCTCCTGACTTCAGGAGTAAAGACACCTTGCATGAGTAGAGCCTCACAAAGTTGGGCCCTTTGTTTGTAAAGCTCTTTGAGATCCTCTGTGGTTAAAGTGAACATATAGCTATAAGATGTGTCATTGCTGATAGACAGCTGGGTGGCGGAAAGAGAAGGATTCTCCTTAACCGTTCCCGGTCTGAATAGCCCCTCCACCCATTTAGTCATCTGTCCCGTTACAGGGTTCACGACGTGTGTGCTCACAAATAACTGGATAGATGATGGCCCTCAGAGACACATCATGGCTCTCACGCTCTCTCTGCTGAGGAGGCATTTTGATCTGGTGATTGAGTCTTGCCGCGTCGGTCTGAAGAAGCCGGACCCTCGAATTTACGAGTACGCGCTGGGCGTGCTGAAGGCGAAACCACAGGAGGTGCAGGCGTAACTTACTTCTAGTTAAGGGGCAATGGGAAAGACTGCCAAAAGCAACCCAACTCGACATACGAAAGGGGCCTGGCTTTCAGAAAGTGCTGGGCACGCCTGTCGGCTGTGAGCCAGGGCTTCTCAAGTTGGGCGCCCAAAATCAGTAGACACTGACGTGAAAATCTCTTGGCCAAAATCACTGGGGAATCACAGCAGCGTCCCCTTCCTCCCATTCTCCCCCAAACTCTCCTCTGCCTTGACTGACCCCAGGTTCTGAATCTCCCCTGAATCCAGGTTATTTTTCTGGATGACGTCGGAGCGAACTTAAAGCCAGCCCGGGAAATGGGAATAGCCACCATCCTTTTCAAGGACACCGATGCTGCCCTGAAGGAACTGCAGGACCTGTGTGGAATTCAGGTATCTAGTGCTATATGAATCTGTGCATTTACCGTCTCCTGTCTGTGAACAGAATACATAGTTCAGAGTTTAGATACCACAAAGCTGGGTGCTGTAGCAATATCCTAACCCATGGTAGATGGGGACCCCTGCTCTTGCTTAGCCTTCTATAATTTAGAGCAAAATTTCCACAGAGTGGCTCTCTTGACCCTGCGCTGCACAGCGTTTTCCTGAGTGATGCTATAGGTGTGGTTGTGATGGTAATTTTATTCCAAGGCCTGTTTTTGTTAGCGAATCCCTCGCAAATTGCACCTTTAGGCTAAAACGTTGTGTGCTTGTCCTGGAAGGGTGCCGGTCAAATTCAGCCCAGGTCCAGATCACTCCTGGCTTTGCAAAAACGAAACCCAGATCAGCTGAGGCTGCCGGAAACTAAAAATGCCCTAATTTCGCCCATCTCTGTTAAAGAGAGGGCCAAAGTGTGCTGTCAGTTATGCCACTGTCAATCCAGAGTAACTCGGTCGTAGTGATGGCGTTACTAACACTGCTGTCAATCCAGAGTGAGAGTAGAACTTGGTTCCGTTGCAAAGCACCTTGGTGAATGTAATACAATGGGAGCAAAGTAGTGGAAGGGTTAATCCTGCCGCTCTAATCTGTTAGAATTCTGTACAAGCGGTAGCAAACTAGAGGAGGATGTTAGAAGATCTGGCAGATCCAATTCATTTCAAAAGTCCCACACATGGATCTGATAAGGAGGTAAAGCCCTGTAATGGGTTAAGAACTGTCAGCTAGGAACCAGAGTAAGACTGTAATGAGCACGGAAGGAGGTTGATAGTGTGGTGCCCTGAGGAGCAGTACTAAGTGGTGGCTTCTCCTTGGCTGAGGTGCTAGTGATTGTAATTCCACTGAGCCTTTCTCACCTTTTGCAATGTTTGACTATTGCTGGTTTATTTAATCACAAGCAGATCATGTTACCACCTGCAGAGCCTGAGTGACACTTTCCATGCTTCTCTTGCTCATAGGTTAATACCTTGCGGTGCCTGCCCTCTGCCAAGGCTCCTGCTTCCTGACTCTTTGTAAAGTCGGCTCTCCTGGCTCCTCTCCCATCTCCCTACAGAGGGTTCCCTTTCTCTCCCCCTTGGGACCATTGTTTGCTGTGGTTAATGGTTCACTGAGCTATGTTAGCAGAGGCTGGACTTTGCTGTGCAGAAGTGCACTGTCACTCTGACCTTTATTTTATCAGACACACAAGGTGGAAGAGGTAATATATTGTATTGGGCCAAAGTCTGTGGGTGAAAGAGACAAGCTTTTGAGCTCAAGTTTGTCTCTTTCACCTACAGAAGTTGGCCCAATAAAATATATTACCTCTCCCACCTTGTGTTTCTCCTATCCTTTAACTGACACGCCACAACAACACTGCACACAACATTATTTTAAGGCCGTTCTAGTTATGTGAAAGTACTTATCACGTATATGTGATGCTTTTCTTCCATAGACTTGGTTTTCTGGTCTTCTATAGATCTCAAAGCATCTCACAAGTGTTAGATGTTTGCGATTAGGTTGCTAATACCATGTTGAGGCAAAACTCCGCATTGGAGGTGTAAATTCTTTGGCGATCAAAACTGGCATAATATTTTAAACCCAAAACGTTAGGCAGCGGGTGTGCTCTGACCATGGCTTGACCAGTATTGTCTTGTTGTACCCTTGTGCTCCCCACTACCCATTGGCTGCATCCGCCTGTTTCTTGTCTTAAACTTGATCTCTGCCCCAGAGAGTTTACAGTCTGTATCTTTGTACAGCACCTAGCGCAGAGGGGCATGGTTCCACGATTAGAGTTGCTAGGCATTACAATAGTACAAATAGTAGCAATTACTATGTAAAGGATTTTTAGTGTGTCTTGGAGTGGGGTGCTTTGGAGGTGCGTGACACGAGGTGTTAGGGGTAAGATTTTCAGCAGCATCCAAGTGACTTAGAAGTATCCTGCGGACAGTCATAGGACTTGTGCTGCTAAAGAAGCAATGTACTTTTGGAAAATCCCATCCTGGCTGCCTAAATAAGGCTCTAGGTGCCCAATGTCTTCCCGTTTGGGTGCCTAGCTTTAGCCTACACTCTTGAGTGGAAACGGATCGTTCAGAGGATTGGGGGTTGAGCACAAAGCCTTTTGCCTGTAGGTCACAAGCGCCAATCCAGGCCTGATGGGCAGCTACCACCATTGGGTAGCTGATTGGTAGCTTAGGTTACCACAAAAAACAAACCCAAGTGTTTCATTCTGTTTCCTACGTGGCATGTGCCCATGTCATGCAAACCACCACCAAAGTTAGTGCCAATTTGGCCCTCCTCGTTGATGATCTCCCCAGGAGACCAAGCACTGGAAGCAAGAGACCAAGCAGTATCCCTGGTGTACTAGAACGGCCTGGGAATCTTGTTTTATTGCTTGCTTTTACAGTTCTCGTCTCTCCATTCGCAGGGAGTCCTCGCCCTTAACAGGGGTTGGGGAGCTCTAACAGGTGTATCTTGTGTTCTACAATGGGCATGTAACACCTAGAGATACTTGCAATCTTCCTTTCCGTGCTTTGTCCCTTAGTGTGGGTATTTACGTTTAAAGCTGTGAATTAATTTAATCCTCTTAATCAGAGAGGAACTGAAACAAGTACCTCCCGTCCTAGTCTCCCAGATTGCCTCTGATGGTTATTGATTGGGTTCTAGGAGTGTCTGCTGCATGCTAGGTGCTGTCCAAGCGTGGATAAAGACAGTTCTGGATCTGAAAGCTGCCTCCTGGCACGTTTCCATTCAGAACTGCCAAGGAATCATGGCATTGGATGAGTAAGGCCTATTCCACTTCCCTCAGCTATGAGAGCACTCCAGTACTGCTAGCCCAGCCCTGGACTCTGTCATACCTCCCCACCAATGGTTGTCTTAGCCGGTCCGGGTTCTCTCTTCTGCAGATACAGCCAGTCTTGCCAAATCACATGGGGTTTTCATAATGTGGACAAACAGCTAGACTTGCAGCGGTACTCAAGCTGTGGGTTGGGACCCCAAAGTGGGTTGCCAGCGCTGTCTTGCTGGGGCCGGGGCAACGGGGCTCGGGTTTCAGCCCCCTCACTCGGGGCGGTGGGGCTCAGGTCCTCCCCCCTGGGGCTGTGTAGTAATTTTTGTGGTCAGAAGGGGGTGGCGGTGCAAGGTAGCTTGAGAACCCCTGAGCTAGGGGCCTAATGAGCGACGACCATTTTGAATGCAGGAAGCTTCCCAACGAGGGTGGGGCTGGCTTAGACGGCTGGCTGAGCAGTCGAAAGTTGTCTTCTGGTGCAAACAGCCTGTGGCCACTGCGTTGCTGGGCACCAACGTTGCCGGTGGGGGTGTCTGGTGTAGACCTGAGACCTTTCTTTATTCACCATGTAGCTTCTTGGCCGTGAAGAGACTCTGCCAATTGCGTGTGACCCAGTGAACGTGACCCATGGTTATGTGCCAATCAAGGTAGGCTGTACCGAACAGTGTGTTAAGAAAGCCATCCTGATAGCTAAGTGTCCCAGTACGATGGTGTTGAGGGCCATAAGTCTCCCGTGGTGGTGCTCTCCATGCATCTGAAGGGTGTTAACGCCCTGGAGGGAGAGGAGCTATATGAAGGGTCGGGCACAGGGTGTGCTGTTTAACAGCAATGGGCTGAAATTCAAGCAAGGCAGATAGAGACTTTATACGGGGGGATGTTTTCTGACCATGTGAGACTGTTTCCTGAGGGCCGGGCCGGAAGCCAAATCCTCTAAAACCGGACCCGAGAGAGCACTGGTCTGGTCTCTGCTGCGGAGTAGGCCAGGCTACAGGAAAGTGGGGAATGTGTGCAGCCAGGGGCTAAGGTTCTGGATGGCCGATGACCTGAGTGTCTGATTGCCAGGGGTGGTGGCCGGCTTCCGTATGCCAGCGCGCAGCAAGGGGGTGGGGTATAACGGCCGAGTGTAAAACAGAGGGGGAAGGACTGTGGGGCGGGGAATAAACTTGTGCTATTTCTGTTCTTCCCTCCAGCCTGGAGTCCAGCTGCATTTCGTTGAGATGGGGAATGGCCCAGTGGTGTGTCTCTGCCATGGCTTCCCTGAATCCTGGTTCTCCTGGAGGTACCAGGTAATGGCAAGCCAGGCCGACGGCTGGCAGCGGTGCTTGTCTGTGTATTATCAGCCACCTCTGTGCGGCGTGTTGTGGCCATTTGTTACGCAGAGGTGTGGCCTTCCATGATAAGAAATGAGGTTGGGGGGGGGTGCCTCTCACACTCGTGTGACTGTATGGCGAGGGGTGGACGCCACTTCCAACTCATTCCTGGTACGTCTCCCATCACCCTCTTCCATCTGCACGCTAGAGCTCCTCCCTCCGTCTTTCTGTCACTTCTTCCTTCCCTCTCCCAGCCCCGTCTGCTCTGCTGAAAGGCCCGGTCGGCCGGGCCGTGACGGCAGCCGCACCCCCCCTCGGTCAGTTCAGAGGAGTGGGGAACTTGCCCTGGCCGACTCAGAGCGGTAACAGGCTGTCCTGGCCCAGCAAGGCTCCGGTAATTGCTGGGTGTTGCTGGGAGGTTCCCTGAAATGAGGGGGCGGGATAGCTCAGTGGTTTGAGCATTGGCCTGCTAAACCCAGGGTTGTGAGTTCAATCCTTGAGGGGGCCATTTAGGGATCTGGGGCAAAAATTGGGGATTGGTCCTGCTTTGAGCAGGGGGTGGGACTAGATGACCTCCTAAGGTCCCTTCCAACCCTGAGATTCTGTGATTCTTCTATGATTCTATGAGCGCTTGGTCTGGCCTGAAGCCCCGATGAGATCGGCTGAGCGACAGTCTTGGAAGGCAGCTCTAGGTGTTCAGTGACGCGCCCGCTTCCCGGGAGGGTCTGGGAGCAGCAAGCGAAGGCACGGCGCTAGGTGCTGCGGGGCACCACCTTGTCCTCTCCGCTTGGCCCCTCGCATCTGCCCTGCCTCGCCCCACTGCTATTCCAGCCTGGCGCCTGCACACGGCTCTGACGGGCCACCTGTAGCGGCCCCTCATGGCCGGCGCTCGCTTTGCAGGCAGCCTGCTGCCTCTGTGGGCCCCTTACACGCCATACAGTCTCTCTTGTGGCTGACAGCCTCCACCTGGGGCTGGCTTAACCCAAGAGATTCACGCACTCCTCAGGGGCCCAAGGCCTCCATGGTAACCCAAGAGCTCAGACCTGGTCCTGGCTGATCTGCCACACAAGGAGCTCTCCCTCTCTCCCAGGCTGCTCCACCCGAAGCCACCAGTCCCAAGCTCTGGTGTGGCTTCCTTCTCCTGTCGGCCACACCCTCCTCCCGCGCCTTCCTGCCTGGGGCCCTTCCTGCTTTGGCAGGCCACTCTCATGCCCTCACTGGCTGGAGCCTCAGGTTTCTGGCTCTGACTTCCAAACCGCCTGGTACTGGGGTCTTCACTGCAGGAGCTCCTCTTACGTTCTTCTGAGATTCCCCCTTCACTGCAGCCACTGATCTCCCTCCCCCCGCCCCCCCCTCCCCCCGGCACTTGTGACCTGCAGCGTACCCCACCAGTCCAATCCCGAGGAGTCTGTTCACTACGTATGAATATAAACAACTAACACAAGTTTGTAGGGACAAAATTAGAAAGGCCAAGGCACAAAACGAGATAAAAATAGCTAGAGACAGAGTGACAAGAAAACATTCTACAAATACATTAGAAGAAAGACAAAGACCAAAGGCAGGGTAGGCCCATTATTCAATAAGCAGGAAAAACAAGAACAGAAAATGTGGAAATGGCAGAAGTGCTAAATTACATTTTTTGTTTGTTTTCACCCAAAAGGTTAGTAGCGATTGGACGTCTAACATAGTGAATGCCAGTGAAAATGAGGTAGGATCAGAGGTTAAAATCGGGAAAGAGGAAGTTAAAAATTACTTAGGCTTGGTCCACACTAAGCCCCCAGTTCGAACTAAGATACGCAACTTCAGCTACGTTAATAACGTAGCTGAAGTCGAAGTATCTTAGTTCGAACTTCAAGGTACTCACCGCGGGTCCACACGCGGCAGGCAGGCTCCCCCGTCGACTCCGCCTACTCCTCTCACGGAGTAGGATTACCGGTGTTGATGGCGAGCACTTCCGGGATTGATTTATCGTGTCTAGACAAGACGCGATAAATCGATCCCAGAAGATCGATTGCGTGCCGCCGAACCAGCCGGTAAGTATGGACGTACCCTTAGACAAGCTAGAAGCAACAAAGGGTCCTGTGGCACCTTATAGACTAACAGAGGTATTGGAGCATAAGCTTTCGTGGGTGAATACTCACTTCATCGGATGCAAGCAAGCCTTTGTTGCTTCTACAGATCCAGACTAACACGGCTACCCGTCTGATACTTTAGACAAGCTAGATGTCTTCAAGTCACCAGGGCCTGATGAAATACATCCTAGGACACTCAAGGAGCTGACTGAGGAGGTATCTGAGCCATTAGCAATGAACTTTGAAAAGTCATGGAAGACGGGAGAGATTCCAGAAGACTGGAATAGGGCAAATATAGTGCCCATCTATAAAAAGGGGAATAAGGACAACCCGGGGAATTACAGACCAGTCAGCTTAACTTCTGTACCTGGAAAGATAATAGAGCAAATAATTAAGCAATTAGTTTCCAGACATCTAGAGGATAATAAGGTGATAAATAACAGTCACCATGAATTTGTCAAGAACAAATCATGTCAAGCCAACCTAATCGTTTTCTTTGACAGGGTAACTAGCCTTGTGGATAGGGGGAAGTGGTAGATGTGGTATATCTTGACTTTAGTAAGGCTTTTGATACTGTCTGGCATGACTGTCTCATAAACAAACTAGGGAAATACAACCTAGATGGAGCTACTATAAGATGAGTGCATAACTGGTTGGAAAACTCTTCCCAGAGAGTAGTTATCAGTGGTTTACAGTCCAGCTGGAAGGGCATAACGAGTGGGGTCCCACAGGGATTGGTTCTGGGTCTGATTCTGTTCAATATCGTCATCAATGATTTAGATAATAGCATAGAGAGTACTCATAAACTTTGCAGACAATACCCAGCTGGGAGGGGTTGCAAATGCTTTGGAGGATAGGATTATAATTCAAAATGATCTGGACAAACTGGAGAAATGGTCTGAAGTCCATAGGATGAAATTCAATAAGGACAAATGCAAAGTACTCCACTTAGGAAGGAACGATTAGTGCACACATACAAAATGGGAAATGACTGCCTAGGAAAGAGTACTGCGGAAAGGGATCTGGGGGGTCATAGTGGACCACAAGCTGAATATGAGGCAACAGTGTAACACTGATGCAAAAAAATCAGACATCATTCTGGGATGTATTAGCAAGAGTATTGTAAGCAAGACACGAGAAGTAATTCTTCTGCGCTGATTAGGCCTCAACTGGAGTATTGTATCCAGTTCTGGGCACTACATTTCAGGAAAGATGTGGAAAAATTGGAGAAAGTCCAGAGAACAGCAACAAAAATGATTAAAGGTCTAGAAAACATGACCTGTGAGGGAAGACTGAAAAAATTGGGTTTGTCTAGTCTGGAGAAGAGAAGACTGAGAGGGGAACATTACAGTTTTCAAGTACATAAAAGGTTGTTACAAGGAGGAGGGAGAAGAATTGTTCTCTCTAACCTCTTAGGATAGGACAAGAAGCAATGGGCTTAAATTGCAGCAAGGGCAATTTAGGTTGGTATTAGGAAAAACTTCCTAACTGTCAGGGTGGTTAAGCACTGGAATAAATTGGCATAGGGAGTTTGTGGAATCTCCATCACTGAAGGTTTTAAAGAACAGGTTAGACAAACACCTGTCAGGGATGGTCTAGATAATACTTAGCCCTGCCTTGAGTGTAGGGGACTGGACTAGATGACCTCTCGAGGTCCCTTCCAGTCCTCCACTTCTGTGATTCTGTGACCCAAAGCAACTTTTTGAACCCACAGCCAAGAGGTGATTGTGCACTAATGAACTCTGCTCCCCAGCCCTCCTTCCCTCTCACTGATTGAATGTCTAGTACAAAGTTCCCGTTCCATGTCTAACTCCAGAGGAATCTCTGCACTGATACAGAGTTGATTGTTTTGATCTCTGCCTCTGGAATTGGCCTTGGCCTGAATCCGAATGCCAGTGCACCACGTAAGGCACCTTTACTCTTTAGTGGCTGACTCTCTTGTTCTTGTCTTGTTCTGAGGATGATGCTAGCTGGCTTGGATTGTTTTGCCCATTCTTTGGCTGGCTACAGTAATTTGCTACAATCGTGTCAGTTTTCGTTCTTCCGCCCCTTCCAGCGTGCGGAATTCACGTGGCATCTTAGCTTTTGTGACTGATGTGCCAATAAATGGAAGTCCACTTCCCAGCTCTGGGTGAGGTACAGCAGAGGCATGTCTGTTTCCCAGGGTCACATGTTTCTTTATATTTCTGCTCTAGATCCCTGCTTTGGCTGAGGCTGGCTTCCGGGTCCTGGCTTTGGATATGAAAGGCTACGGAGATTCCACGGCTCCCCCAGGTCAGTCGGGTTTCCCATCCTCTCCTCCCTCCTACCCTCTTAGAGGGGGTAAGCGACGAAGGGCAGAGATACATTGCTCAGCCTTCTTCTGGCGTGTCCGTGTGTCCGTTTGGGAAGGTGTTGGGTCCTAGCTAGGACTATTGTGGTGAAAAGGAACCAGGAGAAGTTGAGGCTGAATATTGGGTAGAATTCACTCTTGGTGAGAACTATTTAGGCTGCGGGAGTCTCCCAAGGGAAGTGATGAAAGCCTGATTCTTGCTAGAATGTCCTGTCCTTTGCTAAGGTTCCTGGGAATATAGGGACCGTAAGGAAGAATTGCACCCTTGCAGGGAGATGAACCGGATAGTCTGACACATCTCTTCCATTGCGCTAACTTCTACGTCTGTGATGTGGCACAAACTGAGCAGCAGCCCAAAAACATCTTGACATGCACTTGGTATCTGTATGTCTGCCGACCCACTTCCCAAGGGTTCCTAGAATCTCCTGCTGTGATGTGAGCTCACGCTGGGCATCTGTTCCGTCTAGTGTTTGTCTACGGAGTGGCTTGGATTTGAAATGCTCCTGTAGCAGGGAAAGTAAATACAAAAGCCTCCCAGTGTTTACATGGTGTCAAGGAGGAAACCACCTGGTGTGGCAGTTATAAAAGAGCTGCTCATGACACTGGACTGTTTTGGGCTGTCTTATTTTAATTTCCTGTCTCTTTCCACCCCTGGCACACCCTTGATGTGAACTTGCCCACAGGGTGCCTTGGGCGAATAGCTAAAGAAGAGGTGACTTGGCTGTAGATACCCCAGTTGTCTCTTTAGCTTCTAAGCTGAGCAGGGCCAGGCGTGGTTGGTACTTGAATGGGAGACCTTCCAAGAAAACCCTGCTCCAACTGGTGGTGCTCTTCCTTGACTCATTCCATCCTTGGCTCTGGCTGCCAACAAGTGGTGGCGTTGCATAGGGAGAATGCCCTGGTTACCAACAGCTAACAACCTCTTTCCTTGCAAGGTGATTTGCATGAACTACCCAACAGCTGCTGGATCTCAGTGAATTTCGGTCACTATCAGCCTGGGCTGGATTTGAACCAGCAAACTAGGAGTGAGAGGCTCTCTCACCTGTTACCGATCCCCGGAGCTGTATGAATAGCAATAACAGTGCAGCACGCAGTCATCTATCCCGAAGCAGCAGGAGCTGAGTGGTGTGGCTAGCTGGTTGAGTGGGTTCGTTATTGACACCCGCCCTACCCCGCTTGCCTGAGTCTTCCCCTGCATGGCTCTAATACAGAGGTTGGGAGTCTGGCTGGGATCCCCAGAGCCCTCCGAGCCTGCTCGTTCTAACTGGGTTTTGGTCGCGGCTGTAACCACATTGTTATGCAATATCTGTGTCAAGCCAAATAGCTTTCTCTTGTACGGTGCATCTTCCTTTTTGCTTCAGGGCATTGGTGCACGACTCTGAGAGTGAACATCCCGGGGGGCTGGGAAGGGAAGGGCTGGGGAGCTGGTGGTACAAGACCCTGTGAAATGCCATTGCGAATCTTGCGGGCTGATCAAAGCAGCAGCCCTCACTGCTTTGCACCCTTAATTTAATACCATTTCACTATGAACGTTGCCGTGGTGCCCACAATGGACCAGAGGCCAGATTGACACAGGTGTTTAGGCACCTAAAGATGCAGAGAGGCACCTAACTCACTTAGGCACTTTTGTAAGTCCTGCTTGTCGCCTCTTTATATCTTAAGGCACCTAAATCTGGCCCGGGGTCCTTTCCAAACCTAGCGAAGCACGGAAGAGCATCAGCCCAAGGAGTTTGCAGTCTAAAGAGACAAGGGTGTGGGGGAAAAGGGATACTACATACAAGCGAGCAGAAGGGTGATCGGCGTGTGCCAGGTCCATTCCCTTTTCTGCAGATGCCTCTGCCTAGGTGCCGCCGGTGCCCGTTGTCCTCTTTAACGGCTCCCCCGAGCCCACTTCCTTCCAGCAGCCCCTGCTTCCCAGCCCCCTCACATCTGCTCATTGAGTTACACCCACTGCCGTGTTTATCGGTTCACTGGTAGCTCTAAGGCCAGAAGGGACAATGCTGGTCCTCTAGCCTCTCCCCTACGCCAGCTGTAGACTCTCGCCAGCTGGCTGGTTCCCTCCTCAAGCCCAATAACCGGTGGTTGAACTGGTGTGTTCCTTTTTAATATGGTTGAAAATACGCATTTGTTTCCTGTGGTAACGTGTCCCGTCACTCACAACGTTATTTAAACCGGGCCGGCCCATCTGAGCTGCTTGCCTAGGGACTGGGTGAGCACATCTGGTGCATTTTTCCAGAGGGCTTTTATGTCTGGCCAGAGAGTGGATGTGGGGGAGCCAACCCCTGCTGGTGCGTGGGGAGCAGCTCCTGTAAGGCGCCTGCAGTTAATGTCCTTCCTGCGGTGGGTGCAAAGGCCTGGGTTTTTCTAGGATCCCAGTCAGCAGGGGTTGGGGACCATAGTACACCCTTGATATGTATTGATTTCTGCAGGGTCTGGTGCCGACGTGATCTCTGCTCCTGTTGGTCTAGATTAGCCCTGACCCACTTGTCATTAGAGCTCCTTGATGCTTTTTTGGCAAGACTTCCTAATCTTTGTTTTCATCTCCCTAGCCCTTACAGCACCGTCCATTGCTCCAGTCACTGGGAGGCTCTGGCTGCTGGTGTCCTGGTCATAGTCCAGTTTGGGAAGTGACAGTACCTGCTGTCTCCTTAAATCCCCCCTGTAGTTACTCCTCCACAGCAGGGCTTATAGGAGGCGACTCCAGAACTCATTTCAGGAGGGCTTCTTGTTTCCCCTTGCAGACAGAGACAGCTTTTTCATGATACCACCTCCTGCCCTTGAATCTGAAAGCAGATCAGCACAGCCTCTTGCTGTGCCAGGCCTTTAATCCTAAACCCCAAAGCACTTGACAACCTGCCATAGAAGGATCATTCCCGCCCCCGACCTGCTGCCACCACCACCAAAATGCACCCACCTCTGGGGTTGAACCCAGCAGCCATACGTCACCAACGTCCCAGAGCAGGCCTGTGGAAATCCTAGGGAAAATCCCATTTCCCCCACCCCTCTTTAAAGATGGTGCAATGGCTGATGAGATGAATCCTGGTGGGTATTGAACTTTTATAGAGCTGCTGGGAGCCAGGGGGCCGCAGCCTGGTACATGGCAGATTGAGAATGTTAAAACATTAAATGGAAGGACACTTAAATGAGCTCAATAATTAATTTTTGTTGTTGTTTGCAGACATAGAAGAATATTCCCAGGAAGAAATATGCAAGGTAGGAGGCGGTGTCCTGATTTCTGTTTGTGACCTAGGTCTGTCTGTATTATGGAACCACGGTCCGAGCTCCCTAGTTAAGGTTCTAACCCGCATATCTCTATCGACAGTAGAAAAGGGGATGGGGTGGGAGAACAAAGGCAGTCCCACGGCTGCTGTTTCCAGTGTGCTACTTGAGTGACTGAACTTAGTTCGGCAAAGAGTGCAGTATAAATCCGACACTCTGGCTAGTGGTTTGCAGTATTGTACAGTGAAGCTTGCTCGTCGTCTGCGAGGCTGCATGCAACATCGCAGATCCCGGGAGGAAAGACTTCCTGATGCCACAATGAGGTCTCCTTGTTGCATAGCCTTCATTAGTAGTAAGAGGAACACTGAGGGGCAAAGATCAGGACTTGTCGTGTGAAGCACTGTACGGACATAGTGAGACAGTCCCTACACCAAAGAGTTCATGGTCTAAAAAGATAAAATGTTATCTTCATCTTATAGATGGGGGAACATCAGCACAATTGTGACCTTCCGTAGGCATACGGGGGCTCTAGCTGAGCTGGCAATTTGAATACAAATCCCCTGAATGGCAGCCCAGTGCCTTCACCTTGTAGGGATGGGGAAGTGTATTGGATCTCAGGTGACTTTGGAGATCTCTTAGTGAAGGCAAACAGCCTTCAGAAACCTCTTGGCACTTAAGATAGTGGCATGTTCGTGGCTAAGAAATCTGATTATCTGTTTCTTCTTTCCCCCTCATAGGATCTTGTGGTTTTCCTGGACAAACTGGTGAGAAACCCCCTGTGACTTACGTTTCTCCTTTGCTAAGCGTACAGAGATGTACAAATCCAAGCGGTGGGATTGGTTTGGGCCACAACCAGAGATCCTGGGGGAAAGCATGATCAGATGTGTAACTTGTACCCACCTGGTCCTCCTTGTGCAACGTTACCTCAGACTCGCTGGGAACAGAAGTTGCCAGGGAGAGACAAGACATGAGCTGGAAATGCCTGTAAAGCTTTACCTCGTGTAATCTTGAATTAAAGGGTGAGGGAGAAGACGAAAAGCAGATCCCTGGTGACTCGCTGAGCAGCTGGAGTGGATGGTTTAATTAATTCTGCCTCTTGGCTAAGATCAAATCTAGTATTAGTTTAATATCTGATACATCCTCTGCTGCGAGAGATTGCTGTGCTTGCCTAAGAGATGAAGGCAGTGATTGCAGTCTCTTCTCACAGCAATTAACCCATATAATTGTTGCATTAGTCTAGCTCAGCACAAGTTCTTGGTGTAACAATGCTGCCTTTGGTGGGACACTTCTGAGAGTATCAATTCAGGACAAATTGCTTAGAGCAGGGCAGTCACAGCCCAAGGCTGGGGTTTCTCCACTTCTAAGGCAAACCAAACCAGCCAAACAGAGAGGACTTTGGTTTTACTCTACTGGCTAACCATAAGTCATACAAGCAATTCCCTTAGACACTCCAGTTTCCCAGTATCACCACCAGTGCCACTCATTATGGGGGTGAATGGTTATGAAAACCAATACCCCAGTAAAAGAAAAAAGGTTCTACTGATCCCAAAGGACCAAGCCCCAGACCAATATACAAATCAGATCTTACCCACAAATCACGCTGTTGCCAATCCTTTAGAATCTAAAATCTAAAGGTTTATTCATGAAAGAAATATAGATGAGAGTTAGAATTGGTTAAATGGAATCAATTACATACAGTAATGGCAAAGTTCTTGGTTCAGGCTTGTAGCAGTGATGGAATAAACTGCAGGCAGAAATCAAGTCTCTGGAGTACATCCACAGCTGGGATGGGTCATTCAGTCCTTTGTTCAGAGCTTCAGTTTGTAGCTAGGTTCCTCCAGAGGTCAGAAGCAGGACTGAAGACCAAGTGGAGGGGTTTCCAGGGCATTTTATATTCTCTGCCTGTGGAAGGACCCCATTTGTTCTTACTGTGGAAAATCACAGCAGCAAGATGGAGGTTGGAGTCACGTGGGCAAGTCACATGTCCATGCATGCCTCAGTTTGCAGGCTGACGCCATTGTTTACATGTTAGTTTGAACGTTCCCAGGAAAGCTCAGATGTGGATTGGCGTCTCCCAAAGTCCATTGTCAGTTACGTGTTTCTTGATTGGGCACTTACTGAGAATAGTCCTTTCTCAAGAAGCTGACCAAATGCTTCACTGAGGCTTCTTGGAATCAAATACATTTGAGATACAAGTACATGGCCAATATTCATAACTTCAAATACAAAAATGATACACATGTACAGACAGCATAATCATAACCAGCAAATCGTAACCTTTCGGTGGACACCTTACTGGACCTCCTTTGTACAAGATTTGGTGCAACTATAGGACCTTGGTTGCAACAATGATCTATACGGTCCCAGTCTATGTCAATAACGTCACACTTGGGCTTTGCCTTTTACTAACTGCAGAAATCTATGGTTCCCTGGGCTACTGGAGAAGAGAGGTGGGTGGGTGCATGTAAGAAGGGAAGGATGTTACTATCTTCTAGAGGACGTGCAAAGAATTGCAGACTTGTGATACCTCCCCCTTGGGTCACTGTGAGGCTGTATCTGTGCTGGGAGCATGGTTCCCAGCTTGTGTTGGCAGACGTGCTAGGTTTGTCCAAGAAAGTGCACTACGAATAGCAGTACAGCTGGGGGTAGCGTGGCTGGTGGGTTGGGCTAGCCAGCCAAGTATGTGCCCAGGGGTTTGTACGCAGGCAGCTAGCCTGCACAGCTGCCCGTGCGGGTCCCAGCTACGCTTCTATTTTCAGCATGCTGGCTCGAGCGGAGCTAGTGCATGGCTGTCCGCTCAGGCTGGGAAGCGTGCCCCCTGCTGCAGTGTAGACGCACCCTGTGTCTTTCCAGGGGCGGGTGATCCACGCAGGAGTTTGCGCAACTTGAGACTGTAAGAGATTCGGCATCCAGCTACTGGGGAATCTGGGGAAACCCCAGCTGTCCTGTCCCTCCTGGCTTGGTGAAGAAGTGGCTTGCTTTAAGTGGGGTCCTGCGCTAGCCTTTCACTTCTAGAGAACTGCGTTTAGCTGAAGGTTGCAGGTGAAACGCGTTTGGTCCCTGTGGAGTGCTTGGAAGAAGGATGCTCAGTTTACGGAATCACTGTACAGGTTGGAAGAGTAATTTGGCCGTTGTTCCTCTAGAAGCTGGAATAACGGGGCACGTTTCAGATCGGCCCTAGAGAGAGGGTGCCTGTGAGTGGAGGCGTGGGAAGACTTCCGTGTGGAGAGAAATGGCCAAGACTGGGATTGATACGTCTACAGGGGAGATTGAATAAGAGGGGAACACGATAGCTGTTAACAAAGCAATGAATTGTATAGGACTGGTGAGTTGAGTGCTCCTGTTTTTCCTCCCCTCCGTGAAAAAGAGGCAGTCAACGAAACTAAAAGACAAACATTTAAAACATGATAAAAGGAAATGCCTGTTTACGTAATTCACCTGCAGAACTTGCTGTAACTAGGTGTCAGGGGGGGACCAAGAACTGAGGACCATGTTTAAGAGAAGTCCAACATCATTGTGGATAACGTGAGCAGTAGACAAGCTAGAAGAAGGTATTTAAACTGTCATGCCTTGGGGCATAAGCCACCCGCTTGCTGCCATGAGCTAAGAAAAGAGAGAGGTAGATTATTCCACAGGGATTTTTGCGCATTTTTCTGAAGTATTTGTTACTGGACTCTGTAGAGAGCAGGACGCTGGACTTAGATGGGCCTTGATCTCATTCAGTCTGGCAAGTCCTATGTCTTTAGCCAGTTGGTTGATTCATCTCTCATTCGCTTAACGTGCAAATCCCGTCTCGCTGCCCTTCGGTGATGGAGGACGCTTTTCCTTTTGACACATGGGCGGGTGCGCAGCAAGGCGGCAAATGACAAGGTCAGCAGCTTGACACCTCCTGTATTAAAAAATATACCCTCCTGGCACCAGTGGGGCCATTCATCTGCCTTGACAATAGAATTAGGACAGTGCTTAATGGCTTCCATCCCATTGAAGGAATAGAATCAATCCCTACTCCTTTAAATGAGATGACCAGTGTGTGGGTTGGGGAGAAGGTGCGGCCGGGGGTGGGGGCGGGGGGAGTAGGGACAAAGGCAAATGTCCGTATCTGCAGAGGTTTTTCCCTATATCTGAGAGCCCTGCAGGGCCAGTCTGGTTACGGGCGAGTGAACCGCAGTGTCAGAAGCCAGCTTCAGGGCTTGCCAAAGGAGCAGGAGCTCTTCCTGGCAGAGGTGGGGCTAGAGGAACAGGATCTAAACCATGGGACTCACTTTCATCTCCTCTCTACAAACCAATGCAGAAATTTGGTGACTATTTTTAAATCTTCCAGGCAGAATTGTCTTAGCAGCCATTGTTTCCTAGCCTCTGCTCACGGAGCCCCACTTGGTGACATCCGTGCAAACCCACTGACGGTAATATAGCTCCACTGAGGGACCAGTTTGGTCCCCAGAACCAGCATTATGGGGGATGAGGCACCAAAGAGGAGGAGCCCGGAGCAACCCAGATCCCAGGTGGATTGGAAAAGCCAGCCTCAGACTGAGTGTGTTTGACCTGTAGTTGCTGAGACCATCAATGCAGCAGCCCCACCACGCTACTTCTAGGCATCTCTGAAAAGGAGAGGGAGGATGAAGGAATTCCTGTGCTTGTGTTCTCCAGCTGGCGGATAACCTGATGAGCGACAGAAGTCTCAGAAATAGCCTGCCAGCTGATGGGCAAACTTGCTGCCAACCTTTATTTTGAGGAATAGCGTAGCTTGCATGCTTCTCGCCCCATAGCCCCGGGGCTCTCTGAAACTTCTCTTCCTATTGAGTTCAAGCTCTCCGTTCTCAATCCCGTGGGTCTGCACATCTTGGCCTGCGCTGCCTTCGTCCTGTCCCCTTCTTTATCCTTCTCCTGCTCATGTATCTGGGCCTTCTTCTGTAATGGAGGCCACCGTCTTCTCCCCAAAGACGTTAAGGCCAGAAGGGATGGTTCCGACCATCTCCTGCCTACCACAGGCTGTAGAATTTCCCCTAGTGTTTACTGCACCATGCCCAAGGATTTCAGGTGTAAGAAGTCTACTCTCTGTTAAGACTCCAATTGATGGAGTCTCCATCCCATCCCTTGGGGAGCTGCTCCAATGACTAATGACCCTCCTTGTCTATAAGGTGCCACAGGATTCTTTGTTGCTTCTTATTGAAAATGTGCATCATGTTTCAAGTTTGAAATTAGGTAGCTGAGAGGCAGTGGCTGGGAGCTAAATTCTGCCTTTATCCACTCAATTAAAGAGCCTTCTAGTAACAGACTCCTCCATGCAGCAGCTGAGAGGGTTGCGTGGGGGTTTCTAATGTTACAATTTTCAACTTATGGATTGTTCTTTGTTTTTGTTGCCACAACTTTAACCGTTAAACTTAAGATCACCAAATCATAGGACTGGAAGGGACCTCGAGAGGTCATCTAGTCCAGTCCCCTGCACTCAAGGCAGGACTAAGTATTATCTAGACCATCCCTGACAGGTGTTTGTCCAACCTGCTCTTAAAAATCCCCGATGATGGAGACTCCACAACTTCCCTAGGCAATGTATTCCAGTGCTTAACCACCCTAACAGTTAAGAAGTTTTTCCTAATGTCCAACCTAAACCACCCTTACTGCAATTTAAACCCATTGCTTCTGGTCCTATCCTCAGAGGTTAAGAAGAACAATTTTTCTCCCTCCTCCTTGTAACAACCTTTTATGTACTTGAAAACTGTTATGTCCCCTCTGTCTTTTCTTCTCCAGACTAAACAAACCCAATTTTTTCAATCTTCCCTCATAGGTCATGTTTTCTAGACCTTCAATCATTTTTGTTGTTCTTCTCTGGGCTTTCTCCAGTTTGTCCACATCTTTCCTGAAATATGGCGCCTAGAACTGGACACAATACTCCACGCTGATTAGGCCTCAACTGGAGTAGAGCGGAAGAATTACTTCTCGTGTCTTGCTTACAATACTCTTGCTAATACATCCCAGAATGATGTTTGATTTTTTTTGAAACAGCTTTACACTGTTGTCTCATATTTAGCTTGTGGTCCACCGTGACCCCCAGATCCCTTTCCGCAGTTCTCCTTCCTAGGCAGTCATTTCCCATTGAGAATGTGTGTAACTGATTGTTCCTTCCTAAGTGGAGTACTTTGCATTTGTCCTTATTGAACTTCATCCTATTTACTTCAGACGATTTCTCCAATTTGTCCAGATCATTTTGAATTTTAATCCTGAACTCCAAAGCACTTGCAACCCCTCCCAGCTTGATATCGTCCACAAACGATAAGTGTACTCTCTATGCCGTTATCTAAATCACTGATGAAGATATCGAACAGAACCGGACCCAGAACTGGTCCCTGTGGGACCCCACTCGTTATGCCCTTCCATCTGGACTGTGAACCACTGATCACTACTCTCTGGGAACGATTTTCCAATCAGTTATGCACCCACCTTATAGTAGCTCCATCTAGGCTGTATTTCCCTAGTTTGTTTATGAGAAGGTCATGCAAGACAGTATCAAAAGTCTCACTAAAGTCAAGATATACCACTTCTACCGCTTCCCCCCATCCACAAGGCTTGTTACCCTGTCATGTAAGTCGGTATTTGAATAGACTTCCTTATTCCCTTTCCCTCTGCTTGGGAAGCCTTTTAATAAATGGGAAAACACCTGGATTTCACATCTATTGGGCAAAAGACCCGTCAATCTCTACTGGTATAGCTCTCCATGTTCTGTTATAGGGCTGATCCATTTTTTTCTTAGGATATAATGAGATAACCACACCCAAAGTGGGAGAAAAAGAAAAAGCAAGGAAAACTCAGCTGCTGTCTGCTGCTTGCAATTGACTTGCTGGGAGAACATGGGCACAGCACGGGGCACACGGCCCAGTTAGCCCTGGCATCACTCGCCTGGCTCCAGAAAATGCCAGGCTGGAGTGCTCTGAATGCCCTGACCGTGTCCCCTCCACATCTTGTACAGTGCTGTACACACTCAGGGCCAGATCTTCCACTGGAGTCAATCAGCAGCGCTTCAGTACAGCCAATGGAACTCTGCTAATTCACACGAGTGAAGGATCTGGCCCTGAGTGCTCAGTAAATAGCAACACTCGGGCACAAATCCCCTCTATGGTTCAGGATCCGTAAGTGGGGATGCAGAATGCTGCATAGCCATCTCCAAGAGGGCAGTGCAGCACTCCCCAATGCCACGCTAGGCCATGAGTCCAACCCTGAGCCAGCCTGGATATGACTGTCTGTGGGACTTAGCTGTTCCCTTGAAGATTCCCATCCGGGTACTGGTCCGGCCCTTTCCATTTTGGGAGATGTGCCACTTCTCCTGCTGTGATCGAGTCACAGATGCCGGCTAGCTCTCAAAAGCACTTGGCTTCTGAACACATCTGTTATTTCCAAAGAGCCTACGAGATGGCATCTCATGCTGCTGGGGCCTGCTTTCACCTACAGCAATGGCCCAGTCATTTCCTTGCAGCGTGAGGAGTTCTGACTACTCCGTTGTACCCACAGGGGATTATAGTTTGCAGAGCTTCTCCGTCCGCTTCTTATTTCTCTGCGGGGGAGAGCTGGGAATTCAGACAGAGGTCACCAAGAAACCAGTTCTGCATCTTGTAAGAAGTTCTGGATGGTGAGCTCCTGCCTTGTGGATAAATGTGGGATTGGAAGAAACCTGCTGAGCTCTAAGCTCAGGAGGTGTGAGAGCTTTTTTAATCTTTGGTCAGGAATCTCATTAACACTGGGGAAGAAATCGCTGACGGTTTCCCAAATGTGTGAGTGCAGCATTTCAGAAGACCTCTACCTTCACTGCGGGGCGCTCGGCAACCTATTTTTTCCCCTTCCACTGGAAAGAAAAAAAATAAAACCTAAGGGGAAAGGACGGATCTTAAGAGCTGGCCAGAGCTTCAGGAGGCCAAGTAGCACTTTCCACCTGGTTGTGGCAGATGAATCACAGTTGTGTGTGAAATTTCTTCCTGGCTAACTGGAAGCAGACATTAAAGGGACGATCAAGGGGTTGGTGCTGGAATAATGTTGGGGTTTTTTTACTGCCAAAGTCACTAGTTCAAAGCTGCCCCTGCTCCGTGGGAGATAAAAGTTGTCTGATTGTTTGAAGGCCGATGGGTTGATGGTCTGTGCAGTCCTAGGCTGGACAAGTAGCTGAATTGCTGAAAATGTCCATTGCAATTGATGCAAAGGGGGCTTCCTTTCTCAGCAACGACCTAGGATTGAATGAGACTGAACTGCCTCTCTTAGCCCTAAAGGAAATATTTCCAGGTCAGGATTTGGGCCTGGTGTCTGGGGAGTGGGCGGTGAGGGTGGTGGCACTCTGATTTTGGTTTAAGGGGGGCCTAGGCCTTGTCTACATTGGAAGGTTGTCTTAGTTTTATCTAAGGTGTGAATTTAACCCCTGGATGGCAATCCTCACCCTGCAGTGCATAGTGAAATGTGACAGCAGGGCATGTTCGTGCCCCTGACGGCAAAAATGCCGCTCACCCTCCAGTAGTTACAGCCACTCTCTTCAAATAGAAAAAATGTTTGCCACCTTCAGTATGTTTCTAAGCAGAAGGCAGCCGTTGCCACAGACTGAACGTGGCCATGGCCGACATGAGTGGGCTTTCCCCCGTCCCAAAATGTCTCTTAATTGTGTCTGTAATTTTGCTAGGGTAAGGCTCCCTGCTATTGAGAAAAGGCTCAGAGGAAACAAAGACGCTCTCTTCAACTGCTCATCATGGGTTTAGTTCAATGTTCCATATCAGGGCGACCCAAAATGAAATTGGAGACCTCAGTCTTGTGGCTCAATGCTTCCCCTGATAAAGCTTAAGCAGATATGAGATAAAAAGGATCAGGACCCAAGAGTCCCTTTTATAGTTCTAAATACTTGTGGCACCTTAGAGACTAACAAATTTATTTCAGCATAAGCTTTCGTGGGTTAGAACCCACTTCATCGGATGCATGGAATGAAACATACAGTAGACAGATATTTATACAGTCAGAGAAACATGATAAGGTGGAAGTGCGTGAACCAACCTTAAGAGGCTAATTAATTGAGAGGAACTATAACAGCAGGGGAAGAAAAACCTTTGAAGTGATAAACAAGATGGCCAATGTGGACAGTTGACACACAGGTGTGAATGAGGATCGTTAACTTAAGGGAAATAGATTCAATTAACGTAATGGCTTGGCCATTTCCCTTAAGTTAACGATCCTCATTCACACCTGTGTGTCAACTGTCCACATTGGCCATCTTGTTTATCACTTCAAAGGTTTTTCCTCCCCTGCTGTTATGGTTCCTCTCAATTAATTAGCCTCTTAAGGTTGGTTCACGCACTTCCACCTTATCATGTTTCTCTGACTGTATAAATATCTGTCTACTGTATGTTTCATTCCATGCATCCGATGAAGTGGGTTCTAACCCACGAAAGCTTATGCTGAAATAAATTTGTTAGTCTCTAAGGTGCCACAAGTATTTATTTCTTTCTTATTTTCTTTTTGCTCACCCAGACTAACACGGCTACTACACTGAAACCTTTTATAGTTCTGTTGCAGCATTCAGTCCTTGCTGAACAATAGGCAATCGTTATGGCTTGGAAGTAGACCTATTTTCCAAGCATCACTGGTAATTAGCTACATGGATTAACATAAGGCAATTGCCTATCTTCGTCATTTTACAGGTGATTTACCACAGATTTCAAAGAGAAATTAAAACAGTGATATCAGTACATTTAAAAATGTTAAGATCTTCTTTTGATCTCTGAATTAACAGAATGCAGCCATAGACAGGAACTATTTGGTTACATTGTCAACCTCTAACAAGATATATGTTAACACACAAAAACCACAACCTTTAACTACTTCTATGTCTCTAAAGGTTGAATCTGGATCAATTAGCCTGCAAGTTGCTTAACCCTTTTTGGCCCAGCCTCACAAGCCACCCAAGAGATCAAACCTGGTATTAGTAATTTGAGCATTTTGCATCCCAATGACAGGTAGAGTTTGGCTTGAATTGTATTCTGCCCAGTGCAAGCAGTCTGAAGAAGGCATGGGAGGGAAGCAGCATTCTCTCATATACACCATGTTTTGAAGTATGCTGCATTGCGTGGTGCTCTTCCCTACACTCAGAAGCCCATGGGTCGTGTAGATGGACCCCTGTAGACCTGGTGGGAACATGCCCTATTGGCTCTCCTTGGTTGAGGTTCCACTCTAGTCCTCTTCCTCTCTCCATATCTGGCTGCACATATGTACTGTTCTGTATTCCACGTGGAGACAACCTGACAGATGCTCATCATTTCTAATTACTATGGGCCTCTGTGGTCTTTACTGCTGAAGGAATTAGCTGTCTGGGATTTTACAATGGCCCAAAGGAGAGTAGCAAACAGTTGGCCAACTCTCTGCCAGCTCCTTTCTCTAATGCATTCCTTGAGAGTCCCATCATCCTGCGATGTAGGTTGCCAGATTTCCCTCCAAAGAAATGTGTGCTGCTGAAAGAGAATCCAGTGTAAAGCAACAGGGACAGGATTAAAACCGCTTCGCCATCTGCAGGCTCTTCCAAGGAACGTGACGACTTTTTCGCTTTGCCGCTTGAAGGGAAAGTTTAATTGCATCTTAAATACCAGCTGGCTAATTGGGAACCTTCTGCTACATAATTTTTAAACAATGCCTGAATTGCTTTTGTAAAGAGACGGGAAATGCATCTGCGTCTTTAGTGGAATCAACCCGGCTGCAGCTTCCCCCACCTTTGTGTGTTCTGGACTCTTCTGAGTAAGCAGACTTCCCAGTGGCAGAAAGTTACGTAGTTAACTCTTTACCTACCAAGGACTCTGTAGCTAGGTTGGGTCAGTGTGTGGATGATCAATTTTTAAGGAACCCCCCCATGTGCAGCAGGAAGTGGTGTTGACATTGAGCACTCTTCCTTTAATTGGTATGGAAGCAGTGCCTCACCTTGGTGCTAGGGGGCATTGTTGTTGGAGGTGCTATCTGTTGCATGAGACGGAAAAGTGTTTATGGTCCTGGCTACTGGTGGTTATTCAGGGTCCCAGGGCACCACGCTAAGGGCTGGACTTTGGCTAAAAAGCCATTGTTTTGTGCATACCGCTGCATTCTGCCAGCCCTAAAACATCCCTCTTGTAGAGTGAACGAGGCTGTTTATCACTTGGTTCTATAATTGTTTAGCATTGATATGCGGTGTTGAGTGGCTGCCGTGTATGTTGCTGCATTTAGGTGAGGGGCAAAGTGGTCCCTCGTGTGGCTTGTAATGTTCCTTGGAGTCCTTCTGGATGAATATTCCCAGCTCCTACGCCTGTCCCTGTGCCATGAGACGATCTCTTCCCAGCCTCACTCCGTTCAGTTTACATACGCTGAGAGCCAGAGGTACTTTCATTTCTTTGCCACTTCAGTGTCAAGGGAGATCCATTGAGTTAACTACCAACCCAGGTCAGATTTTGAAAGGCAAGCTAGAGATGAAAGGCTCCATATCTCATCTCGAATCCCTCAAGGGTCCATCCCCCCTGCAGACATTGTATCAAATGTTCTGAAGTGCCCGGCAGCACTTGAACTGTTCAAAGCATCCTTTCCTTTCTCCTTACTTGAATGGTTCTTCCATTGTTTTTCTTGCCCGTTCCCCACTCTAAAGGCCCTTTCTCAGCTGCCCCTTTGTCACGATCCAGATGGCAGCGGCAAGCAGCTGAAATGCAATTAAACGTGCGCGCGCCCTGTAAGTGCTAACCGTTAAATCTGTGTGGCTGACCCATTTGTGCTCCGTGTTTCACTTCATTCGCTTGCAGATGAAATGCTCTCTGCACCATCTGCTGCCCAGCTATAACTGTATGCGGATGGAGTTTAAGAGCTGTGTTACTGATCCCAGGAGATCAGTAATCTAAAAAATGTTTGCAGGAGATCATATCAATCTACCTTTCTTGGGAGGCCCTAGGTACTTAAAGCAATTAATTGGGACAAAACAAACCTCGCTTGCTCATCAGATAACGCTCGCTTTTTGAAAAATCAAAATATTTATTCACTCTTTTCTTTGTTTGATCCGTCTTGAAAAGGAAAATCTATTTTCTCTTAATCGGTCTGATTGATGGGAATGCTGTTTGTGTGCTTAGCTCCTACAGTCGGCTGCCCAAATCCCAGCAGCCTGGCCTGGAAATTCTCTGCCACATTCGCTGTGGCTGGAAATGCATTTAGCAGGTTTAATTAATTGTGCATGGTGTGTCTGGGGATCTCTTCAGTGCAATGCTGGTGCTTTTATTAAACTATGTTTTGAGGGACTGTGATTGCTTGTTAAAGCAGCTTTGAGCCAGGTGGGGTGGGTGTGTGTGTGTGTGTGTGTGTGTGTGTGTGTGTGTGTGTGTGTGTGTAAGTAAAGGGAACAGGAACCCTATAACAACAGCATGATTCAAGAAATGGAGGAGACTGATTGGATCCATCTCCCCTAGCTAATGCAAGATTGTTTCTTATAGTATAATTTCTAGCATTTTTGCCAGTCTGTTATCTATATAGAGAGCACTTAGATCTCATTTGGGATTCAACACCTGTTGTGTTAGGTGCTGTACATATACATAGATAGCCCCCTCTCAAAGAGATTACAGTCTAAATAAGACTTGCCCAAGATTTCACAGCTGCTCAGGGAAAGAGCCAGGAATAAAACTCAGGTCACCAGTATCCTATCCACTAGACGACGCTGCCTCTCTTAAATGTCCTAAATGACAGAAGTCCCTGACTTTCCTTTAAAGACTCTTCCCTGGTCCATCTTTGGAGGAGGGCAGGGAACTGACCTAAAAGGTCAATGGTATTGCATGAATCTGCCACGTACAATCATTTATGCCACCCTCATCGCTGGGGTCTCTTTACAGGTGGCACAATGGAGGGGCATGTGTCACCCACCGACCGACTATTGCTTCCCGCTCTTGCTATTTACCCCCCGAATGTTTGAGTGGCCCTGCCCCTCCCGTGAGTGCCCCCGTGACCAAGTGATGTCTATCTACTTGGATGTCTTCCATCCTAACTCAACCCCTCCGGCCTGCTATTCGCTTCAGAGGCTCTTCGCCCAGCTCCATTCGTTTGGCTCCTTTCTGGGTTCCGGCTTTCCTGGACTGAATGCAGGGTTCTAATCACCGTGGCCCCAGGACTGTTGCTCTCTGATGGAGGAAGGTGTGGGAAGCAGGATTGCCCTGTTGCTATATTCTCTTCCATCCCCCGCTGCGTGCAGATGGCTGCAATGCCGGGGAAGGCAAGCCCTGCAAGGAAAACTTCCACTGGTCCAGGGTGTGGCAGCCTGCCTGGTGAATAGGGTGGGTCTTCGTCTCCCCTGTGCTCCAGTCATGCTGTTGGCTTTCCCCCAGGAAAGCTCAGGGCATCATGGTCTGAGCTTTACAGCTCTCTGGGTTCCATACGGCCTCCCCAAGCGACCGCCTCTCTCTATGGGTAGGGCCTTCTGTAGCAGTAGCACCTTCCAGGACTGCTAGAGGGGCCCTACCACTCGTGAGATCTGAGGGCAAAACTTGCCTGGCAGCTGGCCCACTGCTCTAAGGGACTTCTTACCTCTAGGACATCGGAGCGACCTCATTGCCTGGAGCAGAAAATTTGAGACCTAGCTAAGCCCAAAACCATGAATAATCTCTCAACTTCAAGGTAGTAGGTCAAATCGGTGACCTAAGGGTAAACTTTTTCATCTAACATGACCTTCAGTTCCTATGAGCCTGGAAATTAGGCACCAGCCGTTCCCCAGCTTTGTTAGTATCTGTGATGATCCATTTAATGCGTTTGTCCAGGGCGGTGAATATGGACAGGGTGAAAGAAAAATAATTAGACAGATAAGAGGGAGGAACTGAGTTCGTCATATAATTGATGTGGAGACTCAGCTGCGGCACAAAGGCTCCTGGGCTGATAAGTCAGATCTTACATTTCAGCCCTTCTCTGACACCGCCGCAGTCTGCGAGAAATCCAATTAACATTTCCTTTCAGCAGCAGCTGCGTAGAAACTATCATGAAAGGCTTTTAAAAGTGAAATGTCACAAGGAGCCAGCCTCGCCTTCCTAGCCTTGATAAGCCCATGGCAGCAGGCCCTGCCGCTGTCCGCAGGGTTGATCGGGTTCTCAGCGTGGGGCGGTCTTTCCTTGGTGGGTGGCTGCCCTGGGCTGGGGCAGATCAACATCATTCCCTCTGGCGCTTTACAGAAGGGATTGTGTTAAGTAGTGGGAGGGATAGCTCAGTGGTTTGAGCATTGGCCTGCTAAACCCAGGGTTGTGAGTTCAATCCTTGAGGAGGCCATTTGGGGATCTGGGGCAAAAACTGGGGATTGGTCCTGCTTTGAGCAGGGGGTTGGACTAGATGACCTCCTAAGGTCCCTTCCAACCCTGATATTCTATGATTCTATTCTATGATTCTAAGTATGGTATGGAGTTAGGGGACAGCTAGTTCCCCATGACAAGCTGACTCTAGAAAGAGATGGACAAGTCACCAGGAATGCTCTCCATACTTGGAGTGGCAGATATTTCCAGCTGCTGATTGTGTGTCCATGTGCTGTTGAGTGCAGCTGAGCTCGGATTGCTAAACCATGGACGTTCACCACGTTGCAGGTTGCATTGTCATTGGCACCTGGACCTAGCTCTACTCCTGCTTTGTCCGGGAGAGTACAAGACTGTTCATGGAGCAGGGCCGGGGAGAATCCAGCCTGTCCAGTTCAATTCAGGATCTCTTAGCCCAGGGCTACACTAGGGTGGGGGGGTGTTGATCTACGATACACAACTTCAGCTACGTGAATACCGTAGCTGAAGTCGGCGTATCGTTGATCGACTTACCTGGCCGTGAGGACGGCGGCGAGTCGATCGCTGCCGCTCCCACGTCGACTCTGCTTCCGCCTTTCACGGAGGTGGATTTCCGGAGTCGAGGAGGAGCGCGTTCGGGGATCGATTAATCGCGTCTAAATGAGACGTGAAAAATCGATCCCCGATAGATCGATTGCTACCCGCCGATCCGGCGGGTAGTGAAGACAAGCCCTTAGAAGGCTATAGAGTGTTCCCAGGAGTGCATTTCTATATCCGACTGCAGTGAGAGATACCCCAGCCTCTTCCATTGGGCCCTTGTCCATTCAAAGCTGGGAATGGTTAGTGGGTTCTTAGGATGGCCTTTCCACGTGTCTCCTGTTATAACTGCTCAGCTCTTAATTTCACAACCCCATCCACTGCCAAGCTGATTTCAGAGGAACTTGGTCTCAGTCCAAGACCATTGTTCACGTCCACTTCATTATTCAAATGCTGGCGAGAATCCAAGGTTCGTAACAGATTAGAATGCTCCCTAATGAAACTCATTTGACTTGACTTGAGTAAGGGTGACCAGACAGTAGGTGTGAAAAATCGGGACAGTGGGTGGGGGTAATAGGAGCCTATATAAGAAAAAGCCCCAAATATCAGGACTGTCCCTATAAAATCGAGACATCTGGTCACCCTAACCTACCACGATGCAGCTAGCATGCCTGGGAGGGGCTAGAATCCGCAGAAGGGGCTGGAAATCTGCTCCCCTTGCCCTTCCCTCTGCCTCCTGCCCCGTGAGATGGGGACTGGGGGTTAACCTGCAGTGTAGCTTCTGGGACTGCCATGGCTGCTCTGTTTAAGCACCGTTCAATCTCCGTTTCGGCGCACGGGCCGCTGCCGTGAGCCAGCGGTTCCATATGGAGCCGCTCTGCTCAATAGCTCCGGGTAGCTACTCCCCTCTGGTTAGGGAACGCTAAGGATCATTTGCCTAGGAGACCCCGCAGTTTCCCAAGTGCTTGCTTTTTTTTTTTTTCTTTCTGCAGCCGCAACCCGACACATTTCCATTAAACCCTCCCTGCCCCGGTGGTGGCCGCTGCGGGTTGTAAAACCTTTTGACGGGCCCTTGATCTTTCTTTATTGCTGCGGCAGCAGCTGGCGCCTGAGCCGTGGCACAGCTTGGGGGGGAAAGTGCTTAGCAAAGGAGCCTCGTTTTAAATCAAAATCTGCTCCATGCGCGCCTGCTGGAACGCAGTGCTGATGGGGCTCTGAGCTGGAGGGGGTTAGCCCAGCACCGGAGCTGATTAAAGGGGGCCATGCCAAGGGTATTGAGTAGACACAGCACAGCTGCTTCCCTGCACCCCGGCCTCAACCCTGACGCGAGGGTCCCCCCCTTAGAGGGTCCCCCCATGTGTCCGTGACCTACCCAGTCACCTCTCAGCTGAGACTGCTAGCCAAGTGCCACTTCTGCTGGTGATTTTTGGTGTGTCTGGTCTCCAGGGAACTAGCCTGAGTCCCACCAGTGCATTTCGCACCAGCCCCTGGACCCCAGCAGACATGAAGGCGGATGGTTAAGGCCCGGACTTGGGAGACCTGGGTTCAAGTCCCGGCTCTGCGTGTGACCTTGGGAAAGTCACTTCGGTGCCTAAATACCTTTGAGGATCTGGGGTCAACTCCCATTGATTTCAATAGGCGTGAAGCACCTAAATACCGCTGGGCCTTAGTCCCTCTGTGCCTCAGTTTCACCTTTGTACTAATGGCTCTGCCCTGCCTCATACGAGGGTTGTGAGGATAAACACATGGAAGATCGTGAGGCGCTCGGGTATGATGGAAGTAGGGGCCATGCAAGTACCTTAGACTAGCAGAGATGAGTGGGGCAGATCAGCGGCCTGGGTTCATTTCGGTATCCAGTCCCCTTTTAAATAGGAGGCAGTGTTGTCCAAAGGCTAATGCACAGGGTTCTCTTCCCACCTCTGTCACTGATGGTTCTCTGCCACTGATGGACTGTGTGACCTTGGGTGAGTCACTTCCCCTCTCTCTGCCTCAGTTTCCCTTGTGGGAATAATGGTGCCTGTATTTGTAAGTGCTGTGAGCGCTCCAGTGAAACGCAGAGTAGTAGTATTTGTGAAATCCAGACGCATCACCCCGTCCCCGCAAGGGGGCTCAGCTCCCCAGTGGGGTTCGGTGCCATCTGAAGGAGCTCGGTCCTGCAGCGAGGCTGGATGTGCAAAGGAGGAGAGAGATTCTGGCCAGGCCCAGCCTCTGTCAGGACACACACATAAATAACATCTAAACAGGGAGCGCCGCGGATTGAGCTGTATCTTGTTGAAACAGATGCTGCTTCAAAGCTGGCAGTGGCCCTTTCAAGGTAACGCAGGGCCTGGCCAATCGAAACTGGAACAAATTGCTTTCCTCCGCTCGCGGTCTTGCTGCTGTTTTGCAGTTGGTGTAGTGGCATCTCCTGGGAGCTGGGTCCCCTTTCCCTCTGACCTTCTGCCAGGGCATTGCCTGGCCAGGCCATGGCTCCCATGGCAAGTAACAGCTGCTGAGCCCTCACTGCGAAGCCATTGTTTGAAGAGGTGGTGGCTCACAGCAGTGCTTAGCTCTCATGTAGCGCCGTTCACCTGCAGCTCTTCAAAGAAAGGCAAATATCGCTATCCCCATTATACAGAGAGGCAAACTGAGGCCCAGGGCCAGTAGCAGAGCTGGGACTAGAACCCATAATATCCTGACTTATTCCAGTGCCCTGTCCTAAGTCTGTTAGAGATCTGTTGAGGCTAACCTGGAATAAGCCCCCCTCAGACCCCAGGTAGAGTGCCCCTGTACCCTTTTAAACTGCTTTAACTAAAGCGGTTTAAATTCACACCTCTAGTTAGACTGTGCAACTCCGCGTATAGACCAAGCCTTACTGAACTAAACTAAAGAGAAGTTTAAATTAGTTTGAGTGTGTTTACGCTAAGGGTTTGCCCTGCTTAAATTGATCATTTATGCTGCTGCGAATTTTCTTGCCCGGCCGCCGATTTGTACCCACTCACCTACACGTAACTGACCCCGCTGCTTACATACCCGCTTCAGACTTGGCCTCCTGATGTAACTGTAAGGGAGGCTAAATTCCTATAAGCCACGTGCCAAGAGACCCAAGGAACACAACTAGGCGGTGTAAGAAAGCTTGAGTTAAAGCAGCCCCGGCGCTACTTGAGAAAACCCTTCCTCCCAGCTCCTTTGTAAGTTACATCCCTAGAGACTCCTTTACACGTTGGTACAGCAGTGTTCGCATCACAGACTCCAGTTGACACCACGGTCCATGTGCCCTTTGAATCCAGCCTTTGGACTTGAACCGTCCAGCCAGCAGGATTCGGGAGAGCAACTGGTTCATCTGTAAAAGACCCAGCCAAACTCCAGCCGGCAGCTAATTGAATTGCACTTGCCAGCCTGCTTGCAGGTTGGCGGGAGGATAGCTTTGGTTCCCGTGCTTGGTCCCAGGCGCTGGGAGGAGTCTGGGGTATCGTGTCCTTGGCGATAACAGACTAGTATGCTGGATCGAGTGCCCAGGGGTTGGCGAGGTCGCTAGTAGCCTGGTTTTCGCTCTGGGTGGGCTACCCAACCTGCTGGATTGGGAGCCAAGTGCAAGCAAAGAACTCAACTTCCTGTCTCTGCTAGCAGCGATTGCCGTGGGGACAGAGGACTAAGCAGAGCTCCCTAGCTTTGCGGCTCAATTGGAGCCATGCTGTCAGGGCTGCTGCAGCTAGTCCGTCCCCGCCCCAGAGGGTGGGCGGCGAAAAGGCACCTCCTCGGGCTGTCTCTTTCCCCATCCTCCCAGGACTGGGGAACAATGAACACTGGCCTGTTCCACAGTCCCTCCCCAATGGACAGACCCCTGGACTGGCGCAGAGCCCTCTGAATGTATGGGGGAAGCCGGGGTAGGGGAGAAAGACGTTGCCACGTTGGCAAGCTGAGTCGTTCTGGCTGGTGGAGAGCTTCCAAATGTCTCCTTGTCCCAAAGACCCTTTGTGCCCACTGCTAAGTGCTGGATCGCCCTCCTGTGTTCCTAGCCAGAGTAACTCAAGTGCCTTCTGCTCTGGAAACCCCGTTTTCTCCCCCAGATCACTAACCCATTGACACACTCGCAGTGACGCCTTCCTTGTCCTCCTCTAGGGCATTTCCCAAGCAGTGTTCATCGGTCATGACTGGGGCGGCGCTGTGGTGTGGAACATGTCCCTCTTTTACCCAGAGCGAGTGAGGTAAGTCGCCGTCGGATGTCTCCCCTGTAATTTAATCTCCTCCAAAGGGGGAGGGTACCACGGAACGAGCGTTCTGATTTAGTTGTGGGGGTTTGTGTGTTTTTAATCTGTCCTGAAATGAGATGATTTTTGGAAGAGAATCACTCATCACTGTCACTGATTCGTCTATCAGCCCTCACAGAGAAAGTGCCGATCACAACACGCCAGACGTGTTGTTCTAGCCAGTCCTCCAACTACCCGCTGGCCAAGCTGTCAGTAGCACCAGACACCCAATTGACATAGCACACAGCAGCCTAGAACTCCTGAGCGATCCGCCAACCGCAGCCTCCCAAGCAGCTGGGATTACAGGTGTGCGCCACCACACCGGGCCTGGAGGAGAATGTTATAATGAAGAAAAATAATAATATATGGAGATATGCCTGTCTCATAGAACTGGAAGGACCTGGAAAGGTCCAGTCCCCTGCCTTCACTAGCAGAACCAAGTACTGTCCCCTGACAAATTTTTGCCCCAGATCCCTAAATGGCCCCCTCAAGGATTGAACTCACAAGCCTGGGGTTAGCAGGCCAATGCTCAAACCACTGAGCTATCCCTCCCCCTGAGAATGCTGAGAAAATGCTCCAGATTCCCGCTTAGACCAGAAGATTTTTTTTCACCACGTAAATTATCACCACAGTCACCAACCTGACTCTTGAAAATATTTATTTGTTCAAAACTTTGTTAGAAGTGAGGTTCTACTCTGAAAAATGACCGTGTACAAAGAGGCCTCTGCTGACTCACCAGATCTTCTCCCTGTTGTGAGTGTCAGAGGCAGAACTGTTCATTTTAGGGGCAAAAGGTTATTTTTTACTGCTCTTTACTCTTGTTAGCCCTCGGGAGGCAGCACAGCTGAGAGCAAGCGAGCTGGATTCTCTTCCTCTGGGGGCATCATCAATTGAGCCATTAACAAGGTCACACTTGTGCAAATCGGTGTCATTGCATAGGTGTTACTCAAGTCATAACCTGAAAGCATTGGGGCTATATAGGTGTCACCAAGCACCTAATTTTCCATACGGGACATAGGCGCCAACTCCGTGGGTGCTCCGGGGCTGGAGCACCCACGGGGAGTGCAGAGCACCCACCGGCAGCTCCCCTCCCGCCCCGGGACCCGCGGCCAGCTCCCCGCCAACCCCGGGGCCCGCGGCCATCTTACCTCAACACCGGGAGACGTTGCGGGGCCCCGCCCCCGACGCTGGGCGTGAGCCCCCGCCGGCGCCACAGGAAGTCGGCGCCTGTGCTACGGGACCTTTAGAACTGGTGGTCCCATGTGAGAAGGAAAGATCCCAGCATGACTGAGCCCAGCTTGAGTTCCCAGTGCTGGCTAGTGGAGGAAAACCTCTGTACTCACACTGAGCGTGCTTGATGGAGTCACTGAGGCCATTGTAGGGAGTAGAATCTCACTAGGTGAAGCTAGTGCTGGGGAAAGTGGCCAGGATGCGAGCCCCGGAGACAGAGTTTCTCTGATTAGCCACTGAACAGGTACCGCTTGAGTAGCAGCCCAGTAAGTTTTCTCTGCGCGTCGTCCTGCCAGTCTGCCCCAACCTCTCTCTAGTCCTAGACTCTCCTCTCTCGATGTGGATGGAACGCATGTTGCCACGGTAAGGGTCCTAGAGCCTAAGCCCATTCCCGGTGAATCACTCAGCCAGTTGTTGAAGCTGGATCTGAGACCAGCCTGCAGAACTGGGGTGACGGTGGCTAGAACCTTAGTATATGGACCGAGTGGATCTGGGATTCAGCGACCTCTTTTGTTGGGCCCCTGCCCACTGACAAGTGATGCTTCACCACAGGAGAATGCTCTGGGAACTCAGGGCCAGATTCTTAGATGGTGTAAATTGATGATGTTCTGTTTAGACCAATACGATGATGGTGAATTATGCCCGCTGCGGGTCTGGTCCTTAACATGTTACTCCTGGGGTCTGGGGTGTAATAGGAGTGACAGTCGCTGCTATCCATCTCCCCCGCCCCAGTTCACCATTTACTGCTCTCACTGCCCTCCCATCACAGAAACAAAGGCTCTGCTTCCCCCAGACTCCTTCACGGTGGAGTTCTAGGTAAGGAGCTCCATGTGGTTGAAGCTCAGAGGAAACACCTGAACAGGTCCATAGCTCACTTCTTTCTGAAGCCTGCTTGTGGGCGACTTCCTGACCCATGTAAACTCCCCTGTGTGTGCGCGCAGCCCAATGCCAGCGTGCAAATTCGGAGTCTGCCGTTTAAATCAGAGCGTGTTGTTCTTGGTTGTAAACTGGGTCTTTTGGTTTCTCCCTCTCTGGTTCCTGCTGCTGGTGTCTTAGGGCGGTGGCTGGACTGAACACGCCCTACAAACCGGCCAACCCCAAAGTGGATGTCATGGAGATGATCAAAGCCCAACCTCTGTTGGACTATCAGCTTTATTTCCAGGAGCCGGTGAGTATGAGCCAAAGATGTTCTATTCCCAGTGCGCTCGGTCCATGGGTTGTGTTCTGCCTGCTAGTCCCGTGATGTTAGTGCATCAATAGAGAATCTACCTGGGGAAATATGAAAGAGGGCCAGATTCGGAGCTGCTGTAAATCCATATAACTGGATTGACTTCAGTCTAGCTCTGATGGTTTCCACCAGTGGAAGATCTAGCCCCATAGTGCCATAAATGGAGTTGAGCGGAAAGGGAGAGCTCGCAAGGTAATAAAACAGCTAGAGCGGAGAAAGTTTGCCTGATAAGAGGTGGTTCCATTGGTAATGCTCTCTCTCCTTCTGATAAGACATCCGCTCTTGGTCGTATGCCCCACTGATGATGTAGTCTGTCCCAGTGGGTGCACTCTGTCCATCAGATGAGATGTTAAACTGAGACTGATTCTGCCTGTATTTGGTATCTGTCAAGGCAGGGGGTTAAAGATCCCCTAGCACTATCCCAAAAGAGTTAAGGGACAGTCGCAGACTCCTGGGCACTGCTCCCCGCATCCTACCACCCTGGGATATCTCAACCTCTGTGGAAACCAGTTTCAACGTCCAAGTGTCTAGAAAGTGTCATGGAATCGAGGAAGACACTGCGGGGTTTGCTCAAGGAGCTGCAAGATTCACGAGTTCCCCTGCCCGCCTTTTTAAAGAACTCCACGTAACAAATTCCTGCCCTTGCCTTCGGAGCCCCAGAGGCTTTGTTCGAAGAGGCTCATCTGAGCATTCCAGGCGCTGGGCAGGGGCAGCGCCAGGTTAAGGACGGTAGACGCATGCAATGCTAACGGGCGTGTGCAGTGCTCAGGAGCAAAGGCCATTGGCCTGGACGAGGCAAGGCTCCCGTTGGCCTTCCCAAGCACGGAAAGTTTCACAAGCTGCCGCAAGCAAATCCGAAGTGGGATCGGCAAAGGGCAGGGCGGGATTGCCTTCATCTGGCCACTTGCCACCTGTCGCTACCTTGACGCTCTCCAGCGATGACCGGCTGGTAAGTCCTCGGGGACACCGAGTCCAGCCCCCTGCTATCCCAGGCAACCCCAGTCTCCTGTAGCAGCAGAGTGCAGCAGGCCTCCTTCAAGCAGCCCTGCCTCCAGTACATGCACACCGTGGCGCCTGGCTGTTCTGGCCGATAGCGGCACCACCACCAGCACGCACGCATCAAGTGCCCTGCTGGGAATTGCACCCCACGCGTACCTAGCTGGACTCTGCAGCAGCGGGGGAGGGGAGGCGTCCCCGTGGTCTTCGCTGCACGGCTAGCTCGGGGAGTGGGGCTCATCCTCGAATCAGAGGTAACCGAACTCTCCCTTGCTGCGCGCCCCCCTGCTAGGGAAGCAGCCCCGGCTGCTGTGTCCACGTGCCGCCAGCAGCTGCTGAGCCAGGAAGGGGCGGCGGGCTCATTCCTCCCCGAGCTATTGTGCAGCGCTGGTGCACGTCCCCACCTCAGCGACTCGCAGGGAGGCTGCCGAGGCCACATTAAAGCCCCTGGCTCGGCAGCGGCTGTGGGACATGTGTCTGCTTCCTTATTATGTCCCCTGGGTGCCCCTTGTGTCCCAAAAAGATCCCCCCCCACCAATTTTTCCACAGTCCCCACCAACCCTTGAAGAATGGAAAGGACCGGGGCCCGTTCCTGGCGAGGGATGTTACGCTCTCTCCCCGCCGGGGCAGAATGTCCTGCTTCCGTGTGGCTCTCTGACCCAACGGCTTATGGATCAAGAGCTAAGACTTGAGCTCCCGTTTCTTGTGTGGGGCCGTCGAGGGCAGTGGGTTAGTTCCAGGGCAGCCCGGTATACCTCTTTTACAGGAGAGAGGCGCCCCCAGCCGCGTGGCTGCGGAACCCGCCACAGCTGGCAGATGTCTGCGTGAACCGAAACCCGTTCCCAATGGGCTCTTCCTAGAGAGCTCTAGAGTGGATCGAGATCAAGAGGGGCCTTAATAAATGTCGGGTGCTAGAGCCTGCGTGGGAAAGTCTCTGGTGTTAAAGACATGCGTGCGGAGTAATTACACACGGGTGTGGAGTGATTGCAGCTGATTGATGCTGGCGGGTGGATCTCGTTGGCCAGCCCCAGGGTACGAGAGGGGTTGGTGTGTCTCTCGGGGGCTGGGGAAGAAGAGGTCCTTCAAGGACAGTCAAGGAACAGATGCGTTTTGGGGAGAACTCAGGCTGAGGCCTTTGATTTGAGTTGCAAGCCCCGGGGAGGGGAAATGGGTCGAGTACAAGCGGTTTGGTTTTACTCTGGGCATGTCTACACTAGCAGCGTGACATTGGCACAGCCGCACCGATGCAGCGCGTCTGGTGAAGACGCTGTAGGCCAACGGGAGAGCGTCTCCCGCCGACCTAGCGCCAGCGTGGACAGCGCTTAGGTCTCTGTAACTTGCATCTCCTTTTCCCACCCCCGAGTGACATAAGTTAGATCGACTTAAGTGGGAGCGTAGACCTGCCCTCTGTTTGGAGCAGGATGGGAACTCCGCCTGCTCTGTCCCTGTTCTCTGGGCAAAATGAAATGGAGAAGCAGCCTCTCTCAACAGAGGGCAGGTGGATAACAAACCATTAGCATGCTCCTCTCGGAGCTGGGGGCCGGGCCCCTGAGCTGCGCGGAGGATGGCAAGCATATTTCCGCCTGCCGGAGGCAGAAGGCTGAACCATGCATCACTTAGAGCCCGATAGAAATCCGATTAGCTGACACAAGCTGCTGGTGCGTGGCAAGTTTTCCAGCGTGAATTCTGCCCCGGCCTTGCGTATTCCCTTCGCACTTTGTCTTTTAAATGATAATGAGGCAGATGGCTCCTGGAGGCAGCGCTGGGCTTTGTTCCTCACGCTTGGCAGGCAGGTGAGGAGATAAAGAAAGAACAGACGGACTTTCTGGTGCTTTCAAGATAAGAAGACGCTCCTGCACTTTGAGCAAAAGAGGTTTTGGCAGAGGGAATGAAAGGGGACGTTCTGAGCGGTAGGTAGGGGCTCGGCCGCGCAGGGCCTTGAAGATGAGAATAAGGAATTGAAGGGAGCCAGGGATGGGATTTTAAGAGGGGCTAGCTGTGGACATAGTATCGATTTCTCACAGCAGAGAATCTGGGTGGGGAGATTATAGGCCGCCCTCATTTTCCTGGAGGATTGAGGAGCTATTGGAAAACTTTGTGGGAAGAAGGGGAGGCTCTGAATCCGAAGCGGAGCGATGGCTGGGCCTGGAAGTTACCGTCCGGGGATGTGACTGATCTGTGATTAGTTTGGACCTGCTTTGCTGACCGGGGGTTTTAAACTGTGTCTTTCTCATGTGAGATCTACACAGAGCAGCAGGTAGGCTGCGTCGGCCCCCGGTTTGAAACCCCCTGGCTCTCTGGAATCCTGTTAAACTCTGTGGGGTTGAGTCGTCTTTCTGAGCTAGGCAAATTCAGCCGTGTGCTATCCACGGTGGGCGTTGCCTTCTGGGTGAGCCCGTGAGTGTCTCTTCGCTTTGCCCGAATGTCCGCGACCCGCATTAGCAAGCGGAGCGTGGAAGCTGCAACCCGGCTGCCTCTGCACAAGCAAACGGGACAACTGCACAGGCAGGGGGGTAACTAAGCAGCTGAATGCGCATTTGTACCTGGCCTGACCCTGCACATGGACACAGGCGCGCTTTTCGGTTCATACAAATAGAAGGCCATTCCCCAGGCAGGAGTTGGGAACAGCAGTGAACGGTATGTTCATAAATATCCCAGGACGGCCGCGTGGCGTAATGAAAAAGCCTTTGGGGGGAGGGATAGCTCAGTGGTTTGAGCATTGGCCTGCTAAACCCAGGGTTGTGAGTTCAATCCTTGAGGGGGCCATTTAGGGATCTGGGGCAAAAATTGGGGATTGGTCCTGCTTTGAGCAGGGGGTTGGACTAGATGACCTTCTAAGGTCCCTTCCAACCCTGATATTCTATGATTAACCGCACACCCAAACAAGCGTTCCGTACCTGGCTCTAGGAGCCGTGTCAGGCGTTCTCTGGCTTTGTAATTCAAGACGAACCTTCATCTTTAAAGCTCAGCCCTCTGGCAGGGAACAGCCCCCAGGGCCAGCTAGCACGGTGTAATCTTTCTCCACATCAAGGGTTTGCAAACGTGTGCTGTTCTAGGAGGTCACAATGGACCACAAGCTAAATATGAGTCAACGCTGTTTCAAAAAAAGTGAACATCATTCTGGGATGTACTAGCAAGAGTATTGTAAGCAAGACATGAGATGTAATTCGTCTGCTCTACTCTGTGCTGATTAGGTTTCAACTGGAGTATTGTCCTGTTCTGGGCACCACATTTCAGGAAGGATGTGGACAAATTGGAGAGAATCCAGAGAAGAGCAACAAAAAATGATTAAAGGTCTAGAAAACATGACCTGTGAGGGAAGATTGAAAAAATTGGGTTTGTTTAGTCTGGAGAAGAGAAGACTGAGAGGGGACATGATAACAGTTTTCAAGTACATAAAAGGTTGTTACAAGGAGGAGGGAGAAAAATGGTTCTGCTTAACTCCTGAGGATAGGACAAGAAGCAATGGGCTTAAATTGCAGCAAGGGCGGTTTAGGTTGGACATTAGGAAAAACTTCCTAACTGTCAGGGTGCTTAAGCACTGGAATAAATTGCTTAGGGAGATTGTGGAATCTCCATCATTGGGGATTTTTAAGAGCCGGTTTTGATAAACACCTGTCGGAGATGGTCTAGATAATACCACGACTGCCGGGGATTGGACTAGATGACCTCTTGAGGTCCCTTCCAGTTCTATGATTCTATATACCATTACTATTAATATCAATGGTGTTTTACACATTTATGGATGATATGGTATATCACCACCTCCGCCCCCTCCCCAACAGTAAAATCTCAAGACACATGGGGGATTTGGTCACCCTAGGAGGGGGTGAGCAGGGACACCATGAAGGTCATGTAGTGAAAGCGAGTTGATGATCACCAGCTAATAGGAACTGCATTTACACTTCAGCCTCTGCATGTGGTTTCTGGGTGGGTGGATCAGAGCATCAATTTCTTCTGAAGGCAGTTTCCAATCTGGATGAGCAGAGGACATACTTTGAAGTCTGTTCCTGCCAGACAGTGACCGGAATTAATAGCGATGCAAGGAGGCTGGTGAACCAGCGCTTTCCTTTGAGATGGTGGGGAGTGAATTTGTTTTATTCGTGCTCACGAAAGAGACCGATTGATGATGCTGGCCAGACTCAGGTGTGGCACAAACCTTTCAGATATCTGTTAGTGCACCCCAATCCTGTTCCTCCCCCCCATCTCTATTCCAGTCCTGAGCCTGGCACTGCATTTAGTCAGGCTAAATACTGCAGTGTGTTTTAATGGGCATAGCTGGGGTCTGGGATGAGCTCCACCAAACGTTTCTTTGCTTGCTGCGCGGGGAGTGGAGCGTCGATTGCAGCTGGAGACGTTGAGGGGGAAGTGGTCGGCATTGGGTCGGTTCCGAGGACGAAGGGAAGTTTGGGGTTTTGAGGGCTGTTCAGCACGTCTCGCCCACTGCAAAACTGTGTTACAAAAGTGAGGTCGGGGAGATCTGTCTTCGCTGCCGTTAGTCCAGGCTCTTACCCGGGGGTTGCCCCTCCCCACACATATCCCTTTCCCACGAGTGTCATGGTTCTTTCTGCTCAGGCTAGCTGGGGATGTGGGTTGGAAGTCCTGCTTTCACTTGGGCTGGTAGCCCAGGACGCAGGCTAAACCGCTTGGTGCTGATAGTCCTCCAGAGCCTTCCCACAATTCCCCCTGTGTGCCCAGCAGGCCAGGCAAGCTCTCCCACAATTCAGTGGGGAAGAATCATAGAGCGGCTCAGTTTGCTGCAGCACAGAAACACATGGGCTGCGTCCCCAGAAGTCCTAGCGACACACGTGGGGGGAGCACAGCACCAGTGGGTGGCAGGAACTGGAGCAGGGCTTTGCGGTGTGGCTGCACGCCCTGGGCTTGGCTGACTGCTGAGGGGGGAGAGCGGGAGCAACTGGCATTTAACAAGAAAGCAAAACCTCCAAAGGGGCCTGAAAGAGCCTCAGGAAATGCAGTGTCAGCTTCTCAGCTTCACCTGAATATGCGCCTATGTTACTTGTTCCCCTCTGATAGGCTCGGTTAGGCTCCCCACGCCAGGCTTGCAGTGGAGGACACATCGCAAAGTCATTGCGGAGTGAGGTTCTCTCTAGCTCGATTCTTACTCGTAGCAAGGCCAGAAGGGGCCGTTGTGATTGTCTGGTCCGCCCTCCTGGCCGACACAGGCCAGAGAACGCCCAGCAGTCCAGGAGCCGAACATTTGGATGTTCAAGGAAGTGCAGTATAGCCTGGCAGTGTGGGCTGCAGTTTCTGCCCGGTGGCTGTGGCTCATATCCCAGTTCAACTAGTATCGGTCTCTGGGAGGTGAAAGGCACCTAGATACTACCGGCTGGGTAGCAGTACAAAACCCTAGAACAGCCCAGGGGCTTCAGGGCCATTGAGGTAATCCCTCCAGAGCCAGTGTAAATCTGATTGCTGAATGCAGATGCCATAATTACAGGGCTTGCTGTTCCTCTGTCCCCTCTCTGGTCTCTCCAAATGCACACACCCCCCACCCCCGGTGTCAGGCCTTGGGTCTTGACCTCTGCGGGGATGGAGTCCTGCAGTTCTCCACTCTCGTCCCTGGGGTTCACTGTACTTAGGCAGCAGGTTCAGCCCCTGCACTTCTTCCCTGTGTGACCGACAGTGAATAGAGTGACCAGACCCGGGATTAAACCAAAGTATCGTTTAATCTTAACAGCAGGAGCAAAGCTAATGGAAGTGTAAAAGGATTTTAAAACACTGGTCTGTTTTAACGCGTGTCTGTGTGTCTGTTCCCCCAAACAAAAGACCTATCTGGCTTCAAGATTAAGCTAGATACATTTATGGAGGGGATGGTTTGATGGGATAACATGATCTTAGTCAAAGGTCAATTAATTGCCATCAGTGGTAAATAGGACCAATGGTCAATGATGGGATGTTAGAAGTTACTACAGAGAACTTTTTCCTGGGTATCTGGCTGGTGAGTCCTGCCCACATGCTCGGGGTTCAGCTGATCACCATATTTGGGGTCGGGAAGGAATTTTCCTCCAGGGTAGATTGGCAGAGGCCCTGGAGGTTTTTTGCCTTCCTCTGCAGCATGGGGCACGGATCACTTACCGGAGGATTCTCTGCATCTTGAAGTCTTTAAACGATGATTTGAGGACTTCAATAGCTGAGACATAGGTGAGAGGATTATTCCAGGAGTGGGTGGGTGAGATTCTGTGGCCTGCATTGTGCAGGAGGTCAAGACTAGATGATCATAATGGTCCCTTCTGACCTTAAAGTCTATGAGTCTATGAGAATAGAACCCCCTTCCTAGTGAGTCCGTTTTAGCCAGCCAGAAATCCTTTGTCTTCTCCTCCGGGGCTCTTTTGCCCTGCTCCCCAGCGCTAGCTGTGCGCATTGTCCCCTGCAGGAGGCACGGGCTGCGCCAGCATCCGTAAATACACCACCCACCCGCCGCGTATCCCTGCGCCCGGTCTTGCTAGGATAACACCTCAAGCACGAAGCAAATATAAATCGGGCTGGGGCCGGCTGGATTTATTTCCCCTCGTCATGCCAGGCTGTGTCAGCCAGGCGGCTTTAATTCTGATTGCTTCAAAACAGCTGGAGAGCCAGGGCCTGTCATTTATTATTGGTTCTCTCCTTTCGCCGAATAACGATTCTGCTGGGCAAAGCTAAATGAAATTGCTGCGTATTCCCTGGAAAGCCTGCATCAGCTCTCCGCTCCCCCTGCCCCATCGCCGCTGCAGCTTCCCAAGGAAGTGGAGCTACTGCCATCCGGACGCCAGCCTGGCAGAGCGTTGGAGGGAAGCAGAAAAGCTGCGGGAAGTGCTGAGTGGGCTCGGTTTTGCCTGATGGATCCAGTTTTCCATAAGGGGCAATGGAGAGCAATTCTTATTCCTCCACTCCTTTATGGATGCAAAACCTGGGTGACCTATCAACAGCACCTCAAGAGTCTGGAGAGGCATCCAGTGGGAAGATGGCTGCACTAATGCCAGCATGTACCCGGAATTGCAGCTCACCTGGATTGCAGCTCACCTGGATTGCAGCTCACCTGGATGGCCACCAGAAGTTTTCACATCTGCCCCTACGTTCAATGAGTGGGGGGTGGGGGGTGTCTCAGTCTAGTCCCTAGCGGATGGGTGTGTATGTTACAAAACCGCTGTCATGTCTGGCACTGTTGCTGGCACTCTCGTTGATCTCCTCCAGTGGGCCAAGCAGAGGACTCGGAGCCAGGACTCCTGGGTGCTGTTTCCTACGCTACCTCTGATTTGCCGCGGGACTTAACTTCTCTCCCCATTCGATCGTAGTATGTCCCTGGGAAGTGGGCGTGTCACCGATTTTGCTGGGGCAGGGTGAGACCGTTTGTAGGGAGCGGTGGAGGTCCCTGAGCCTGCGACACTGTGGACTGTTGTGCTGCGCTGTGCCATGTACCCATTTCACAGAGGTCACTGAACAGCCATCTGGGCTGGGTTCCATCTGGGTGACTAGAGATAAAAGGGCCCTGAGGTCTCCCATCCCCTGACCATGAGGAATCTGGGTTCTCCTAATGTAGCGTTTTGTTGCCTTTTGAAATGTCACCATCCTAGCTGCGCTGATAACGACCGAAACACCCCATTCCTGGGCAACCGGCGCCGCGTTACCCCGCAGGCCTGGGCAACCGGCGCCGCGTTACCCCGCAGGCCTGGGCAACCGGCGCCGCGTTACCCCGCAGGCCTGGGCAACCGGCGCCGCGATACCCCGCAGGCCTGGGCAACCGGCGCCGCGATACCCTGCAGGCCTCTTCCCGCCAAGCCGCCCGTCCTCTGGGTCCTCTTTGGAGAGAGCGATTGAAAGCAGCTGCTGCTGTTTCTCTTTCAGGGTGTTGCTGAGTCCGAGCTGGAGAAGGACCTGAGTAGGACGTTTAGGATCGTCATCCGATCCATCAGGAAGGAGGTAAGGGCGGGGCATGCGGCTGGGCAGGGCAGGGCTTTGTGTGATCAGACCCCAGCTATGGGATGAAGAAGGAGGAGAAGCAGAGGCTGATGATCTGGCCCCAGCCTGGGTTAACTCTCTGCTCCCATCTCTCTCACCTGGGGGCCCTGACCAGAAATTCCGGAGGGGGGGGGGGTTTGGCATCAAGACTCAGCTGGAAGTTTTTCCAGCTGTTCAACCCCCTACTCCGATATCTGCCACTCCATCCAACGGTGATGGGTCTGCTGGATGTTTGGAGAAGAATGTTGGCATTTAGAACATCGGTAGGTTTCAGAGTTAACGTGCTCTGTTGAGATAAATGGGGTGTTAGTTCACACCTCTCTTGGAGACAATAATTTGGGCTGTCTGCAGACTCAACGAAGGCACTGCTCTCTGCCTTACATCCGTTTCACTAGTAAGGGCTTGGGATGTACATTAAGGAAACACGCTCCAATTCTGCCCCATGCTTTTGTGGCTAGGGGGTGGACTTGGTGGAGGGCGCAGGGCCTTGGGCATATGGTACAGCCTGAACACTCTCTCCAGGGGTTACACCGAGTCTCTTAATCTCCTCCTCGGAGCACAGGACAAATAACTTCATTAACCTAGAACAGAGGCAGTAAATATTTATCAGCCGCTTCAGGGCAAAAACCCTTAATAGAGGTTTATAATTTAAACGAAATCAAAGCCTGGAAGGCAGAAGATTCATAGTTAAGGCTTTTTTTTAATCCCGGCTCAGCTGCTAACTCACTGAGTAGCCTGGGGCGAGTTACCTGACTGCCGTTTGCCCTTTGCCATCACTAACGAAGGAATAAGGATATTTACCTAATATACAGTGTCAACCCAGGGAGGCCGAAGGGGGAGCCGCATGCTTAAAGCAGGGACGTATGGCCCATTGCTGCAGTTCTTTAGCTTGGCTTCCAGGCCTTTGCAGGGCCAATGAAGTAATAGTCTGTCCCCGTGAGAGTCCAGGGAGTGAGATCAGCCTGGGAATTGAACCAACTCTCTTGCATGCCACTGGGGCATCGGGGTTCAGGCGGCCAGTACTGAGTGTTTTCTGTCCCAGCGGAGAGCGAGTGTGCTCCAGCAGCGTGGGGCGCTTTGGGGCCCGCTCGTGAGTGACTGGGATCCTCCTTCGCCCCAAACGCAGCATCTCGCGCTGCTGGGGGCTGGCTGGGTTAAAGCTCCCTGCAATGTCTGCTCCGAGCCAGCCGGGCGAGCGAAGCCCTGAGCAGGACTACGCATGACCTGGATAGATAATAATCCAAGCAGCCTCATTACAAAGAGCACCAGCCCCCCTGTGCTCGGCGCTGCTTTGGTCTGTCGGCTCCTGGCTTCGGAAGGCCCCAGCAGGCCCCTTCCCCACTGGTGGCTGCGCTCGGTAGCAGAGCACAGGGGTAGAATCATAGAATCTCAGGGTTGGAAGGGACCTTAGGAGGTCATCTAGTCCAACCCCCTGCTCAAAGCAGGACCCATCCCCAATTTTTGCCCCAGATCCCTAAATGGCCCCCTCAAGGATTGAACTCACAACTCTGGGTTTAGCAGGCCAATGCTCAAACCACTGAGCTATCCCTCCCCCGCCGCAAAAGCACCTTCATATGGAGCTTTGGAGAACCATTCCACAGCCTGGCCTGCAGCCATCCCGCAACACCGAGTCGGCACGGTGGAGCCGTTCCTGAGCGGCTGGGCAGTTAACCAAGAACGGTACGTTTCCAGGCTCGTTAGCTTCCTGTCCAGGGGCAGCCCTGGTAGGAGATGGAGCCAACGGCTTTAACGAGGCGCACGGCTGCATAACTTGGCCTCTGCGTGGAACGTGTCATGGAATCAATTCATGCATTCGCTGGGGAAAAGAGCTGTTGGGATTTTTCTTCCCACGTCAATGTCCAGACAAGCTGGACAGGGCCCCGTGTTTAATGTCAGCCTGCCCGGAGGGGCGGGGGAGGCAGTCCTGCATCCTCCCTGTTGCCCCGCCAACTCGCAGCATGGGCGGGGCAACAGGGAGGATGCAGGACTGCGCCCTGCCCACCCCAGGCAGGCTGACATTAAAGATGGGGCCCTGTCGCCTAAGACCTAAGAGTTGCCCTCTGGCCCGTAGAACTGTAGGAGCCAGAGATGTGGGGTCGGAGTCCAGAGGCAGGATTGTTCCTACAGCACGTTCTCCAGGGCCGGTATGAAACATACCAGCACTGGGGCGCCCACCCCTCTCCGGAGAGTCTGTTCCACCGACAGATCCGCCTCACTGTCCCCGGAGCTTTTCCCAACTTTCGTGACTTTCCCGCCATTGCTCTCTAACCTCTTGGGTCACTTCAACTATTTATGGCCCTGTTCTCGTGACCCTCGCCCCTTGATTTCTGCTCAGCCAAGCTATATACACCTAGATCCTTTAATCCAACCCCATCCATCAATCCCCGGCCCTGCGTAATTGTTCCCATGGCTTTTCTCCCAGTTCCCCTCTGGCCGGCTGCCCTGGGAGTTAATTACCTCCCGTTAATTAGAGCCGCTTCCCTTGCAGGACCACCTGCCTGTTCCACTCAACTCCACCAACGTCCGGGAGCGAGGTAAGGGTACGAAATGGCCCCAGGTGGGAAGGGATTTGTTGCCCCGTTCCCCAGTTATCTCCCAGCCTTGTCATTAGTGGTGTGTTTCAAATACTGGCCAGAGGGGGGTACTGCCGAGCTACTCCCAGGGCTCCCTCCCCTCCATTCCAAAGGTGAATGGACCCCGACTTCACAATAACAAAGGATTGGGGTGCTTGCAAGGGCTGGGCTGTGCACACAGGTATGTTGTTGTAGGGTTGTTCCTTGGATGAAGGGAGGTCCAGGGACATGACAGAAGGGGATGGAGGAGAGAGAATGGGTGTACGGAAGGGTGGATAGACAGAAGCGTTGAATTGTCCCATAATAGTGCAACCCTACAATAACACCCCAGCGTGTGCAGCCCAAGGCTTGGGAGAAACCCTGCAATAACCAACCGGCCTGTGCCGGCCGGGAGGAGAGAGGCTGGTGTTAAGAAGGACATCGCTTTTCTTTGCAAGCTGCTCTGGGTAGATCAGAGGTGGGCAAACTACGGCCCACGTGGGACCGTCCTGCCCGGCCCCTGAGCTCCTGGCCGGGGAGGCTAGCCCCCCTCCCCCGCAGCCTCAGCGGGGAGCGTGGCTGGCTCTGGCTGGGCTGCGAGCTCCTGCTGCTCTGAGCAGCATGGTAAGGGGGCGGGGAGCAGGGGGGTTGGATAAGGGGCAGGGATCCTGGGGGGCAGTTGGGGCGGGGGGGTTGGATAGGGGTCAGGGCAGTCAGGGAGCAGGAGGGGTTGGATAGGGGGCGGGGTCCCAGGGGGCCTGTCAGGGGGTGAGGGTGTGGATAGGGGTCGGGGCAGTCAGGGGACAGGGAGCAGGAGGGGTTGGATAGGGGTGGGGTCTCAGGGGGCCTGTCAGGGGGTGAGGGTGTGGATAGGGGTCGGGGCAGTCAGGGGACAGGGAGCAGGGGGGGTTGGATAGGGGGCGGAGTCCCAGGGGTCCTGTCAGGGGGTGAGGGTGTGGATAGGGGTCAGGGCAGTCAGGGGACAGGGAGCAGGGGGGTTGGGTAGGGGGTGGGGTCCCAGGGGGCCTGTCAGGGAGTGAGGGTGTGGATAGGGGTAAGGGCAGTCAGGGGACAGGGAGCAGGGGGGTTGGGTAGGGGGTGGGGTCCCAGGGGGCCTGTCAGGGAGTGAGGGTGTGGATAGGGGTCAGGGCAGTCAGGGGACAGGGAGCAGGGGGGTTGGATAGGGGGCGGAGTCCCAGGGGGCCTGTCAGGGGGTGAGGGTGTGGATAGGGGTAAGGGCAGTCAGGGGACAGGGAGCAGGGGGGGTTGGATAGGGGGCGGAGTCCCAGGGGGCCTGTCAGGGGGTGAGGGTGTGGATAGGGGTTGGGGCAGTCAGGGGACAGGGAGCAGGGGGGGATTGGATGGGGGGTGAGGTCCCAGGGGGCCTGTCAGGGGGTGAAGGTGTGGATAGGGGTCGGGGCAGTCAGGGGACAGGGAGCAGGGGGGGTTGGATAAGGGGCGGGATCCCAGGGGGCCTGTCAGGGGGTGAGGGTGTGGATAGGGGTCGGGGCAGACAGGGGACAGGGGGGGTTGGATAGGGGGTGGGGTCCCAGGGGGCCTGTCAGGGGGTGAGGGTGTGGATAGGGGTCGGGGCAGTCAGGGAGCAGGGGTGTTGGATAGGGGGTGGGGTCCCAGGGGGCCTGTCAGGGGGTGAAGGTGTGGATAGGGGTCAGGGCAGACAGGGGACAGGGAGCAGTGGGGGTTGGGTAGGGGGTGAAGGTGTGGATAGGGGTCGGGGCAGTCAGGGGACAGGGAGCAGGGGGGGTTGGATAGAGGGTGGGGTCCCAGGGGTCCTGTCAGGGGGTGAGGGTGTGGATAGGGGTCAGGGCAGTCAGGGGACAGGGAGCAGGGGGGGTTGGATAGGGGGCAGGGTCCCGGGGGCCGGTTAGAGGCGGGGGTGTGAATAGGGGTCGGAGCAGTCGGGACAGGGAGCGGGGGAGGTTGGATGGGGCGGAGGTTCGTGGAGCGGGGGGAGTCAGGGGATGGGGAACAAGGGGGCTTGGATAGGCGTGGGAGTTCTGGGGGGGCCTGTCAGGGGGCAGGGGTGTGGATGGGGGGGGCATTCAGGGGACAGGAAGTGGGGGGTGGGGTCCCGGTTAGGGGCAGGGGTTCCGGGAGGGGGCAGTCAGGGGACAAGGAGCCCTTGTCGGAGGTTCTGAGGGGGGTGGGAAGTGGGAGGGGTCGGATGGAGGGTGGAGCCAGGCTGTTTGGGGAGGCAGAGCCTTTCCTACCTGGCCCTCCGTACAGTTTCGCAACCCCCATATGGCCCTCGGGTCAAAAGTTTGCCCACCCCTGGGGTAGATCATGCACTAGGCGAGGGTGGGTGTAGTGAAATATGAGCCATTCTAAGAAACCCCCTTGACGCTGTCCCTTTAATTAAAAGCTGGGCAGCAGGAGAGACCGCGGCCAGGGGGATGGAGCGGAGCGGCTGAGTGTTAACCAGAGCCCCCGAAGGCGCACTTTGAAACTCCTCCTATCTCCCGCCTTGGGTTTCTTCTCTTCCTTGCAAATCCACTTACGCGGCGCTTTCCAATCAATCGCCCACCGGTGCACGCTGCGGAAAGGCGCTATAAATAGCAGCAGCGATAAGCATTCGTTATGCCGCTCCAGTTGGAGACACGTGCCCAGAAACGGGGCTCCTGCAAAAACCTCCAGGAGAGCTGGAGGGCCGGCCTATGCACAGGGCTGCAGGGTTCTACCCCGGGCACCGAGGGTGAAAGAGGCCCTGGTAGGACCTGAAGTTGGCTTCGAAACCAGCCTAGAGCGAACCTCTGTGTGGATTTCAGCTTCTCTGGGTTTGGCTGAAACCCGTTCCAAAGCCACGTACGCGAAACTGAAATAACGGAGTCTCACACCGAAAGAGATGAGACTGGCAGCGAACTAGGAGTGCGGGCCCAGCCCTTTGGACCAGTTTAACCGTGTTGGTTTAACGTCACACTGTGAGGTCCACCAGTGCCGTGTTCTCATCTAGATGCGCCCGGGCTGCATGTCAGGCTCATGTGACCCCCGGGACTGATACATTCCATGAAAGCGGGGTGGTAGGTGTAGTGAGTTTGTCAGGGCTGTTAAGCATTGCTGTTACAGGCCAGAGAACCCTTTGCCAACTGGCACCACTAGGCCTCATAGACTTTAAGGTCAGAAGGGACCATTATGATCATCTAGTCTGACCTCCTGCACAATGCAGGCCACAGAATCTCACCCACCCACTCCTGGAATAATCCTCTCACCTATGTCTCAGCTATTGAAGTCCTCAAATCATCGTTTAAAGACTTCAAGATGCAGAGAATCCTCCAGCAAGTGACCCGTGCCCCATGCTGCAGAGGAAGGCGAAAAACCTCCAGGGCCTCTGCCAATCTACCCTGGAGGAAAATTCCTTCCCGACCCCAAATATGGCGATCAGCTGAACCCTGAGCGTGTGGGCAAGACTCACCAGCCAGACACCCAGGAAAAAGTTCTCTGTAGTAATTTCTAACATCCCATCATTGACCATTGGTCCTATTTACCACTGATGGCAATGAATTGACCTCTGTCCCACTGCCCCTGGAGCCGTTGGGCCGAACATCGAAGCTCTGGTGCGTAAAGTCGAGGCACCTAAATCCACATTGAAGTGCCTAAATAAGCGGTGTTGCCGTCACGGGCACTGAGCACCCTCAGCGGGAGCTGCAGCTGCCAAGCACCTCTGGCGAGGAGGCCGCTCCGATAGCTGTTTAAATGAGGAGCCCGAACTCCTGGGCCGGCATGAAACTCCCACGCCAGCCACCCGTCGCCACAGGGCTCCCCCGTCTCAGCCTAAATCCCATTCACAGCGCGTCACCCGGCTTTAAAACTCAGCACGGGGAGAGAGGGTGGGTGCAGGGAGTCTGCAGAGGCGCTTTGCAAGCCCGTAGGCCTTTGTTGGAGCCACGGACTTGGGGTCATTTGCAGCTGATTCTCACCCTCTCTCTCTCTCTCTCTCTCTCTCTCTCTCTGCAGGAGGGTTACTGGCTGGCCTGCCAGAAGACCCACCTCCAAGCCAGATCCTAGCGGGAGCGGATCTCCAGTTCTTCATCCAGCAGTATAAAAAGTTTGGCTTCAGGTAAAAGCTACGCTAAAGAACGAAGCGAGAGTCTGGTGCTGGCGAGATAACGTCGGCTCTGCCTGGGATAGTCCCAGGGAAGCTGGTAGGAGGCCTTCGGCTGTTTCATTTGCAAACAAACCGCTCCCGCCCCGGCATGGGGTCTTGAGAATCTCCCCGCTGCGTGGAGGCAGGCGGGTGGTGCTGGCACCCATGGGGATCCACCGTAGAAAGCCCAGCTAAGAGGGCTGGGTGGGGGGGTCTGCCCTGGAATCACAAAGAAATACCAACTCAGCCAAGATCTTGGCCCGCTGGTTCAGCTCCGCCTCCCCAGGGAATGCAGCAACCCAGAACTTCTCGGGGATCCCTGCTGACAATTTACGCCCCTCCCCCCTTTCTCTCTCTGTCTCACCCTTAGGAGACCACTGAACTGGTATCGGAACATGCGAGCGAATTGGCTGTGGAGCCTCTCGGCAAAAGGCAGGAAGGTGAGCGCGGATCCTAGTGCTGCTGTCTCTGGGCTCTGATCTCTGAGCAGGGGCGGGAGCTAGGTTAGCGTGCTCCATCCCGAACCCTGGGCCACTCGCAGATGAGGGAACGTGCCGAGAGCAGCCCGTGGGGCCTTCGTTATCTGGAGCAGAATGAACAGTGGCTTGGTAACAGGGACTAGGCTCCTCTAGGCTTGCGGGCGCGTCCTGATCCGGGATCAGGAATGTCTGTTTTCTCTGCCAGAGGCAAAGGGCCGGGTGCCCTTCATGGTAGCCTGGCCTGGGGACCCTGTGGGTCGTCCCACAGTTGGGATTGAGACACCCCCCACTCAGTACCTCCCATGGAGTGAACTGGCAACTGGTTCCTTCTCAGCCTCTAGTAGCATTGTGCCTATTCCCCCAGGGCCTCCTTTCCACGCAAGAAAGGAAAACGTTTCCGGAGGGTGGGAGTATGGGGCTGTGGAGAGCTGAAATCCCTGTCACCTGGACAAAACACCTGGAGTCAACCATCCTCCGCTGGCCAGGAGCGGGACGGGTGATCCAATGGGTCTACGTCAGCTCTGTCTTCCGTGGTAGAACGACACCTTTGGAAGGTTATGGACGTAGGGCCGGATTTGTAAAGGTGTTGCAATTCCTGCTTTAGGTCCCTAAATACCTTTACGAATCTGTCTGCCCACCCCAGCGGGATTTGAACACAGTCCCAGAACTCGTTTCCAGCAGTTGCCAAACTGCCCTGCCGCAGTGGCTGGTGTTGTCCTGCCCCCTCTTGCTTGCCCTTCTTCTCCACACCGGAATGCGGGGTCAGCGCGGCTGGGCTTGGAAGAACAGGAATCAGCACTCACGCAACCCTCTCCCTCCGGAGATCTCAAAATGCGTTACAGAGCTGGGGAAACTGAGGCACAGAGAAGCGCGTTGGCATGACCAAGGTCACACTGCGGGCCAGTGGGCTGGACAGCAGTTCTGTGCTCTAACCACTCAACCATGCTGCCTTCGCAAGAGGGCAGCACCAGCCACCCAAAGGGCACTGAGCGGTTAACCAACTGGCTGGAGCAGTGAATGCGATGCTCAGACATGCGTTGGCTCTGTGACCTCGCTTCACTTTCAGTCTCAATGAATATAAACCAGAACTCTTGGGCCCGTGGGTGACCTCCAGCCTAGATCACTTCCTCCACTGCAGCTGAGCTGGGGGATTGATTGACAGGGTCGTGATTTATATTAGACCGTGGTCACGTTGCGTCCACTCTCCCTTGCACCCAGGGCAGTGTGTGACTGGCACGTCCCGCGGGGGCTCGGGTCTCGCTTGCAGGATCCCTGCCGTGCGCTCTTTGGGTCAGCAGCTACCCTGGGGGATTCCGAGAAGAGGGACAGAAAAGGCTCATTAGATCCCATCTACTCAGTCCATCCTGCTGTTTTCTTGGGACTGGCTGACGCAGGAGGTCAGAGTGGCTTCAGATCTAGGAGTGATCGTTTGGGGCCAGTGCAGCATTGCTCTCTACAGTCTGCTCGCTGGTGCTCTGGCTGGGATGGCCACAGTACTGGGACAGGCAGAAATTGTCCTAACTGGGGCAGTTTGAAAGGGCTCCTCTTATAGAATATCAAGGTTGGAAGGGACCTTAGGAGGTCATCTAGTCCAACCCCCTGCTCAAAGCAGGACCAATCCCCAATTTTTGCCCCAATCCCTAAATGGCCCCCTCAGGGATTGAACTCACAACCCTGGGTTTAGCAGGCCAATGCTCAAACCACTGAGCTATCCCTCCACCTGCCCGCCTGCCTCCGCAGGGGCGAGCATTCCCGAGTGATTTCCTGGACAGAAGAGCAGAAACGCCTGCCGAGGTCGCAAAACTTTGGGGCTTCAGCCTGTAGCTCTCCATCGTGGGCGGTGGGTATCGAAGGTCGGGGGAGGCTAAGCCTCCCCTAACCCAGGCCATGGCCCCACCCACGCTCCCCCACTCCCCTGAAGCCAGTGAGGGCTCAGCTCCAGCTGGAGGCCTGGAGCTCGGGGCTTCGACCAGCCAGTGGCCTGGGGATCGGGTCGGGGCTGGGGTCAGGCCGGGGCTCGGTCCAGGTAGCGATCCATAGCCGTTACTGTCAGTGCGGAGTGGAGCAGACTCACGTGGAATCCATGGGAGGGGGAGCAGGTGGGCCCAGGGCTCCTCCATCCGCAGGGGTGGGGGCGGTTGGGGCTCTGGTAGGCGGGGGTGTGGCCTCAGGCAGAAGGGGTGGGGCCGGGGGGCTAGCCTCCCCGAAGGGGAGGTTCATGCCCCGCCCGTGCTCTCCATACACTGTATAAACGTGTTGAAATTCGAGTGTGGCTATCTGCCAAGGAGCAATTGCAACAAGCCCCAGGGCTCCCCTTCTGCAGGGGTTTCATGGGCACTGTTGTGTGTGGCCTTTGGCCGGCGCATCATGACCTGCGGGGGGTGGCAGGCAGCAGAGCGGGGCTGCCACTTCTCCGGACTCGCTGCCATCTGGCAGCCCCTGGCTCACTCAGCTCCCGTCCCTGCTTGGCTTGTAAAGGCCTGTTGGTCCGAGAGCAACCCACTCTTTCTAGCCGGGTTCCCCACCCTGTCCTTGTCGATCTGGGCTCCTAAGGCAGTGCAGGCGGCCACGCAGAGAGCCGAGCAGCTGGCCAGGTAGCCACCGATTGTCTACGCAGCCCCCGCCCACCCCACATGAGTCTGCTTCACTCCGCACTGACGGTAACGGCTATTGATCGCTACCCCGCTGGGGAAGGAGATGGCTTACAGAGCGGGCAATTTGATCTGGAGGGCGTCTCATTTCCTAGCCCTGTCTTTGTCCCCCTGCAGATCCTGGTCCCGGCTTTGATGGTTACTGCTGGGAAGGACTTTATTCTCCATCCTAATCTGAGTAAAGGCATGGAGGAGTGGGTAAGTGATCAGCATTGTCCACCCTGATAAGACGCTGCCCAATGGCGGCCAGGCATATCCAGTGTCATTGGGCTGGCGTCGGTTCCCTCAGACTCCATCCCAGCCTCGTTAGTGGCTCGTGCTTCACATGTGAAGCAACTGTGGGGAGTTCCCAGTAGCGGGGGGGGGCCTCGAACCAAAGCCTGCAGCTGCCTTGACTAACGAGCTGCATAAATCCCACAAGTTGTGCCCGCCGAGAAGGGTGATCCAACCTCCTGCTTCAGGCCACTTGCCGGGGTCAGGCCGAAATTCTCTTCTAGCCAGGGATAGCGCCACACGCCTGGGCCGGGGAGTCGACCTTCCTCTCAAGCGTCAGGAATTGGCCAGGGCTGGGGTCATGGTGCCAGGCTCGATGGGGCTGATCCCATGTGGCAGCTCCTAAGCAGCTACCTTTCCTAAAAGCCGCCGTACCTTCGCGAGGCACACTGCAGCCTTTTTGGGGGGAAACAGTGTCTCATTCTTCTTGTGCCTCTCTCCAGATTCCCCAGCTGACCCGGGGCCACATTGAAGAGTGCGGACACTGGACTCAGACGGAAAGGTACCGCGTGCACGGCGGGGCCGGGTTGGCTAGCGTTTAAAGACCTGTCGTCGTCAATGCTGGGGGGCCTGACTGGAAGCGCCCTTGCTCCAGCGCCCTGGATGCACGGCGCGAGCTTGTGGCAAGCCTAAATATGCGCGGCGAGGGAGTGGGGCACCGCGGCTGGAGTTTGCTAACGGCTCGGATGGGTCAGCGCTGCAAGCGAAGCTAGTAAGGGCAGCCAGTGCTTGTGCGCTGGTCCGTGAACTGATTTGCCCTCAGGGATCACCAGGGATTCCCCCCTCCCACCTCCCGATGATGAAGCCTTGTGCAATTAGCTAAATGAATTAGTGACTTTTAACACTTCCTCTGAAGCCTCAAGTATTGGCCTGTGCTGGAGGGATCGGACCGAATGGTTCATGGCAGATCGCTGCCTAGTTGGCTCTGGTTTTCAGTGGGCTGAGCGCCCCCAGCGTCCATTGACTTCAGAGGGAGCTGGGGTGGCTCAGCCTAACCCATGCCTAACCCAGCCTAGCTCGATGGCAGCGTTGCCGCCTGGGGCCACGCCGCCGCTCCCGACTTTGCCACGAGCCTTCGTCTTCCTCCCATAGCCCAGCACAAGAATTCGGAGGGGCTGCCCCCGCCGAGCCAGCTGCCGCCGCGCTTGGCAAAATCCCCCGGTGAGGTCAGTGGCGATTCTGCCTGCGTGGGGGCTGTTGGCTTTGACCCCAAATGCACGTCCCTCCCACCAGCTAACGAGAGAGTTCATTCAGGCCCGGCTCTAGGCCCCAGCAAAGCAAGCACGTGCTTGGGGCGGCACATGTCTTGGGGCGGCAAAAAACCTAGAGCCGGCCCCGCGTATTGATAAGTGCTACCGGTCGCACATTCCCACGCAGAGCAGAATCCTACACTAGACCGGCTCTGCCCCGCTGCCCGCCCCTGGAGGGGTCGGCGGGGCCGGTGACCAGAGCCTGCCGGAAGGGCGGTGTAACCTGAGTAGGGTGGCGTCACCTCAGCCCTGCTGCTGTGTGCACGGGCGGTGGAGCCAGCCCTCCCCTCCACCGGCCGGCACAGCGCAGCGAGGCTGCGGGCAGGGCAGCCACAGAGGCGGGATCGGAGGGAGGCGGCAGAGGGGGCACGCCATGGGCAGGGGAGGGAAGAGGCCGTCGCTGCAGCCCGTTGCCCCCTGGGTGCGCGCGCGGGAGGGTAAAAGCTGCCCCCGCGGAGGGCAGGAGCGAGGTGCCCCACGATGGGAGCTGGGCTTGGCCCCCAGTGGCTGCTGCAGCTCCCAGCCCCATGCAACCGGGGAGGGAGTGCGGGGCATGTGATTGGGTTGTAGGGTGACCAGATAGAAAGTGTGAAAAATCGGGACGGGGATGGGGGGTAATAGGAGCCTATATAAGAAAAAATCCCAAATATCGGGACTGTCCCTATAAAATCGGGACATCTGGTCACCCTATTGGGTTGGGGGGCACTGTGTGTGTGGCGGGGGGGGGTGTAGGGCTTCTGGCAGGAGTGGTCGGGGGCTGGGCATTGGGGGGCAGACACTCTGGCGGGGTGCTGGGAGTGATTGTTTCGGGGAGGGGGCGCGGTGGGGATAGTCCGGGGCTTGGGGGGGGCTTGTTTTGTGAGGGTTTTTTTTGCAAAACAAACAAAAACCCATTGCAAAGTGCAAACGTGTATAAAAGCCAAAAAATTTTTTGCTTGGGGCAGCAAAAAACCTAGAGCTGGTCCTGAGTTCATTACAGCTCCAGTCGTGCCGCACGGGGAGATCCCCCGGGCTGCAGGGCACGTCTTCAGTGGCATCAGCCTGATGGCCATCCCCGGCAGCTCGTGTGCCGTCCTAACATCCCTGCATTACTGTCTTGCCGCTTCCGAGCTTGTCCTCCGGCAGCTTGCAGTTATGTAAAGATCCAGACCACTGGGGTGGTTTTTTTTTTAACGAGCTCTATTAAAGCAGCCTCATTAGCTTAGCCCATGTCATCAGCTGGCCATTATTACAACACAAGTAATTATCAGAGAAAGAGAGCCGAAGATGAGCCGGGCCGGGAGGGATCGTCTCGCGAGAACAAATCGGAACAGCTACGTGTGGGCGGCTCGCATACACGGTGGCTGAGAGGCCATTACCCTCAGCATCTGTGGGTCACTGGAGTGGGAAGGGAATTGTGGCCGGGGAGGCAAGCGAGCCTGAACTGGAGTCATGGGGGTTAGTTAGGAAAAGGCAAAAGTTAGTCAAAGTTCAACATTTACATTCTATGGTCCTTATATGCCAGAGTGTCAGGGGGCTGTGTCACTATTTAATGTAGCCTGATCTACACCCAAGGTCTCTACTTCTCTTACCTCTATGGCAAGGCCTCAGTTTCCAGGGGAGGCAGGTCCTAGCCAGTGCCCCAAACCCAGTACGTTTTCCCCAGCGGGTGTTGGTCTCCTCTTCTGGCCCTGCCCCTTTCTGGCCCTGTTTTTCCCTAGGTTCTGCTTCAGAGTGCATCCTTCCTCATCCTTCTCCCCCTCTTGCAAGGAACTGGGTCTGATTTGTGTAGGCCAGGACACTCACACACACTCACACTCTCACTCACTCACTTCCAGCAGCCTCCAAGCGGACTGGATGACTCAGTGGTTTGAGCAGTGGCCTGCTAAGCCCAGGGTTGTGAAGTCAATCTTTGAGGGGGTCATTTAGGGATCTGGGGCAAAAATCTGTCAGGGACAGTACTTGGTCCTGCTGGTGAAGGCAGGGGACTGGACTCGATGACCTTTCAAGGTCCTTCCAGTTCTATGAGATAGGCATATCTCCGTATATTGTATTAATAATAATTTGAGTCAGCTGCCTTTTTTTCTTCTCTCCCTCCCCCCCATGTGACACTTCACTCTGTCACAAACATATTTATCTTCACACACCCCTGGGAGGGAGGGCATCGCTAGTGTCCCCATTTTACAGATGGGGAAACAGAGGCGCAGCAAGGCTAAGTGACTTGCCCAAGGTCACACGGGCAGTCAGAGTTGAGTTGAAGTCAAGTCTCTGCCAAACACCCGACCCCGTGGCCCATCCTTCCTCCCAAGGAGTTTGAGAAGCCGTCTGCCCAGGGAAGTGCGGGGAGCACCGTCACTTGGGATGTGTAAGAAGTGCTAAACATATCGCCACCTCTCCCTTCCCCTTCCACAAGAGCAGCGAGTTCTTTCTTCCCCTTAGCTGTCACTGATTTTTAGCAGGACATTGCAGGTATTCGAAAGGGTCTGGACCAAGCAAATAGAGACCCACAATGGGGGTGGGGGAAGGGAGGTGTAAATTAAAGAAGGCTCCACCCTTTCTTTAGATTAAACCTTCTTCATACATTTGGAAAGGAGATGACACAGCTGAGATTCCTTTACACTTGCCCATCAGCCAGTGGGTGAAACCATGCCCCCTAGGTCTCTGTCTCATTCTATGTAAGTTTCTGTTCTATTTTGCTCCTATAGCTCAGCCCCACAGAAAGGATCCATCCTCCCACATTACCCACGTACCCCTTCTTCATGCCCCCAAACCTCCTCTGGACCTCTGAGAGAGAGCACTTCATCTTCTCCAGGGAGGCTTCTTGGGAAATAACCCCCCACTGACTGCTCATCCACGACTCCTTGAATCACGGGCGTGCCTGAATGTCAGGGAAGCTGTGAAAAAGCAGATAGACGGAAAGGCGGTTAAGTCAGCAGGAGCAATTGGATTTCTGCAAAGTGCATGTGTAATATAAATACTAACGGCTGGTAGATAAATCTCTCTGCAGCGCCGCTTGAACCAGACTCAATTTCTGCTGGTTTACAAGATAATATAAAACCTCATCAACTAAATTGCAAGGCGGAATATTCTCCTGGATTTACAGGGTCTGGATGCCAGTGTTAAGAGTGCCGAGTGCAGTAAAGGACAGAGTCGTTAGATGGTCCAAAGGCTGGAGAGAGATTAGTGCTGAATAGAAAGTGCTAATAGATGGTAACAGAACAGACTCACATCTCTTGGTGTGCACCGGCTGCCTGCGTTGTGGGGGAGGGATAGCTCAGTGGTTTGAGCATTGGCCTGCTAAACCCAGGGTTGTGAGTTCAATCCTTGAGGGGGCCCTTTAGGGATCTGGGGCAAAAATTGGGGATTGGTCCTGCTTTGAGCAGGGGGTTGGACTAGATGACCTCCTAAGGTCCCTTCCAACCCTGATATTCTATGATTCTATGTTGTAATGGAAACGGCTCGTCGGCCAGAACTAGATTGTAGCATTTTGTATTAAACAGCGTAATAAATTTCTATGTGAGTTTAGAGGGCCTAATCCTAAACTGCTTCGAGCACCTCCCATTGACAGGCCCAGAGAGCATTGATGTTGCAGGAGAAGGATGTTAAGCAGAGAGCACCTTGAAAAGAACCAGCAAAGGGTTCGTAAGTTGCCTGCGTGAGTGTTGGAACGGCTTGAAGCGCTTCCTCCGTTTCCCTTTCCCTCTCCCGCCGGGCGGTTTGAATTATTTTGCCATGGGATCTAAACGCTCCCTAAATTTTTGGAGAAGTTTGGATCCCATCTGATTTTCCCAGCTGGTCTCACTGGGCCTGATTTGTCATCTTAGCCCCATTTGGTGGAAAGCTGGGGTAACTCCGTTCAAGTCAAGGCAGTTCCACTCGAATACAGGAGAGGAGAATTGGGCCCATAAGCATTATGTGATGGCGCATCACTAAAGAATAACAGCATTCACCCAGCGTTTGTCTCTTTCAAAGACTAATTAGTCCCTGCTCCCAACACCCCGTGTGATAGACATTATCATCTTCATTCCACCGATAAAGCAGCGGAAGCAAAAAGAGATTAATTGGCTTGCGTCGAGCCCCACACAGGTCACTGGCAGAGGTCTAATCATGTTAGAGCTCAAGATTTCCTGGCTCCTTCTCCTATGCTCAGACCAACGGATTTCAGTTCTATACGCTTGCACGCTCCCATATGGAGTATCACACCTCGGTATGGTTGTATAGTTCACAAAAGCCCAAGCACTGCACTGGAACGTGATTTTTTTCAAGTGTTTAGGTCGATTGTCTTATCTGAGGATACCTGGTTTTGCAAAGATTGAGTTCCTCGATCAGGGTGACACACCGATCCCGATGAACTTCTGAAACAAAGCTGAGTTTGAGTCATTCACTGGCCAACCAGCATCTGCACCATCTCCTGGGGTGACAACTCGCTTCTTCCTTAGTGTTTGAATAACTCAGGAATGTCGGAATGGATGTTTTCCAAACTTAAATGTTTCCATGGCTGTTTAATGTGATTACATCTGATTTGTTTTGTCTCTCTCACGTTCTAGCAGAAGTTCCTCATGTTGCAAACTTACCACCTGTTTGCAGTTTAGTGGCTTCTGCCTGTCTCAGTTTCAAGGTCCCAACCTGTAATTCTTGGGAAATCCCTTGAAAACTGCCTTGTGTATGAACCAGACTTCACATAAACTACGCTGACTGACACCGTCTGAGGATTTGGCTCTAAAAGCTGAATTAAATACAGAACACTAGGCTGTCAGCTGCATGCAAAATGCAATCTCCAAAGGATTTCCCAAGGATTCCAGACATCGTGACTGGTTGAAGCTACGAAAAACAAATTGTTGGTGAGTTTGCAACATGAGCTTGCAAAACCAGCAATCTGTACTTAGTATTCCCTAAGTCAGTTTTTAACTGCGTGAAAGGGCAATGCTGACTTTGCTAGATTCTAATAGAGTAGATCAAAACATCACCTTAGAAATAACATTTATTTCTTGCTCGATGCTCTTTTTGTGGGCTTTGTTCTCACCCAGTGCCAGTCAGATCTGTTGGGCTGTAGAATAATCGACCAATGGAAACCCTATCCCTGGATACTTAAAACTCTACCAGATGAGGCACTGGAGAAGATAGGAGAAGGACCAGTTCTGCATTGATCAGTGATCAATATGACTTAGGAAAAGTTTTAGGTGCAGGAACTGGGGAGCTCAGGTGTTAGTGATAGACCCCAGTGTAAGGACCTGGATGTATACATAGATCTGGTGTCTATTCCCAGTTCCTCGGGTGTGATTTGGGGCTAGTCTGTTAATTTACATGTGCCACAGTTGCTTCATTGGTAGAATGAAGATCAGCGTTGATGCTTAACTCGGGAGTGTTTGTAGAACACTTGGAGATCCTCAGCTGGAAGGTGCTAGACAAGTGACTGTTAATAACAGGTATTTTCTGTCTTTAATTTCTCTGAGGTATGTCTATACTACCCGCCGGATCGGTGGGCAGCGATCAATCCAGTAGGGGTCGATTTATCGCATCTAGTCTAGACGCAATAAATCAACCCCCGAGCGCTCTCCCGTTGACTCCTGTACTCCACCGCCGCGAGAGGCACAGGCGGAGTCGACAGGGGAGCGGCAGCAGTCGACTCACCGCAGTGAAGACACAGCGGTAAGTAGATCGAAGGGTACGTCTATACTTACCGGCTGCTTCGGCGGCAAGCAATCGATCTTCTGGGATCGATTTATCGTGTCTTGTCTAGACACGATAAATCGAACCCGGAAGTGCTCGCCGTCGACACCGGTAATCCTGCTCCACGAAAGGAGTACGCGGAGTTGACGGGGGAGCCTGCCTGCCGCGTCTGGACCCGCGGTAAGTACCTTTTAGTTCGAACTAAGATACTTCAACTTCAGCTACATTATTCACGTAGCAGAAGTTGCGTATCTTAGTTCGAACTGGGGGGTTAGTGTAGACCAGCCCTAAGTACGTCGACTTCAGCTATGTTATTCACGTAGCTGAAGTTGCGTAACTTAGATCAATCCCCCCTAGTGTAGACCAGGCCTGAGAAACCCTAACTCTGTTCAGTCCACAAGCATTTGTTCTGAGGAGTGCTGACTCTTTGCTGAGCTAGAAGCTCTCACCATTTTTACTAGAAAGAGCTTTTTAAAAAAATGTGATTGGAAACGTGATTTAAAGGCCAGGGTTCCATGCTGACATTTCTCGAACTGTATTAAATCAACCTCTATTTACCACTTAGTCACTGGCCCCGCCAGCCATCCTGGAGCCAACACGCATGGACTAGTTACAACCCACGTCAAAAAGCACTTGTATGAGAGAGCTACTGTGTGATTGGCTAATGTAGAAGGCAAGTGATCCTCCGAGCCAATCGACATGCAGTGTTTTGATCATGGCCCAGTGAGTAATTCTAACATACCAGCATCCGTCAGACAAAGGGGTGACATTATCTAGCATTGTCGTGCGCTAAGACTGGAGTCAGTAGAAGGGATGTCTGTCAGCATCAGGGTCTATCACTGGAAATCAATATTTGGGTTCATGCCATTTGGAGGCGATGCCCTGTCACGTTCCCAGTGACATTGTCTCTTGGATGGTTCTTTTACTGACTGCTGTCAAGATGTGCCCGGGACGTGGAAGATCATTCATGCCCCAGGAGGGGAGGGGAGGGCTGTTCGCTGAATTGCAGCTGTAGCAGATAATTCGACACCTTCTCGCTCCCTTTCTTAATCCTGCTACTGAACGTGGCACCTTTCACCCAAAGAGCTCCGTGTGCTTTACAACACTAGCTCGTCAACCCCCACTTGCACCCTCTTTGCCATGCTCTGTTGATCACCCCTCGGGGCGGAGTGGGCTGCTGTAGCTGCTTAGCAGCACTGCTATACCAGACAGCATTGTAGGGTGGGAAATGAAGAATCCCATATCCAAGGGGAATTTCAGGGAGGCAGAAGGGAATCACCCACTCTGGAATTTGTTGCTTGCCTCTGATGTTGGCCACTGCTGGACAAGGTGGGCTGATCTGATCTGTCTTGGGTGTTTCCGCAGCACCTCTTACCGTGGTATCTGGACACCAACCCATTAATGCAAATGTTCTGCTTCTCTTTGCATGAATCCTGGGTGTCTCCAAAAGGGGGTGTTCAGAACCTAGGACTTAAAGTTGCCTTCAGCACCCGGTTCACTGACCTTTTTTTGACAACCACAGGGGCTGTGACCATCTTACTGGCCTCACAGTTCAATCCTGGAAGAAAAATCACAGCACAAGCTTTCCCCCCCATACCGGCTGAGGTCACTGTGCCCTATTGCCAGGCATCGCTAGAGCCGGGCAGACCGAGCCCCCCACCCTCGTGTCTGTCACGTGTACGTGTCCACTTCCCACCATTGGATAAAATATCAAGTATCTGCATGGATGGGAACAAACCGAGATTGGCTCGTACTGAGAAGGGGACAGTAGGCACCGACAAGTAGGTCTTCCCCTTTGAAGATGTCTAGCAGGGTTGTGTCGGCTGATCCATTGGCCTGAAATGGATTTTTTGGAGGATTGATGCAGACCCCCTCCCATGCACATTCCCACTTGGATGAGTGGGAACAAAGGTCAGTGAGTTAATGCTGACCTGTATTTCTCTACTGGGAAAAAGCCAGATAGTGGATTTGTATCACAAGATGAGGAAATATTTTCCAGTCCAGCAGTACTCAGGAGGATGTTAAACAGCTGCTCCTAATATTTGACATTTTAAATTAGCAGCTCCAGATAACTTGCGTCCAAGAGTTTTAGAAGAGGTGGCCAAGGAGCGCTCTGGTGTCACAACTGGGATATGGGTGGTCTGACCTAGCGGGTAAAACCAGGAGTCAGGGCTAGTGGTCGGAGCAGAAGTAGGGCCTGATAGTTTGAACGGGAGTCGGGTCAAGCCAAGGGGTCAGAGCTGGCGTCGGAAACCAAGAGTCAAGTTGAAGATTGGAACCAGAGTCAGGGGTCAGGAGTCTAACTGGAGATTGTAGCTGGTGGCGGGGACCAGGAATCAAGCCAAGGGTTAGAGCCAGGTCCAAGGCAGGGAATAAGAGAGGACTACGTTGTAGCAGAAGACTGGGTACCATCAAGATGCACAGACAGCCTCCTGGAACTCCCTCCATGCTTAAATAGTGCACCTGGACCAATCAGAAGTCGGTGAGAGATGCTACCAATCAGGTCATCTGGGGGTGGCACTTCCTGTGGTCCTTAGTCTCCCAGGGTTTATAGTGCATTGATTGCGGCTCTGTCATGACTGCCACATGGTGGCATAGATGCTTCAGTTGCCCAGAGCCCTGCAGATCTGGGTTCTAGCCCTTGAGTCCCTACAGTCTGGACCATTAGCATTGATTCTTTAAAATAAGTTGTTATAACTCCCCCAGTATTTAAAAAGGGTAACTGGGATGACCCAGGTAGTCTCAGACTTGTCAGCCTGACATCGATTCTGGGCAAAACAATGGAGTGACTGATACAGGACTCTAATAATGAAGAATTAAAGGAGGGTAATAATTAATGCCAGTAAACGTGGATTTATGGAAAATAGATTTTGTCCAACTCATTTTTTGACGAGATTACAAGTTTGGTTGATAAAAGTAGGAGTGTTGATGTAACAGACGTCATAGGGCATTGGACTCGGTACAATGTTTTGGTTGAAAAATTAGAACAATAAAATAATTAACATTCTATTTAGTCAAAAGGGCATTTTTGGGTCAAATTTTCAGCCTCTTCTAATTGGCAGCCTGCATTTTCCCCACGTTAATGCCACCTCGTTACCACCAGTTAATACTAAAATGTATCTTTTTCCTTCTGAACTTTTCATGGGAAATAAAATTTCCCAACAGCAAAGCAGCACAGCTGTGAGATCTGTTCGGCTAGGGAGCAGTCTCGCTAGGAAATGAATGGAAGCCTAATTCCCTGGGACGTGAAAGTGAGGCTGGGGAAAGCACAGTAAGGAGCAGTCCTAGCTTAATGGAGTGTGTTTGGTTTGTTTTTTTTACAGGGCAGCTGCTCTGAATAAGATCCTCATCAATTGGCTGGAGGATGTTCACGACAATTCTTTGCTGCAGAAGATTTCGAAACTCTGAGTTTGCCCTTGGAAGATTTCAGTCTCCAACTTCCTGCTTCATTTGAGAATCTTGCTGCTTGTGCGTTGGTGTGGGCCCTGCCAGTTTCGTATTGGGTGCAGCTGCACTCCTGATAAGCTAGGTTTTGCCTCTGGGTTTTGGTTTTCAAAGGTTGGGTAGCCTGGGCTCAGCTAGCCACATCAAGCCGGATAACTGCCTTTCTTTGACCTTGCGTCTGAATGCAAAGTACTCAGCGAAGGATTTTAGCATCACGCTCTGATTTGGGGCAGTTCTCCTGCATGTGTTGTGATGTAAGACACCGACGTTTCCTAGCAAATGAGGAGGCCAAAGCTGCAGGGAGCAGTAAACCGAGTGTTGTCATCATACTTGGCAAATAATGTAAACTGCAGAAAAATAGAGTAGAGTGGGGGGGGGGGGGAAATTCCCTGGCTAGGAAGTGACTGAACATTTCAAGCTAGGAAACAGAGTATAGAGGGGACGGGTGACTTCCCAAGTGCCTGCTGCATCTACAGCTAATTCAGTGATGAATGAAACTGAACCACGAATCTGAAACCCTGTAAATATTTCCTAGGGTTAAGCTTCCACCTCTGGCATTCAAAGTCACCGCACTGGGTTTGGTTTAGCTCGGCCCCCAAACCAGAAAGGCCTGTTTCCTAGTTCAGCCACGGCCAATACCTTTGCAATAAGAGATGAGTGGAGGAGTTTTTGTCCCATGAAATCTCCTGAAAGCAGCTAGCGCCCCTTGATGTCCACTGTTCAGATTGGAGACCGGTGATGTCAGTTCTGACCTGGCCTCATGCCCAAACCTTGGACCCTGGCCAGCAGCTAGTCAAGCCCTAAGTACTGCCTTGCATTTGAGGGGTTAATATGGGGTTTGCTGGATACTAATAGCTCTTTTATGCTCTTTTACGGATACAAGTAGCTCTTTGATCTGTGAAAACTTGCTTCTGCTTTTGTTATTTCAAACGTCTTTTGTAAACCAGCAATTGAAATAAATCACAGAATTGATCTCATGGCATCCAGTGTTCTTCCAGGTGGCGGCTGGTTATGTTCTGGTTGTGTTCATGCCGGTGGAGATTCTTTGTAAGGCGTGTTTGTGGCACGTTGTCACCCCTGCGTGCTTTTGGAAGACACTCCGCGGGGTTAACAGTGGAACCCAATAGATAACCCCATAGACCCTGAGATATCCTTTTTAGAAGGGAGCCTAGCTGCAAGCCAGAAATGGGGTGGGGTGTTCTCTTGAGGTGAGGAAGTGTTGTGCTCTGAAAATGAGGCGCTAATAACACAAAGCTTTCAACTAGAATCTGGATCTCCGCTCTCCTTCCCATAACATAAGAATGGCCACACTGGGTCAGACCAAAGGTCCATCTAGCCCAGTATCCTGTCTGCTGACACTGGCCAGTGCCAGGTGCCCCATGGGGAATGAACAGAACAGGGAATCATCAAGTGATCCATCCCCTGTCGCCCATTCCCCGCTTCTGGCAAACAGAGGCTAGGGAGACCATCCCTGCCCATCCTGGCTAATAGCCATTGCTGGACCTATCCTTCATGAACTTATCTAGTTCCTTTTTTGAACCCTGTTATAGTTTTGGCCTTCACAACATCCTCTGGCAAGGAGTTCCACAGCTCGACTGTGCGTTGTGTGAACAAATTTGCCCTTTTGTTTGTTTCCACCTCTAGCCTGCCCCATAAACACCCTACATCTCTGGTCATCTGCTCCACACTCACAGCTGTGCTGCTGCACCCGAGTCCTGACTTGCAGCCCCCTGCTATTCCTGCAAGTGTGGGCACCACACAGTTGCGTAGGGTGTGTCTACACTGCAGCTGTGAGCGAGCCTTCCAGCCTGGCAGACAGACTTCCACTAGCGTGTTAAAAATAGCAGTGTGGACAGTGCAGCTCCAGTGGAGACTCACGTTAGCCGCCCGAGCTCAGCCCAACGGGGCTGGGTGGGGTGGGCTTGGATTCGGGGCAGGGGCTAGCCCGAGCCACTCCCAGAGCCGCTACATCCACTCTGCCATTTTTTAGCATGCTAGCTTGAGCAAAGCTAATGCAAGTCTGTCTAGCTGCTCTAGCAGGCACATGGCTATCTGCAGTGTAGACGTACCCAGAGACCTCCGTTTTCAGTAGGATACAAGAGTAAAAAAAAGTTACTGTCCACCTCTGCAGTAGCTCTCTGTCAACATTACTGATTACCGGCTCTGTCCCCTCTTGACTGGGTATATTCCACCAGCTGGAGACATTTCTCTTTTTTCTGCCCAGGTTTTTAAGTGCTCTCGGAGTCCTGTTATGTGAATGCCTTCGCCAGGATTAACTGTGCCGTGTTTTGCAACATCTGCAAGCTTCTTTATTGTGCTTTTTACTTCCACTTAGAGCTCGTTAGCGAAGGCAAAACCAGCGATCATTTAGCCTGCATTCTGCTAGCATCGGTGCAATGGGATATTAAGTAGGCGAAGGGACAGTGTTTTCATGGTAAGCTGGAGATGAGTGCCCCGTTACGTAAAGAATCAGAGGCGCAGAGCCGTGGGGCTGCATTTGCTGATGGCCTCTCAGCAAGGGGAAGTAATTTTTTCCAACTCCTAAAGGGTCCCTGGGGTTCGATCTTCGTTCTTTCTCTCTTCCCTTCCCCCTCCCTTTTCTCTTCCAACCCACTTGCTGTTGAATGCCACATGCTCAATAATCGACTGTAAAGCTGTTCCAAACACACTTTCTAGTCTCTCCATCGCCGGAGTATTTAGGCACGTTCCAGCAATGCATTAAACATTGTGATTGACAGCTGGCCGGCGGGGGTCTCTCTGATCCAGCTAGAGACCTCAGTAGTAGTAGTCTGGGGTGAAAATTGTCAGACTGTGTCACTTCAGGATGGGGCGAGGGATAGCTCAGTGGTTTGAGCATTGGCCTGCTAAACCCAGGGTTGTGAGTTCAATCCTTGAGGGGGCCATTTAGGGATCTGGGGCAAAAATTGGGGATTGGTCCTGCTTTGAGCAGGGGGTTGGACTAGATGACCTCCTAAGGTCCCTTCCAACCCTGATATTCTATGATTCTATGACTTTAGACGTCAAGGCTCAAATCCTCAAAGATATTTAGGCTCCTAGTTTCCATTGATTTCACTGGACGTTCGGAACCTAAATACGCTGGCGGCGATAGGCCTGCCCAAAGAAAGTCAGACAAGATACAGCAGTGTCAAACGGGGGCGAGACACAGAGCGGCTCCTTTCTGACCTTCCTGTGCCACGACAAAGCCCTGTGATGTGCCGCCCCAAACGGAGACTGCCAACGCCGAGACTGGGCCACATTGTAGGGTACTAGTCAGCGAAGGGCACTGGGGATTTGAATACGGGGATTTTCCCTGATCAGCCGACGCTTCCGGGCTGCCCCGAATGGCAATGGCCCGCACAGCTTTCATTCAAACCAGCTGTTGGAGGCCAGGGAGGAATTGCTCCCCGCTGGCATGTCACTGGGGAGGCAGGTGGGTAACATCCTGCCTGCCCATCCGAGAGGCCAGCGCCGCTCTCCCCAAGGGGAGAATAACACTGGCGTTGAGCTCCTTTTCCATGGCTTCCGCTGTGGCTGCTGCTCAGGGCTAGCTGCAGTTCTGTGTTTTTTAACGCCGGGCTCGCCTAGCCACGACGACTGGATAAACAGCCCCCCACCCATTTCAGAGAAGCCACCGGAGTTTCAGGCATTTCTAACCTGGTTTGGATTTGGGGCAGATGTATGAAAACCAAGCGCTTTATCCTGCACCTTTTGAACTACAAAGGGCAAGAGACAGGTGTGGCGTCACTGCCCAAAGGAGAAAACGTGCCCCGTCTCCCAAGTTCCCAGGACTCCCCCAGCCCAAGTTCTGTGGCCTTGAGTTGAATCCTCAAAGCAGCAGGGGCTGGGGACGAATCTTTCCTGGCCCCTCGACAGCAACTACCGTACTGCAGCATCCAAACGCTTAAGGGCAGACCAGGAGTCAGAGCTAGACAGATGAACCCTGCTCATACGTGGTCCCCCCCCAAGCCATTTATCCCTAATGCAGATGTCAATAGCTACCTATGGAGATACTTGTCTGATGGATTAGCCTGGCCCAGCTACCAGGGAAAGAGCTGTCAGGGCTCCATTTCTAAGGTGAGTCCAATGCAAGCTGCAGTCTGTGCTGGAGAAATGCAGCATCCAAGGCTGGTGTTTAATAAGCATTCGGCTTCCCCTTGAACCAGCCAGGGGGTTCATGTCAGGGACACAGCTGGGCTCGAGTTTCCACAGCAAGGATGTGCGGAGCAAGGAAGCCTTTCCTTTGACATACACCAGTGTTCCTCTGCATGATGCTGATCCTCCCTCCTGGAGGAGCCACAGACAGAGGCAGGTGTAATCAGAGCTGATTGCTGACAGCTGGCTGCCCGCTTGGGAGGAAGATCAATAAATGCAGCTTAGGAAAATGACAAGAGTCCAGCCAGGAGGAAGATCCCATCCTTGTCTGGGGTGGAGAGTAGAAAACGTTTGGCAAGGAGTTCCTGGTCTTACGTAGCCATAACCCACCCCTCCCTCTCTCAATACCACAGTTGAGGAAGAAGGCCACACTGGTTAAAACACTTCCCTGTTTAGAAGGGAAGGCTATAAACAATTTTAAAATTATATATAGCACATGGAAGAAAGGGGAAGTTGATAAAAATGAATATCAATCAGAAGCTAGGAATTGTAGGAAATTGATAAGGGAAGCACAGGGACATAAGGAAAAATCTATGGCCTGCAGAGTTAAGGACATTAAGGAGTTTAAGTATATTAAGAACAAAAAGAATCCTAACAATGGTATTGGTCCATTACTAGATGGAAATGATAGAATTTTCAATAATAGTACAAAAAAAGCAGATGATATATTCATATCATATGATGATACCACTCTTCCTATTCCACTATTCTCTCAGATGGATGTTAAACCACAGCTACAAAAGTTAGAATTTTTAAATCAGCAGGTCCAGATAATTTGCATTCAAGAGTTTTAAAAGAGCTGGTTCAGGAACTCATTGAAAAAGAGGTTTTGGGGAGTCCCTAAAATAACCTACTTATTGCCCCCTTAATCTGTTTGTCATAAGGTATGGGTCACCAGGGTTGTTAAGGAAATACCTGAAAGACACAGATAAGGTCTTCCAATAAGTGATTGACACAGGCAAGATTCTTTTCCAAAGCAAGAAACCTTTTTATTGATGCAAATAATAATCCCTAATACACTAATAATCTAAAAACATAAATCAGACACAAATCCCTTATTGATGTTATAAAATCACATATCCTTAAATGCAAATTAAAGAGCATTCAAACCGCAATATCATACAGTTTAAATGATTCTAAGTGTTGCCGTCTGTAAGAGATCACTGACAGTAGTTCTTAAAGTTATATTTTAAATTTTAAATGTGTAAATTACAATTAAAAGTCACACACGTTTCAAGCAGACACCGACTATCACGACGCTACACTATACTAAGCTGTGTTCCACCTATAGTTATAAGTGACGAGCTTATTCTATCCGCTGGTGCCGCTGCGCTCTCTGTGTCAGCTGCTGCGGTTACTGTTGCTGCTGATACTGCTACTGCAGCTGCTTCTCCGTTCTGTGCAGCCCCTCGCTCTCTCTTCAATTCTCCGCTCGCCCCTGTCTGCTCTGCTCCTTTGATCCCAACCAACTTCTCCCCGCTGGCAGCCAACCTTTTATACTGTCCTGTCGGGACTTCCTTTTATACTGTCAATTTTTAATCTCTACTGCGCATGCTCACTAGCAATCATTTCCCCCCATCCCTGTTTACTGCACTTGCTCAGCACTAGAGATGACCTCCTAAGAAAGGAACTAGGGGAGGGATCTCCCAGATAGCTGCAGGAGGCAGTTGCAGTTATCAGGAAAGTCTTGGTTCCAGGGAAGGGAATCGAGGTTGCGTGTGACTGTGGGTAAAGGCCCTGGGTGTCAGACTGGTACACTCAGATGGAGTTTGCCTGCCAGATAAGCAGTCTGGGTGAACGTCTTGGCTTGTCTTTCTTTTTCATTAAACAGAGTCTCAGAAGGGGGATGCTGTTTGATACCTAAAAGCCTGGGTGACGTTTACTAATTCCCCAAGTGGGGAAATTAAGGTAGCACTGGGATGCAAGGGGGCATGCGGAGGTGTCATGCACCTTTTACAGTATTCAAATCCCCTGCTCCATGTGACGTGTGCCTTAAGGAAATTAGCTACCCAACCTACCATGGCACTGACATGTCTGAGAAATACCGGCAACTGGAGAAATCTGAAACGATTGAAGAAAAATGAATCTAGTACCAGCCTTCCACTAAGTAAATAAGAACAATCCTTGCAATTGTGGCTCTATAAATCTACCTCCTCCCCCAGTTACCCACGGTTTTCTGAACCCACAGCAGTGGTAACTTAAAACTGTTTCACTCCAGGCGCTGTCCGGAATTAATGGGAACACGGCACTTCTGGCTGATGACAGATTGATGAAAGTAAGCGTGCTCTTATCTAAAACTAACAACTGTTAGATTTAAGCGCACACAGACATAAGCAATAGGTTTAAAACATCCCAAATAACGATCTAGAATCTGAGATGGTGTCGAGTAATTAGCAGCAGGTCAGCCATGGCTGGTCGCTTCCCTGCCGGGGAGTAAGGTGTCAGAAAAGTCTCTCAGGCTAGCTTCACAGAACCGCTCCAAAGTACACTCTATTATCTAGGCTTTTTATAATTTTTACCAATCACACAGCTCATAATGACCCCTGCTGGGTCATCACTTTTCCTAACTTCAATAAACTACTATCAACAAACATTCCTCGCAGTCTTAGTCATCGTAAACTTCTCACAGATCTTGGGAGACAGACCAGTCCTCGCTTACAGACAGCCCCCCCCAACCTGAAGCAAATACTCACCAGCAACCACACATCATACAAAAAAACCACTATCCCAGGAACCTATCCTTGCAACAAAGCCCGATGCCAACTCTGTCCACATATCGATTCAAGGGACACCATCATAGGACCTAATAACATCAGCCACACCATCAGGGGCTCGTTCACCTGCACATCTACCAATGTGATATATGCCGTCATGTGCCAGCAATGCCCCTCTGCCATGTACATTGGCCAAACCGGACAGTCTCTACGCAAAAGAATAAATGGACACAAATCTGACATCAGGAATCATCACATTCAAAAGCCAGTAGGAGAACACTTCAACCTCCCTAATCACTCAATGAAAGATTTTAAAGTGGCTATTTTGCAACAAATAAACTTCAAAAACAGACTCCAAAGAGAAACTGCGGAATTGGAATTAATATGCAAACTAGATACCATTACCTTAGGCTTGAATATTGACTGTGGGTGGCTCGGTCATTACGTTCATTGAATTTATTTCCCCTCCTTAAAAAACTCTTAACACCTTTGTGTCAACTGTCTGTACTGTAATGGGCCGTGTTCATTATCACTTCAAAAGTTTCTACTGATAACAGTTCCTTTCAATTAATTAGCCTCTTAACATTGATATAGACACTCCCACCTTTTCATAGGTTTCAGTGTAGTAGCCGTGTTAGTCTGTGTCAGCAAAACGAAAATAAGAAAGAAAAACTTGTAGCACCTTAGAGACTAACAAATTTATTTCAGCATAAGCTTTCGTGGGTTAGTACCCACTTCATCGGATGCATGGAATGAAACATACAGTAGACAGATATTTATACAGTCAGAGAAATATGATAAGGTGGAGGTGCATAGACCAACCTTAAGAGGCTAATTAATTGAGAGGAACCATAACAGCAGGGGAAGAAAAACCTTTTCATGTTTCTCTGACTGTATAAATATCTGATTACTGTGTGTTCCATTCCATGCATCCGATGAAGTGGGTTCTTAACCCACAAGAGCTTATGCTGAAATAAATTTGTTAGTCTCTAAGGTGCCACAGGTATTTTTCTTGTTTTCTTTCTATATCAAAGGCGCCCGAAACTCCAGGTCTCTATCCACTTATTTTCTTTCAGTCTCAAGTTGTTGACTCTTTTCTCCCCTCCTCCCATTAGCAGAGACTGCAAGCCTGCAGCTCGTATTTGACCTTGCCTCCAGAAGCCCTACTTGTTCAAATTAACCCTTAACTAAGTGGTGTTCTCTTTTATTCATGGTGACTGAATGCACACAGCATGGTTGCAATTAGCTTGATACAATCCTGGGGTAACACATCCTCCATTCTGAGGAAACATCCCCTAAAAAGATGTAATTAATATGAAGAGGAAAAATTGCTGAACATCTATGGGATAATAGAAACCCAGAAGCAATAAACTGCGCAGGATTTATAAAGAATAAATCCTACTAGACAAACTTGATTGCTTTTTTGATAGGATTACAAAATAAGTGGCTGGAAAGGCATGCAGATGCTGTAATGAATTTGGAATTTATTAAAGCAATTGATATGGCATCTCATGAAATCTTCCTTGAAAAACTATTTCAAATTGGCTTGAGAAGGGACATGATCACGCCAACTGAAAACCGCCTACAAGAGCATAAAGATAAAACTCGGGTGATACAAGTTTCATCTTATGAGACATAAGATGAAACTTATGTCTCATAAGAATATAGGAACGGCCATACTGGGTCAGACCAAAGGTCCATCTAGCCCAGGGGTCTCAAACACGCGGCCCGCGGGTCACATGCGGCCCGTGGAGCTGTTTGCTGTGGCCCGCCAAGCTCCTCGTGCCCCCCCCACCCCCCTCGAGTTATTTCCTGCGGCTGCCAAGCTCCCCTCCCCCTCCACCCCCTGCAGCGCACCTCGTCCCCGCTCCTCTACCTACCTCTAGGTGCTTCCTGCTGCCAAACAGCTGTTTGGTGGCACTTAGCGGTTTCCAGGAGGGAGGTGGGAGGAGCGGGGAGCCGCGTGCTCAGGAGGAGGTGGAGAAGAGGCGGGGCAGGGGCCGGGATTTGGGGAAGGAGTTGGAATAGGGGCAGGGAGGGGGCAGAGTTGGGGTGGGGACTTTGGGGAAGGGGTGGGAAGAGGCAGGACAGGGGTGGGGCCTCATGGAAGGCGTGGAGTGGGGGCGGGGCCAGGAGCAGGTGGGGGCGGGGGGGGCAGTGTCAGTGATGCGGCCCTTGGGCCAAGTATTTGTCTTCATGCGGCCCTCCTGGTAATTTGAGTTTGAGATCCCTGATCTAGCCCAGTGTCCTGTCTTCCAACAGTGGCCAATGCCAGGTGCCCCAGAGGGACTGATCAGAACAGGGAATCATCAAGTGATCCTTCCCCTGTCGCCATTCCCTGCTTCTGTCAAACAGGTTAGTGACATGATCCCTGTCCATCCTGGTTAATAGCCATTAATGGACCTATCCTCCAGGAATTTATCTAGATCTTTTTTGAACCCTGTTATAGTCTTGGCCTTCACAACAGCCTCTGGCAAAGAGTTCCACAGGTTGACTGTGCGTTGTGTCAAGAAATACTTCCTTTTATTTGTTTTAAACCTGCTACCAATTAATTTCATTTGGTGACCCCTAGTCCTTGTGTTATGAAAAGTAGTAAACAACACTTCCTTATCTACTTTCTCTACACCAGTCATGATTTTATAGACCTCAATCATATCTCCCCTTAGCCATCTCTTTTCCAAGCTGAAAAGTCCCAGTCTTATTAATCTCACCTCATACGAAAGCCATTCCATACCCCTAATCATTTTTGTTGCCCTTTTCTGAACCTTTTCTAATTCCAATATGTCTTTTTTGAGATGGGGCAACCACATCAGCACATCAGTGTGGGTACCATGGATTTATATAAAGGCAACATGATATTTTCCGTCCCATTATCTATCCCTTTCTAAATTATTTCCAGCATTCTGTTCGCTTTTTTGACTGCCACTGCACATTGAGTGGATGTTTTCAGAGAACTAGCCACAATGACTCCAAGATCTTTCTTGAGTGGTAACAGCTAATTTAGACCCCATCATTTGATATGTCTAGTTGGGATTATACTTTCCAATGTGCCTTACTTTGCATTTATCAGCATTGAATTTAATCTGCCATTTTGTTGCCCAGTCACCCAGTTTTGAGAGATCCTTTTGTAGCTCTTCGCAGTCTGCCTGGGTCTTAACTATCTTTAGTAATTTTGTATCATCTGCAAATTTTGCCACCTCACTGTTTACCCCTTTTTCCAGATCATTTATGAATATGTTGAATAGGACTGGTCCCAGAACAGACCCCTGGGGGGACACCACTATTTACCTCTCTCCATTCTGAAAACTGACCATTTATACCTACCCTTCGTTTCCTATCTTTTAGCCAGTTACCAATCCATGAGAGGACCTTCCCTCTTATCCTGTGGCAGTGTACTTTGCATAAGAGCCTTTGGTGAGGGACCTTGTCAAAGGCTTTCTGATAATCTAAGTACACTATATCCACAGGATCCCCTTGGTCCACATGCTTGTTGACCCCCTCAAAGAATTCTAGTAGATTGCTGAGGCATGATTTCCCTTTACAAAAACCATGTTGACTCTTCCCCAACAAATTATGTTCATCTATATGTCTGAGAATATTGTTCTCGGATCCAGAGCCCTTCGTTGCCAAGGAGCCTGTGTCCCCCTCCGATTTCAAAGCCTGCTTTGATCTGTCCCTTCCTGGCGTCTCCCCGCTGTGTCCGTTTCCCGTTCCTTTGGACACAATCCCTGCCTGTCGCTGAGATCTTCCTTTTGTCTCTCACACCAAAGCTCCTTTCCCTTTGGTTTGTCTCGTTCCCATTCTCCCCAGTTGGCAGAGCTGGGCTTTGATGGCACGAGAAGAATCATCACAACATCCTCTTGCACTTTGAGAGAGCACCTGGATCAGGAAGTGCTGGCCAATCCGCTAGTCATGCTGTGGCAAGGTGCCCTCAAGACCCTCCAGCCTGAGAACGGGGCTGGGCTCTGGCTTCCTCCCTGCTTTTGTGCGAACCGTTTTCTTCCTGGGGCGGAATTAGATGGCTGGAACAGGTGCCTTGGGAGGCGGGGTGGGCTGGCTGGCTGGGGCGGAGAAGGCTTCTGGGGTGGCAGGGGCTGGCTGGCCGGGAGGGATATAAGGACTCAGTTCTAAACAAAAGCCTGTGTAGTTATCTGAACGGGGTGGGCACGGATACAATGCTGTGTGTGTTCATCATAGACTACGGGAGCCAACAATGTGGTGCAAAAAGGGCAACTGAAATCCTAGGTTGTGTCCTGTAGGTATTTCCGGTACAGGTAGGGCGTGTCAATGCCATTGTACAAGGCACTGGTACGACGTTGTCTGGAACACTATGTACACTCAGCTCACCCGCGGTCAGGGCAGATTAGTTCAGCCTGGAAAGGGTGCCGGGATGGGCCGATCTGATGAGAGGAGACTGCAAGACCATAGTTTGTTTCGTCGGGCACAGTGAAGGCTGCGGGAGGGTCTGATTGCGTTCTGTAAATACACGGGGGGATAGTAAATGCCAGGGAAGGGGAAGAGCGACTGAAGCTAAAGAACTCAGTTGGCCCAAGAGCAAATGGGGATAAACTGGCCATGAACGAAGTGAGGCTGGAAATTTAGAAGCAGGTTTCTAACCATTGGAGAAGGGAGGTTCTGGAACAGCCTCCCAGTAGGGGTAGCAGGGCAAGCAATCCGAATTAACACCCCTTCCCCACCCTTTGCAGTGTAGACACCCCAAGTGTTCGATGGAAGGGTTCTTTCCATTGGCCCCTCCTGCGTGTTGCCCCAGGGCAGGCATGCCTTTGCCCTGGCAAATGCTCCGGCTTCATTCTTAACGCCTGGCCCAGGTAGTTCCTTCTTCTTTCACTGATAACTTTGGCGAGGGGGTTGTTGAGCTTTCTGACCCCTCTCCGCACTTGTTAGACATTCATTCCATTTAACCGCTAGTATGCTCCCCCGGCATTTCCTTCGGCAGGCACGGTGACCTCTGTCTGTGCCGTGGGTAGGTTTCCAGCTTCCGCATCCAGGTGTTAGGGTGGAAATGACATTTGAGGTGAAGATTTGCTGTTTGAACATAAGAACGGCCCTATTGGGTCAGACCAAAGGTCCATCTAGCCCAGTATCCGGTCTTCCGACAGGGGCTAATGCCAGGTGTTTCAGAGGGAATGAACAGAACAGGGAATCAGCAAGTGATCCATCCCCTGTCATCCATTCCTGGTGTCAGGGTTCCCTCCCCACTCTAAACTCTAGGGTAAAGACGTGGGGACCCGCATTCAGAGCCCCTAAGCTTAGCTTAGGTTAAATCCCCCAAGGTACAAAATTCCCTGCACCCTGAGAAATGCTTCTCGCTGCCACCATCAAGTATCTAACAGGAATCCAGGAAAGGAATCACTTGAACTTCCCTCCCCCCCAAAATACCCCCTCAAGCCGTACACCCCCTTTCCTGGGGAAGCTTGAGAACAATCTCCCAACCAATTGGTTACACAATGATCTAAAAACCCACCCCCTGGGTTTTAACACCATAGAAAACAGTCAGCTTCTTAAAAGAAGGATTTTATTAAAAATAAAGAAGGTAAAATCATCTCTGTAAAATCAGGATGGTAACTATTTCACAGGGCACTATATTTCCAAACTCAGATTGATTTCCCCCTCTGGACAAAGCCTTAAAGTTACAGAAAACCATGAATAACACGCCCCCCCTTGCCCCTTCTAACACAGGGAATACATCAAGCCGAAATTAAACAGAAATCTATGCGCTATGCTATCTAAACTTACTTCAGAAAAGGGAGGTTTGATTTTCTGCAGGTTCCTTCTGTCTTCCAAGATCACTCTGACCCAAACAAAGAGACACTCACAAAGCCTTCCCCCCTCCTAAGATTTGAAAGTATCTTGTCCCCTTATTGGTCAGATGCCAGCCAGGTCAGGTGTCAGTCTGGCTACCTGCATTTCTTAACCCTTTACTGGAAAGAGGATTTTATAGCACTGCATCAGACCCTCTCCTCCTTCCCTTCATATTTATGATACCTGGCTTCTGGCAAACTTATCTAGTTTGGTCTTTAAGTCTCAGATTTTTGATGGTGAAATCTGCTTTTAACTGGTGAATGCAGCTGCCACCTGGCCAATTTGTGACATTGATATTTTCTGTATATCCATATTGACTGGCATGTTACTGCCAAGGGCTATGACATGACTCACGTGACTTGTATTCCTTTGCCTTCTAATGCTTCTGGGGTTGGTATAATAATATCCTGCATTTAGGACTGACTCAAAGCCCCAACTCACATCAGTTGTTCTCCTCTGAGGCTCTGAGCATTTTACATTCCTTAAGGAAAGGATCATCTCCACCCCTTTCTGAGGGGGGTCGGTATCATCCTCCCCATTTTTGGATGGGGAAATCAAGGCACAGAGGTTCCATGACTTGCCTAAGATCACACAGCAGATCAGTGTCATCTGATGATGGCAAAGAATCATGGAAGGAATCAGTTTCTACTAACACTGAACAAGGGACTCTAGATTGGTACAGAAAGCAGCATAATCCTTACAGCGGCTCTGTCCTTCACTAAGGAGCTTCTGCCTGGACCCTTCCCCAGCCTCCCCTCTTGCCTGTCTTCCTGCTACAGATTTAAAGAAATGTCACTCATAACCTCAAAGGAGTTTCATAGATTCCAAGGCGCCGGTGTGATTCTCTAGTCTGACCTCCTGTGTCATCCAGGCCAGAGAGCTGTCCCACAATAATTCCTAGATCAGAGGGTTGAGATTTTAAAATTGCCAGTGAGACTTTAAAATCACCACAACTCCGCCCCAACCCTTGGTGAATTGCTCCAGTGGTGAATTACCCTCCTTGTTCAAAATTTACACACCTGAGAATAGAAAAATGCCGAGCTGGAAAGAGAACCCAGGAGTCCTGGCTCCCAGGCTGCTGCTCTAACCCTCCACACACTTCCTCCCCATAAATGCTGCTCTCGCATCCTTTTCTGAGCGTAGAGTTAGGGGGTTTCAAGGCAAAACTCCAGATTATTGGACATCGGCATGGGAGCATCAAATGGCTTCTCTGGAACCCCTTCCTGTGGGGCTGCGCATGCGGGCGGAGATGGTGCTTTGCTGCGTGTGTGTCTCTGCGTTTTATTTTGTAAATAGAACGATGCCCGTCAATCTCTGTGCCTGCGGCTGGGGGCCCAGAGATAAGCAGCACGGAGGTAATTAGCAGATAACTTGTGGAGAAAAAACAACGGCCGGGCACTCTGCAATTAGCTAATTATTTCCATTAGCTTCAGCCAAAGCCGCATGCCTGCCTGCCTTCCTCGGAGCAGGATTTACTCCTGGGCCGGAGCCCGCTGGGAAATCCTCACCGCGAAGCAGGCACGTTCTCGGCCCACCAGCCTGAGCCTCCAGCCGCAGTGGGGCAACGCGGGGCAGTCTCAGCCGAGGGAAGTTTGGCAAAGACAAACTCCTTCCAAAGAGAGAGGCCCATTTCCCGGGCTGGCGCGGGCTCCAGGACTGGCTGGGGGTGGACTGGGGGTCTTGGGATTATTAATGAGGGGAAGGATGGTCCAGTGGTTAGGGCACTAGCCTAGGAGCAGGGAGTTTGGGGTTCGGTTCTCAGCTCCACCAGACTGCCTGGGTGACTTTGGGCAGGTCACGGAGCCTGGCCTACACTAGGAGACTAGGTTGGCTTAACTACGTGGGAAACATCCACCCCGCCCGAGTGACATTGTTAAGCCGACCACCGTCCCCATGTAGCCAGCGCTGGGTCGACAGTTCTTCTGTCACTCGGTACCACCGCGCAGGGAGGTGGTTTACCCACGCCAACGGGAGAGCCCCTCCTGGCAGTGTAGTTGGTGTCCACACTGAAGCACTGTGCTGCTGTTGCGTTACAAGTGTAGACGAGCCCTTAGCCTTTTTGTTCGTGATTCCCATCTGTACAATGGGCTCATCGCACTGCCCGGCCTCATCGGGCTGGTGGGAAGTGCTTTGAGAGCCACTGCTGAAAAGTGCTAGATAAGAGAGAGGGGTGTGTGCGTATATAAAATTCATGATTGTCTATATATCCCAGTAGCAGCCTGCCGGCTGAGTGAGGAAGGCTAGTCTAGTGGGTGTGGTGCTAACCTAAGATTCTAGAGATCTGGGTTCATTTCTGGCTCTGCTACAGCCTGCCTGGGAACTCCTGGTGGAAAAGGGACCTGGCGGCTCCGGTCGGCACTGCTGACTGGGCTATTAAAAGTCCTGTCGGCAGTGCAGTGGGGCTAAGGCAGGCTCCCTGCCTGCTCTGGCTCTGCACGGCTCCTGGAAGCAGCGGCATGTCCCGCTTCTGGCTCCTACATGTAGGGGCAGCCAGGGGGCTCCGCATGCTGCCCCCATCCCAAGCGCTGGCTCCGCAGCTCCCATTGGCTGAGGAACATGGCCAATGGGAGCTGCGGGGGCGGCGCCTGCAGATGGGTCAGTGCACAGAGCTGCCTCTCCACGTAGGAGCCAGAGGGGGACATGCCGCTGATTCTGGGAGCTGCTTGAGATAAACGCCACCGAGAGCCTGCACCCTGACCCTCTCCCATGCCCCAAGCCCTGATCCCCCTCCCGCCCTCCAAATCCCTCGATCCCAACCCGGAGCCCCCTCCTGCACCCCAAATCCCTCATCCCCAGCTCCACCCCAGAGTCTGCACCCCGAGATGGAACCCTCACACACCCCCTGCAGCCCAACCCCCTGGCCTAGCCCAAAGCCCCCTCCTCCCCTCCGAATCCCTTGATCCCAACCCGGAGCCCCCTCCCACACTCCAAACCTCTCAGCCCTGGCCCCACACCAGAGCCTGCACCCCCAATTGGAGCCCTTACACCCCTGCCCCAGCCTATAGCCCTCTCCTGCACCCTGAACCCCTCATTTCTGGCCCCACCCTGGAACCCACAGCCTCTGCCCAGAGCCTGTGCCCCCTCCCACCCCTCCAGCCCCCTAAGCCGGCCTGGTGAAAATGAGCCAGTGAGGGTGGGGAGAGCGAGTGACAGAGGGGGCCTTGGAGAAGGGGCAGGGGCGTGGCCTCAGAGGAAGGGCGGGGCAGGGGCGGGCCAAGGGTGTTCGGTTGGGCCCTGCTCTCCATTCAGATATGGGTGCTAACGTAGCACAAAGAATCATGGCGCTCCTGAGGAAGGCTGAGCAGGGATTGGGGCAGGGCTGCTGCTGGGGTAGAGGGTCTCTGTCAATGGTCGCTGCCTCCTGAGACCCGGAGGTTACAGGGACAGACCCCTGGGCCAGGCCGGGGAGGAGAATTGCACTGATTTGCCATTTCCCTGCCCCTGGCAAATGGTCTGCTCCCAGGCCTGCCCATGGCCCACCCCCCTGTGCAGCGTCACACCCCGGCTAGCAGCTGGTCCACCTGGCAGATAACAGCCTACTACTACCAGCTAGTGGAGTTACTCCTTGGCTCAGGTGGTCGGGGTCTGTGCTAAGGATCTGAAGGTAGCAGGCTCAAGTTCTGCTGGGAGCCCCTGCTAGAGTTTGTTACAGCAGCTAGGGGCCAGGTCCCAGGGTGCACTCAGCCAGCTCCCGGAGGAGTCCCCCATCCCCTGCCGTGTTCGGAGTGTGCCGTCTGCCTCTTGCTGCAGCGAGGACTCACGCTGGGTCCTCGTAGCCGGTAGGTAGCGGCTCTTCCAGGTGAGCCTCCCGTGTGAGCTGTCAGGAGCCAGAACGGCTCTGCTCACGGCCAGGAGAAGTCGCTCTGTGCCGATCGCACAGAGCCCCTGTAGCCGAAAGCAGCCGGCGTTGGTGTGTGCTGAGCACTAGGTTGTAGGAGGCCGGGGATGCGCTCAGGCGTGGAGCGGGCAGGACCAAAGGTCAGCGTTTGGGAAGCTGGTATTTCAGCCGCCCTAGGAAAGGCAGGGGAGTGAGCCAAGGAGCGGGCTCATTATTCACCCTGGCTAAACAACAAAGTAAAAAGCAGTGAGAGGCAAAAAGGCATCCTTTTAAACATGGAAGTTAAATCCTAGTGAGGAAAATAGAAAGCAGCATAAACTCTGGCAAATGAAGTGTAAAAATATAAATAGGAAGGCCAAAAAAGAATTTGAAGAACAGCTAGCCAAAGACTCAGAAAGTAATAGCAAAAAAATTTTTTTAGGTGACACCATTCTTTTTAGGTGCCAAATCTGAGGAACTGTCCCAGAGAGAGGTGTCTTTAGAGGAGGTTTTGGAACAAATTGATAAACCAAACAGCAATAAGTCATCAGGACCAGATGGTATTCACCCAAGGGCTCTGAAGGAACTCAAATGTGAAATTGCAGAATTACTCACTGTGGTATGTAACCTATCATTTAAATAAGCTTCACTACCAGGTGACTGGAGGATAGCTAATGTGATGCCAATTTTAAAAAGGGCTCCAGCGGTGATCCTGGCAGGGCCGGCGCTCCCACTAGGCGACCCTAGGTGGTCGCCTAGGGCGCCAGGATTTGGGGGGCGGTGACTCCCGGCGGCGATTCGAAACCCCACCGAGAGGAGCTGCTGGCCCTGCCACCGGCGGAGGTGAGCTGCCTGCCCGGCCCGCCATGGCCTGTGGGGGGCGGGGGGCCCAGCCGCCACTGCAGGGGAGGGGGTGAGCCATGGGGGGGCGGCGTTATCTGTTGGGGGCAGGGCGCAGGGCTGGTGCAAGGAAGTTTCGCCTAGGGCGCGAAACTTCCTTGCACCGGCCCTGGATATTACAAACCAGTAAGCCTGACTTCAGTACCCGGCAAACTGGCTGAAACTATAGTAAAGAACAAAATTGCCAGACACGTAGATGAACATAATTAGTTGGGGAAGAGTCAGCATGGTTTTTATAACAAGGGAAAACATGCCTCGGCAATCCACTAGAATTCTTTGAGGGGGTCAACAAGCATGTGGACAAAGGGGATCCAGTGGATAGTGTACTTAGCTTTTCAGAAAGCCTTTGACAAGGTCCCTCACCAAAGGCTCTTAAGCAAAGTAAGATGTCATGGGATAAGAGTGGAGGTCCTCTCATGGATTCGTAACTGGTCAGTTTTTAGAATGGAGAGAGGTAAATAGTGGTGTCCCCCAGGGATCTGTACTGGCACCAGTACTGTTCAACATATTCATAAATGATCTGGAGAAAGGGGTAAACAGTGAGGTGGCAGAATTTGCAGATTATACGAAAGTACTCAAGGCAGTTAAGTCCAAAGCAGACTGTGAAGTGTTACAAATGGATCCCACAAAACTGAGTGACTGGGCAACAAAATGGCAGATGAAATTCAATGCTGATAAATGCAAAGTAATGCACAATGGAAAACATACTCCCAACTATACATATAAAATGATGGGTCTAAATTAGCTGTTACAACTCAACAAGAGATCTTGGAGTCATTGTGGCTAGTTCTCTGAAAACATCCACTCAATGTGCAGCGGCAGTCAGAAAAGCGAACAGAATGTGGGGAATCATTAAGAAAGGGATAGATAATAAGACAGAAAATATCACATTGCCGCTATATAAATCCAAACTGAAAAGTCCCAGTGTTACTAATGTCTCCTCATATGGAAGCCGTTCCATACCCTAATCATTTTTGTTGTCTTTTCTGAACCTTTTCCAATTCCAATATATCTTTTTTGAGATGGGGCGACCACATCTGCACACAGTATTCAAGATCCCTGTGTTATCCCCAGTGAAAAAAGCTCAACCCACAGTCACAGGTGGAAATCTCTGCTGATGAGAGAATCGGGGCTGGAAAAGCAGGAGGCTGTGGGTCAGGGTTGAGGGGCATCGGCAGAGCTGTGTGGGGAGCCCAGGGCTGGCACAGTTGGGGGGGGAGCTGTGGGTCGGGTTGAGGGGCATCAGCAGAGCTGTGTGGGGAGCCCAGGGCTGGCACAGTTGTGGGGGAGCTGTGGGTCGGGTTGAGGGGCATCAGCAGAGTTGTGTGGGGAGCTCAGGACTGGCACAGTTGGGGGGGAGCTGTGGGTCGGGATTGAGGGGCATCAGCAGAGCTGTGTGGGGAGCTCAGGACTGGCACAGTTGGGGGGGAGCTGTGGGTCGGGATTGAGGGGCATCAGCAGAGCTCTGTGGGGAGCTCATGACTGGCACAGTTGGGGGGGAGCTGTGGGTCGGGATTGAGGGGCATCAGCAGAGCTGTGTGGGGAGCCCAGGACTGGCACAGTTGGGGGGGAGCTGTGGGTCGGGTTGAGGGGCATCAGGAGAGCTGTGTGGGGAGCCCAGGGCTGGCACTGTTGGGGGGGAGCTGTGGGTCGGGTTGAGGGGCATCAGCAGAGCTGTGGGGGGGGGCTCAGGACTGGCACAGTTGGGGGGGAGCTGTGGGTCGGGTTGAGGGGCATCAGCAGAGCTGTGTGGGGGGGCTCAGGACTGGCACAGTTGGGGGGGAGCTGTGGGTCGGGTTGAGGGGCATCAGCAGAGCTGTGTGGGGGGGCTCAGGACTGGCACAGTTGGGGGGGAGCTGTGGGTCGGGTTGAGGGGCATCAGCAGAGCTGTGGGGGGGGGCTCAGGACTGGCACAGTTGGGGGGGAGCTGTGGGTCGGGTTGAGGGGTATCGGCAGAGCTCTGTGGGGAGCCCAGGACTGGCACAGTTGGGGGGGAGCTGTGGGTCGGGTTGAGGGGCATCAGCAGAGCTGTGTGGGGAGCCCAGGGCTGGCACAGTTGGGGGGGAGTTGTGGGTCGGGTTGAGGGGCATCGGCAGAGCTGTGTGGGGAGCCCAGGACTGGCACAGTCACGGGGAGAGCTGTGGGTCAGGATCGAGGGGCATCAGCAGAGCTGTGGGGGGGGGCTCAGGACTGGCACAATTGGGGGGGAGCTGTGGGTTGGGGTTGAGGGGCATCGGCAGAGCTGTGTGGGGGGGCTCAGGACTGGCACAGTCGCGGGGAGAGCTGTGGGTCGGGTTGAGGGGAATCAGCAGAGTTGTGTGGGGAGCTCAGGACTTGCACAGTTGCGGGGGAGCTGTGGGTCGGGATTGAGGGGCATCAGCAGAGCTGTGGGGGGGGGCTCAGGACTGGCACAGTTGGGGGAGAGCTGTGGGTCGGGTTGAGGGGTATCGGCAGAGTTGTGTGGGGAGCTCAGGACTGGCACAGTTGGGGGGGAGCTGTGGGTCGGGATTGAGGGGCATCAGCAGGGCTGTGGGGGGGGGCTCAGGACTGGCACAGTTGGGGGGGAGCTGTGGGTTGGGGTTGAGGGGCATCAGCAGAGCTGTGGGGGGGGGCTCAGGACTGGCACAGTTTGGGGGGAGCTGTGGGTTGGGTTGAGGGGCATCGGCAGAGCTGTGGGGGGGGCTCAGGACTGGCACAGTTGCGGGGGGAGCTGTGGGTCAGGTTGAGGGGCATCGGCAGGGCTGTGTGGGGGGGCTCAGGACTGGCACAGTCGTGGGGGGAGCTGTGGGTCAGGTTGAGGGGCATCGGCAGGGCTGTGTGGGGAGCCCAGGGCTGGCACAGTTGGGGGGGAGCTGTGGGTCGGGTTGAGGGGCATCGGCAGAGCTGTGGGGGGGGGCTCCGGACTGGCACAGTTGGGGGGGAGCTGTGGCTCGGGTTGAGGGGCATCAGCAGAGCTGTGGGGGGGGGCTCAGGACTGGCACAGTTGGGGGGGAGCTGTGGGTCGGGTTGAGGGGCATCGGCAGAGCTGTGTGGGGAGCCCAGGGCTGGCACAGTTGGGGGGAGAGCTGTGGGTCGGGTTGAGGGGCATCGGCAGAGCTGTGTGGGGAGCCCAGGACGGGCACAGTTGGGGGGGAGCTGTGGGTCAGGATTGAGGGGCATCGGCAGAGCTGTGTGGGGAGCCCAGGACTGGCACAGTTCGGGGGGAGCTGTGGGTCGGGTTGAGGGGCATCGGCAGAGCTGTGGGGGGAGCCCAGGACTGGCACAGTTGGGGGGGATCTGTGGGTCAGGATTGAGCGGCATCAGCAGAGCTGTGTGGGGAGCCCAGGGCTGGCACAGTTGGGGGGGAGCTGTGGGTCGGGTTGAGGGGCATCGGCAGAGCTGTGGGGGGGGGGCTCAGGACTGGCACAGTTGGGGGGGAGCTGTGGGTCAGGGTTGAGGGGCATCAGCAGAGCTGTGTGGGGAGCCCGGGGCTGGCACAGTTGGGGGGGAGCTGTGGGTTGGGGTTGAGGGGCATCAGCAGAGCTGTTGGGGGGGGGCTCAGGACTGGCACAGTTGGGGGGGAGCTGTGGGTCGGGTTGAGGGGCATCGGCAGAGCTGTGGGGGGGGCTCAGGACTGGCACAGTTGGGGGGGAGGTGTGGGTCGGGTTGAGGGGCATCGGCAGAGCTGTGTGGGGAGCCCAGGACTGGCACAGTTGGGGGGGAGCTGTGGGTCGGGTTGAGGGGCATCAGCAGAGCTGTGTGGGGAGCCCAGGGCTGGCACAGTTTGGGGGGAGCTGTGGGTCGGGTTGAAGGGCATCGGCAGGGCTGTGTGGGGAGCCCAGGGCTGGCACAGTTGGGGGGGAGCTGTGGGTCGGGTTGAGGGGCATCGGCAGAGCTGTGTGGGGAGCCCAGGACTGGCACAGTTGGGGGGGAGCTGTGGGTCGGGTTGAGGGGCATCGGCAGAGCTGTGTGGGGAGCCCAGGGCTGGCACAGTTGGGGGGGAGCTGTGGGTCGGGTTGAGGGGCATCGGCAGGGCTGTGTGGGGAGCCTGGGACTGGCAGAGCAGGGGGTTCTGCAGTTGAGGGCCGAGCTGCACTGGAAGAGCTGGGTGGGAGGGCTCCGGGGTGGCTGCATTGAGCTGGGTGGCTGGACACGATGCTGTCAGTCCCTTGGTTTCTCGAGCCCTGGCACGTCAAGAGCACACTGGAAAAGCAGCCTGTGGTGATGGGAGGCCGGGCGATACCCCACCTCCCCCAGCCACGAGAGCTCAGGAACCCAGCCACATCAGCAACCTCAATCCACCGCTCTTCTCGCTCAGAATCACATCCCAGGTTAAGGTCTCCCCATTGCCTGGATAGCCTGTGTCGCGCCCGGTAACAGCCAGCAGGCCAGGCAGCCAGTGTGCCGGGGCTGTGGGTCTGTTACCCCGCCCTGTGCTGTCCCAGCACGCTGCGTTCCAGCTGGGCTCAGCCAGGAAGGCAGCTCCCCGTTAGCGGCGCTGGCCTGAAGAGTACCCCTGTAGCAGGGGATCTTGGATGCTGGCAGGGAAGGTGGACCAGGGGAGAGGGTCCCATTTCAGCCGGTGTCATGTGAACATGCCCCCTCAGTGCCCAGAAGCAGCCAGAGTTCGACCTGTCCCGTGCACAAGCACACATGCCTGGCACTGGGTCCGTGCCGTGGATTTGGGGAACGGGTGACGTTCCCTGAGATCAGCCTAAGGCCCTGGGAGAGCATCAAAAGGACTGTCTTCAATCGGAGTGTCAGGCCCAGTCTGGATGCCCTGCCTGCCAGCCGGTGATCTCAGCACGGTTTGATGCGAAACAGCGGGTGCGTTACATTGACTTGGCACGGCCTGATCTGGGGCAGCTGGCAATTAACAACCCTCGTTCTGGGTGTCACATTAATTAATAGCGTCTCGGGAGACACGTCCGGGAACAACAACCACAACTAACTGCCCCGATGACGTTTCTTTGTCTGCGGGCAGCTTAGGAGCCGTTTCGGAAGTGGTGGCTGCTGGGGGTCATTGGAACGGGGACACACAACACGGGCATCAAACACGGCATCCTGCCCACCCAGGTAAGGCCTGGGCCTGGCGGAACGAGGGCTGGCTGGGGAGCCAGACTTCTGCTGGGTGAGAAGTGTCAGAATAGGTTTGGTTGAAAACGAGCCCTTTGGGAAGGGAGGGAGACCCCCGGGGGGGTAGGACGCGCTCACCTGGGCTGTGACAGACCCCGAGGCACGTGCCGGCGCTGAATCAGGCAGGGCAGGGCCTTGAACCCGTAACTAGGCTGGGAACGGTTTGCCTGACCCGTTTCAAGTCAGACACGGCGCTGTTTATCCCCCACTATAAACCAGCTCAGAATTCACTGCTCAGAGTCCAGTTCATCTGCCCAGTCCCCAGCCTCCGAGGCTGCGCTGACGGGGCACTGCCCGCAAAGGGGGTCTCTGCTCATGGCGCCCGGAAGATGGCGGATCTTCCCTGTTGTAAAATGAGCTGATCCCTTCCTCCCCATGGCTGGAATATCACAGCCCCCCGCCACCCCGGTCCTGCCCGCCAGCCCTGCTGCTGCTTTCAGCTCCTGCACAGGGAGAGGTGGGAGGAGTTAATAACAAACGCTTGGTCCTTTCATGCCCTTCACCTCTCAGTTACTGACTCCTCCTCACAGCCCCCGGAGAGAGGAGAGTCGTCATCATTAACCCTAATCTACAGGAGGGGAAATCAGACCCAGCCAGGCGAAGTGAGGTGCCCCTGGCCACACAAGGGCGGGAAGGCTGGCTCCCACTCCTGCGCTCCGACCACTAGACCACGCTGCCCCTCCCCACCCCAATTAATCTGGCCAGGATTCCCCTCTCACTCTGCCCACTTGTCTTGGGCCCTGTGTTGTGGTGACCGGCTCGCTGACCATGGCTCTCCCTGGAGTGCTGAGATCTGCTGACATGCAGACCTGAGACTGCACATGGCCCCTCAAGTAAACAATATGTGTTTTAATACGGCTAAATGTAAATGCGTCCATCTAGGAACAAAGCATGCAGGCCGTACTTATACAGGCTGGGGGACTCTATCCCGGGAAGCAGCGACTCTGACAAAGACTTGGGGTCATAGTGGATAATCAGCTGAACATGAACTCCCAGAGTGATGTTGTGGTCAAAAGGGCTAATGCGATCCTGGGATGCATATAAAGGGGAAGTAGGAGTAGAGAGGTTATTCGACCTCTGTTTTTGGCACTGGTGCGACCACTTCTGGAATCCTGTGTCCAGTTCTGGTGCCCACCATTCAAGAAGGATGTTGATAAATTGGAGCGGGGTCAGAGAAGAGCCACGAGAATGATGAAAGGATCAGAAAATGTGCCGGATAGCGAGAGCTCAATCTATTTAGCTTAACAACGAGAAGGTTAAAGGTGAGTTGATCACAGTCTATAAGTACCTACACGGGGGGACAAATATTTAATAATGGGCTCTTCGTCTAGCAGAGAAAGGTCTAACAAGATCCAACAGCTGAGAGTTGAAGCAAGGGAAATTCAACCTGGAAATAAGGTGTCCATTTTTAATGGTGACAGTAATTAACCATGAAAACAATGTATGAAGGGCTGGATTCTCCATCAAGGTCAATGTTTCAGTCACGTTTGATGTGTTTCTAAAAGCTCTGCTCTAGGAATTATTGGGGGACGGTCTCTGGCCGGGGTTGCCAGGGGGTCAGACCAGATGACCGCAATGGTCCCTTCTGGCCTTGGGATCTATGGTGCACTCCAGGGATGCTGAGCAAAGAGCTGCACCGGCAATGTTCATGTTGTAAATGGAGGCAGCTTGAGGCCTGCTTAATAATATGGTCTCAGCAGGGAGCGAATCCTGGCATTACAGCCGCTAGAGATGGAACACACCTGGTAGGTCACAATGTAGCACCCATCCCCCCTGCCAGGGCAGGACATAAGTCTCCTCCCAGGCCGCACATGCCCAGGAGAGGACGGGGCTGTTTTTACTGTCCCTGTCCAGCCTGTAATCACAGGTCCGCCCACCCCTGTGGATCTAAAAGAGCCCTGGCTCTCCAGGCTTGGCACAGCCTCCGGACTCTGGACAGCTGCTCTCTGAGACACGGTGGCACTTGCATTCTCTGGCACCCCTCACAGAGGGACACATTGGCCATGGGACTTCCAATCCATTAGACACACACGCGTTTCTGCTGACGGGGGATGAACTGGGTTTGAAGTGCAGCTAAGCTCTGGGGGCATAAACAGGAACAGCTGCCTCTAGGATTCCAAAAAGAACTAGTGTAGATAAGTTCATGGAGGATAGGTCCATCGATGGCTATTAGCCAGGATGGGCAGGGATGATGTCCCTAGCCTCTGTTTGCCCGAAGCTGGGAATGGTGTGACGGGGATGGATCACTTGTCTGCATAGTAAACACTGGCAGAGAGAATACATACGCACCAGCAGCAGACACAATTTTCTACACTCTGCGGCTGCCTCAATTCGCCTCCTGGTAAGGCCAGCCATACAAGGGTCTTTTAGGGTAGGCAGTAGAGGCCCACGTGTTCAAATGCTGAGATCTCAGGTTCGAGTCCTGCCGCCAACCCTCCCAGGGGCACAGTGTCACACACACAAATACCTGCACTTTCATCCTGTCTAGACCAAAACTGCTGTTAGACTCTGCAGTCAGAAAACACTATCCCCTGTGTGGCCCCGACACCACTAGGAGGGGCCAGAGCACAACACAGCATTTCTAGATGGTAAATCTCGGTCCTAGTCAGGAGGAACCATAAAAAAAAAAAAAGCTAAGAGCCCCAGGTTGAATCACTTTGGATTAAAACATCCTCTGGTTTGCAATTAAAACATCTGCAATCACCAACACTGCCCATACAAGGTGCCATTTCATTGCTGGCTTGTTGGGCTTTGTGCCTCCGAGACACCTTTTCCACAGGGAAACGTGTGTGTTATGCACTATCCCTGCTTGATCACACTCCGCAGGCTGTGTTCTTACACACTCCTTGGGCTCCTTCTGCTGGCCATAGGCCCTCAGTGCAGGCTAAGCTGTTTGACCTCCTGCAAGTGGGCAGGTAAGCAAGCAATCTATCTGACTGCTTACACTTACACTGCGCTGTTTGAACAGTTCTGGCAGTAACTGCACAACCCCTATCTGCTCTTCTGTCTTGATTTACCTACTTCCCTCTCTCTCGCTAACTGGTCCCGGCTGTTCCAGGAGCAAAACCAGCAGTTGGTCAGCCTGTGCCGCTAGGTGACGTGAACCCCTTTACAGTATTATTTGCTTACTTGTTCATCTTCTTGGTCAGGCCGTGGGAGCACTGGACATGCGTGGGATAGAAATTCTGTGTCATCAGATGTTGTATGTCTGGAGCCAGCAGGGAAGGAGGTGACAGACAGACACAGTGGGAGCTGGTGAACACAGCTGTCTGCTGTCCTAGATTTTATTGCTCTGGCTGCAAAGCTGAAAGTAACCCGAAGTGGCGCTTTGCACTGGGGAGAGCAGGGCGGGCACAGAGCCCCCTGACCATTTCAAGGGACAGGACATCACTAGAGCTGGTAGAAAAATGTCCATCAACACATTTTCTCAACGAAACAGAAATTTTAGCAAATAAAGTCCATTTAATAACGGAATATTTTCAATTTTAATGAAAACACAGAAAAATCCCAAAACTGACTTTTCTTTTTTGGTTTTTAGGAAATAACAAGATTTGCAGATTTCTCCTCCCTCCCTCCCCCCCCAAAAAAAAAACCAACCTGGAAATTTTGTTTAAAAATTGCAGAAAAAAATCATTTCCTGAGCAGTTTTAGTTCTGTTGCTATAAATACCCAAGTTTGCATTTGACACGTACACAATGGACTCCATCATTAGCAAGCTGGGCTTTCTGCATATCCTGTATTTTGGAATTAAAATCTATGAACAAAGTATTTTAAATAAGATAAGTACAAAAACACAGTTAACCCCTACAAACTACTGTTAACATGCACTGCACATTCATGAAATAAGACTATATCTTGTTCACTCTCGCAGCACCGCAGGAGGGGACATTTTACCTGTATTTCATGTTCTAATTAATTAATACTACAATCAAATTTGTTTTAAATTCCAGATTTACAACTCTTGAACATGAGAACATAAGAGTGGCCATAATGGATCAGATCAAAGGTCCATCTAGCCCAGTACCCTGTCTTCTGACAGTGGCCAGTGCCAGGTGCCCCTCCAGAGGGAATGAGCAGAACAGGGAATCATCAAGTGTTCCATCCCGTCACCCATTCCCAGCTTCTGGCAAACAGAGGCTAGGGACACCATCCCTGCCCATCCTCGCTAATAGCCATTGATGGACCTAGAGAAAATAATTAATTGAAATAGCTCAATTAACACTTCACACAATTAAAGAAACAGATTGTATGATGGATAATTTCTGATGTCTCTTTTTAAGAACTTCACATTCCCTGCAGCATTTTATGAATCCAATCAATTTCTCTGTATTCATCCTGGAAGTCTGCAAAAAGAACGGCAGGTTAAAACATGGTTAGTTGTCTTTCTTTTAACAAAAGAATTGTCCATTTCCCTTCATTATGTACAGAGAAAAGTATTCTAATCCTCCACCCAAATGAAGGGAAACAAGGGTTACCATTTTATGTATTTAAGTGCTATGCTAGATCGGGGCTTTAATATGTTCACCTCATAGACTCAGACTTTAAGACCAGAAGGGACCATCATGATCATCTAGTCTGACCTCCTGCACATCACAGGACACAGAATCTCACCCACCCACTTCTGTAATATGCCCAAAACCTCTGGCTGAGTCACTGAAGTCCTCAGATCTTGATGTAAAGGCTTTAAGTTACAGAGAATTCACCATTTACACTAGTTCAAAACAGCAAGTGATCCGTGCCCCACGCTGCAGAGGAAGGTGAAAAACCCCCAGGGTCTCTGCCAATCTTGCCTGGGGAAAAATTCCTTCCCGACCCCAAATACAGCGATCAGTTAGACCCCGAGCATATGGGCAAGACCCACCAGCCAGACACTTGGGAAAGAATTCTCTGTAGTGATTCTGAGCTATCCCCATCTAGTGTCCCTATCTCTGGCTGTTGGAGACGTTTGCTAGTAGCAGTTCCGAATGGGCCCTACGCCTTTGCAGACAACCTGAGCTCTTATTAATCTATTTACTTTAGAGTTAATCATACTTAGCACCCACCTAGGGCTTTTCATCCATAGAGCTCAAAGTACTTTGGAAAGGTGGGTAAAGTCTCATTATTCCCATTTTACAGAAGGGGAAACTGAGGCACAGAGTGATTAAGTGATTTACCCAAGGCCACACAGAAGAATGCAGCAGAGCCAGCAACAGAACAGATGGCCTTGTGGTTAAGCTACTGCACTGATATTCAGGAGATGTGGGTTTGATTCCCAGTTCTGTCAGCATCCCTGTGAACTCTTAAGCAAGTCACTTATCCCAACCCTGCAGCCACTGAAATCAATGGAAAACTCCCCGAATATTTAGGCTGGATGTGTGAAGGTCAGGTAGCCCTCAGGCTGCAAGGTTGCCATGCAGCCTTCCCTGCTCCATCTTCAGCCCTTCCATGATGGTCGTATGGGTTGTATACTGGAGCCCTGGAATACCTACATCAAATGCAGCTCTTGCCCTCATGACAATGACGACAGTCATTTGAAGACCAATGAGTTATCTTACGGTTTGTGGTACTGTTAGAAAGCTGCATTTATAGAATGGTGAGAGGCTCACAGATCGGTGGCAGAGCCTTAGGGGGTAGAGGAATCCCTGCCATATGATGCAGAGAAAAAATGATGGAAAAAAATGTGCACCCTCCCCCCAGTGCTTAAAAACTCTGCATCTCCCAACACCTCGGCTTTGTAATTGCTACACAGCCGGTAGTGATCTGAGCCTCCCAGCCCTTGGGGAAGGAATTTTGCAGCTGGGGAACAGATAGATGAAGCCACTTGCCCAAAGTCACACAGACGGTCTGTGCAAAAGCTGGGAATAGAGCATAGATCTCCGGGTCCTGTGCTTCAACGCACTAACTCTCACACTCGCTCTCCCCAGCACCGGCCATTTTCTCCTGATGCTCGAACCCGTGGCCTTGTCATTAGAGATGGGTCTGGATCTCTGGGGACGCCAGGCTCTGAGATACCAGAACCAGCCGTCTGTATAATGGAGCTAAATCTGTCTCCTTTCAAACCCAGGCCAGAATCCACAGAACTCCTGGCATGCAGATAACGCCCTGACCAGCCCTTTCTCCCGAAGCGGCGCCTGGGCAAAGCCCCTCGAATCAGCACGTGATCTGACAGCACCGAGCCTGCAGACTGTTTCCATTCACTGACGGTTCTTTATTGATGTGTTCTCTCTGATAATGCGTTCGGAGCTGTACAGGACACTAAATGGGGACAGTCCCTGACTCAAGAGCTTCCAATCTAAGAGACCAAAACAGAGATGGGATGTGCTGGAAGCCCAGAGAGATCATGGTTGGGTTCTAATCTGGGGGACATCATGGAAGGAGCAAGTCTCAAAAGGAGCATTGGACAGAGCACGGGAGATGGGCTGGCGAGCTTCATTTCTCTTCTCCAGCGTCCTTTCCTCCCTTAATAAAACACCTTCTCCAGGTAGGTGTTCAGGAACATGCCAGTGGGATCCAGCTCCTCTCGGATGGTGCAGAACTTCTGGAAGCCGGGATACATCTTCTCAAAGTCTTTCCGGGCACAGGTGTGAGCCTACGAGAGAGCAACTGTGTCACACAACGAACCCTCCGCCCACAAACACTGCGCTACGGCAGACCTGAGCTCTGTGTGTGTTCGTCTGGAGAAATCTACAGGTGCGTAGACAGCCTGGGCCAAACACAGCAACAGAGTCCCGACCGCAGAGGCTTTACAATCAGAGCGGGACAAGCTGGCTTCATCTGGACAGGAGCAGCACAGGGTGGTGTGGTTGTTACAGATGGAAGGTCTGTGAAGCCCAGGGGTAGCAGGAGTTAATACATACAGTGAAACCTGCCCTGAAATCACCCTGCCTCAGACACCTTTTGGGGTATATCCCCTGTTTTGTAAACCCAGGTCTGCGGTTCATTTCCAAGCCCAGCCTTGAGCGTCCACACTGCATGGTAAACCTGGACTTACAATTGCTGGGCCTGGGTCTTCCAGTCATGTTAATGCGTCCGCACTGCACAACATAGACCTTCTGACTCAGGTCCACAGCTTGACCTGGGTCCCCACTGCACAATGACAGGGGTTGGACCCGGCTCACAGCAGGACCTGGGCTCTGACCCACCCCCTAGCAGGGTCCTAGGGCCCAGGCTCCGAGTGCTTGCTGACCTGACTCGGAGTGACTGGTGTGTGGACGGAAGAGGGACTTGGTCTCAAACCTGAACCAGAGCCCGGGTTCCGGGTTCAGTGTAGACAGACCCTCTATGTCTGAAGGGACAACTTTGCTCATCCATGAGGTTCTAAAGGCCACGTTTGCCCTCACGGGTCTAGACTGAGAGCTGAACCACACCACCCCTTCCCCCATCTCTCCTTGGCCCCCTTGCCCTAGGAGGATCCTCACCTACCGCCCCTCCTTGAATCTAATGAGGCCTTTCCCTGCCCCCAGGGGGACAATGACCAATTCATGCCACCCCCACCTGGCCCCTAGCCTCAATGTCCTGTATATGGCCTCCCGTGCTCCTCGCTGCTGCCTGGGAAGTGAGTGAGGGGGCTGGGAGCCCGCAGCAGTGGAGATGGGGCTCGTCAGAGAGGACAGGCCGGGGGGTTCCCAGATGAGCCAGATCAGGATGCTCAGTGAGCATCCAGGCAGGCCCCACTCCACCCTCCCAACCCCAGCAGCCACCCTCCTTGTTACCCTCAGAATCTGGAGTGTGGGTCAGGCTTGTGTCGTTCAAAGGGTTAAAGAGCAAGGGCGGGGCTCAGAGACCTGGGCTCTGATTCCTCCCTGAGCTCACGGGCCAGGATGCACCAATACCTTTGCCCAGTGCGGTCGCCCCCCAGCCTTCTTCATGACGTTCTCATAGGCCAGCCAATAGTCCAGCCGGGGCACGTCCTTCCCGTAGGGCCTGAGGGCACAGGGCAGAGTCAGTGGCTAGCAGCTGCCCCCGTCTCCCTTCACAGAGGGTTTCTTTGGCATTAAGACGACAAAGGGGGTACATGACGACAAAGGGGGTACATGACACAAACTCATTCACCTCTTACATGGACTGGCCACTAGAGGGGGACAGAGCTCCCTTCACAGAGGTTATGGATTTACCCCACTGGGGGATGCTCATGGGACCTACTTAGGGTGACCAGATGTCCCTATTTTATAGGGACAGTCCCGATATTTGGGGCATTTTCTTCTATAGGCGCCTATTACCTCCCACCCCCGTCCCGATTTTCCACACTTGCTCTGTGGTCACCCTAGTTTGAGTCCCTGGGCTGGGTGCTGCTTCTCGGGCATCAGACAGGGCAGAGCCCCGGAGAACAGGCTGAGGAAGATTTTCGGGTCTGTGGTTATCCAGCACAATGGGGTCCATGACGGGGCCCCTCGACATCCCCACAATACGAACAATTAACAACAAGTAACAATAAGAATTCCCAGTGGGCCAGGACCCGACAGCTCTTTTAATCGAGTGTCCAGGCTCAAACCAACCAGCTGGGAGTAACTAAAACAGTTAAAATCCCCATGAACCAGCCCGTGTTGTAATCCCCATGTGACATGTGGGGAAACTGAGGCACAGGACGGGGACTTGACTGGCCCAAGGTCCCATAGCACCGGAGCTGGGAACACAAGTCAGGACTCTCAAGCCACTGGGCCATTTTTCTGCCCCCATGCAGCAGGGGAAGAGAACTCTGGGGTCGCCGCTCACCAACTCCTCGCGGAGCACGAGCCGTGAGACCTGGATCGGCCGAGCCGCCCACGTCTGGTAACACCAGCTTCCAACGTCCGGGTTAACTCTGGCTTGTGCTGCAGCCCCCTTCCTGTGGCCCCCCCGGCCCTGCCAGAGCCGGCTGGAGCCCGTTCCTCCCGGCCCAGCCCCCGCTTTACCTGTACATGATGATGTTCATGTAGCAGCTGTCTCTCTGGAAACAGGGACTCAGCAAGATGTCGTCCCCCCGAGCGAAGCGCACCTCCACTGGGTAGTGGGCCACCACTTTGGGGTTGTTCTCCAGCACGGCCTTCAGCGCCAGCAGGGCCTCCTTCGTCTTCTCTCTGCCCAGGCGCCCACCGCCCCCAGAGCGCACGTTAGCACTGGAGCCGCCCTCTCGCTGTGTGCCTCAAACCACCCTGCCCCGCAGGGGGGGCGAGTTCAGAGCCTGGCCACATCTCCCCCTAGCGCTGGACGGGCTGGGGCTGCGAGTCGGGATTGGGGGGCACCGGCAGAGCTGGGTGTGGGGACCCAGGGCTGGGATAATGGGGGAGGCTGCGGGTCGGGATTGGGGGGCACCGGCAGAGCTGGGTGTGGTGACCCAGGGCTGGGATAGCAGGGGGGGGGGGCTGCGGGTCGGGATTGGGGGCACCGGCAGAGCTGGGTGTGGGGAGCCCAGGGCTGGGATAGCAGGGGGGGGCCTGCGGGTCGGGATTGGGGGGCACTGGCAGAGCTGGGTGTGGGGACCCAGGGCTGGGATAACGGTGGGGCTGCGGTTTGTGGCTGAGGCACGCTTGCAGAGCTGGGGGGAGGAAGCTTTCACAGCTGCCTGCACCACACTTGGCTCTAGCTGGCATTAAAATCCCTCCCTTTTGTGAGCGATTTATTTACGGAGTCGTTATCAAAGAGAAGATACTGCGAGCTAAACCAGAGTGTGAAAGCAATAACTCGCCTCAAGGAGTAACCCAGGCCCACGCCCTCCAAGGGGATTAGGCACCTAACTCCCATTGACCTCAGGGGCAGTTAAGCCAGGGGGAGTTAGGATCTGGGCTTAAATTCTGTGGGTCTCTGCATGCGTTCGGTAGTGCCATGTGACCTACAGCAGTGCTCCACGCATGCCCTGGGCCCGGGTTGATGAGACATAAGCTGAGTTGTACTGGCTAGAACAGGGATTCGTTCCGGAGGCAGCTGGACACAGACAGACCCTGTGTTTCTCTCAGGTTTCTGCTGCCAGCATCACAGCCCTGTGGTGCCCTGTAAGTCCTGGCCTGGGCCCAGCCATCCTGGAAGGGATGGCTGACGACCCCAGAGCCTGGCTGTGTCGCAGCCCCCCAGCCTGGACCAGTGGCGTAGCCAGGTTTAAAGTACAGGGGGAGCGGAGCTAAAAAAAGGCGCCTCCCCTTGTACTCACCTGGCGGCTCTCCAGCTGTTCGGCGCGGCACTTCGGCAGCGGGTCCAGCCCCTTCACTCGCTCCGGGTCTTCAGTGGTACCCACCGCCGAAGTGCTGCGGAAGACCCAGAGCGAGTGAAGGACCTGCCCCCGAAGTGCCACCGAACAGCTGGAGCGCCGGTGGGTGAGGGCTTTTTTTAGCTCCGCTCCCCCAGTAGCGCCAGAGCAAAAAAAAAGGCGCTGCTTCTGCTCAGTGGGGGAGCAGCCGCTACCCCCACTTCCCCCCCGTGGCTACGCTACTGGCCTGGACGTCCGGGTGCTCTTGGGGCATCCAACAGCGGTTGAGCAGATGAGTCAGTCCCTAGCACTGGAAGGAGCTTCCCCGAGCCTGGCTCCTGCCTGTGCGTGACTGGGAAGCAGGAAGAAAAGAGGCACCGTGCAGTCTCTCCCCTCCCACTAGCACCCCCCCGCAGGACTGGGCCATGAACGGGTGTATTGCACGGCCAGCAGTCCCCGTGCAGCCCCTTGCAGGGTCCCGCAGAGCCGCTTACATGGGGATAGCCCAGTCCTGGACATGCTGTCTGAAGCGGCACTCGTAGTTGAAGACCTTGTAGCTGAGGTTGACGTGCTCCACCTTGCCCGTGAAGAGGAGCCAGAAGAAGAAGCGATTGATCCAGCACACCAGGCCGGGCAGGAACGTGCTGCAGGGGAGACCGAGATAGATCAGGGCTGGGGCAGAACCAGGGAGAGCACATGTCAGGTCGGCCTCTGACGAGGGGCCAGGGCTCCCCAAAGAGGTGGGTGGATCTGACGGCCAAGCCAGCCCCTCAGTAGTTCCCAATGGGCGCCACTACTCAACCAGCTGCCCCCTGAGGTCGCTAGGAGGGGAAGGGGTTATCACAGGCCACTAGGTCCCCTTTAGGAGACAGACAGAGGCCAGGGTTGTCTCAGGGTCTGTGAGGCCAATTGGGGTGTCAGGGAGGGGGGTGCTTGGGTCGAGCTGCCTCTAGTGTGCTGTTCATAGAATCATAGAATCTCAGGGTTGGAAGGAACCTCAGGAGGTCATCTAGTCCAACCCCCTGCTCAAAGCAGGACCAACCCCAACTAAATCATCCCAGCCAGGGCTTTCCCAAACCTGACCTTAAAAACCTCTAAGGAAGGAGATTCCACCACCTCCCTAGGTAACCCGTTCCAGTGCTTCACCACCCTACTAGTGAAACAGTTTTTCCTAATATCCAACCTAAACCTCCCTCTCTGCAATTTGAGACCATTACTCCTTGTTCTGTCGTCTTCTACCACTGAGAACAGTCTAGATCCATCCTCTTTGGAAGCCCCTTTCAGGTAGTTGAAAGCAGCTATCAAATCCCCCCTCACTCTTCTCTTCTGCAGGCTAAACAATCCCAGTTCCCTCAGCCTCTCCTCATAAGTCATGTGCTCCAGCCCCCTAATCATTTTTGTTGCCCTCCGCTGGACTCTTTCCAATTTATCCACATCCTTCTTGTAGCGTGGGGCCCAAAACTGGACACAGTACTCCAAATGAGGCCTCACCAGTGCCGAATAGAGGAGAATGATCACGTCCCTCGATCTGCTGGAAATGCCCCTACTTATACAACCCAAAATGCCGTTAGCCTTCTTGGCAACAAGGGCACACTGTTGACTCATATTCAGCTTTTCATCCACTGTAACCCCTAGGTCCTTTTCTGCAGAACTGCTGCCCAGCCATTCGGTCCCTAGTCTGTAGCAGTGCATGGGATTCTTCCATCCTAAGTGCAGGACTCTGCACTTGTCCTTGTTGAACCTCATCAGATTTCTTTTGGCCCAATCCTCTAATTTGTTCGGTCATTGCCATCACACCCCAAGCCTGAGGCGCTGCACCCCCTTTTCTGGCCTTGCACCCCAGCAGAGATGTCAGCCCCGGAGCCCTGCTGGGCGCCAGAGAGGCCGACGCTCGCTCGGACACGCCTCCCCCTTGGAATCAGAGCAGTGTCGGGCTGGAAGGGCCCTCGGGAGGTCCTGGAGATCAGCCCCCTGCGCCGAGGCAGGACTGGGTAAACCCAGCCCGTCCCTGGCAGCATAGGGGAGGCCTGGCCTGACGTGCCATGACGGGGTATCACAGAAGGCGGGGAAGCAGCGAGGGGAGAGGCCATCCTGGGTGTGGTTGTGACCAACGGGGAGGAGCTGGTTGGGAATCTGAGGGTGGGAGGCAGCTGGGGTGGGAGTGATCGTGAAAGGAGGAGTCCATGATCCTAGGGAATAGTAGGCGGGAACACAGCAACCAGGGACAGCGGGAGCGTTCCACTCTGCGTGTGCTGCCGGGGCACAGGGCTCGCCAGGGACAATTAAGAGCCACGAGCGCCGCTTCCTCTTGGCACGGTGACCTGAGACGCTGGTCGAAAGGGGCTTGGTTGGTGCCCGGGACCAGGGGGGAGACACAGAGAATCTCACAGGGCTGGCTCCGGCACAAGCCAAGGGTGACTTAAAGCTGCTGTTTGTTAACCCCATCACAGTTCACAGGGAGCACTGCTTTATGGGCCGTTCCCCAGCACCGCATGCCCCCTTATTCGCAAAGGCCCCACATGTAGCGTCACTGCATCACAGAGTACAGTCATACAGTGCCGGGGCTGGCAAGGGTACTCACATCATTGTATATCATGCTGAAAATGCTGTCCCGTGCCCTTCACATTATTTACATAATAATTTTTTTAAAATACTGCGGGGGAGATGTTATTTCTTTACATGGTGGGGCTTTTTGAACTTCTTCTTGATTTCAGTCCCCTCAAGCTCTGGTTCTTATTTTAACAATCCCCCAATACTGGGGCTTGAACTTGGGACCTTTAGATCTAAACAACTGACCTGTTACCAGTTGTGCTAAAGGAGCAACACCGTGAGCTCACTCTTTTACAATGTGTTGGTCTCAGCTTTTTTGCAGGTCTTCTGTACAGTCTGCAGTGAAAGTGCCCTAGAGGGTTCCTAAACCTCCTAGTACCTACAGAGGCGGAGATTTCAGAGAGTAGGGCTCTTTAATCTAGCTAAAGGTAGATCAAGGCAGACCAGCTGGGAGTTGAAGCTAGATAAAGTCAGGCTAGAAATAGGATGCACAGGATTTACTGTGAGGGTAATTAATCATTGGGGGCAGCTCACCTAGGGACATGGTGGATTCTCCATCACACAGAATCTTAACTCAGGCCTGGGTGTCTCTTTTTAACAGATCTGTTCTAGCTCAGCCAGAATAGAAGCAAAACCTCACTTCTTCTGTGAAGCCTTTGAGCACCCCTCTGCCATAAGCCAGTTCCCTCCACCTCCAGTATGTACCACATACATCTGATTGGTTTTGATCTCAAGCGCCTTGCAACAAGGACTGTCTGAAGCTGCAGCTACCTGGGGAGTTTGTGCCTGTTGCCACGTGATGTACTTTGGCTCTTCATGGTAACAGCAGGGATAGAACTCAGATCCTCCTGCTCCTAAAGCACAACCCCTCTTTGCCCAGCTAAGCTGAGAGAGAATCACCCTCAGCAGTAGAGAGTCACTGACACACACCGCTGAGTGTTTTTGTTTTTAACAATAGTCCCAGGGCTTTCTGCACCTCTGGAAATGGATGCGTAGGGATGTAGCAAGGAAGTAAGGGAAGGTTCCCCCTTGCTCTGACAATGGGTATCTGGAGAGTTTATTACCGCCTGCTGGTGATTTTATATCATGTTACACTTTCCATTCTAGCCAGGCCAGTCCCAGCCATCCTCCCTCCCCTGAATTCAACCATCATCTTGCTGGCCCTCACGTTCCCCGCTCCTCGCGGGGTGGGGACTGGCTCCAGCCAGTGGGGCACCAACCTCCTTATAGCGGGGGGCACATCCGTGTAGGACGCGTCCTGATCCTATTCGCTCTCCCCATTGCCCCACCCCAAACTTGGAACAGCCCGACAGCAAAAGAGTCACACGAAGAAGTGACTGAGCAACTGGAAGGGAGGAGGAGCCAACACCATGCAGCCAGCCAACAAGCGTCCTATGGGCGAGCGTTTGGAATCCCCTAGCTTACACAGAAAGTTGTTGATTCCTAGCTATTTCAAGGGGCAGTGACACCAGTTTCTAACAATACTGAGCATGTATAGGACACTTTATATCTTCAAAATGCATGATAAACTAATCCTCACAACCCTCTGTGTCCCAAACCCAGCCATTACCCTCATTGCACAGATGGGGAAACTGAGGCACATAAAGTGTATGTGTGTGTGCGGGGAGAGGGGGTCACTTCTGAGGTCAGCAGCAGAGCCAGGACTAAAACCCAGGCAGTTCCAGACTCCAAGTCAAGTTCCTTCCACCCCAGATCAGGTGCCCTGACCTAATTCAGGTGGAACGGCTGGTTGCCTCTTCTCCTAGTACTGGATTTATTCTGTAGATGCAGGGAACAAACAATAAAATGTAACTCCTCAGCAGCCTGGCGTGCTGCATCCGCGTATCCCCAAGCGGACTCCTTAACAGCCATACCTGCAACAGGGCACCGTACCAAAACACTACAAGAATCCATCCCTACCTGATCCAGAGCAGAAACTCCAGCAGATAGTATCCGGCGGCGTAGTCCCAAAACCAGTTGGCGGAGGACGAAGGAGGCTGAAAGGTATCACATGAAGGCTCTGATCAGAGATGTCCCCTGGCAGGGGGAAACTGGCAGCCCATGCCACCTTTGTCTCTCTCTCCAGGGTATTCACACTGACGGCAGGGAGCGTAAAATGGACGCTAGGGAATGAGGGTGGCAAAAGGGACCTGCCCCCACTCAAAATCTGGCCAGGAGTTTGGGGTCATACTCTTGTGCAAGGCATCATGGGGTCTTGGGTACAACAAGTGACATGGGGTTCAGTCACCCCTCTCAGCCATAGGAGGGCACCCCCGGAAGCACAGCACCCCTCATGGGAACGGCTTGGAATGACACTGACTCATCACCACCATTTCTTCAAGCGTGTTGGGAGACTCCAACCCAAGCATTGGCCAGGCAGGGCCCTCTTCAGCCTGTCAAAGGGGAGGAGATCCCAGCCCCGGGAGAGGAGACTAGCAGAAGGCCCTGAGCCTGGCTCTCCCTGAGGCATGACTGGTGCCCTCTGGCATGGTGGTTTCCTCAGTGCTGGGGTCTGGTGTTGTATCTCAAACGGTGCCTGATCTGTTTTTTCATTGCTGCCAAAGCGTGTGTTCTTCCTTGCCGGTGGAAGGTAGGATCAGGGCTGCAATGGGACAGGCTGTACCTTGTTGGTATGATCCTGATAGATGACGCTGACGTTCTCGCTGTGGGGGAACCACAGGAAGCGGAAATATTCCGATCGCTGCAGGTGGGTGTCAAGGTTGTCGAGCACCTGCGTGGGGCAGAGAAAAAATGCAGTGAATGGGCAGGAGGCAGTGATGGGATCGCCTCCCCCCTCCCCCCACGAAGGACGTGTGTTTCATCCCCATTGCACAGATCTGGAAGCGGTGGGATTAGGGTCTCACACGGAGTTTGGCGGAGTGGGGGCTTGAGGCCAGATCTTGGGCTTGGAGGCTGAACTCCTTTCTCTGCCCAGGCTGGGTAACAATAGGAGCACCCCAGTCCCCGAGGCCTTTCGACGTGTTCCCCTGTCGTGTCCAGCCCCTTCTCCGCTGAAAACCCATAGCAATACCAGTCCTGTTGTCCCCCAAAGGAACAGTGCACCCCAGCTTGCCTGATTCAACCCAGGACCAGTTCCCACAGAACATTACAGCACTGAGATAGATTGATAGTAGGGCTGTCAAGCGACTAAAAAAATGAATCACAATTAATTGCCCTGTTAAACAATAATAGAATAACATTAGTTTAAATATTTTTGGATGTTTGCTACATTTTCAAATATATTGATTTCAAAGAAGCGAGACTCCCCATCTAGGGTGACCAGGCAGCAAGTGTGAAAAATTGGGACAGGGGGTGGGGGTTAATAGGAGCAATATAAGAAAAAGACCCCAAAATAGGGACTGTCCCTATAAAATCGGGACATCTGATCACCCTATCCCCATCAGTCACTGAATCGTCGGCGTGACAGTCTCCTGTTTTTAAAAGATAAATCTGTTCCCATGCTGGGTTGCATCATAAATGCACGTGGGAGGTGTAGTGCCAGTGTGGGGTGGGGATATTCCTGAACTGACTGCAATCGCTCCCCGCCCAAGATGGGCCAGAACAGCTTGTCTTGCCACGCACGGCATTTCACCTCCCACGGAGGCTGCTTAAGAGAGGGGCCTTATTGTTTTGTCCTCCCACTTCTATTGTGGACATTACGGTACCTCCTGGAGGGTGGAGGGGAAGGTGGTCTCCAGCAGGTAGAACTCCGGGACGCACTGGAAGGTGAGGGTCAGGACCACGCCCAGGCAGCCGAGATGCAGCCGGGCGGCCTGGAAGATTTTGGCGTTGACGGACTCAGAGCACTCCAGGATCTCCCCCGAAGCCGTCAGCAGCGTCAGCGCCACCACCTGTCGGGGGGAGACAATGAGGTGTCATTCCCAGCCACAGGGGCTGAGCGAGGATCGCCCTGTGGGGAATGGCTGGCGGAGCTATGGAGCTACCCCCGGCCTTTGCTATAGCCGCCAAGCCTACCCTATCCTCGACAGCCGCCAGGCAGCTGGCGTGCTGCCAAGCGTCTCGTTGAGTTCCCTTATACGCCCCCTCGGCTGTCTCTTGTCTCTTACTGTGATTGGAAGCTCTTTGGAGCAGGGATATTCCCGTTGATCGGTGCTTGCAAAGTGCCTGGCGCCGATGGAGAGGGGAGGAGGTTCATGACTGAGGCTCCTGGGCCCAAACCCTCAAATCCCATCACTGCAGTCAATGGGAGTTGGGAGCCCTTTGAGGACCTGTGTCCTAGGCACTGCTGCAGTATGACTAGTTAAGAGTGCTTGCTGCCTCTCTGGCTGTAATCACACACACAGGGATCGCTCCAGCCAGGGGGAGGACAGATAGCCCAGGGTGCTAATGTAGGACTTGGGACACCAGAGTTTGAGCCCCCTGCTCTGCCACAGACTCCCTGCATGACCTTGGGCAAATCACTTAAACCCAGATCCCAAAGGTGCGCAGGTGCCTGACTCGCATGGAAATCAATGGGAGTCCGGGGGGTAGCCTATAAAATGCGTTAGGCTAAGAAATAAGTAGGAATGAGGCTTTGGCCTAATATAACAAGGTCCCAGGCATTGCCGGAATGTACTAGCTCAGAGAGAGCAATGCCATTTGGAACATCAGCACCTCGGTTTTCCCTCCTCCAGGCACCAGCCCTGCTCAGCTTGTGGGAAATGATAAGATCACCGGCCCAATGACATAATACTAATAATCCCTAGCACTTCCAGCCAGAGATCTCAAAGCACTCGACAAAGGGAGAGTCAGCATCGTTATCCCTCATTTTTTACTGATTGGGAAACTGAGGCATGGGTAGGGGCCATGACTTGCCCAAGGCCAGAGGCAGAACAGGGATTTGAACCGTGGTCTCCCAGTCCAGTGCTCTACCCACTAGGTAACACTGTCTCTACTCCTGGTGTTGTGAGCAGGAGGACATGACGTGCCCTTTGCATGCTTCATTCCGCAAGGGGCACTAGACCCTGCAGTGCCAGCTGCTGCTCTGAGGACAGGGGGCCTGGGAGGGGAATTCACCTTCCAGCAAAGGCCCAGCAGGAGGCTGGGGCACAGTGAAGTGTTGTCTAGGCCTTGTGGGTGAATTTCCCCCGACAGACTATGAAAGGGACCTTTCTCCAGCAGATGGCACTGCCAGGTTGATTTTGGTCCTGCCTGCCCAAATTAAAAGCATAAGCACCACGTACGTCCTCTTTCCTTCTGCTGTTTATGTCCACGCTCTGTCACCTGCCTGCTTGCAGGAAAATGACGTCTGATTTCCGAGGCTGCTGGCGCAAGTGGCAATACGGGGATTTTGGAGGGGGGGGGGGATTTGTGGTGTTCAAAATAAGAATGGAGGGTACAAAATAGGTGCACGAGGGGGAGATTTACTAACCACAACAAGGTATTGCTGTGGGCTCAACGAGGTTTGTACTGTAATACTGAGCTAAAGGAAAAGCCCTGAAAGAGATCGGCTGACACTCTAGAAAGCTACTGACCCCAAGTTCTATTGCTCCAGGATCTCTGCCCACGTGCCCAGAATATAATTGCCGCTCAAGTTGTCCTCGTCCTCTTTAAAGAGCCCCGTAGCTCTTACCCAGACAGACTGCAGGTGGACTAGAGCTCACTGGAGCTCACAATGGAGGGAGGTGACCGGTGAGGTCTGCCAAGGATCTGTACTGGGACTTGTGCTGTTCAATGTATTCACTAATGAGCTGGGAAAGGGGGCAGTGGCACAGTTTGCAGACGATACAACAGCTATTCAAGAGAGTTAAGTCCAAAGCAGACTGCGAAGAGTTGCAAAGGGGTCTCACAAAACTGGGTGACTGGGCAACAAAATGGCAGATGAAATTCAACATTGATAAGTGCAAAGTAATGCACATTGGAAAAGATAATCCCAATGATACAGACAAAATGATGGAGTCTAAATTAGCTGTTACCGCCCAAGAAAGAGATCTTGGGCCTGGTCTACACTGGGGAGGGGATCGATCTAAGATATGCAACTTCAGCTACGAGAATAGCGTAGCTGAAGTCGACATATCCTAGATCAAAGTAATTTTACTTACTTCGGGTCCATGCGGCGCAGGATCGCTCCCCCGTCGACTCCGCTTCCGCCTCTCGCCATGCTGGAGTTCCGGCGTCGACGGGGAGCACTTCTGGGATTGATTTATCGCGTCTAAATGAGACGCGATAAATCGATCCCCAATAGATCGATTACTACCCGCCAATGTGGCAGGTAGTATAGAAGTACCCTTGGAGTCACCACGGATAATTCTATGAAAACTTCCACTCGTGCCGCAACAATCACAAAGGCTATCAGTATGTTAGTAATCATTAGAAAAGGGATAGACAATAAGACAGAATATACCAGAGTGCCACTATATAAATAGTGTGCCCACTCCTTGAATACTGTGTCCAGTTCTGGTCGCCACGTTTCAAAAAGGATACCCTGGAACTGAAAAAGGTTCAGAGAACGGCAACAAAGATGATCAAGGGTATGGAACGGTTTCCAGATGAAGAGAGACTAAAACGATTAGGACTGTTGATCTTTCCTAGGAGACGACTGAGTGAGGATATGATTGAGGCATGAACAGTGTGGAAAAAGTGAATAAATATTATTTACTTTTCCCACAATAAAAATATCCGGGGTCACTTATGAAATTAACAGGCAGGAGGTTTAATACAAGCCAGGCAAAGCACTTTTTCACACAACGCACAAATAGCCCGTGGAGCTCATTGCCAGGGGATGTTGTGATGGCGCAAAGTATAACGGGGTTCAAAAAAGAGGATAGGTCCATCAATGGCTATTAGCCAAGATAGTGAGGGATGCAACACTATGCTCAAGACGACCCTCAACCTCTGATTACCAGGAGCTGGGAGTGGAAGACAGGGGTGGATAACTCCATAATTGTGTAAAAAGAACAGGAGTACTTGTGGCATCTTAGAGACTAACAAATGTATTTCAGCATAAGCTTTCATAGGCTATAGCCCACTTCATCTATGCAGCCGATGAAGTGGGCTATAGCCTACGAAAGCTTATGCTGAAATAAATTTGTTAGTCTCTAAGGTGCCACAAGTACTCCTGTTCTTTTTACGGATACAGACTAACACGGCTGCTACTCTGAATCCATAATTGTGTTAAGAACATAAGAACAGCCATACTGGGTCAGACCAATGGTGCATCTAGCCCAGTATCCTGTCTTCCGACAGTGGCCAATGGCAGGTGCCCCAGAGGGAATGAACAGAACAGGGCAATTTATCAAGTGATCCCTCCCCTGTCGTCCAGACCCAATTTCCGGCAGTCAGAGGTTTAGGGTCACCCTGTTCTGCACACTCCCTTTGGGGCTCTGCTATGGGCCACTGTTGGAGACAGGATACTGGGCAAGATGGACCATGCTCTAACCCAGTCCAGCAACTCTTATGTTCTTAGTGGCTTGGCCTTGGGATGCAGAGCCTTTCTTTATGCACAACTAATCATTTGAGCCTCTCTGTATCTAACTCCGCAGCTGTGATCTAGCCCTGGAAGCACTGTTCATTTGGCAAGGAGCTCGGAGATATGATAATAGGTGGTCGAGTAGCCTGGCCTGTTATTCAGGTTGCTCAACACTTCTCATTATAAGACCCTGTTTTCAGTTGCTGGGCCAAACTTCATCCCATTGGGTGGAACTTTGACATGCTGCTGCAGGGGCAATTTTTTTGGAAAATTTCAGTGAAAACAGTTCAGACATTTCCAAGAATGAGACTAGGGGAAAATAACTTGTTTTGCCAATGTTAAAACATTCTAGTGGTCTAGCATCCCACGCTGCAGTTGGATAATTATGGCAGTGAGGGCCATATAAGCACTGAAATAAATATCTCCCAGGGTCAAATTCCTGGTACCTTGGGCACTGGTGAACCTCAGCCATCCCTACCCCCGACAGGCGGGAGGCTGGTCCTGTGGCTGCAGAAATTTACGGAGAGGGCTTGCCGTGCCACGTACTGCACTATAGCGGGCTGATTTATTGTTGCTTGTTATGATTTGCCTTTCAGGTACTTCATGGAATTTTTGACAGCTGCTTGTGAATGTTCGCTGATGTCTTTTCTCGGGAGGCAGCAGCTGCTTGGCTCTATATCGATCCCCCAGCCGCCCTGCGCCCCATTCATTCTGCTCCTCTATTACTGCACATATTTGTCATTTCTTAATGCCCCGGGGTGGTATGAATTTGTCAGACACGATGAGAGCTGGGTAAGTCTGCTCTGGATGGAACTCTGCAGCTAGGATCTAACGGCAGAAGCACTGCTAATCCTGTACCGAGCTCTGAGCCTGCCTGCCTCCCAAGCAGAGGGGCTCTTGCTGCTTTCAGTGGAAGTCCCATCAAGGGTTTGCAGGACTGGGCCCCGGATTGCTGACCCTGCCCAGCAGTGCCTGATCCTTAGCATAGCATTTCCTGGGGCTGTCATGCGGGTCGCTCAGCACAGATCAGCAGGGATAGTGTTATGTAGTCAGCAGTCCCTTCCACGGCTACCGAGTCCAGGCCAGGACAGAAGGAGACACCAGGCAACACAGGGTGCGGAAGCTAAAGAGCCAGAGAGAACCACAGGGTCTGTCTGTGTCCAGAAGCAGCCCCAATAGAGCATTCCTTTATATTCAGTAAAACTGAGTCCTGTCTCCTTTCTACCAAGAAAGGTGCTCTGGGGAGCCAGGGGAAGGAACAGAGGGAGAGGAACAGTAAAAGAGAAGAAAAGAAACAGCCATTTTCACTCCTTTGACTCTTCCTGGCTCCAGCAGCAGCAGTTCACTCCTCCAGCTGCTCTAGATGTCGGTGATGGAAAAGATCTGCTAGGTCCTGGAGTTCATTCCCTGCTAATGGAGGATTGTTCCCTACGGCTGACTGTCCTGGGCTTTGCCCACTTCAGCCAGGATAAGCCGCAGGCAGCTGGCAAACCCTGCTGCGCTAGATGGCACCATAAGGGGTATGGTCTGTTCTGTGCCTTCTGCACCCGTCAGAGAGAAAAGGTCGGTGACGGTGCCTTTGCCTGGCGTGTTTCATGAATTGGATCCTCCCGGCTGATGTCAGGCCGTAGAGGCTCTGTGAACGTGCTGTGTGTGACGGGTGATGCAGGATGGGACCGGGCAAGCTAGGGGACTAAGAGCAGTGCGTTGTGCTAGCCGGAAGCAGATCAGAATTAAAGCCCTAGGTCCCCTGTGATAGGCCAGGACATGGTATCCCGGGGGCCATGTGCTCAGTCCCAGGTCTGCATGTCATCTGTTCTCAGAACTCCAAGGAGAGCCGTGGTCAGAGAGCCAGTCACCACGACACAGGGCCCAAGACAAGTGGGCAGAGCGAGAGGGGAATCCTGTCCAGACTAGCCTGGCACTGAGATCCAGATCCAGCCAGGTGGTGATGCTGGCAAGAGGCACGTGACGTGCCCACCGTATGCTCTGGCGGCACTTCCAGCAGAAAGCAATTCCCCCTCTCAGAGTGCTCTGCGCGGGCCCCCGGGGGCCAGGGACTAACTGGGGTGGGGAGGGGCAGCATGGTCTAGTGGTCGGAGCGCAGGAGTGGGAGCCAGCCTTCCCGCCCTTGTGTGGCCAGGGGCACCTCACTTCGCCTGGCTGGGTCTGATTTCCCCTCCTGTAGATTAGGGTTAATGATGACGACTCTCCTCTCTCCGGGGGCTGGGAGGAGGAGTCAGTAACTGAGAGGTGAAGGGCATGAAAGGACCAAGCGTTTGTTATTAACTCCTCCCACCTCTCCCTGTTCAGGAGCTGAAAGCAGCAGCAGGGCTGGCGGGCAGGACCGGGGTGGGGGGGGGGGCTGTGATATTCCAGCCATGGGGAGGAAGGGACCAGCGCACTTTACAATGGGGAAAATCCGCCATCTTCCGGGCGCCATGAGCAGAGACCCCCTTTGCGGGCAGTGCCCCGGCAGCGCAGCCTCGGAGGCTGGGGACTGGGCAGATGAACTGGACTCTGAGCAGTGAATTCTGAGCTGGTTTATAGTGGGGGATAAACAGCGCCCTGTGTCTGACTTGAAACGGGTCAGGCAAACCATTCCCGGCCTAGTTACAGGTTCAAGGCCCTGCCCTGCCTGATTCAGCGCCGGCACGTGCCTCGGGGTCTGTCACAGCCCAGGTGAGCGCGTCCTACCCCCCCGGGGGTCTCCCTCCCTTCCCAAAGGGCTCGTTTTCAACCAAACCTATTCTGACACTTCTCACCCAGCAGAAGTCTGGCTCCCCAGCCAGCCCTCGTTCCGCCAGGCCCAGGCCTTACCTGGGTGGGCAGGATGCCGTGTTTGATGCCCGTGTTGTGTGTCCCTGTTCCAATGACCCCAGCAGCCGCCACTTCCGAAACGGCTCCTAAGCTGCCCGCAGACAAAGAAACGTCATCGGGGCGGTTAGTTGTGGTTGTTGTTCCCGGATGCGTCACATTAATTAATGTGACACCCAGAACGAGGGTCGTTAATTGCCAGCTGCCCCAGATCAGGCCGTGCCAAGTCAATGTAACGCACCCGCTGCTTCGCATCAAACCGTGCTGAGATCACTATCACATAATTCCCATGTGGACTGTCTTAGAACCTTTTTCCAATTCAGCTCATCCCGGTAATTTCCCTGTGTAGACAAGCTCTAGATCCTGGCTTGGGGCAATGAGGGAGCCCAAGGATCAGAAGAGCATTAAGTTGTCCTGAATAACACTGAAACAGCAAACAGCTCACTTACTTGGGCAGGGCCAACCTGTACTTGCTCAGCTCGACGTTTAGATCAGACAGGAGGATCCCCGCTTCCACCATCACTTGCCTCTTCTCCTCATCCACCTGCAAGAGATAAGCTCTGAGGATTCGCACTGAGAATCAACCCCCTTGCCGGGTGGCTGTATAGAACCAGAAGGCGAAAGCCAAACCAAGGTGGTTCGTTGGGTTCTGTTCGGTGAGAGGAATGTGAGATGACACACTGCGTCCCACGCCTGGGCTGAGACTCAGAACCTGGGCCACGGAGTGTGGACCCACCTCCCCGTGTCTACAGAGAGGTCCTTGCTGTTGAAGCGCACTGTGTCTGGGGAGGGATGGGTGTGTCGGGAGGGGCAGCTTGCTCTAACGCTCTGCCAGCTCCATGAACAGAGGGGACTCTAGTCTTGGAACCGCTCCACAGGACAAGAACCCACGCGAAGTTTAGACAAAGACTTGAGCCAAACTCTCGAGATGACCAGAAGCTGGGATAAGATTTCTTGTCTCCCCGCGTTGGTGCCCCTGCGTTTCTGCTTCCGGCCAGATGCCCCAGGAGAAAAAGCAGCTCTCCTGATATTTCCAGAAATAGGAATTCGAGATCTTATACACCACCCTCACCTCCCAAAGCAGGTCTCTGGAGCACCTCCAGAGGACAATGCCTGGAGGGAACGCCTCCTCATGTCCTTCACTTTATCTCCCAACAAGACAAGCTCTTGGCCACGGTCACAAAAGGGCCAAGAGCCAGGTGGGACACCTTCCCTTTCCTGAAGATGCTGCTGGTAGAAGGTGAATGTGGACAACATGCCTACTCGGCAGTCCCCGGTGTGACTATGCAATGAGTTCAGGCTCCTCGCAGAGCACCTCCACCGGGATTATTGTGGTTTGACCCCGGCCTCTGAACTACACATCCTGAAGCCAGTAGCGTAGCCATGGGGGGAGCAGGGGGAGCGGCCGCTCCCCCACTGAGCGGAAGCGGCGCCTTTTTTGTGCTCCGACGCCTTTTGGTCCTGCGCTGCAGCCGGAGCGGAGCATTTTTTTTTTTTGTGCTCCCGACACTTTTTGCTCCCGGCGCCTTTTTTGAGTTCCGCTCCCCCTGTGCTCTAAACCTGGCCACGCCACTGCCTGAAGCTTCCCTAGTAGAACACCCCGGGGATGAATCCAGGGGATGTAGCATGGTCCAATATGCAAAGACGGAGATGGTGCAGAGAGCTGTGTTGCCGGAGCCAATGCTAACCCAGCCCAGATCTTCCTCCCTGAGCTCTGCCAATGCACCTTGGCTCTACCGGCAGCCCCCTGCAGCTCCAGTCCTTTCCCTTTCTCCAACCCTGCTCAGAATCGGACCACTGTGCAGTGCAGAGAAAAATCCACCCGCCTGGGACTAGCCTGACCCCCCCAAACCATTCCAGCTTGTGCTCTACAGGACTCAACGCCTCTGACCCCACCCGGTGCACTGACCCCCCTTATGCCCCCTGACCCCTTGCTCTGTTTGGGGACACCATCTATTCTGGATCATGCCCTGAAAGCCCTGCTGTCACTGCTCAGCCAGGCTAACAGAAATGCTTCCACAGCCCGTTCATTAACATTGCAAGCTATTTATTTCAGTCCCTAAGAGCAAAAGCCACCAGGGAACAGGCCTTGCCTGTAATTAAAAGCTGCTGCTGATTATTGCTAATGACTGAGCTCTGGTGATTTATTAGCTTGTAATTAGCAGTGTTCACTTTGGGGCCACCCACCCCCAGCTATCCCAATCTGTCAGTGCCAGGCCCCAGACGGGTTCACCCTGCCCCCTGCCCTGCCATAGAAAAGAGCTGGAGGGAGGGAGTGGGGGAGTAGAAATCAATGTGCAGTGGCAGTCAAAAAAGTGAACAGAATATTGGGAATCATTAGGAAAGGGATCAATAAGACAGAAAATATCATATTGCCTCGAAATAAATTCATGGCACGCCCACATCTTGAATACTGCGTGCAGGTCTGGTCGCCCCATCTTAAAAAGATATATTGGAACTGGACGAGGTACAGAAAAGGGCAACAAAAATGTCAAGGTGTATGGAACAGCTTCCGTGTTTGGAGCGATTAATAAGACTGGGACTTGTCAGCTTTGAGAAGAGATGATTAAAGGGGGATATAACAGAGGTCTGTAAAATCATGACTGGTGTACAGAAAGTAAATAAGGAAGTGTTATTTACTCCTTCTCATAGCACTAGAACTAGGGATCATCAACTGAAATTAATAGGCAGCAGGTTTAAAACCTGGGGGGAGGGATAGCTCAGTGGTTTGAGCATTGGCCTGCTAAACCCAGGGTTGTGAGTTCAATCCTTGAGGGGGCCATTTGGGGATCTGGGGCAAAAATTGGGGAATGGTCCTGCTTTGAGCAGGGGGTTGGACTAGATGACCTACTAAGGTCCCTTCCAACCCTGATATTCTATGATTCTAAACAAAAGGAAATATTTCTTCACACAGTGCAGTTAACCGGTGGAACTCCTTGCCAGAGGATGTTGTGAAGGCCAAGACCATAACAGGGTTCAAAAAAGAGCTAGATAAATTCATGGAGGATAGGTCCATCAATAGCTATTAGCCAGGATGGGCAGTGATGGTGTCCCTAGGCTCTGTTTGCCAGAAGCTGGGAATGGGCAACAAGGGATGGATCACTTGCTGATTATCTGTTCTGTTCATTCCCTCTGGGGCACTTTGCATTGGCCATCGGAGACAGGATACTGGGCTAGATGGACCTTTGGTCTGACCCAGTGTGGCGGTTCTTATGTTGATTATGAAGTGTGTGTGAGAGCAAAGCACAGGTTAAAGCAACACTACTTTATTATTATAAACAGCTGGTCACAATGTTTTGAATTTAGAGTTTAAAATGAGGCACAATTTTGAGGATACTTTTGCTAATTTCCCCCCTGTTTTTTTGACCAGCTGGAGAGTTGCCTGAAAGTTCTTTATTTTGGGACATTCCAAATTTGAGGTTTTTTCCCCAAAATTCCAAACGGGATAAAATGTTTGTGTGTGTGTGTGTGATGCCCCCCTTCCCCTTTTTTAGATCAGCTCTCACTGTTATTGTTACTACTATGATGCATAATAATTACTGATTTGCATGAATAGGAATGTTACACCAATGCATCCCCAAACCATAACACTTTGGTGAGATCCCACAGCCTGGCAAAGCAGGGAGCTACAGTACCTTGAGGATCTTGTTCATCTTCCCCATTTGAACCATGAAGTCATCCGTGCAGGCGATGTCCGAAGGGGAATGTCCACCACCGACCACCTTCACCCTCTTACTCCGCTGCCTGGCCAGATCCAAAATCTGCAAAGACATCACACTGTGAGTGCCGTCTCCTTTTCAAAGGCACGCTGAGCCCCGAGCACGTGGAGAACCAGTTGCCCGTGGGACTCGAACCCAGGACGCTTGTGTATAAGAGTAGCAGTGAGACCATTTGAGCTGGATGGGACTAGAACACAGCAAGCGCGTGTGGTAATGTGGCTGAGTCCTCTCTAGGCCTCCAGCCACTAGAGGGAGCAAAGCTTTACCGCAGCACAGGTGAATAAACAGGGCAAAGTTGCTAACGCATATGCACCCAGTAAAATAAAATCTAGCCAGTTATCCTCAAAGGGGCAGTAACTGGTGTATTTACCCTGACCATCCCCAGGGAGTGAAATCCACTGCATGCAGATGGCCATCCTGAGGTTTAAGCACCCCATAAATGGACTAAAGTGCTGCCTAGACCTTGTGTTGCATCCCCCAGAATTTCACCCTGAGTCTCAAAAGGCCGTTTTGCTTTGGAGTGCAGATTCATAGAATCTCAGGGTTGGAAGGGACCTCAGGAGGTCATCTAGTCCAACCCCCTGCTCAAAGCAGGACCAACCCCAACTAAATCATCCCAGCCAGGGCTTTCCCAAACCTGACCTTAAAAACCTCTAAGGAAGGAGATTCCACCACCTCCCTAGGTAACCCGTTCCAGTGCTTCACCACCCTACTAGTGAAAAAGTTTTTCCTAATATCCAACCTAAACCTCCCCCTCTGCAACTTGAGACCATTACTCCTTGTTCTGTCATCTTCTACCACTGAGAACAGTCTAGATCCATCCTCTTTGGAAGCCCCTTTCAGGTAGTTGAAAGCAGCTATCAAATCCCCCCTCATTCTTCTCTTTTGCAGGCTAAACAATCCCAGTTCCCTCAGCCTCTCCTCATAAGTCATGTGCTCCAGCCCCCTAATCATTTTTGTTGCCCTCCGTTGGACTCTTTCCAATTTATCCACATCCTTCTTGTAGCGTGGGGCCCAAAACTGGACACAGTACTCCAAATGAGGCCTCACCAGTGCCGAATAGAGGGGAATGATCACGTCCCTTGATCTGCTGGAAATGCCCCTACTTATACAACCCAAAATGCCATTAGCCTTCTTGGCAACAAGGGCACACTGTTGACTCATATTCAGCTTTTCGTCCACTGTAACCCCTAGGTCCTTTTCTGCAGAACTGCTGCCCAGCCATTCGGTCCCTAGTCTGTAGCCGTGCATGGGATTCTTCCGTCCTAAGTGCAGGACTCTGCACTTGTCCTTGTTGAACCTCATCATATTTCTTTTGGCCCAATAGCCTAATTTGTCTAGGTCCCTCTGTATCCTATCCCTACCCTCCAGTGTATCAACCACTCCTCCCAGTTTAGTGTCATCTGCAAACTTGCTAAGGGTGCAGTCCACACCATCCTCCAGATCGTTGATGAAGATATTGAACAAAACCGGCCCCAGCACCGACCCTTGGGGCACTCCACTTGATACCGGCTGCCAACTAGACATGGAGCCATGGATCACTACCCGTTGAGCACGACCATCCAGCCAGTTTTCTATACACCTTACAGTCCATTCATCCAGCCCATACTTCTTTAACTTGCTGGCAAGAATACTGTGGGTGACTGTATCAAAAGCTTTGCTAAAGTCAAGAAATAGCACATCCATTGCTTTCCCCTCATCCACAGAGCCAGGTATCTCATCATAGAAGGCAATTAGGTTAGTCAGGCATGACTTGCCCTTGGTGAATCCATGCTGACTGTTCCTGATCACTTTCCTCTCCTTTAAGTGATTCAGAATTGATTCCTTGAGGACCTGTTCCATGATTTTTCCAGGGACTGAGGTGAGACTGACTGGCCTGTAGTTCCCCGGATCTTCCTTCTTCCCTTTTTTAAAGATGGGCACTACATTAGCTTTTTTCCAGTCATCCGGGACCTCCCCCGATTGCCATGATTTGTCAAAGATAATGGCCAATGGCTCTGCAATCACATCGGCCAACTCCTTTAGCACCCTCGGATGCAGTGCATCCGGCCCCATGGACTTGTGCTCGTCCAGCTTTTCTAAATAGTCCCGAACTACTTCTTTCTCCACAGAGGGTTGGTCACCTCCTCCCCATACCGTGCTGCAGAGTGCAGCCGTCTGGGAGCTGACCTTGTCTGTGAAGACAGAGGCAAAAAAAGCATTGAGTACACTAGCTTTCTCCACATCCTCTGTCACTAGGTTCCCTCCCTCATTCAGCAAGGGGCCCACACTTTCCTTGACTTTCTTCTTGTTGCTCACATACCTGAAGAAACCCTTCTTGTTACTCCTAACATCTCCGGCTAGCTGCAACTCCAAGTGTGATTTGGCCTTCCTAATTTCACTCCTGCATGCCTGAGCAATATTTTTATACTCCTCCCTGGTCATTTGTCCAATCTTCCACTTCTTGTAAGCTGCTTTTTTGTGTTTAAGATGAGCAAGGATTTCACTGTTAAGCCAAGCTGGTCGCCTGCCATATTTACTTTTCTTTCTATACATCGAGATGGTTTGTTCCTGCAACCTCAATAAGGAGTCTTTAAAATACAGCCAGCTTTCCTCGACTCCTTTCCCCCTCATGTTATTCTCCCAGGGGACCTTGCCCATCAGTTCCCTGAGGGAGTCAAAGTCTGCTTTTCTGAAGTCCAGGGTCTCTGTTCTACTGCTCTCCTTTCTTCCTTGTGTCAGGATCCTGAACTCAACCATCTCATGGTCACTGCCTCCCAGGTTCCCATCCACTATTGCTTCCTCTACTATTTCTTCCCTGTTTGTGAGCAGCAGGTCAAGAAGAGCTTTTCCCCTAGTTGGTTCCTCCAGCACTTGCACCAGGAAATTGTCCCCTACACTTTCCAAAAACTTCCTGGATTGTTTGTGCACCGCTGTATTGCTCTCCCAGCAGATATCGGGGTGATTAAAGTCACCCATGAGAACCAGGGCCTGTGATCTAGTAACTTCTGTTAGTTGCTGGAAGAAAGCCTCGTCCACCTCATCCCCCTGGTCTGGTGGTCTGTAGCAGAATCCCACCACGACATTACCCTTGTTGCTCCCACTTCTAAATTTAATCCAGAGACTCTCAGGTTGTTCTGCAGTTTCATACTGGAGCTCTGAGCAGTCATACTGCTCTCTTACATACAGCACAACTCCCCCACCTTTTCTGCCCTGCCTATCCTTCCTGAACAGTTTATATCCATCCATGATTCATAGAATCATAGAATCATAGGGCTGATCCACACTAACCCCCCGGGTCGAACTAAGATACGCAACTTCAGCTACGTGAATAACGTAGCTGAAGTCGAAGTATCTTAGTTCGAACTAAAAAGCACTTACCGCGGGTCCAGACGCAGCAGGCAGGCTCCCCCGTCGACTCCGCTTACTCCTCGTGCGGAGCAGGAGTACCGGTGTCGACGGCGAGCACTTCCGGGATCGATTTATCGCGTCTAGATGAGACGCGATAAATCCATCCCAGAAGATCGATTGCTACCCGCCGAATCAGGCGGGTAGTATAGACGTACCCATAGATTCTGTCTTGGATGGATTCTCCTCCCTCTCCTCCTGCTACTTTTAGTCCAAGACGTGGCTCCGATCAGAGAGAGGGACGGTTCTAAGAAGCTGCAGGCGGATTCTCCATCACTGACAATGTTTAAATCAAGACTGGCTGTTTGTCTAAAACAGGGGTCTCAAACACGCAGCTCGCGGAGTGCTTCCCTGCGGCCCGCAGCCCCCCCCCGAGTTACGTTCTGAAGTTCCGCCCCCAGAACAGCTGTCTGGCAGCTTCAAGGTTTCTGGGAGGGAGCGGGGAGGATCGGGAAGCGCGCACACAGGGGAGGAGGGTGGGAGAAGAGACGGAGCTACTTAACTATCCATACAGTTAAAGAAGTTACACTTTACAGTTAAAGACGTTAATAAAAAAAGTTAATATATTTACTTTTAATAGCATACTATATTACTCTTCATTTTTTTAAGGAGGAAGGAGCGGGGAGCTGTGCGCTCAGGGGAGGAGGCGGAGAAGGGGTGGAGAAGGGGCTGGGTCTAATGGAAGGGGTGGAGTGGGGGCGGGGCCGGGGGCAGCGAGGGGGCGGGGTCAGTGATGCGGCCCTCGGGCCAATGCACTAGTCCTCATGCGGCCCTCGTGGTAATTTGAGTTTGAGACCTCTGGTCTAAAAGCTCTGCTCTGGGAATTACTGTGGGGTAGGTCTCCTGCCTCTGCTATGCAGGAGGCCAGACTGGATGATCACTATGATCCCTTCTGGCCTTGGACTCTCTGAGAGGAGCTGTCAGAGAAGATGCCCATGCTCTGTACTTTGGAGGCTTCGGTGGTTGACACTCAGAAGGAAAGGGAGGATACCTCAGCCGAGACTTCCACCTAACAATTCTTTTTATTCCAATGGACCGTATGATTGAAACCTCCTTCTTACCTCTTTGATCTCCTCCACCGATGTTGGCTGGAAGTACAGTTCTGGAGAGGAACCGTAGGTCCTAGCCCAGTTTTGGAACTTGACCCCTCCCTGGCCGTGAACCTAGGACAAAAACAAATCAAACCTGACAAAGGGAATGAGTTTTTCCATACAACATGCGATTAAACTGTGGAACTCCCTGCCACAGGAAGTTATTGAGGTAAAGAACTGAACCACATTGCAAAAGGATCTGAATATTTATATGGATATCGGCATATCCAGAGCGATCATAATGAATGACAACGGAATTCTGGAAGGGGTCTTAATTATTGAACCTCACGCTTCAGGGTTTATGGTAGTCTCTATGAGAGACCAGGATGTGACCTATGTGGGGGCAGATTATCCCATAAGTACCTACTGTGGGGTTTCTTACTCCTTCCCCTGAAGCCTCTGCTGCTGGCCACTGTCAGAGAGAGAACTCTGGGCTAGGTGGACCTTGGGTCTGATGCAGTCTGGCTGTTCCTATGTTCCCTTGACAGCACCAGTCAATGGTCAAAACCAGAGGAGTGGAGACAATGGGATCAGGATAACCAGGTACCCAGCCTGCCTCTGCAGGTCAGATCCGGAGTGCCAAACAGCCCCTGGTAATCACCATCTGAGGGCTGTGCAGAAGCCAGGCCATGTGCAGGGCACGGCTGGCCTCCACCTAACGCCTAGAGCCCAGCGCTGCCGATGAGGACTAGCCCTGGGCTTTGGACAGGAGAGTGAACCAACGTCTCCTCGTCGAGTCGGCCACTCCAGGCAGTGGAGATCACTCAGCTAGCTCTGCTGAACAGCTTCCGGGGGAATAATGAATTTCCGGGACTGTCCATCCAGCGCCTCCCGCCAGCCCTGTGTCCAAACAGGGCCAAAGGGAGTGACCTCAACACACCCAGCAGCAGCAGCACCATGGGGTCCCATGTCTACCATGGCTGCGGGAGCAGGGAAAACTCCAGAGAAATGCTGGGAAACGCTCCCCATACTCAGCACCCACCCTGCTCCCCTCTGATGCCAAACACTCCCCCGCTGCCTACACAGAGCATCCACCCCACTCCCCTCCTATCTCTGACACACTGACTGCCCCCCGATCCCCATGCTCAGCACCCACCCCGCTCCCCTCCTACCTCTGACACCCCCACTTCCCGTCACTCCCCATGCAGAGCCCGCGTCCTGCTTCCCGCCTCCCCGACAGCCCCCCGATCCTGGGAGGGGCTAGCTGCCCAAGTCCACGCCTAGGGGCTCGGATGGGATCATACTCAGCCCACGTGTGTGGAGCTGTCTCCTCGGGCTTCGGAGAAGAATGGTCACGTTCGCCCCTGAAGCTCGTTACAAAGTGGGCACCAACACGAAGGCACAGGACACTGCAGTTACTGCTCCTGGGTGCCCAGAAGGCCCCATTGCTATCAGTGGGAGCTGACCACAGCTCGCTCCGCCACAGGAATGCCAGATCCTGCCCCGGCACTCCACTGCCCAGCAGCAGGCAATCCCTGGCCTCCTAGAAGCTGCCTTTGTGAACGTCTCTCTAACTGCAGCTGCAAACCTCTGTATGGCCACCCAGCTCCCTGGGGTGCATCCACACTGTATGTAAACCCAGGGCTGCCCGATCCTGGCTTGTGGACTCGGCGTTTCCGCGCCTGCACTCGAGTGTACACGCTGCATTGTGAGCCTGGGTTTCCAGTCGCTGGAGCTGGGGCTCACCGCTGTGTTAGCGCGTCCCTCTGCGCTACGCCGACCTTCTGACTCGGGCCTGTGTCCATACTGCACAACGACAGGGCAGGGACCCGAGTCACAGCAGGGCTCAGCTCTGACCCACGCCCCAGCCAGGACCGAGGAGCTAGATCCTGACCCGAGTCAGCCTGATCTGTGTGTGGACGGAAAGGAGCTTGGGCTCAACGCTGAGCCGGCGCCTGGGTGTAGCGCAGAGTCCTTAACGCCAGCGAGATTGCTGCTCCTGCTGGGGAAATGGGCCATCCACAGGGAAATCCCTCTGCACGTGGGCACCATGAAACGCCAGCGTGGCCCAGTCCAGCCGGATCTGTAATCGCAACTCTTGGATTTGCAAGGCCTGGTCAGCTCCCCTCCCCCGCCCCTCTCCTATACATCCCACTGCATATAACTGAGGGGGATCCTTTCCCCGCCCTCTGAGAACCTGCTACTGCCTCAACACCAGCTCGGAGGAGACCCTCCGCCCCCAATCGCCAAGCCACAAAGTCGTCCCTATCCCAGCATTACAAGGGAGGAAAGCCAGGGTCTGTCTTCACTGCAGGTGGGCGGAGCCTCCCAGCCCAGGTAGACAGACTCTTGCCACCAATCACAGTGCAGGCGTTGAGCCCACCCAACCCTACAGGCTTGAGAGCCCCGGCTCTGACGTCCCAGCTGTTGCTTGTGCACTGGTTTGTGGCCCTGTAGCCGGGCTGGGCGGCTCGCTCCCCGCTGCAGCGTAGACACCCCCTTTGGCACACGCAGCAGACCTGGATTAGAACCCCAAGGCTGCTTCCTCACGTCTCTTTCAGCTCCCCTCCCCATATCCTCTCCTGGACCCTGCCCCCCACCCCGCCCCCAGTCTGAGCACTGTTGGTGCACGAGCATCTCCCATCAACTGGAGCAGCCCTGCCGCATCGACTCCCCATCTGCTGCACTCCTGACACACTCCCACACCCCCTGTGCTATTGCACGGGTAGTTTAGCTTTGGGTTTGCATGCTGGGCACCCAGTTTGTCTTTAAGAGGCTGTACAGATAAGGCCCTTTGTCATTGCATTGTCTGTTCTCCACCTGGGGCTCCCAGCGAGCAGCCAGTACCTATCTCCAATCTCAAACGCCTGCCCTGGAGACAGATTCCTTAGGTGGGGGTGGGAGGTTCCTCCAGGGCCAGGGGCTTGGGGAGCGACCAGCAGCGCATGGGCTGGGTTTGCATTGCTGCTCCCTGTGCTGAGCACAGAGTCCCCCCTAACCCCGCCCCCTCCGCCCCCTTTCTCAGCACTAAACCCACTGACCAAACCCAGCCCCCAGCAGCCTCTGGATTCCAGCTGCAGGGCCAGCCCAGTGCAGGTCTGGTGGTTTCGCTGGTTGAACATTTCCCAGGAGGGTTTTTTTTTCCCTATGAAAAACCTAAACCAAAAACTCGGCGTTTGGTTAAACAACAATGTCCCGTTTTCACAGCACGCGCGTGTTGCAACTCATCAGAACAAAATAATGCTGCTTCCCCGGCCCCCCAACCTCACCGCTGGGCACCCAAAGCGAAGCGGTTTCGAGTGTGGGGCCCATTTGCTTCATTGACAAGTTGGGGGTTGGTCAAAGAGGCATTTTTCATCCAACACCCCCCCCCCCAAGTAACAATTTTAAAACTCTCCCTCCCCCACGTGCTCTGCACCCCCAGCCACCCCTGTTTCACCCTCACCCCTGCTCCCAGAGAGGCCAGAAGCAGTTTCCTCCAGGGGCAGATCCTTACCATGGTGCTGCTGTCACTGGGGTCCGGTCTCTGGCCAAACCAGGGCCCCTGGGCTGTGGCTCCAGGTGAAGTGGGGGCTGTGGTGTGCAGGGGGCTGTGCCCAGATGCAGCAGAAGAAGACGAGCAGGAGCGGGGAGACCGTTCTCCTGACCTGCAAGGGCAGTGGAGAGCAGCTGCTGAGTCAGCCTGGCTGGGCGCAGAACCTGTTTGGGGAAGTGTCTGGCCAGCAAAACACCTCCCTCCTCCAGGCTAAGAAGGGCTAATGAGTAACCGCACTCACCTTGTCTCTGCAACCTGCCCCCTGCCCTCCTCCGAGCAAGCCAGGCCCCAGGGGGAACCATGGCAGATCTGATCTCTCAGACCCGGTGCCCCCCGGGCCAGCTGGGATCAAAGAGGGTGGACCAGCCACGCACGGGGCCTACACAGGTGGTCTGCGTGTTAGGTCCAGGTCTGGCAGGAAGCGGATTGGCACCGGGCTCACACCTCCTGCTGCCTCCAGAAAAGATACAGGGCACGGTCAGCTTGGGCCCAGCCCCTGTGCCTGGCTCAGTCGGGTCGCGGCTGGGGTGGAGGGCACTGGGCCGGTTTTAAGCCGGGCGCTCCTCGTTTGGGCCGGTCTGTCTCCCGTCCATTACAGACACAAACCCAGGCGTGGTTTTGTCCAGCTTCGGACAGGGGCCAGCCACCCTTTCGACTGCTTGCATCCGAAGAAGTGGGTATTCACCCACGAAAGCTTATGCTCCAATACCTCTGTTAGTCTATAAGGTGCCACAGGACCCTTTGTCGTCCCTTTCAAAGAGGGGCCACACATGAGGTACCAGCGTGTCCGGTGTTCCGGGAACGTGGGAGTGGTCACCCTGCTCTCCGTAGCGGCTTTGGCAGAAGGACAGTCCAACGGTTCGAGTACGAGGCTGGGGCTCTGCCACAGGCACTCTGCATGCCCCTTGGCACGTCACTTAGAGTGTGTCTACACAGCAGCCGGGAGGTGTCGCTCCCAGCCCCGGTGGACACCCCCCCGCTAGCTCTGCTTGAGAGAGCGCCTACAAATAGCAGCATGGGGTAGCTACTGGAGTTAAATCCCACCCCGCCCCCTGGGCACCGGGCAGCCATGCGGAGCTGGCACGTGCGACACTGGGAATCACACCTCCCAGCTTCTGTGTAGACGTACCCACCGCCTCCCGTGTTTAATGGGATGAAAGTGGGAGCCTGGTCGGGTCTCAACAGAGCCTAAGCCCCAGATCTTCCATGGTAATTAGGCGTGTAACCAGGTCGGCCGCTTACTGTCTCCACAGCGCCTCCTCGTGGCCAGGGGTGCCACCCCAGCGCCCCACCCTTGTTTTCTCCTTCACAGGGCTCCTCACACAAACTCCACACAGTCCATGGGAAAATTTGGGGCCCAAATTATTCACTCCTCAGGTACACGCTGGCCCTCCAGTTCAGTGTCTCTCTCCCCTTAGCTGGGAGTTCCCAGCCCTCTTGGCCGGAGCTGGGTCCCGGTTCAGCGTCTCTGCAGGAGCCAGTCTTTGCTGCATCTTCACGCCAGAGACAGCATCTCCGGCTTCTGTTCCTGAGCATTCCCCAGGTTACTACCCGGCCTCCCCCGCAGCTACTTCTCCCCACCACCTGCCCCCTGGCAGCTCCCTGCTCCCTTGTGCATAGAGATAGGAACTCGCTGCCTGCTCTCAGCTGGGGCTCATGTGGTCCTCAGGGCTGGCTTAGCCCCAGGCTCTCCAGCCCATGGGCAACCACCCTGTTACAAAGTGCCTAACTCCCACTGTAACCAATGGGAGTTAGGTGCCTAACTATGTTTGAGGATCTGAGCCTGGGTGCCTAACTCCCATTGATTGGAAAATCCCACAAGAAATCTACATCTTTAGGCACCTAAATACCTTAACAAACCTGGCCCTGGGGCTCCCTGTGTGAACTGGGTGTGGTGAGAATAAATCCATCCAGACAATAACAACCTTCTCTAGCTCCCAGGAGACCTGCACTGATAACAGTGACTGATACCCCAGTGCATGGTCAGTGCTGCAAGAGGGAGAAAAAGAAATGCCCCCAATTGTCCCATGCTACACACTGAGAAAAGCTGGGCTGAGGTGTCCAGGGACCCCCTTCTCCCAGACCCCTGGCTGTCAGAGCTGGACCCAGCAAACAGAGGAGGTTGTAGGTTAAGAGCCACGAGCGTTCCAGGCCTGGGGTTTCCATCTCGTCTAAAGGCCCGCTCAGAAGTGCTGGCTCTCAGGGGCGTTCTCTGGGGGCAGACGGCTGCTGTGGGGCAGTGATAAGGGAACCCTCCCCCCACACAGACACACGCAGCTCATTAAAGGAAAAGCTATAACTATTCATCACGTCCCCCGGGACAATGAGCGCTGACCGCGGGAGGGACGATAAATCTGGGCCAGGCGATCTTTAGGAAGCGTGTGGGGGCCTCTGATCAATGATCTATGGCAACATAAATGGCAGGTGGTGAAAGGGGACTGGCTGTTAGCAGCTCTATTATTAACGTCATCATTACCTGCGGCCGCTCGCAGGCTGGATGCAGAGGTGCCCGGCTGGTACCTGTGAGAAGAGCTGGCCTGTCACAGGCAAGGCTGGGGGGCGCGTGCCGGGCACTTTAGGTGGAGTTATGAAACAGTGTGTCAGGAGACAAGGAAATTGCTTCTTAACTCCAGGCCAGGCTGTATTTATGTCACGGAGTTTAAGGGCAGAAGGGACCAGCGGATCATCTGGTATATCACAGGCCACCAGCACCGCCCAGCACCTGCCCAATAAACCACTGAGCTCCGGCTCAGAAACTCTGGCTGGCGGAGAGGCAGCTGCTTTATAAAGCTTCAGAAGTTGCTCAGAAGTTGCTGATTCCCAGGAGCTGCCAGCTAGTGCCGAGCCAGACGGTTTGCTGGTATCTAACAGTCCCACGTGTCTTTCCCATATTAAGGACGAGAGGGGAGTTCAGTCTCCATAGCTCATCAGTCTTTGCACGGCCAACAAAGGGTTAAAATGGTGCCCAATGGGACAGTGGGTTTTCTGAGCTGGAAAACTTCCTACCAGAGGTCAGACTCCAGCTGAGATCGACTCTTGCTCCCGCTCCTTTTTCAACCAGGGCCCTAGAGGCCAAAGGCCCTGGAGCCTGTTCCCCAGGTCTGAGACTTTGCCTGCCCCATTTCCTTAATAACAGACATATTCTCTCTGGCGCTGATGACCTTGGGGGGGTTTGCTCCTTGGAATAATGGCGTCTGCATCATCTTCTCCCCAGGCCTTCAAATCGCCCTTGGAAACTCCTTGATCTGATGCCATCTAGCATTGCCCTTGATCCAATTCCCCACAGACATTTTCTTAGCCGCGTTTGGTGCGAAGAAGTGAATAATTCTGGGTACAGCACCTGTCCAAGTGACATATTCACGCACAGTTCCTGCGGCTCCATTAATTCATGTTCCCGTTATCAGACCTCATTGGAAGAGCCAGGGGCGGCTCTGACGATTCTGTCGTCCCAGGCAGTCGCCGCGGCCCCGCCCCCGACGCTGGGAGATGTTGCAGGGCCCCGCCCCCGACGCAAGCACTCTGAGTCCTGCAGCAGCAAGGTAAGAGCGGCGGACCTGCCGCCGAATCGCCGCCGTGGGAATCGAACTGCCGCCCCATTCTCAATGCCGCCCCAGGCACCAGCTTGGAAAGCTGGTGCCTGGAGCCGGCCCTGGGAACAGCAGGCTTTGGTCCAGCACTGTAAAATGCTAGGGTGACCAGACAGCAAATGTGAAAAATCAGGACGGGGGTGGGGGGTAATAGGAGCCTATATAAGAAAAAGACCCAAAAACCAGGACTGTCCCTATAAAATCGGGACATCTGGTCACCCTAGTAAAATGCAGTCGTGTCTGTAACCCTGGAATGAAAGGCTGGGGCAACCATTGGAACATCGGCCTCTATGACAGCTCAGCAGATTGGATTCAACGGACCAGCTGGGCAGTACCAAAGGTCATTAAAAGCTGCACAACGTGCCCACAGCCTATTCCACAGCTTCATCACCAGGCCGAGGGCAAAGTGCGACCTAGTGAATTAGCCAGTTAACAGAGGCTGGTTGATACATTCCAATGCTTCAGCAAATTAACTATTGCATGGTTCGTCGTCTTCCCACATTGCCAAAGGCTGAATCCGGGCAGACTCAGCCGCTGCAGATTCTGAGCTCTGCAGTGGATCCTTTGGGATTCTTAGAAGTGAACTTACTGTTGCTAAACAAGGTGAAGGCTGGTGACCAATATGCTCTGCTCACAGAGCATAGGTGGCAGAGTGGGATATTTCCATACGTACCATCATCCCTTATCAACGTCCTTCAGCCATTACCTGGAGGGGCCACCTCCTGGGGAGAGATGGTGGTTCGGAGTTCTATGCTCACTCAGCCCTAGGGAGCTGAGATAAGACTATTCATGAGGTTTGCCAGATTGAAGCAGGACTGAAACCACCCAGTCATTTCACGCAGATCCAGTATCCTGGCTTCTGACAGTGCCCAGTGCCAGATGCTTCAGAGGGAATGAACAGAACAGGGCAATTTGTTGAGTGATCCATCCCCTTGTCATCCAGTTCCTTGTGTTAGTTTTAAACCTGCTGCCTATTCATTTCCTTGTGTGACCCCTGGTTCTTGTGTTATGTGAAGGGGTAAATAACACATTGTGGAACTATCCACCATGACTCCAAGAGCTGTGTTTAGCTGGGCCTGGTTTCCGTGGGTGGCTTTTCCAGGGAGTTTTAAAGGCCCATTCCCAGTGCTGCTGGAAGTGCCGGCAGCTCAGAGCTGAGTGTGGATTGTCTTTCCCTCGACCCCGAGTGAGAGCAGAGTGAGGGGTTCAGGTTTAGTGACTCCGAGGGCAGCCGGGCCGGGCTGCACCCTCCCCTCTCACAGTTCAGCCCTGCTGATTAAACGTGGACATTTGCCACCCGAAGAGACTTCTGCTGAAATCTGGGGGGGTTTCGCTGTGGAAAGGAAGGGCGTGAGTCCGAGGTTTTCAAAGTGCTGGTGAAAGCAGCCCTGGGGATTAGTTCAACACAGCTGGTGACGGTGCTGGCTCCCTGACACCAGTCCCTGCCCATGTGCCCCCGCCCTGCCCCACAGGGACCAGCCCCTAGTAGTGAAAAAGGAACTCAGCCTCCAGTCGTGGGAGGGGAGGGTCCTCAGCTGGTGTCAGTCAGCACAGCTTCATTGACGTCCACGGGCACTGTGCCAATCCTCCCCTCGGCTGAACGTATCAATAACAACGCTCGTTAGATGGGTGACTTTTTCAGAACGTGGGCACCCGTCCACTGGGATCTGTCCTGGGACCCTCCCCACTCACTGCATACATGTTGTGCTCAGTTTGACTGGGTGTGAATAATTACACAAGATGCCGGGATTTCAGAGACTCCAGCCCAGAGATGCCATCGCTCTCGCAGTAATTGTCCGTATCTCTCCTATCACTGCTCTGTGCTCGTCAGCCACCGCCCGGCATAACGACCTTTCCTTCTCGCCACCCTTCCCCATTCCACCGCGGATCTCAGCTTCTCTTTCCGCACACACAGCTCGCAGAGAAGGAGAACAAGAGGGTAGAGAAAAATCAGACAAAGGAGACGTCCTCCCAGCCCAAGGGCTGGGCAGACAAGACAGGCCTCGGCTGGAAACACGGCCTGTTCCAATCGTCACACCTGCGGATCAGCGTCCATCTCGAGCGCTGCCCTCCAGCGCTGCCTTTTCTCCTGCGTGATGGGGAAGCTGCTTAATTAGCTCCAGGGTGGCCTGAGGCTTCCTATTATGTTACAGAACAGCAGCTCCTCGGAGGAGGTCACTTTACGCGGTGACACTCACCTCTCTGGGCCCTTTGCAATAGGTTCTTAGGCAGACTGAGCAGCACGGGACCCCGCTATGAAAAGAGGCTGCGGGGCGGCGTGGTTGGGTGTATGGAGCCAGACCCTCCGTTGGTATAAAGCAGGAGAACTTCATTGGTGTTACTGGAGCTGGGCTGATTTACATCAGCTGAGGATCTGGCCCGTCGTTACCAGGCTGGGCGGTCTCTGGGTCACTGGTTCTGATCCACGTTAGGCTGGCAGTGAAGAGAGTTTAGGCCCAAATCTTCCAAAGTGGCCACTGGTTTGGGGAGCTCTTCTCTTTTCTACGCCCAGCTGAGATTCCTGCAGGCAGCTTTTCAGAGGTGTTGAGCGCCAGCGGCTGCTGTAGGAGCCAAGTGGCATTGTGCGTTCTGAGTGCCCAGCACCTCTACAACTAGCTCCAAGGTGTAGCAGGTTGGATGCCCAGAAACTGGAACGCCCACAAAGCGGGGACCCTTGAGGGACATACAGGGCTGAGGGATTAACAGCTTGCTTCTGAGCACCCAGAATTTCCCCTTTGAAGAAGAGGCCAGAGGATGGAGGGTGACATATTTCTTTTAGTTCAGGCCACGGGGCTGTTTAGGAGCAGTCAGAGGTGACCAGGGACACTGGGTGCCTGACTTGAGACCCTGATTCTCACCCCCCCACCCTTCAAAAATTAGACCCCTTTAAGGAGAGCCAAGCTGGGCCCTCAGAAAATGGAGGCATCTGAAATCTCTAGGCCCGGCTGAAGATCTTGGCTAGGAGGATGAGGGGTGTCATCTCATGAAGGCCCCAGCAGTCCTGGCATGTAGCACGGTGCAGGCCGAGAACGGGGTGGGGGGAGGGTCTGTTGTGGTGTTTATCGGTCACATTGCAGCCTATGCTCATGCTCTGCTAACTATCCCGTATCTCCAAGTTGTGGTGATTTACTCCGCAAAGCGGCTTCTTGTTCCCTCTGAAATATCCTTCTCTCGGCCACGTGTGACTGGCGCAGATTTGGTTTTGCTGAAGCGTTTCTGCCTAATTCTACTCGTCCAGTTTCGCCCGGTTTTTTTTCCCCTCCGAGTGAATAATGAGCCCGCTCCTTTGCTCACTACCCTGCCTTTTCTAGGGCGGCTGAAATACCAGCTTCCCAAACGCTGGCCTTTGGTCCTGCCTGCTCCATGCCTGAGCGCATCCCATTCCCCGGCCTCCTACAACCTAGTGCTAAGCACACACCAACGCCGGCTGCTTTCGGCTACAGGGGCTCTGTGCGATCGGCACAGAGCGACTTCTCCTGGCCGTGAGCAGAGCCGTTTTGGCTCCTGACAGCTCACATGGGAGGCTCACCTGACAGAGCCGCTACTCACAGGCTACGAGGATCTCAGCGTGAATCCTCGCTGCAGCAACAGTAATCGTGGCTATCTATCCAGGTGCTTCAGGAAACTGAAAAAAAAAATCAGACCTCCCCCATGTATGCCTTGCTGACCTTTGGGAGATGCTTATAAACATAGTGATCTATGGTGGTAACTGGCTGGTGGCCCACTGAACTGCCCTCCTCCTTTGGGAGAGGGTGGGTGCCTGCATATCCCTGTTGGAATTAGCGTTCAGCATCTAAGCCCCAAATGAGATCAGGAGCCCCCGGTGCATCCACATAGTGAGCGACCCACCCAGTCATTGCCCCACAGAGTTTTCAGCCTAAGTGTTGGGGAGCGGGGCGTGGGCAGTCTGGCCTAGCGGTCACAGCAAGCATCAGGAGCAGGGAAATCAAACCCAGGGTCAGAACCAGAGTTAGAGGGCAGATGCCAGAGCCAAGGGCCAAGCCAGAGACAGAACCGGGAATTGGAGCCCAGTGTCAGAACCCAAATCAGGGGTCGAATGCCAGAGCCAAGGGCCAAGCCCGAGGCAGGGACTGGAGCTGAGGACCAGAATGGGGGTCCCTGGAGTCAAGGAAGGCAGGAGAAGGGCTGGGTCCAAGGCAGCAGCAGCACTCAGCTGATCTCCTAAGAGCAGGTCTGCCGATCCCCTCAGCCAACGGGCGGTTTGGCCAATCAGGTGGCTCAACTGGGGCCCAGCTGCACTCGTTAGGCTGGGGAGTTTAAGCAGGCTGCTGTGGGTCCTTATTTCTGCCACTAAACACACAGAATGGGCAACAGGCGGGAAGGCAAGCAAGAGCAGGGAGAAGCAAAGTGACTTGCCCAAGGTCACAGAGCAAGTCAGTGGCGGAGCCAGGAACAGCCACTCCATCTCCTGCCTCTCCGTCCACAAACCAGGCCGCCCTGCCACACACTGACTGCAGAGAACAAGCAGCCCTGGGAACGGGCCACCTGCTCGTTAGCTGAATGTGGTCCTTGCGAATGTTGGGCTCAGAATGGGCTTAGCCAGGCTCAGGTGTTGAGCTGCTGCCTTTGGTACTTGAGGCCCTTAAAAGTGAGGAGCGAGGTACCGGCACTGAAAGGCAGGAGCAGTCACTCGCCCAGCAGTAGCTCCCTGGCAGCCCTGGAACCTCTCCCTTTCGGGAGAGGGGAGCCCTGGCCAGGCCCATAATTCTTTTATGGCCCACAGCCACCATACAGTGCCTCACAACCATTAATTAATCCGCTGCAGGGTACATGCTCAGAAACACAGATGCCTAGTGAACTTTTACGACAAAAAATGTCACTGCCAAGTGAGCGTAGGACCTTGCAGTGGTGAGCAGCAGCTGGGCGCAGGGTTGGGAATCCCAGTGGGGCCTGATTCTGGCAGTTAGGTGCCTAAACCAGCAGTTAGGCACTTAAGCCCTTTGGTGAATCTGGCCCCAAGAGGTAGGCAGAGCTGGGAAGGGATATGAGCTCATAGGAAGGAGGAATCACAACTGGGAGGGGCTCAAGAAGTTTTGGGACTTGCTACCTGAGATCCCTTCTGAGCCATTCCCATCTCTTGGAAAGCAAAGAAGTTCCTCCTAGACTTTAAGGCCAGGAGGGACCATTGTGATCATCTAGTCTGACCTCCTTCGCCTTGCAGGCCAAAGGACCTCACCCATCCCATCCTGTAATAGACCCATAACCTTCCCGGGCCTTTATGGCTTGGAGAAACCAACCAGTACTTGGTTTTGTCATAAGCTGATCTCATCAGGTTCCTTGGGCTAGACACCTCAATAATCCCCAGGCTTGAGCAGCTCTTTGTAGAGGTATCGGCTACAACACCTTCCCTGGGCCCTAGTGCCACCCCACTCAGCCTCTCCCCACCACTCAGTGATGCTGGGGATGGCTAGCCACTGGGGTGCTTGTACTTGAGGCTGCTATCCCTTTAAGGCCGGAGAGTCCTGGTGTAATTGTACCTGCCTCTCTAAGGAGGTCAGCAGAACCTTATCTCCAGCCACTTGTCTGCTCCCAGACACTAGGTAGATGGGCCACGTTGTGCACTCCAAACCTTGGCCTTGCTACGTTCCTGTGCTGCAGGGAATCGAGCCCAGGAAGCTCAGCTAAGATGTGGAATGCAGGCACAGTGGACTGGGGTTTAAGTTGTGGGGCACCTCAATTATCCAAGCCTCAGTTCTTGAGATCTCTGTTTTCCACAGCTTGGTTGTGGCCATTCATTATACTACAGCCCCCTTTAATTATTAGTATCTTCCTCCCGAGCTCCGACACCCCAGCCCCATGACATCTCAGCTCTTGGATGGTGTGCTGGATAGAGGGGAAATTGGGGTTAGTCATATTCCATTTGGATGGCACTCCCCTCGGGTCTGTGGCAGATTTCTTCATCTTTCACTCTTTGGTTCAAGAGCCTCGCTTCCTTCCTGCCCCAGCCCCTCCCTCGGGTCTTGTGTCTGCCACCTTGGAAATTCCAACCTCCATCTTTCCATCAACCCAGGAACCCTTTATCTACTAGTAAGTTTCTCTTCTGAGCCCTGTACAAACCAAGTGCCCCATGGAGTCCCCTGCTTTCCACCCTCTAGTATAAACATGTCTGAGGCATTTCCCCCCACTGCTGCCACCCTTCGATGTCTAGCACCAGGTCAGTTTCTGAAAAATTCGAGGGTTTGCTGTTCTCCTCCTCCATGGCTTGTTGGCTTTTATTCACACATGTGGCCAAAACATGTGTAAGCACAAGACTTTGGCCATGCATCTGCCAAGGAAGGATTGATTCTTGAATCAGATGAGGTAAAGTAACAAATCCAGTCAGCTATTCACACTATCAGTCTCATCAAAGCCCTCATCTTGGAATCTGGGGTTAAACGTCATACCCCAAGGAGAGTCTCTTATACATCAGTCTCTGTGTCCCAGGCCAACATGCCATTGTTCTCAGCCACTTTGGCCCACACCTTTGGGGGGTATTACTTCTGGGGTCAAGTTGGACACATGACTGGAAGAAAAGTGTGTCATGTGACCCCTCTAAGAACTCCTCCCACTGCCCTCTACCAATCAGGATGGGTTTCGCCCCCCTAGCTTTGCCCTGAGAGGAGGCTTGAACAATCGGGGAGTTCCGGGGAGGAGTGACCCATCCGTAAGTTGTTCATGTGACCCCTCTAAGAACTCCTCCCACCTCCCTCTACCGATCAGGAGGGGTTTCATCTGCATCGGACCACCTTGAGAGCAGATCTGACCAATTGGGGGTGTTCTGGGGCGGGGTGACCCATCTGGAAGTGGTTTGTGTGACACCTCTAAGAACTCCTCTCACCGCCCTCTACCAATCGTGATGGGTTTCGGCCGCATAGGTCTGCCCCGAGAGCAGATTTGACGAATCAGGGGTGTTCCTGGTTGGGGTGACCCGCCCAGAAGTGGGTCATGTGACCCCTCTAAGAACTCCTCCCAGCGCCCTCTGCCAATCAGAGCGCAGCACTATCACCCCATAAGTCCCAGCGCTAGGCCAGAAGATGCCATCTTTTACCAAGAACGCGTGCTTTAGAAATTGTGGAAAAATGGACACCTTCACCACCCCCGTGAGAACTTCTGACTTTGGACTTGTGTGAAGAAAGCGCTTCATCAGTGACAGTTCCGACAAGGGCCCTTTGACTCAGCCGTTGATGGATAGGCCGGAACCCGAAACCCAAACCCTAGTGAGGCATCCTGATGAGCGTGACGGCCTCTCATTGTCCCCCCCTAGAGGTGGAAGGCGAATCCAGCAGTCATTGGGATATGGTGCCTTATAGATCCCAATAGGGCTGATGAAGCTCTGCCAACTTCAGGGTTCAAACACTTAGCTACATACCCACTGCAGGTCTTATTTCACCCTCTTGGGGCATTAACTCACAACAAAGTGTCCCTGGTTGACCGGGGACTGTTATGACAGTCCTAAGAGTACCAAGCACCCTGAGTTCAGAGTGCATCACTCTGCTCAGCTCTGGGTCCTTTCTGCAGGACAAGTATTCTCAGTACTACTCAGACAAGGGTCATGCTTTAAGTCCTAGATGGGTAGGTCCAGCTGTAATTGTTAATAAGGCCAGCCCCACTGTATATCAGATAGAGATCCCTGATAAAAAGAAAAGACATGTAAAATGGTTTCATTCTAGCCAACTAAAACCATGGAAGGGAACTAAGCCATGTGCAGCAAATTGTTAACAAATATTATTTCTGTTTGCCTGCAGGAAAACCTCATCCATCGAACATTCTGGATATTTGTTTGTGTAATATATGTAAATAATACTGTGTATGTACAGCCTAATGAACATTACTTTTGTGATATTGAACTGGCATGAGATGCAACAACCGGGTGGGCTACCCCAACGTTTTTAATATCCTTGGAGGCTACCCATGGTCTAAGGCATGGGGGGAGGGATAGCTCAGTGGTTTGAGCATTGGCCTGCTAAACCCAGGGTTGTGAGTTCAATTCTTGAGGGGGCCATTTAGGGATCTGGGGCAAAAATTGGGGATTGATCCTGCTTTGAGCAGGGGGCTGGACTAGATGACCTCCTAAGGTCCCTTCCAATCCTGATATTCTATGATTCTATGAAATAACACAGTTCCTGTAATGGTTTATACCATTCAGGATGACTGCCAATGTGACTTAATCTGGATTATGGAAACTGAAAATATTGTGGGCAAAGTCATAGGCACTAAACGTACTTCTCATAACATAGAAAGTAGTGAGACTGGCCCATTGGGGCAAGTGATGCTTTGGAGGGCCAATTACCTCTAGTTATTATCAATGGTGCATGTGTTTAACCTCCAATATTAAACCTCTTGTAAGAGAGGGGTTTTCCTTATTTAAATTTTCTATTCGTGCCCAGTTTCACCGATCATCAATGTACATTAGGTTACATACTGCTGCATGGTCGTTCGGCGTTGTTGTTAATTGTGCCAGCAGTCCTTCCCAAGTTTGTAAATCCACCAGTGTTAAAAATAGTTTCTGTTTAAGTAAAGAGCCAGGAGTAATATTCATGCTTGAATGCACCGGTGCGCTTGAGGCCAACATGACGTTTAAGGATTCTGGAACTTGGTCTCTAGCGGGTCCTTTTGGGTTGCTTCAAACCATTGAAGTAACTATAGTACTGTCCCCACATATCAATCATGTTGAACCCCTGGTCATCAATCAGAATCTTAAATGGATGGTCTTATCTAACCCAGTATACTCCATTAAAAGAGTGGTTGTGGATGTGAAAGCTCTAATTTCTGGCAGCATGTCTAATTGCACCCCATTTGTGGCACCATCGGACTCAGGCTGGGAATCTTGGCTCCTAAGTGTTGAGCCCGGGCATAACAGGGTAAGAAGGGACCTTACTGCTAAAAAAAATTGGGAGGTGCGAGCACAGGTTTAGGAGTTGTGAGTGCCCTTGTAGTAAGGTCTCTTTCAACAAAAATGGGAGCAATGGGGTCATGAGATAGCATCTCTCAATCAACCCTTAACATCCGCCCTTGACAAGGTGGGGGATTTGTCTTACAACATTACTGATGTAATTAAGTCATGGTATGTTACACAGTTGGAGGATTGGCATCAGGTGCGGAAGGCATTTGAAATACTAGAAAGCTCTTCTGCTTGATCACTCGCACGTGTCCAAGCACGATTGTGGCTACAATCAATTGTGAGCAAAATGTTAAGATCAGGACTCCAAGAAATCCTCGCAATAGCGATTCCGTCCTCTGGGTGTACCCCTTACTCACTTTGGGAGTGATGACCCCGCATTCGGTTCTGTTACCCACGGATGTTCCTAAATGGGTAACCCCTGTAGATAGAGAATACCATGCTTTAGACGTAAGTTCTTGTTTATGGAGACAATCCTTAGGGTACAATTGTCCAGTTGAGGTAGCTCCAGGTGTACATATTTGTCTAAGTCCCGAGGAAGGCAAGTGTCATTATGAGCTGCATCCACAACCAAGGGCTTATTCACAGGTGGTAGTTATCAATAATCATTGTGTATGCATAATGGGTAGGTGTAAATATTTTGTTGTCAATTATTATTATAACATATCAAGTCCTGTACAACCTAATTGGTGTTTGTGTTTTGTGTTAACTATTGAAGGTTGTGACATTATGTTTAAATCAGAAAAACTAATGTCTCATACCATAAGGGTGGCATATCGCATGTACGAGCATTTAGAGCCTATAAGTTTAGGTATTAATGCTTCCTTACTGAAAAATCTTGCAAACCACCCTGATTTGGCTCAACAAATTAAGGACATGTGGGAACAAGGCAGGATTGCCATGTTATCTGTCCGTCACTCCACCAATCAAATTGGTGCAGTTTTAAATAGGGTGTGCAAAACTGCAGGGGTAATCCCTTGGTGGAGTTCCTTTTTCGCTGATCCCACTGACACGTCAGAGAGATGGCATGCCTTAGCACATCCGTTGGTTATTATATTCATTGTACAAATCATTTTGTTTATCCTGTTTATATGGTTGTGTATTTGGACTATAGTCAAACTAAACCAAGTTAGGCGTAAATTTAGATATTCTAATATGCCTTAAGGGTGTGGCGACTTCTGATTTTGTAAATAGTTACTGTTCATCATCGCCAAGGAAGGGATTGTAGAGGTAAAAATCCTAAGGCCATCTTGGATCCTCTAAAAGGACAACTAGGCGTCCATTTTGGGAGCCCTTCTTGTTCCAGTTTGGCGCCTTTTTCGGGTTTAGGCGGGAAAAGACAGTGGCTGTCAATCATATAATCTGCCTAGCGACCGAGTGTCTATATAAGACAGCGTTCAGACCAGATCAGGGCTGCCCATCTGAGTGGCAGAGTCTGGTTGAGACAACTCAGGTAATTAAGGGTAGGCCTATTCACACAACAAGGGTTACTCGGAGTAGGGGATATACTTCCTCACACGCATCAAATCCATCTACTGAGGGATTCCCTTATTACACGCACGACGGCGCGGGTATAGGGAGCGGGAGGGACTTAACCACTTACCAGCGAGGACAGTCATCTGATCCTGCTTGGAGATTTCTTCAGTACTGAAAGGTACACGGGCCACTAATCCTATGTATTTAAAGCATGCGCTGCTGACCTGGCATTTATGTCCTCACACCCTCCTGAGCTGACCAAGCAGCAAGTGCCCTGTTCTTTGCATGGGCTGGGATCCTTCTCCTGGCAGTTCTCTGCTTGCTGCGGGTAGTCAAAGCCGGCCTGCGAACATCAGCCCTCAGGGCAGAGACTTTCACCGCCCCTCTGATACGGCTGTCTCCCTCTGGGGCTGGATGAACTGGCGGAACAGCTTGGCACCCCCTTTTTTAAAAATTTGGGAGTGGAATTGGCCCTCCACCCTTGGAGATGCCCTACTGAGCATGTGTGACCCAAAGCAGCCCTCTCTTCACACCCTACATGCTATGGTATTAATCTGTGTACAAAATATGCCTTGTGAGGTACCATTTGAAAACTATCAACTCTCTGGTCAACAAGATCATGATGCAACATTACATATAGAGTTATGAGTTTCCCCTGTCTGACATTACTTGTGAAAACCCGACAGCCCCTCCTAGGCAAACATTGTTAAAGAGGTCTATCCTAAATAAAGGAATGGGGGTTTATATAAGCAGCAAACAGGGTCATCAAGACAGCAGGGGAAGGAGATGGTAGCAAACAGAGCAATTTATATTTCAGTAAACACAAGTGGGGGGGGGGCGGAGAAAAGCATGTGTAATGTTGACAGACGCTGGCTGTTGGCAGGCAGGAACAAACCTGGGACCTCAGTGTATGAGCCTCTACCGCATGAGCTAAGAGCCAACTGGCTGTAGAGCAGACTCATTTAACTCTCTCTAAATGGTCTCGGTGCCACTAGCTAGGACAGAACACCACACCCAGGAGGTGTGTGGGTTACATACTTCCCCTCGCTGAGGAAGCACGTCCCGAGCTCAGAGACTTCCCAGTTGAAATCCCAGACGAGCCCCCACTTTTAACATTGACAGACCCCCACACCCAGGAGGTGTGTGGGTGACACATGGAGACTTCACCACCAGACTTCAGGTCGCCTTCCTCACAGCTTGGATAAACTTTGCTTGAGGCTTATCCTTTAGAACAGAGGCTCTCAACCTTTTCAGTCTACTGTGCCCCTCTCAGGAGTCTGATTTGTCTTGTGTACCCCCAAGTTTCACCTCACTTAGAAGCTACTTGTTTATAAAATCAGACATAAAATACAGGTGTGTCACAGCACACTCTTACTGAAAAATTGCTGACTTTCTCCTTTTGTCTCTATGAAATGTTAGTTTGTACTGATTTCGCTAGTGCTTTTTATGTAGCCTGCTGTAAAACTAGGCAAATATCTACAGGAGCGGTTGTACTCCCTAGAAGACCTCTGTGTACCCCGTAGCCCTGGTTGACAACCACTGCTTTAGAAGAATCAACTTCCAAGACTCAATGGACTATAAAAGAAAGGGGCAGACAACCCCACATTCTTTCACCTAAGAAAACAAAAACACCAGCACCCTGGAAGAGAGCCTGACCAAGGGGAGAGCCAGTCACCAGTTTGCTGGGAGACTGTGGATGAGAGAAACCATCTTGAACAGAGCCTGTGTCTTGCTAGATTAAGGTTTAGATCTTTAAAAGTGTATTTTGTTTTGTTTTACTTGTAACTCTTTCTATCTGCATTCCTTATACTTGAATTCAATGAATCCTATGCATGTTTTGTTAATAGATTCATTTCAGTTTTACCATAAACTCAGTGCTGCGTTTCAAGGGAAGGGTCTAGTTACCCCAAGTTAAGTTAATAAGCTGTGAAGAGCTTTGGTGTCTTTAAAGGAACAAACTAAGCATATGATTTCTCTGGACTGTCCATGGGTTGAGGAAAATTCAGGACTGGGCGTGTGTTGGGGTCACCCTGCATGCAGTAACCCAGGCTGGTGGAAGCCAGAGTGGGGCTGTAGACAGGCTAGTGGGGTCAGAGCTGCAGAAGCAGGCTGCCTGGCACACACAAACTCAGGGGGTGACCCACATGCTGGTAGGCTGGTTGTGAGTGGCCCAGGTTGGGAGCTACAACAGTAAAGCATTGTGAGTCACCCACGGTTACAGGGAAGATGGTGACACAGCCCCTCGCTGGTCTGGATTTGTACCCTGAACCAGAAAGACCGTGACAGCATGTCCCAAAGGTTTGTGAACTCCCCCCACCCCCGCCTCATTAGTCCCAAACTAGCTGGAGCCAGTAGCCAGCTGCTTCACTCCTCTGGCAAAAAGAACAAACCATCCTATACTACTGTTTAAAGGAACAGTGACAGAAGCATGGGTTACATGCACACATGGGAAGAAGCCCTGGGAAGGGAAGCCAGGGCAGACTGGGATATGGGACAGGCAAACCAATTGTTTAGGGTCCCAGGTGTAACGATGCTGGTTCTGGTGAGACCCAACTGAGAGTGCCAGTTCAGGACAAATTGCTTCAAGCAGGGCAATTACAGCCCAAGGCTGGGGTTTTTCCACCTCTAAGGCAAACCAAACCAGCCAGACAGAGGAGACTTTGGTTTTACCCTACTGGCTAACCACAAGTCATCCCAAGCAATCCCCTAAGACACTCCAGTTTCCCAGTCTCACCACCAGAGCCACTCGTTATGGGGACAACTGGTCATGAAAACCAATGCCCCAGTAAAAGAAAAAAGGTCCTCCCGATCCCAATGGACCAAGCCCCCAGATCCAGGTCAATATACAAATCAGATCTTACTCACAAATCACGCTGTTGCCAATCCTTTAGAATCTAAAATCTAAAGGTTTATTCATAAAAGGAAAAAGGTCTAGGTGAGAGCTAGAATTGGTTAAAAGGAATCAATTACATACAGTAATGGCAAAGTTCTTGGTTCAGGCTTGCAGAGATGGAATAAACTGCAGGTTCAAATTCAAATTAAGTCTCTGGAGTACATCCACAGCTGGGATGGGTCCTTCAGTCCTTTGTTCAAAGCTTCCATATGTAGCAAGGTTCTTCCAGAGGTAAGAAGCAGGACTGAAGACAAAATGGAGATGAGGCAGCTGCCTTTTATAGCTTCTTCCAGGTGTAAAGACACCTCTTTGTCCTTACTGTGGAAAATCACAGCAAAATGGAGTCTGGAGTCACATGGGCAAAGTCTCTGCATAATTTGCTGAGTCACAGGCGTGTCTGCCTTCCCTCAATGGGTCCATTGTATCGCTGATGGCTCTTAATGGGCCATTAGCAGGCCTGGCAGAGCTGATAGCTTGTCCTGGGTCCCAGAAGCCCAGCCCCAGTTTGAAATACAGACAGTATAAAGCCAATATTCATAACTTCAACTACAAAACTGATACATACATATAAATGGCATAATCATAACCAGCCAAGCTATCCCTGGGGGGAGGGATAGCTCAGTGGTTTGAGCATTGGCCTGCTAAACCCAGGGTTGTGAGTTCAATCCTTGAGGGGGCCATTTAGGGATCTGGGGCAAAGATTGGGGATCGGTCCTGCTTTGAGCAGGGGGTTGGACTAGATGACCTTCTAAGGTCCCTTCCAACTCTGATATTCTATGATTCAAGCATAACCCGGTCTTAGACACCTCATTTGACCCCCTTTAGATAAGATTTGGTGCCACTACAGGACCTTGGTTGTAACAATGATCTATATGGTCCCAGTTATTGTCAATAACGTCACACCAGGGCCTGTAGTAGAGGGTGGGTGGGGGTTCCCCCTATGCTGCCCCATAACAAGGGCAACATTGGAGCCCAGGAGGGCTGGATGCTGGAGCCAACTGAGGGGCTGAAGCCAGCTGGGGAACAGGACAGACCCTCAGAGGAAGGGCTGGGCTGGAAGATGCGGTTTGGCATGTTCCTTTGGCCTCGGATTGACTCCGACTGGGGTGAACACTGTGACTTGGCTAAGTCACCCCAGTGCAGCAGTGCTCCTACATGAGAACCCCACAGCCGCTTGCCAGCCTGTGGCTAACTGCTGAGAGGGGAAACTGAGGCAGAGGCTGGGCCAGCTGTCAGACTGGGTAGATTCCTACGACTAGAGGCAAGACCTGAATTTCTAATGTAAACACCAGTAACAAGCAGAACCACCCTTACCCCCAACACACACATTTTCCAGTTTTCTGGAGCTCCCCCACCCTTTCCCCTTTGCAGGGGTGAACTGAGACAGCCATCACCACCTGCTCTGCACCGGCTGTCTCAAAGGCTCTTTGGGAAGGTCATAAGCAGACCTGAGGTGCTACTTTTGGAGCTGCCGGCCTGGCTCCCTTGTGTTCAGCCTGAGCCTGAGTGGCAGGTGTGACGGTGCAGCCCGTAGGAGCCCGCCGAGGTCACTCAATCAGGATGAACTGCAAACAGAACGGGGCAAACAAACCCCAAACGCTGGTGGATATTCCAATATTCAGGATTTACCAAGCCAGCACAAAACAGCTTCTATAGCATTTCACTGGTTATTAAGAAGTCCAAACAATGCAGTTCCCTTAAAGAACCCAGCCTCAGGCCTCCATCCAGACACACACTGTCAGATATGATGATGATTACTGAAAATCTTAATTCATCATATACAAGAACAGGTTCTTCCAATCCCAAAGGATCAGCCCCAAATCCAGGTCAAATAATAACTTAGATCTTACCCCAAATACACGCTTCTAGTCAATTCTTATTAACTAAACTAAAATGTATTAAAAAAGAAAAGAGAGAGAGAGTGTTAGTTAATAGATCAGTATACATACAGACTTGAATTCAATTCTTGAGGTTCAGATACATAGCAGGGATGAGCTTGTAGCTGCCAAAAGTCCTTTTAGAAATAGTCCATAGGTTATAGTCTAATGTCCATATTCAGGGTGACTCCAGTCAGTGACTGGGGATCTCAATCCTTATGGCTTAGGATTTCCCCTTCTTGAAACCCAAAGCAGATCTGAGATGAAGAAGGATCGTGTCCCAGGGTTCTTATACATTTCCAGCAGCCATTTGGCCTGAGAAAACAATAGGCTTAACTTTCCTTCTTCCAAACATCATGGCAATTAGCACAGGATAATTTATCCATTAAACAGTTCAGACACAGGTTATCACACTCTTCAAAGAGACATAGACAATAATACTATTTCACTCAAATATCTTCCTAAATGTTAATACTCCTTTTTTGATCTTTGAATCAAAGCTATAGCCATAGACACAGACTTGTTTACTTACATCGCAAGAACTGAGCAAACATCTACTCCTCTATCTCTAACAATGCAGGCTTGCATTTCAAAGCACTATTCATTTACATATCTTCCTAATCAGTCTTTACAGTTCGGCCATGGGTCAGGTCAGTCTGTGAGTTCATTAACTCTTTCTGGCCCTGTCACCTTTCAATGAGATATTATATTATACTCATAACATCACACCCCCAACGCAAAATTGATGCAGGAAGGGATGACAAACATCTCTGAGTGCATCCCAAGCGCTCCCCAACCCGGGTTCTGTCTCACTACAACTTGTACCGGGGTAGAAGCCATACCAGTGTATAACAGAAATGGTTTACCAAAGTCATGTTCAATAACATGATTGAATCTCTTTACAAACTCAAGGTAAAACTTGGTTAGAACAGTAGTGGATTGGATCTGCTCTTGCAGCATGGTTCCTGTATGTCTCGTGATCTTGCCAGAGCTAGAGAACATAGCTACTTCATCCATACAAGCTTTGGCAAATGTTTGGAACCCAATTAACATCAAGTCAATGTAGATATTAATGTTGTTCATAGTATAGAAATATTGGCATTTAGCCATGAAAGCAATATGGTAGTGTGCCTCAGTTTCCCTTTTCATACAGCCTATCAGGTCTGGAAAGCCTTTCCTCCTGTGAAAAGTTTCAATACTGGTCACAGGCATTAACTGTGAAACATCAGTATAACAAGGCCTTTTAACATAAAGTGTGCTCTCCTGTATTCCTTTCAACATGTTCAAGGGATTTCCCAAAAGACTAGGCACATTGTACATTTTTACAGTTTTTGGTAACAGCAACACATTGGTTACCCAAATCATCATTAGCAATAACAACAAATTCATTGCAAGTGTCCATTTACAATTATTTTTGTCATGCCACACCTTTGGCTCAATACCATTGAGGTCTTGGCCTCTTAGGGTCAACCTGTGGCTTCCCTTTGCAAAATCTCTCTTGCCTCCTTGTCCTGAAGGACCAAACCCTGATTTCTCTTGCTTAACAGCATTCACTGGCTGATTAAGTGTGGTCTCTGTGCTAGTGCTAACAGCTATTAGCAAGTCCCTCTCCCTGCCAGCGAAGTAATTTGCATTACCACCTACAGGAGAGTTCACGAGTTTTCAGATCCTTAGCTGCTACCGCTTCCAAGGCTGGACTCTGTCTTAAAGAGATACCATCCATTTTCACTAACAAGCTAGCCTCAAATAGGGTGACCAGATGAGAAGACCCGAAAATCGGGACTTCCCACCAAAAAAAAAAAAAAAAAAAAAGGAAAAGCCTCTCCCGAAAAAGTTGTTGAGCAAAAAAAATGGGAAGCCTCTGCCGCCGGAAAGCTGTGGAGCAAAAAAAAAAACCAAGAAGACTGAAAATCGGGACAAAAGACGTCCCGACCAACCATTGGTCGGGACGCGGGACACATGGTCAAAAATCGGGATGGTCCCGATTTTATCGGGACGTCTGGTCACCCTAGCCTCAAAGTTCTGTTGTCCTTCTCTTACCAACTTCTTCTTCCACATGGGACCAGATGTTAAATTCACTGAGAGACTACAAGTTATATCCAAAGTGTCTAGGGATGAGAGTATACCTGCCATCCCCTGCATTCTCGAGAGATTAACTACACAGCCATTCTGCTCTGCAGACGCAGCTACCCAGTCTTCCCTGTGAACCTGAGACACAGCCTGTTCACTTACAGAATCAGCATGGAGACATTCCTCTCTCAACACCATTGTCTTCCCAACAAGCTGGCCAAACCCAGCCACTTGGTTATAGGACTGTTCAACTTTAACAGCGTTCACTCCATCTGAGACCTTTTCAAAGCTGCCCACACTGGATCTTTCGAAAGGAAAGTCAGTGGATCCATTCACCAGAGAAAATGTCTGGCCCTTAGGAACTGAAACTTCCTTGATTAAATCACTTCCACACCCTTCAGTTGTAGTAAACTGCTTGCAGAGGACTACCAAGAGGATTCCTTTCCCTAATAACTTCTTTAAGCAACAATTCACCCTTTACAGAAATTCTGCCTGTAGCCTCTTCACCTAGGGCTTGCTCTAAAGGTTTTAACCCCATTTGATGGCTCTTCCCCAACCTCAGATCTCAACTGTAGGGTCGTCTCTTCTTTCCCTATGTTGCTTTTTATTAAACCCCACACCTGGGGCTGGATGTTAAAGGTGGATATTTAGGTAGCCACATGAAAAGGGTTGGAGGGTTTGGGGGACCAGGGAACCAGGGCCCCTCTGTCTCCTCCCAGTTATTTGTGGGGTGAAGCCAGCCCCTGCAATCACAGGTCTCCCCTCCCCATAGCAGGAGCAGCAGCATCAGGACAATGGTGCAGGAGGCATCTTCACAGCCTCCTGGATCCAAAAGGATGGCACCAAATTCTGCTTTCTACCTATGCACTCTGGAGACTCTTTCCTCTCTACTGACTCTCTCCTGCCCTCCCTGCTGCTCCCTTCTTCCTTCCCTCCTCATTATTCCCCCCTCCCCAAGCTGCCATGTCACTTCCCCACCCCGCCGGCACTCCACTGCCCAGCAGCAGGCAATCCCTGGTCTGCTAGAAGCTGCCTTTGTGAACGTCTCTCTAACTGCAGCCGCAAACCTCTGTATGGCCACCTAGCTCCCTGGGGGTGCATCCACACTGTAGGTCAACACGGGGCTGCCCGATCCAGGCTTGTGGACTCGGCGTTTCTGCACCTGCACTCGAGTGTCCATGCTGCGTTGTGAGCCTTGTTTTCCAGTGGCTGGAGCCGGGGCTCACCGCTGTGTTAGCGTGTCCCTCTGCGCTACGCCGACCTTCTGACTCGGGCCTATGTCCACACTGCACAACGACAGGGCGTGGACCCGAGTCACAGCAGGGCTCAGCTCTGACCCATGCCCCAGCCAGGTCCTAGGAGCCAGATCTTGGGTGCTCGCTGACCCGAGTCAGCCTGATCTGTGTGTCGGGGATCTCTAACCCAGACACTACACAGGGTCCGCTGTCTAACCGCAATGAGTCAGACGGCACCAGCAAATAAATCCAATCATAAGCCCTTTATTGAATGTGCATGCATCAATACAGAGCAGCCCGTCTCCAAAAAGAACCAGCTGCCCTAACTACCACAGAGTAGGTTTTTTATAGATAGTTTTGTCGCATCACAAATTATTCATGAAACGGCCCACCTCCCTTTGTTAATAGAAACTAACTACTACACATACATATCAATTTTAAACAGTACCTAATTTATAACTGTTTGAAGCAATACATGCTGTCTCAGTACTTTCCTTATCAGTAGGTCAACTGACACCAGAGAACCAGCAGGAGACAGGAGAGATAAGCAAACTTAACAAAGAGCAGAATAGGGAGTATAACATAAGGCTTTTTAGAGATTAGTACCTCTGGTACAGGAATGCTTTTAGACTGCAACTCCTTTTCGGGGTCGAGAAGAGATTGCAGTCCCTTCTGTACTTCTGCTTAAAGACTACCCAGAATCCCTTGGCCTGACTGTGGTTCGGTTGGCATATCTGCTCTGGGTAATTTTTAGTCCCAACATGTGTGTGGACGGAAAGGAGCTTGGGCTCAACGCTGAGCCGGTGCCTGGGCGTAGCCTGGCAGGCTGGGCCACGCAGAGTCCTTAACGCCAGCGAGATTGCTGCTCCTGCTGGGGAAATGGGCCATCCACAGGGAAATCCCTCTGCACGTGGGCACCATGAAAAGCCAGCGTGGCCCAGTCCGGCCGGATCTGTAATCGCAACTCTTGGATTTGCAAGGCCTGGTCATCTCCCCTTCCCCGCCCCTCTCCTATACATCCCACTGCATATAACTGAGGGGGATCCTTTCCCCGCCCTCTGAGAACCTGCTACTGCCTCAACACCAGCTCGGAGGAGACCCTCCGCCCCCAATCGCCAAGCCACAAAGTCGTCCCTATCCCAGCATTACAAGGGAGGAAAGCCAGGGTCTGTCTTCACTGCAGGTGGGAGGAGCCTCCTAGCCCAGGTAGACAGACTCTTGCCACCAATCACAGTGCAGGCGTTGAGCCCACCCAACCCCACAGGCTTGAGAGCCCCGGCTCTGACGTCCCAGCTGTTGCTTGTGCACTGGTTTGTGGCCCTGTAGCCGGGCTGGGCGGCTCGCTCCCCGCTGCAGCGTAGACACCCCCTTTGGCACACGCAGCAGACCTGGATTAGAACCCCAAGGCTGCTTCCTCACGTCTCTTTCAGCTCCCATCCCCATATCCTCTCCTGGACCCTGCCCCCCACCCCGCCCCCAGTCTGAGCACTGTTGGTGCACGATCATCTCCCAACAACTGGAGCAGCCCTGCCGCATCGACTCCCCATCTGCCGGGAGCGGGGAGCTGGGGGCGGTGGCGGGGGTGTATGAACCGAGGAACGGGGGCTCTGTACTGCACCCAGGGGCCTGTCTCACTCTACCCCCAGGCAGAGCTGGGGATGGCCACACCACTGGCATCTTGTTGTGGTTGGATGATGCTGAGGAGACTCCTGGAGTCCATCGCTGTGGAATTCCATGGGATGTTCTGGGCAAGTCAGCACCTGCAGAGCCAGCTGGTCTCTTCTGTCGAAGCTTACCGCACTTCTTGCAGACTCTGATTGGCGGCTGGTCCCTGGAGAGCTTTGAATTCACAGATCCATCGAACCCATGTGGAGCCGTGTTGTCTGGAAGACCATGCAGCTGAGCAGAGACTTGTGTCTCCTCCTGAGTTTTCTCACCCTCCATCTTTCCTGGATGTGCCTTGCGGCACAGCTGGCAGACTGAGACATGGCCGGCCAAGGGGCGGGAGCTGCTCAACATTTCCATCAGGTGTTTGATCTGCAGGTCGTGTGCAGCCTGCCCAGCAATGAAAGAGTCAAGGATGGATCTTGTCTGCTGCTCAGAGCCTGGTGCCTCTGGGGTAGGGTGACCAGACAGCAAGTGTGAAAAATCGGGACGGGGGTGGGGGTAATAGGAGCCTATATAAAAAAAAGACCCAAAAATTGGGACTGTCCCTATAAAAGCGGGACATCTGGTCAGCCTACTCTGGGGCAGCCTGGTGGCCTTGGGTCCTGGGAAGATTTGCCCTGCCCTCACCTGCCTGTGCCCCTGGCCTCAAGCAAGAGCCTTCTCCCGAGATAACCTTCCTCGCTATGTGCAGCTCCAGCTTCTCTTCAGTCCCTTTGGTGCCGCTCACACTGGTAAGGGGCTTTCTCAACTCGCTCCTAAAAATATGGAGTGTCGCTGCAAGCGTCTTCTCTGTCATTGCGGTTCCTGGAGGTGGCAATGTCAGATCCACCCCCGCAGGCAAAGCGCAGCGATCTGGTTTAGTCTGGTTTCCTGCCGCGCCATCACTCTTGCCCGTCTCCATGCTGGTATCTTCCACTGGCGTTGGAGGACGTGTGGAACAGGAGGAGCTTGTGCTTTGCCTCCCTGTCTGCGATGCGCTGTGATGGTCTGGGGTTTCTTTCCCTGTCGATGTTACTGCCCCAGGATGCTTCTGGGAGTAAGACCTGGCCATTTGCTGCCTTCTCTCTGTGGGTAGGGCATGCACATCCTCCAGCCACCTCTTACTGTGGGCCCTTAGAGGCAACTAACTAGACCGAGCCTTCTTGGAACGCTGCTGAAACGGGGACCGGTACGGAGTCACGATGCCCCCGCACGTGGGGTGAGAGAGCCGGCCTCTCTCCTCTGGGGAAGGAGACATGAACCTCCTCAGGGAATCCTGGATCCTCGTGGGCAGTCCCCATCTTTGCTGCACTTGCATTTTTATAATGTGGAATGCCAGCTGCTTTTTAACGTCCCTCCCAAGGAAGAGCAGCTCCCCAAGGATGGGAACCACCTCAACCTCGGGCTTTGCCTTCAGGGCAGACAGCTTGGGAACCGGGGGTAGGAAAGCCCGCAGGGATTTCCACACGGCATCTGGCAAACCCCACACGTGCTGCAGCTTCTTCCGCTGCATGTGCCAGTCCAAGTGCTCCTTGACCTCATCAAGAATGAAATCAGTCTCCATCTCACTGAACTCCACACCAGCGCCCCTGGCTGGGACGGCGTGAGGCAGCTTTGCCGGGGGCTCTGGGTCCAGGGTGAGCAGCCCCCACTGCATGATGAGATGCTTGCGCCTTGTGTGGAGTTCCATGGGATGGGCAGGCTGTTGTCCCATCGTTGGGAATGCTGCTGTCCTGTGGCCCCCTGGCTCCCCAGAGGGGTGGAGTGGCCCAGGCAGGGCAGTCTCTCTCAGGAGGAGAGCATTTCTGTGCGACTCTCTCACCTTCTCAGGAAACGCCTTCATTTGGATCTCTGAGCATTTCTGAGCCATGTGATCCTGCAGCTTGACCAGCGCCGTGGGCACAAGCCTGGCCAGGATGGCATCGGGGGATGCCGTGATCCTGTGGGCCTTTGGCGGCAGGGATCCCGAGGGGCAGACACATGGCTCCTGGACCTCATGTGCACACGGAGGGCTGGCATCAGATCTCAGGGGCTTTGGGACCTTTGCTGGAACTCCACTATTGGGCCGATGTGTACTTAATTCCCATTGCTGCTTGGTGTCCGGTTCACCTAGCAATGGCTCCCCCGGGATGGGGATTTGTGGAGCTGGAGGCAGAAGAGCTGGGTAGGGTTTCTGGGGGGTGAGGGGTAAGCCCTGCTCATGCTGGAGTCTCTTTGTGTGCATGTGACAGTCCAGCTCCTCCCGGACATCATAGCTTAGGAAAGGGACCCTGCTCAGGTTGAACTTATTTATTTATTTATTTATTTAACTTCACCCTGGGCTCTCTGTCTGGTGGGCGCACAGCAGGGGCGTTGGGGTTCATCTTGACCAGCGACTCTGTGTAGAGGGTAAGAGCCCCCAGTTGGCTTTGCAGATGCTTCTGTCGGATGTTGAAGTCTAAGCCATGGGCTGACGTCTGGTCCAGACCCGTGATCTGCTCTCACCGGTCTCGTCTGCTGTGGACAGGAGGTCTGGGGAGAGGCTGGTCTTGGATGGGAGGAGTGGATCCTTCCCAACCCGTGACAGGCATGATCTCCCTTGTGTGGCAGAGGGGCTCTGACCGAGCCACGGAGGCTTCTCTCAGGGAAAAGGAGCTGGGACTCCAGGGGAAAGAGTTGATGGATTCTATAGAGGAACAGGAGAACTGGCTACTGGCAAATGTCATCACACTCGGCCTGTGGGAGAGAGAGACTCCTTCCGCCTGGATGGGAACGCCGGACACTGGGCCTTCCTGGCCTGGGCCCCGGGGCAGAGGGACCTGGGCAGCGCTGCTCTGGGACCGCCTCACCAGCCGTGGCAGCACCTCCAGCTGGCACTCCAAGCTCTTCCTGGCCAGATGGCGCTGCAGCCTGGCCACCTTGGCTGAGGTGAGGTGGCCCAGCATGGCCCGGTAGGGGAAGCCTGCTGTGATGCGCACACGGGACTCCTGGCTCTGCCGGGGATGCAGGGGGCTGGCACAGCTCTCTGGGTCTTAGAAAGCCTGTGGTGTACAGGGGGGCAGGAGGGGCCCTCGCTGCCCCATGCCCCTAGCATGGGATGACTGTCCGGCCTCAGGACGACACGCTTCTTCAGGAGATGCAGCATTGTGCGGGCTCAGCCTGTCCAGGGCAGCGCGGGCGTGGCGGCCGGCATCTCCATGGGGCAGTGCCATGGCACACAAGCAGGGCTCCTGGCTCTGCCGGATGGCATCAGGGCCTGAGGGGACAGGAGAGGAGGGTGAGCAGCCCTCCCATCCCCATCCCACCCTCCACCCCACGGATCTGCCCCCTCCTCGCAGCCAACCCTGCCCAGCCCAACTGCCCCATGTCCGTAGGCACCTCAGGACTGCTCCATCTGCGTTCCTGCCTGAGTGCCGCTCGCCATGGTGTACCCGCTGCCTGTCCCTGTCCTGCGCTGCTGCCTTGTCTGCGCGGGAGCCACGTGGCCCAGGGCAGGGACGGGCACCCGGTGGCTTCCCTGGCCATGCGGTCAGGGCACCTGGTGGCTCCCCCAGCCCTGGGGTCGGGGCGCCTGGCCCAGCAGCCCACCCCCTCATGGCCCGGATCCCTGCAGAGTCACCTTGTGTGAGGAGGCAGAGGGGGAGAGCGGCTTGTGGGGGGCGCGTGCTGGGGTGGGGGTGGGGGTTTGCCAGGAGCAGGGGCGGTGAGTCATATGGTGCCCGTGCACCAGCAATATTCAGGGCTCCACCAATGTTCGGGGCCAGGTGTCTCCCCCAGCCCCCGCCCCACCACCCCCATGCATGGCTGCAGTTCCCACCCGCAGGCCTTGTTCCCTCCGATAGCCCAGTGCCAGGGCCCCCAGCCCCCCTCCCACCCTGCCTCTGACCCCGGAGCCCAGGTGAAATGCTCCTGCAATGGGCCCTCCCCCTTCTGTCAGACAGGCGGGCTCCCTGCTCACCCCTGGGCCCCCTGCCCCTTCTGTCCCGTGGGTGCCTTCAGGGCATGGGGCACAAGTTGACAACACCTACCCCTGGGATGCATCCCACCCCCCAGGCAGCTGTGCGGGTCCCTCCCCACCATGGGGCTGCAGCCCCCTGTTTCCCAGCCCCCAGCAACGTTACTAATTTGGGCCATTCTTGGGGCTCAGTGGGGCTCTGTGACTGCCCTGGCCCTGGGGCCATTGAGGTGTGGACGGGCCCGGGGAACACTGCCACCTGGTGGCCAGTGGGGAGACAGCCCTGGGCAGAACTGGCACTGGGTGGGTGGACACCTGGCCTTTCCCGTAGCGGGCGTGATGCTTTGCAGGCTCTCGGGGAGCTTACGAACCCTGGTTGCTATTAGGACACTGCAGCCGGCGGTCCCTGGGACACTGCGGGTTTCCCCTTCCCCCTGGCTGCCGGGAGCTGGGGGCAGTGGCAGGGGGGTGTGAACCGAGGAACGGGGGCTCTGTACTGTACGCAGGGGCCTGTCTGAGTCTCCCCCCAGGCAGAGCTGGGGATGGGCACGCATGGTGTGGATGGGGCAGCCCTGCATAAGTCATGCCATGCAGCCAGCTGGGTTTATTTGCCTCCAGAACAGAAGAGCAGGTCAATGGGAGGTGGGAGGGGTGCCTGGCCCCTGTGCCCTGGCAGCTGTATCCCCTCCCTGCACCTGCCCATTTCAGCCCTGCTCCCCAGGGAGGGCTTGGATCAATTAGAGACCTTGGCGCCATGGGGGTGCCCGCAGGGGCTGGCTGCACCGGGGGCCCCCCATATCTCCTGGGGGAGGTTCTGGGCTTGGCTCTGCCCCACAGCTTGGCCCAGGCCTGCTGGACAGATGTGAATAGTCTCTTAAGGCCGGAGTCTCCTGGCACCTGGGCCAGGGGGGGCGTGGGGCTGGCTCTTGTTTGGGAGAATTTGCATAACCCATTCATGACTTCACCAGTTAAGAGTAGCACGGCCATCCCAAATGCATGCAGATAAAACCCCTATATCATGCATTCCCTAAATACGTATATAAGAAACACTGTTGTCCAGATGTCAGATTTCTCCCCCAAGGTCTGAATTCGCTGCATGGTATCTGTGGTTAGTTGCATACCCTGCAGTCCTTAAACCTGCAGAGTTTTATAAGCTCTGCAGGAGAGAGAACTTTGCAGGCTCTCTCCTTCAATGCTTATAAACTCTGCAGGCTCGTGGTACCAGCAATCCCTGTTTCTCCAACCCCTGGATTATTCCAGTGACCCCTGTTATGGGTTGTGCTGTGTGCCCTCTATTGGCTGCATCATAGGAAAGCACAATAGCTACCCATGATGCCTCATAGTGCAATCCTCTCCCACAAGGAAAAACTTCTCTCTGGCCCCACATGGCAATCACCTCTGGCTCATTGTTATCCCAGTTTTATTGAGGAGTTCTCTTACAACCCTGCTGCTTTCTCTGTGTGTGGCAGGCTTCTCCGAGGAAGATGAGGCACAGAGACAAAAAGAAGAATCCGAAAGGTGAGCAGTCCCTGACCCCACAGCTGTGGGGGCAGACTCAGGCCCCATCCAAAGCAGAGAAATAGGGTCTGTTCCCCCACCTGCCTCCCCTGTTCCTGCAAAGGCACAGTCATGCCCAGAGTCGTGCAGAGGCACTGGCTGGGGCGACGTTCACATGCTGCCCCTGAAATCTGGCGCTCTAGGGTGCTAGGAAGCAAAGGGTGCCCAAGCAGCTCAATGTCTCCTTTATGTCTCACTTCTGGCAGCTTTTGGATGTCGTGAGGAAGAGCTGGAGGAGGCTTTTGCATCCCTAGGGACATGGTAAGCAATGACCCCCTCCATACATCTGCAGTGGGTCAGTCCCCTCCTTTAGCGTCATGCAATTCATCCCCACCCAGGGGCCGTAGCCCTAGTAATCCCTCCCCTGCCCCGACCTATATACCAGGCAAGCAACTATTCTCCTTTAGAATCATGCAATTCATTCTCACCCAGCAGAAGTTGCCATCTCTAATCCAGCCCCATGCATCGTACATCATGCGGCTCATTTAACCTGGGAGGGCGGGAGGGGCGGTAGATTGTGTCGACTGGCCTGGACCATCCTCCCCTCCCAAGAGAGGGAGAAAATGTTTTATGGGAGCAGTTCCGTGCACACCAGGGAGGTGAGGTGGAGAGTTCAGGGAGGAAGCCTGGCCTTTCTGGTACGGTGAGTAGGGTGAAAGGGATCTGGCAGCACTTTTGTAATGGCCCCTCCTCCACCCCCACCTCCAGTCCCCCAGCATGGGTTCCAAGTAGGATTTGAACCCTGGACCTTCAGCTCTGCAGCATAAAGCACCCCTTAGCGCTAAAGAGGTAGCTGCATTAGTTGGTAGCAGTAGTAGGCCGTTATCCTATATGTTGATTAGCTTCTGCAGAAGGGACATGACACACACGCTGCCAGCAGGCTACACTCTCACCTTCTCAGCACTAGACAGGGATCACCTAACAATCCAGCCAACCCAAAACCAGAACATCCAAGGCCTGGGTATTGCAGGGGAGGAGGCTGCCTCAGTGGAGAATGGGACAGGGAGACTTTCAGTGCCGCACCTCTGGGTAAAAGAGGGCCTGAGGGCAGGGCCTGCACTCAGCTATCTGCTCTCTCTGTTCTATAGATGCCGCGTGTGCAAGGAGAAGCTCACCTTGGCTCACACCCTCAGGCTCGTTGAGTGGAGGATACAGTATGTGGCCAGACACCTGGATGAAGTTCTGATACCGTAAGGCAACTGGACGGGGGGGGCACCAGACTGGGGGCTGGGTGGGAGGGGATAGTGAATGTAGAGACAGGGAGCAGAGAAAACCCGACACTCCAGGATCCTAAAATAACAGGGAAAAAGCCACTAAGAGGCTTTAGCTTCCAAGGTGAGATACCAGTGAAAGTGAGGTGAGGGAGTATCAGAAATTAAATGCAGAGACCACAAGCTGGGGTTGTGAGTAGGATCAAAACCTTCTGTACGGCAATATCTCCCAGAGGTGACTGTCTAGAACCTTCCCCTGCTACGTTTGCAAGAAACAGCAATTGAATGACACCCTGTGATGGGGTGTCCACCCTACATAGGACTGGAAGGGGCTAAGGTGGCCAGCTAGCCCTATGAACTCCACAGGCTGCATCTGGAGGAAGAGTGAGGGAGCAGTGAATTGATTGCAAGCAGGCTCAGCTGTGTTCGGGGCAGTTTTTATACACTTGCCTGGGAAACCCCTTAGAAAAGGTGGGAAGCCCCTTCTGGGAAACCCCTTAGAAAAACTGGTTCTGACTGGAAGTTGTTTACAACTCCAGTTGCTTTGTTATACCAGTAAAAAAACCCCAGCAGGATCTTATTAAGAGGGATAACATTGTGGTGGAGAATTGCAGAAAAGGGGGAATATTGGTAAAAAAGCCTCAGGTATTGTAGACATTGGTGTGCACACAGTCGGCTCTACACGAGAGCGGTTCTGTTTTTGGTTAACCAAAGCCTACTGACCTCCGGTGGGTAGAGGCTTCGTAAAAGAGCTCATAGAAACTTTAAGGTACAATTAATCATATCCAAATTGTTCACTGAGAAATCAGGGGTAGCAAGAGCCTATAGGGCAAGGTAAAGCTGCTCGCTGAACGAAATCAGGGGTAGCAGGATAAGATAATCTAGGCTGTGTCACTCGCTGCAAGGGTTCGGGGTGACAAAGGAAACTATAGACGTGTTAAAAATGTTTAAGAACAGACAAGGGAGAACAGTCTCAGAGGGAGGAATGGAGTCTGAAGGAGCTCCAACCTCCCCTTTTCTAAAAGAAATAACACCCTTTAAACAAATCCTTCAGAGATATGGGCACAGTCCTTGGACTGAACAAGCCCTTGCAGATGTCTGCACTATTTCGGACCTAGAGGATAGATTGGCTCAGTATATCCTCATAGACAAACTTTCTAGTGCTGCCAAAAAAGATGCAGCAGCAATTTGGTTGCTGTGGGAGGCATGTAAGAATTCTTACCTCCACTTGGCTTCATGTAAAGAGCAAAAGAATAAGAAATTTAAAAAGTCAGTGCTCCTCTGAAGTAACAGCCGGGGTGAGAGGTGCACAAAACAAAAAGAAGCAATGTTAGAAACACTGAGCCGTAAAATGGCTCTGTGTAATCAGACTGTCGCTTTCATAAAGGTACAAGAACACTTTGTAAGCACAAAATAAATAGTTACACCTTATGTAAAAATTAATATGGATGATGTTATAGAAGTTAAACTATGGAAGAAATGTGCATTTAGAACATGTGCAGTGTATATTGTAAAAGGGGGGAAAGAAATAACATACCATGCTACCTAATTAAAATCCTATTAGGCTCCAAGGGACTACAATAGGTTGTGTTTTCTTTTTCAGATGGCTGTATGCTTTGAAAGCAGGAGTTAAAAGTGAAGAGTAATCAAAACTCTGGTAAAAGTTAATTGTGTCCCTCTTAAGACAGAGTCTGAGCTGCTGATGGCTTTGAATCCAAAAGCAAGCCAAAAGGGGGTCTGTGTTAATGCAAATTACCTAACTAAGAGAAAGAAAAGAACTGCCAGCACAAAGGGGCTACAAATAAAGGACATACCTGGTCAGCAAACAAATTGTCTAAATAAAAGGCATAGTATAACAAGATACCTTTAATAAACTTAATGTTAATAAGTACCCCTGTAATAATGTATAGTGTGTATGATTTTTGGAAAAATCCTTTAAGGTCATATGGTAATGATGCTTCTCAGCTATTACTGTAAATAAACTTAAAGCTTAAGACAGCAGAAAAAAATTATTAACCTGGTCTGCTTTATAAAAAGGGAAACTGAGGTACTGAACAGTGGGATAATTTCCCCTAAACCCTTAAAAGGTAAAAAGCCATTAAAACCTGGCAGGCCTATAGAACAAACAGGAAAATATGGGGGTAATTCCTCTGTTTTGCCTGCAATCAGCAAGGGTACTTGTAAAAGAAAAGGATATTTTAAACAATAATTTAATCTGGGAGTCACAAATAAATTAGTACACACCCCGAAAGTGGTGGAGACAGTACAGAAAAATGTGATTAAGATATAGAATGTATGTTGCTGAATACTTGATGTACATGAATGGTTAGGGAGGTGCCAGCCTAGGAATGCAGTATCCATCGGCCGAAGAAGGTGTCAAGTGGAAACCTGACCAGAAAACCCCAGGAGGGTAAACTGGGATCCACCCCACCACCTGGAAGGATGAGAAAAACAAACATCAGACAGCATGGAGCCATCAGGAATGTGCCATCTGCTGAGTGAGTCAGCAACAGCAGGATGAAACTGTTCCCATAGAATTAATTCCTATAAGAATGGACTCTAAAGAACGAGGACTTTGAGACTCTGGTTCTGCTGCCACCATCCAGGAGCATCAGGTGCATCTGACAAGGACTCGGCTCCATCCTCATGCCCAAGGTACCTGGCCAGTAACTTGGCATGAGCAACTTCTAGGCTGGTAACTATAACATCTATACAGAACTTGAATGAATGATTGTGTGAATGGATATATCTATATCTATCTATCTATCTACACACTCACACGTGTATAAGGAATAAGTAGTGATAGTAATAATAAATGTGGCATTTTTGCCTTATCCCTCTGAATAAGATCCTGCTGGTTTTTATTTTATTGGTATAACAGCTTGCCTGGTATATAGGTCAGGGAAGGGGAAGGATTATGCACAAGCCTCCTCCAACTCTTCCTCACAGCGTCCAAAAGCTGCCAGAAGTGAGACATAAAGGAGACATTGAGCTGCTTGGGCACCCTTTGCTTCCTAGCACCCTAGAGCCCCAGATTTCAGGGGCAACATGTGAACGGCACCCCAGCCAGTGCCTCTGCATGACTCTGGGCATGACTGTGCCTTCGCAGGAAGAGGGGAGGCAGGTGGGGGAATAGACCTTATTTCTCCGCTTTGCATGGGGCCCAAGTCTGCCACCACAGCTGTGGGGTCAGGGACTGCTCACCTTTCGGTTCCTTCTTTTTGTCTCTGTGCCTCGTCGTCCTCTGAGAAGCCTGCCACACACAGAGAAAGCAGCAGGGTTGTAAGAGAACTCCTCAATAAAACTGGGATAACAATGAGCCAGAGGTGATTGCCATGTGGGGCCAGAGAGAAGTTTTTCCTTGTGGGAGAGGATTGCACTATGAGGCATCATGGGTAGCTATTGTGCTTTCCTATGATGCAGCCAATAGAGGGCACACAGCACAACCCATAACAGGGGTCACTGGAATAATCCAGGGGTTGGAGAAACAGGGATTGCTGGTACCACGAGCCTGCAGAGTTTATAAGCATTGAAGGAGAGAGCCTGCAAAGTTCTCTCTCCTGCAGAGCTTATAAAACTCTGCAGGTTTAAGGACTGCAGGGTATGCAACTAACCACAGATACCATGCAGCGAATTCAGACCTTGGGGGAGAAATCCGACATCTGGACAACAGTGTTTCCTATATACGTATTTAGGGAATGCATGATATAGGGGTTTTATCTGCATGCATTTGGGATGGCCATGCTACTCCTGAGTGGTGAAGCCATGAATGGGTTATGCAAATCCTCCCAAACAAGAGCTGATAAAACCCTTGTATAATCCTTAAATGGCAGCTATTTTACACCCAAAAAAACCCCCAGTTTGGCATGAGTTCAGCCCACTGGCCTGGGAGCTGCTGAGCACTGATGGGCTCTTGATGGTGACCTTAGGATCATCATCAGGACCTTTTGGGTCAGTGGTGCTGGTTCTGGTGGCCAGTACTAGTCTAGTGCTGCAGGTAGGGGTGGCATCTGACCCGGCGGCTGGAGAAAGCTGCTATCTAACATTTGAGGCTGCTGCTGCTTCCTCTTAGCGTATGCAGAACGTGCCTTAAGTGGCACATGACCAGGATTCATCAATGAATTTGGTCTGTTGGTTGGATCATTAGCTTCCCCGGCCCGGCCTGGGTACTGATGGGGTCAGGGAGTGTGATGTGAACACTGATCCATGCCCCCCGAGGCTGCTGAGATGCCATTTGTCAAAGGAATAGAAGTGCTGTTGCTGGGTCTGGTTCTCTGCCCACCACAGCAGCAGTCATTGGGATATGGTGCCCTGTAGATCCCACCTCTCCCACCACACCTGCCAGCCCCAATAGGGCTGATGAAGCTCTGCCAACTTCAGGGTTCAAACACTTAGCTACATACCCACTGCAGGTCTTATTTCACCCTCTTGGGGGCATTAACTCACAACAAAGTGTCCCTGGTTGACCGGGGACTGTTATGACAGTCCTAAGAATACTAAGCACCCTGAGTTCAGAGTGCATCGCTCTGCTCAGCTGTGGGTTCTTTCTGCAGGACAAGTATTCCCAACCCAGGCCCAGACTGAGTGTGCTTCTTTCTGGGAGCAAGGACTTCTCCCATGGCTCAAAATCTTCCTTTTAAGGAGCTTCTTACCCAGACCCAGCTGTCATCAGGGACCATCCCTTTGGGCTGTGGAAGGCACTTTTCCTGCATTCCAAAGCACTTTAACCTCCCCTTAGGGGGGGAGTGGGGAAGGGTGGGGCACCCTGTTATGCATTGAAATAGAGGGTCCAAAACGATTAAAGGCCTGGAAAGACTCCTGTATACAGAGAGAGATTGAAAAGACTGGGACTATTTCAAGAGGGGACCTGCTAGAGGTATAGAATCATTCATAGATTTATAGCATTTAAGGCAAGAAGGGCCCATTAGATCATCTAGTTTGACCTACTGTATAACACAGGCCAGAACATTTCATCCTGTATTGAGTCCAATAACTTGTGTTTGACTAAAGGAATGGTTTAGAGAAGGCATTCCCTCTTCACCCAAGAGTTCTGCAGGAACTCGGATATCAAATTGCAGAACTAATAACTGTGGTATATAAGCTATTGCTTAAACCAGCCTCTGTATCAGATGTCTGAAGAGTAGCGAATGTAATGCTGATTTTTAAAAAAGGCTCCAGAGGCAATCCTGGCAATTACAGGGCAGTGAGCCTAATTTCAGTTCAAGGCAAATTGGTTGAAACTATAGTAAAGAACAGAATTATCAGATACATCGATGAACATGATTTGTTGGGGAAGAGTTAACACGGCTTTTGAAAAGGGAAATCATGCCTCACCCATCTATTAGAATTCTTTGAGGGGGTTGTGACGGGTTGGACCCCCCATTCCGGGGTGCCACCTGATGTACTGAGGTCCCACTGAGCCCGCCCGTTCCACCAGCCTGGGCTCCCTCACCCTGTCCTGCTGCACGCACACACTGGCAGGGACACACCCAGCTGTAGAATCACACAGAGTACGCAATCAGCTCTGTGTGGGAAGATTCAGCTTGGGAATTGCCCAGCACTCAGCTGCACACACCCTCTGGAGTGTAAACCCAAAATTATATTGTCTTGCGCTGTACAGAGATCTACACAACGTAAGCTAATGAAATTCTCTTCCTCCCTCAATATGGAGGAAGATATGCACAGCTCTTCCCCAACCCCGCCATTATAAATTGCACAAACTGGTTTTTAGAATAAACCAAAAACAAGTTTATTAACTACAAAAGGTAAATTTTAAGAGATTATAAGGGATAGCAAACAGATCAAAGCAGATTACTGAGCAAATAAAACAAAACATGCAACCTAAGCTTAATACGCTAAATTAATTGGTTAATAGTAGTACATTCTCACCCTAAATGTTGTTTTGTGCAGGTTGCAAAGTTTTTTTTGAAGGTAAACTGCACTGCTCGCAGCTTAAATCTCCAGGTATTCCTTTCACAGGCTAGATCTTTCGTGCCTGGGCTCAGCCCCTGCCCTCCTCCCCCACAGTTTAGAGGTTCCTTTGTTTCTTCAGGTATTTTCGTCAGTCTTCCTTTTTGGGCAGGCAGGTGGTGGAGAAGAACCTACATTAACTCACTTCCAAGCCTTAAATAGGATTTGGATATGACAGGAATCCTTTGTCTTCCAGTTTGACACCCCCTTCCCCCACTCCCTCCTAGTGGAAAAATTCCACCAGTCCAAAATGATGTCCAGTACCAGGTGACATGATCACATGACCCTGCAGTGTCAAACCAGCATCCCAGGAAACTTCTCAGGAAGGAGGAATATTAGTATCTTCAAAGTCCTAATGGCCCATCCAGGCTGATGGTCTACTGTTTGGTGGGCATTCCCCTCGTGTAAGCTGGTTAATAGGGACAGGCCCTCAGAGATGGATAGGACTCCAGTGCTGCTCGGTGCCTGTGACTCATTTGGTGTGTCACTACTCAAGGGCCTGCTCTGATGGTTTAAAAGGATAATGAACTGGTGTGTTGCATCTCAATAGACTCATAGACTTTAAGGTCAGAAGGGACCATTATGATCATCTAGTCTGACCTCCTGCACAATGCAGGCCACAGAATCTCACCCACCCACTCCTGGAATAATTCTCTCCCCTATGTCTCAGCTATTGAAGTCCTCAAATCATGGTTTCAAGACTTCAAGATGCAGCGAATTCTCCAGTAAGTGACCCGTGCCCCATGCTGCAGAGGAAGGCGAAAAACCTCCAGGGCCTCTGCCGATCTACCCTGGAGGAAAATTCCTTCCCGACCCCAAATATGGTGATCAGCTGAACCCCGAGCATGTGGGCAGGACTCACCAGCCAGACACCCAGGAAAAAGTTCTCTGTAGTAACTTCTAACATCCCATCATTGACCATTGGTCCTATTTACCACTGATGGCAATTAATTGACCTTTGACTAAGATCCTGTTATCCCATCAAACCATCCCCTCCATAAACGTATCTAGCTTAATCTTGAAGCCAGATACCTGTTGAGGCACACATCTATCTAATCCGCTCCGCTGAGCTCTGAGAGCCTTTCAGACAATTCACTGGATCTCTTCTCCTAACGGATGTTTGCCACATACAGATAGACACAAGTCTTCAGTCTAAATGGTCTCTTATTTTACATTAAGGGCGGGGGAAAGAACAAAACCAAAAGTGTGCACAAACAAAGTCTTCGGGAGAGAGCACAGTGTGTGTGTCACCTGCTACATCGGAAACAAAACAGAAAATGGCGGCTGTCCCTGGCAGACTCCCAGGAATGTACAGGTGCAGGACACAGAAACCCAAATTGCACCAGTTAAATGCTGCAAAACTCAGACAGGGATCAGAGAAGAGCTACAAGAATCTCTCAGGCGTGGAAAACACCTTACAATGGGAGACGGGGTGGGCGCCTATGGTTCCTGGTTTCTTAGTCTTACAGCTGGATTGATCCATCTACAGTGAGACACTAGAAATCACTCTGCACACGCTGCTCCTGGAGTGATGCTAGAGCAGACATCACTGGGTCCTGCTTCAGCACCTCCTCCAGCTGCAGCGAGCATCCTGCTGATGCTGCAAATTGATCCCGGCGCAGGGGGCTGCTGAAGTGTAGAGCATCGAGGGCTTGAGGAAAAGCAGGCGTGAACAGGAGGGATAGAGCACAAAGCAGCTGCCTCTGTGGCTGGAGAGAAGCAGGGAACGGAACCAGAGAAGCAGCTTCTACAGCACCGATAAGGTAAGAGAAAAATTGTCCTTAACATGGCCTCCGGCCGGGGATTATTGCAGGACACAGGCTCTCTCTTCCTGGGAGCAAGCAGGGAGAATGGAGGAGTTTGTTTGTTGGAACTGTCTCTGCTCAGCTGGGCTGCCCACAAGGGAACCGGTGCAGAATCTCGCTGGTTTGCTAGACACTGACAAAGTCCTCGGGATGTCTGAACTTCTGATTCCTGGTGTGTGTGTGTGTGTGTGTAACACACACACACTGTTACTGCTGTTTATCTGCATTACAGTAGCACCAATCAGGGCTCAGGGTTAGGGTGCTACTAAGCGATGTGCAGACACACAGCAAAAACACAGTCCCTGCGCTGAAAAAGCTCACAACCCATCTAAACGCATCCCTGTGGATTTCCCATTGCATCTCCTCAGCTGCAAGTCTGCCTTCAGGGGGATGTTCACTGGTGTGGACTGGTGTCCATGCCCAGTCCTACTCCAGGCAGGGTTTTCCAGCCAGTAGGCCAGCAGACTGGCACTCAAGACCTGGGTTCTAATCCCAGCTTTGGCACTCACCCCTGGTGTGACTTTGAGCAATGGGCTTCCCAGCTATTTCCCCTTCCACCTCTATTCTACCTGTCAGCTTTCCAGGACAGAGCCAGTCTCTTCGTAAAGGTCTGTACAGCGCCTTGTGCAATGGGGCACAATCTTGGTTGCAGCCTCTAGGCGTTACCATCCAATACATAATAAAGTCACATGGGACACCATGCGGGTCGCTCCCATTTTAGGATGGGGGCTTTTGGGGTGATCTCTTGGGGCAGGGACCATGTGTATCTTTGTCTTGTAAAGAGCTAAATGACTAACGAAGCCACAGAGACGGGAGCTAGGGAGAGACGACCTTTCAGTTCTGGAAAGCTCTCGGACTAATTGCTTGAAGATTCTCCAAGCTAGTTTGAGTCCCAAACCTTTTTCTCCCCTGCAATTTAAACCAATCCCCCATCGCCACCTAAAAAGGAGTCTCTAGCTGAAGGAGTTCTGGGGTGTGGACTTGGAATAGGCGGTTCCCTGCAAGGTTTGGCTGGCACCTGCTGCTCCCTCTCCACACCCTATGTTGTCTGCACTCATTTCTTCTTTGAATATTCCTCTCTGCTCCATTCTTCACGTTCTCTCTTTGCTTTCACTCTCTGCTCCTTGTTCCCCACTTGATTTCTTTCTGTCCCACCGGCTCTTTACCAAAATCTTAGGATTTCTCTTTCAATCATTCTCTGCCTCCACTCCAATTCTCACTGTCTATTTTCACTGGCCTCTCCCCTCTGCTCCTTTTTGCAGCCTTTCCTTAGTGAAACACAAACCCAAGTTGAACTCTGGAGTGGGCTTAAAGTTGCATTTAAAAGGATTAGCCCATCCTTTAGGCTGAGGGAACTGGGATTGTTTAGCCTGCAGAAGAGAAGAATGAGGGGGGATTTGATAGCTGCTTTCAACTACCTAAAAGGGGGTTCCAAAGAGGATGGATCTAGACTGTTCTCAGTGGTAGAAGATGACAGAACAAGGAGTAATGGTCTCAAGTTGCAGAGGGGGAGGTTTAGGTTGGATATTAGGAAAAACTTTTTCACTAGTAGGGTGGTGAAACTTTTTCACTAGTAGGGTGGGATGATCTAATTGGGTTTGGTCCTGCTTTGAGCAGGGGGTTGGACTAGATGACCTCCTGAGGTCCCTTCCAACCCTGAGATTCTATGATTCTATGATCCCGACTGAAAACGTACAGGCAAAGCATTGGGGTAGTGCTGCCTCCTGGATGCTGCAGGTTAATTATTCATTTGGATTATGGCAGTGCCTGGAGGCAGAAACAATCATAAATGTCATGGGCTGCTCAGGGGTGATTCGGAAAGCAGGAGAAGGGTCTAATTCTGTAAGTAGATACCTCCTGATAAATAGCAACCCTAGATCTAGTAGAGATTCGTGGGTGCCTTGATTGCATGGTGCCCTCGTGCACTACAGGTAAATATGGATAAACTGGACAGATTCTAAAACCCTCTAGGTTTTTTATTCCACACACCCCCCCCCCCTCGCCGTTAGTAATTTGCCAGCTGCAGCAGCTCAGCTCAGTGCCTGCTGGGTTCAGTAATTGAGGCTCTTCAGATCTGCTAGGACAGCCCCAAACTATACAGTACATTCATTTCACAGAGAAGCTTCCCAGTAACACCACCAGCCAGAGCTACATTGTGGTTAATGTTTTGCCTGTCTCTTCCAGCCACTGAATCTTCTTGTGCCTTTGTCAGCTACATTAAGAGAGCCCTCGACTAGCAGAAATCTTCTCTTCATAGGTCTTAGGGACTGTGAGCAAGGTGTCTCTTAACCTTCCTTTGAATAAGTTAACAGAGAGAAAGCTCCATCAGTCTCCCATTGTAAGGCGTTTTCCACACCTGAGAGATTCTTGTAGCTCTTCTCTGAACCCTCTCTAAGTTTTGCAGCATTTAACTGGTGCAATTTGGGTTTCTGTGTCCTGAATGACAAAGACAATGTCTGTCTCTTTTATTTACCCCTTTCAGGAGCCTTCCAGTCAAGGATCCAACTCATAGGCCAGCTGAAGGACCCTACCCCCTGGTGGGCAGTCCGGCCTCCCCCTTTCACAGCAGCTAACACACCCAGAGGTGGCTTTTCCCTTGACTGAAGTTCCAGGGGAGGGAACTTCCCCAGAGAGGGGGGTGGGAATAACTCTGGCTGAAGGAGGGGCTGGATCCCACCAGCACGACACCTGGGAGGCAGGAAGATGCTCACAACCGGTGGCTGAGGGACAGATTTCCCTGCCATACTCCGAGACGCTCGCCTGACCGGCCGTGAGTGACGCCAGTCAGCCCCGCCCATGGGCTGTGGGGGCAGCCGGACGGACGGCCTGGAGCCCAGGTACCGAGAGAACTGGACCAAAGAGACGGAGTCCACCTGGCTGACGAGCACAGACGCCGACATCCCGCTCTCCGCCCTCCAGACCATCCCGCTGGAGAGCTCCCCCGGGGCCACCTTCGGCAGGGAGAAGAGCACCATGAGCTCAGGTAAGACAGCAGGCGGTGCTCCAGGGCAAAGATGGGCGCCTGGCCCTTTGGGGCACCCAGTTGTTCTGAGATACCTCCCAGCGTGGTGCCAGCACCCAGAGCGTACTAGAACGGAGGTTCCCAAGCAGTGCTGCGCAGAGCACTGGCTGCTGGTGGCCTGCGGAGAGCAGGCTGTTTGCAGGGTGCTGTCTGCTCGGACAGGTCTCCAGCAGCTCAGTGGCATGGAAAGGAGCAGGATATCCTTTAATGCCTTCCAGCGGGGCTAGTGCACATGCCAATTGCTGTAGGGACAGTGGGGAGCTGCACAAGAGGCGAGGGCCGGGCGGATAGGAATGGGGAGCAGGTCCAGCCAACGGAGTGAAGGTGGGGCCCGCACGATGGTGAACGGGGGACAGATGGAGGCCATAAGTCGCTCTCTCTGAGCTGTGGTTTGCACCATGAACACATTGTCCCCCAGTTTCGATAGGAGCCCCACACTGGGGGTTGTGGATGGCCAGGGTTAACGCTCTGAACGCCTCAGTCCAAGCTGCCATGGGGTGAGCAGGCCGCCGCTCACCTGCATGGGATGTCCCTACGGACAGAGTCCTGTGAAGCAACAGCGACACCTAGTGGTGCGCAAGGCAAGCTGCAGCATCTTGGTAACATGGGGGCAAACTCAGGCCTGGTGAGAGCCGGTCTGTGCCAACATTGGGCCTGCTGTACCCACAGGCTGGCTCCGTTCCGTCTCCCTGCTGCACGGCTTGATGGCAACAAACTGTGAGGTGTTCTGCATTTACGGGGTACCTTATAGATTCATAGACTCCAAAGCCAGAAGGGACCACTATGACCTTCTGTATACCCAGGCCAGAGAACTTCCCCCAAATACTGTATGTTTGAACTGATGTCTGGGAAGTGGCTTGGTGAAAAGAAGCAGGAAACAAAATCAGGCCTTTTAAAGAAGAGGGGGGCATGAAGGGGGCTATAAACCCAGTGTATCCCCCTTTCGCGGGAGGAGTTGTGTGTTGTAAGGTGTCCCCTTGAGTCTGGCTTCTACCATAAAATGAACATCAGCCTGAAAAAAAAAATTGGAATGTGCTGATCTGCTATTGCTCAGGGTTCCTTGTTGCCATGGATATAGCGTGGCAATCAAATTTGGTAGCCATAGTTACAAGTGTAAGGGGACTGTTGCCCCCTTACTAACTTTCAGGGGGGTGTTTTGGTTGCTAGCTCCCAGTCCCAAAAGGGGGCGGGTCAATGGGAAGTCAGGACCCTGAGACTGACAGTCCCGAGGGGCAATGGGGAGAGGCCAAAGCTCCAGGTCAGCCTGATTGACAGAGCGGGCAGGCGAATCAGGGAGTCAGGAGGCCAGGGTGGGTCCCGTCCTCCGTGTGAGCTGGGATTGCCTGGGTCAGGCAGACAGAGTGGGGCTGAGCTAAGGAGACAGCAGGGGCCTGAGCTGAGCTGGGGAGCAGAGCTGGGCCAGATCCAGAGGGGCCAGAAAAGCAGCCCAGAGAGAGCAGGTCCTGTGCTGAGAGCAGAGCTGCAGCTCCAAAGCCAGAGACACAGCCAGGGGGAGCAGATCCTGTGCGGGGGGGAGAGCTGCAGCCCCAAAGCCAAAGCACAGCCCAGGGAGAGAGCAGAAAAGGCCAAAAGAAATCTGATGAGGTTCAACAAGGACAAGTGCAGAGTCCTGCACTTAGGACGGAAGAATCCCATGCACTGCTACAGACTAGGGACCGAATGGCTGGGCAGCAGTTCTGCAGAAAAGGACCTAGGGGTTACGGTGGACGAAAAGCTGAATATGAGTCAACAGTGTGCCCCTGTTGCCAAGAAGGCTAACGGCATTTTGGGCTGTCTAAGTAGGGGCATTTCCAGCAGATGGAGGGACGTGATTATTCCCCTCTATTCGGCACTGGTGAGGCCTCATTTGGAGTACTGTGTCCAGTTTTGGGCCCCACGCTACAAGAAGGATGTGGATAAATTGGAAAGAGTCCAACGGAGGGCAACAAAAATGATTAGGGGGCTGGAGCACATGACTTATGAGGAGAGGCTGAGGGAACTGGGATTGTTTAGCCTGCAGAAGAGAAGAATGAGGGGGGATTTGATAGCTGCTTTCAACTACCTGAAAGGGGGTTCCAAAGAGGACGGATCTAGACTGTTCTCAGTGGTAGAAGATGACAGAACAAGGAGTAATGGTCTCAAGTTGCAGAGGGGGAGGTTTAGGTTGGATATTAGGAAAAACTTTTTCACTAGGAGGGTGGTGAAGCACTGGAATGGGTTACCTAGGGAGGTGGTGGAATCTCCTTCCTTAGAGGTTTTTAAGGTCAGGCTTGACAAAGCCCTGGCTGGGATGATCTAATTGGGTTTGGTCCTGCTTTGAGCAGGGGGTTGGACTAGATGACCTCCTGAGGTCCCTTCCAACCCTGAGATTCTATGATTCTATGAGACCCTATACTAGTGCCGTGGTTCCCAAACTGGGGTTCGTGAACCATTACGGGGGCTCCCGGGGGAAAATTCCCTGATGGCAGACAGAGCTGTCCCTAGGGACCCCGGGCAGCACAGGGCCAGCAGCCCGGAGCCCCTGGACTTCCAAGAGCTAAGCAGATCAAAGCAAGCATATGTATCACACTGAGGAGATTTAAACTTAAGGACTCCTTATAAGAAATGGAAAGGGAGGTGGATATTTTTTGCTGTTTTTAAAATTAAATAGGCAGCTAGTATTGTTTATAAATTATTATGAAGAACAAGCTGTTTGCCTGGGCTGCTCAAGACCTGAATGCTTGGGTAGGAGGAACTCTTTGAGTTGGCTTCTTAAATACCTTCCTGCTGCTTCACATTGATACTCCTTGATGAAACCTAGGAGCCTTGTCTTATAACAGGCGTATTCAAAGTGATACAAGCTACAAAAGTGAGATCTTGGAAGAGTGTTGCTGTTTTCACAATGTATTAAAAATACTGTAATGATAAATAATAATTAATAATAAATAGTGTGTAATAAGCATGTCATAAAAACAAATGTTATATTCCCAAGATCTCTGCTTTTATAATTTATACTTAGGTAAAGGAGAAAATCCCTGGAAATATTCATTTTTAGGAGGGGGTTCGTGAGACTTGACATTTTAGTGAAAAGGATTCACAGGTTGTTAAAGTTTGGGAAACGCTGTACTAGGGTGACCAGATGTCCCGATTTTATAGGGACAGTCTGGATATTTGGGTCTTTGTCTTATATAGGTGCCTATTACCCCCCACTCCCTGTCCCGATTTTTCACACTTGCTATCTGGTCACCCTACCCTGTGCTGGGAGCAGAGCTGCATCCCCAAAGCCAGAGACACAGCCGAGGGGGAGCAGACCCTGTGCTGGGGGAGATCTGCAGCCACAGAGCCAGGTGTGCTGAGCAAGGAGGAACCCTGGGCAAAGGGCCCAGCGCAGAAAGACACTCCCAGCCAAGGGTCCTTGCAGGCCAGACTGGGAGGGGGATCTTAACCCGATTGGGGGCTGACGCTGGGAAGAAGGGTCCCACCGCCCAAATCCTGGAGGTGTGTGGCCACCACCAGAGCAAGTGTCCAACCCACAGCATCCCTGCAGCACAGCCAGGACTGGAGAAGGGGGCCTGGATCCTACAAGGAACAGACTGTGAACTGCCCTGACATTCCAGAGACACTGTTTGAAATGTTCCCTGCCACAGAGCGGGGGATGTGTTTTCCTTTAATCGTTCCCATTTTTCCTTATTCTTTTTTAAAATTAATTGTTGATTAAAATACATGCATTTGCTTTAAATTGCATGTATTGATCAGTGGGTCAGGGAAGTGCCAGTGCAGAGAGATTTCAGAGTAGTAGCCGTGTGAGTCTGTCAGCAAAAAGAAAAGGAATACTTGTGGCACCTTACAGACTAACAAATTTATCACCCTAGCCCCTGTCCTAGGTGACTGCAGCACGTTTTGGGGTTGAGCCACCCCAGGAATCCTGGGCCCAGCCTTGTTGGGGTTATGAGGACTCTGCTAGACAGGAGAGTGGAAGGGGAGTTCTCAAGGGCAGAAAAGCCTCTGGGTAAAAGAAGTGGGAGCGAGGACTCAGATCCTTTCGCTAGCCCACCTCACCAAGGTAGTGCAGAAGCCAGGAAAGTTCCCCACAATAGCGGGACCATTCCCCCGCTTACACAAGAATCCCTTGGAAAGTTGGTGAAATAAAACATAAACCGGCCCCAGAAGCAAGAGGGGGAAATGCACCAGCAGGGGAAACTCTGAGTATCATTCCAGGAACTTGGATAGGGCTCCGTTCTTACATGCATCCAGGGTCTGATCCAGAGCCCACTCAGGTCACCTCCAAGGATCTGCCCTTTAGACTGCAAAGTACAGCGATTCCCTATAGGAAAAACCATCCTACAGGCCATCTCTTACTGTGCTCTAACTCAGCCAGAGTCTGCGCAGTGATGTGTGGCCAGGGGAGAGACCTTGTACTCTCTCAGGATTGCTACCGAAACTTAAGGGCGTGATCTTGAGAGAAAGCCAACTAACTGTCAGATGGAAACCCATGTCCAGACCCCCATGACTGTATCTTCCTTAAGATGTCAAGCCCCCTATTAAATTTGCTGAGTCTCTGGGAGCTGGGGAATAAAGCTGCTTTCACTGGAGCAGAAAGGCACTTGTATACATGCCAATTTCCCCCTAGCTGTGGTTTAGGCAAATAGGGGAAGTTTTGCGAATCCCATTGCTTTGGGCATTTCGAACCAGACTGGACCCATCAGTAGCAAATGAGCAATACTGACCAATCCTGCACCGGTCCTAGGGAAAGGAGCAGATGAGGCCAGAGGGCTCGTCCATCAATACATGCTATGATTACATGAGTCCATTGAGTTCTGAGTGAGTAGAGCACAGGAGGAAATGCACAAGATGCAGTATAATGGAGGATAAAGTACCCCTTTTAAGGCATCTACCGACAGCACGGTGCAAAGATTTGACCATTCCATGCAGATCTGTCCCGATCCTTAGATCTAATAAATAGCGCAACCAATCCTGGCACACTCCCTTAGCAGCCGTAATCATTTACAATAATTTTCACCCCACATCCTGATAGCAAGCGGTTACTTTTGCTTCTGAGAGCTCTGATGCCGAATGTGTAATTCAGGGAAGGGAATGATCAGATCGGCGAGCTTTCCTGCTTCAAGGATTTCATGGCTTCTCTTCCCTGATCCCAGCCATAAAAATGAAATAAATCTACAGAGACACACTGTGCTCCATAGATGTGCTGCATGTTTGATTCGGTTCATTGCATCCATATACAGAGCAGCCGTGACAGCATAACTTGCAATGAGGCATTATTTGTAAAACAGTATTGCTATATTACAGTCGCATGTTGGAGCGCCAATCTCGGTTTTGCCCCAATTGTGCTAGGCCAGTGGTCCCCAAACTGTGGGGCATGCCCGTTTAGGGGGGCACGGAGGAATGTTCAGGGGGCACGGTGGGGCCCATGCCAGCCCCCACAGAGGGTGGGGAAGGAGTGCCATCCAGCCCACTCTGCCCCCAGCTCCACTCCAGGCCCGAGCCCCAGCCCCAATCCTCGTCCCCGCTCCCCTCCTGGACCCGCTCCCAGCTGTGGCTCCGCTCCTCACCGTGGCCCCAGCCACAGCTCCAAGCCCCACCCCCGACTGCGGCCCCACTTCCGGCCACAGTTCCCAGCTCCCAATGGTGGCCAAGGCTCCGCCGCTGGTCCTGGCCCCACTCCCAGCCTTGGTCTCCCGACTGCAGCTCCCGGGGATGTGGGGCACAGAGCGGGTAAGCGGGGGAGCGCGACCGAAAAAGTTTGGGGATCACTGTGCTAGGCGCTGCACATACACATAGCGATAAGCAGTCCCTGCCCAGAAGATCTTGAAGCCTAAACAGAAAAAGGGAGGGGGAGGGAAGCATTGGGCCCATTTTATAGATGGGGAAACTGAAGCACAGAACGACTGTGAACATTTAAATCGATAAAAATAGGGAGGGAGGAGCTTAAAATAAACATCGATATCTGCCAAAATTATTAAAACACGCTGCCAAGGCTAGCTGTCATTTTATTTTGTACTTTTAAATACAAAAATGTTTTTGAGTTTCATTCTGTTTCCAACACTTTACGGCAAACGAACTCCAAACTGGCGAAATGAGGACTGTGCAAAGAATTCATGGCTAATTATTTTTAAACCAGATTTGAAGCTTTTGAAATTTCCTTTTGGTTTGGAGAGGGATCTAATTTCATATCAAAAAGTCAATTCAGCAAAATGCCACTTTGGGGCTGAAAAATAGTGCCAATTCTGAGGTTTTTTTTAAAGGGGCTTGTTTTCACTCAGATATGGTCCTCTGTGTTTTCATTGTGAGCCTATATTTTACATCAACGGGAAGCATAACCTTGAATTGGCTCAAGAAGTATTTCTTTGTTTTCCATTAGCAGATTTCTTTGACGATGGGTTTCCTAACCCAGCGAAGGCCTACTTGAAAGTTTGCTCCGTGACGTCTGATTCGTCCTTGAATGAAACCAAAGCGCCAGCGGGTGAAAGTCAAGTGACCAACAAGCCATTGAAAGGACTCTCACCCACTGGAACAACAGTGCAGAAAAAAAGTGTGCTCCGTACTGAAGAGGTGAGGTTGTTTCACAGGACAGAGCTGGGCTTCACCGAGAGATGCCTGGGTAGCTTCTCAGGAGATAGACCCTGGTTTTGTTTTTTCAGTAGGAGCAGCTTGTCCCTCTGTCAGCACTGACCCCAGTGCCCCAGCATGCTGTGAGGAGCAGAGCGAGGTGGAAAATGGTTTTCCCGTCCTGCAAACGTAGTCGAGATTTGAAAAAATTTTCAGTTCCACATTAGGACGAAACGGAGACCTTTTGAAAATTTTCACCAACAATGAGGGAGAGCGAGAGATCCCAGAACACTCACCTGGGATGTGATAGACAGAGGTTCAAGTCCCTGCTTTGCAGGAAGGTGTGGAATCGAGGTCTCCCGCATCCCAGGAGAGGGCGCTAAACCCCAGGTGACAGAGTCAGTCTCTGCAGGCCTCTCAATACTTTAGTTAGACATTATAGAAATAACAGCTCTGGCAAGAGAGTGACTGACTCTATTAGGAAACTCACCTGAGATGTGGGAGACGTGAATTAGGGCACTCCCCACATCCGCAGGGAGTGCTCTAACTCCTGGGTTGCTGACCTCTCTCTTTCTCTCTCAGAGTTTGAGCAGAAACTCCATCCTGGACCTGAGAAACCTTCCAACCCAACCCTGTGCTGGGAAAAATTCCAGGTGTGATGAATTGTCATTTTCCAATAAAAAAAAGTTTCATCAAAATATTCTTGACCAGCTCTCGTTCATCAGCACTGAGCTGAGCGATCTACTTGTAGATGGGATGGAGGGGAAGTGACCGTGTGCTAAGTGACGGGGGAAGATCCTATCTCTATGGCTGAAGGTGACCAAGCTCCTCTCTCCAAGGGAGCACATTTCTAGCTGGAATTTTGAACAACATCCGACTCTTTCGGGAGACCTAGCAAGCCCCAAAACATAAGCTTGTGAGACATACTTCACCTCCACCGACTTCCATCAGTCCGTCTAATGGCCTCCTCTTCCAGATGTTGCCCAGGGTCCCCCTGGAGCTAGACACAGACATTTAAATCTAGGCCAGGCAAAATGAGCTGAGAGGTGCAATTGTGCAGTATCTGTAGGCTGGGTGGGGAGATACAGAGAGAGAAAAGAGCTACTATAGCAGCTAATCTACTCCAGCATTAATGAGTCACTTCATGTCCCCACTTTCCCATCTCTGTCACACAATCCCCAGCACCCCTTGATGTTCCAGGCATGTGCCTTCAGTCCACAACCCTTGCTTTTGTTACTACCAGGGGTATGCTCCTTCCAAATCCTTGGTGCCTCCAAGAACATCCTCTTGAAGTTCCCCATTTTGAAAGGAGGTTCATGCTAGTGCCTGACACCCATGGCAGATGGAGCTTTTAGCTGTCCCTAAACCAGGTCCAGCAAAGGCAGCTGGAGCGCAAACTTCCCCCCATGCACATGTAAGGTAGTGCCAGGCTGCAACCACTGCCTGCTCTGCAAGACGCACCCATTACACCATCAGCTTGTGCTCCATCGGTCTGTTCTGTGCACCTGTCTCCTGTCCCTGTCCCACCCAGATTGTGAGCTCTTTGGAGAAGGGACCATCTTCTTCTGACTCATTTTCGTACAGCGGACGCCTCGTCCCTGACCACAGCTATTAGGTGCTACCATAATGCAAATAAACTCATGTAAAAGCTCCCCTGTTCTGGGAATTCTGACCCAGGGGGAAATGCGTAAGAGGGGTGTTCAGTCTCCATGGGCCATTCATTCCTTGGCACCTCTTCTGAGATTGCCGACAAAGGGTCATAGTTTCTGTAAAGTCCCCTAAGAACTGGACTGAGGCCAATATCTCACTTAGGCCACCAAACAGCCATCAGGTGGGGGCAGCTTTCAATCACCGCTGTTTCCTGTGTGCTCTTCAAACCATTCTCATTGATTATTAGGTGAGGGCTTAGAGGCCCCCAAAGCAAGATCGGGGCCCCATTGCACTGGGAGCTGGACAAACGCAGAGTAAGAGGCAGGCCCTGCCACAAAGGCAAGTCAGACAGAGTGAGAGGGGAAGCAGCTTGTCTAAGGTTATGCCTCAGGTTAGTGGGAGAGCTGGGAACAGAACAGAGCTCTGCTGAGTTCCAGTCTGGTGTCTCGCCCACTAGATTGCACTGCCTAGTGCCTAGGGGCTGCTGTGCTCCATTACAAGCACTCTGGAGGACAAAACAACCTTGACAAACTGGAGAATCTGTCTGAAAGCAACAAGAGAAAAGTCAGTAAAACAAGGGCAAAGTACTGCACTTAGGAAGGAAAAGTCAAATGTAAAACTACAAAATGGGGAATAATAGGCTAGGGGGTCATGCTGCTGAACAGGATCTGGGGGGTATTGTGGGTCACAAATTGAATATGAGTCAGGAATGTGATGCAGTTGTGAAAAAGGCTAATATCCTTCTGGGGTGTATTAACAGGAGTGTCGTGTGTAAGACAGGAGATAATTATCCCACTCTGCTCAGCACTGGTGAGGACTCAGCTGAAGTGCTACGTCCAGGTCTGGGTGGCGCACTTTGGGAAAGAAGTGGACAAACGGGAGAGAGTCCAGAGGAGAGCAACAAAAATGGGCAAAGGTTTAGAAAATCTGACCTGTGAGGACAGGTAAAAAAATACTGGGCCTGTTTAGTCTGGACAAAAGAAGACTGAGGAGGGACCTGGTAACAGACTTCAAATATGTTAAGGGTTGTTATAAAGAGGCCAGTGAGCGATTGTTCGTTATGTCAGCTGAAGGCAGGACAAAAAGGAATGGGCTTAATCTGCAGCAAGGGAGAGTTAGGTTAGACATTAGGAAAGCTTTCTAACTCTACGGGGAGTTAAGCTCTGGAATGGGCTTCCAAGGGAGGTTGTGGAATCCCCATCATTGGAGGTGTTTAAGATCAAGTTGGACAAACAGCTATCAGGGATGGTCTAGGTTTACTTGGTCCTGCCTCAGCGCAGGGTACTGGACTTGATGATTTCTTGAGGTCCCTTCTACCCTACTTTATTCCATATGATTCCATATCCCATTAGCACCTACCAATGCCCTAATATCTCCAGTCAACCTCTCCCCCGCCCCTACCTTTTGCTTATTTGCTTGTAACAAGAAGAGGCCAGTGCTCTGGCTGAGTTCTCTCCATAATACGCTACATTCCGGCCACGTGGAATCATCGGGCTGCCTTGGCTCCATGTCTAGTTGGCAGCCGGTATCAAGTGGAGTGCCCCAAGGGTCGGTGCTGGGGCCGGTTTTGTTCAATATCTTCATCAACGATCTGGAGGATGGTGTGGACTGCACCCTTAGCAAGTTTGCAGATGACACTAAATTGGGAGGAGTGGTTGATACACTGGAGGGTAGGGATAGGATACAGAGGGACCTAAACAAATTAGAGGATTGGGCCAAAAGAAATCTGATGAGGTTCAACAAGGACAAGTGCAGAGTCCTGCACTTAGGACGGAAGAATCCCATGCACTGCTACAGACTAGGGACCGAATGGCTGGGCAGCAGTTCTGCAGAAAAGGACCTAGGGGTTACGGTGGACGAAAAGCTGAATATGAGTCAACAGTGTGCCCCTGTTGCCAAGAAGGCTAACGGCATTTTGGGCTGTATAAGTAGGGGCATTTCCAGCAGATCGAGGGATGTGATTATTCCCCTCTATTCGGCACTGGTGAGGCCTCATTTGGAGTACTGTGTCCAGTTTTGGGCCCCACACTACAAGAAGGATGTGGATAAATTGGAAAGAGTCCAACGGAGGGCAACAAAAATGATTAGGGGGCTGGAGCACATGACTTATGAGGAGAGGCTGAGGGAACTGGGATTGTTTAGCCTGCAGAAGAGAAGAGTGAGGGGGGATTTGATAGCTGCTTTCAACTACCTAAAAGGGGGTTCCAAAGAGGATGGATCTAGACTGTTCTCAGTGGTAGAAGATGACAGAACAAGGAGTAATGGTCTCAAGTTGCAGAGGGGGAGGTTTAGGTTGGATATTAGGAAAAACTTTTTCACTAGTAGGGTGGTGAAGCACTGGAATGGGTTACCTAGGGAGGTGGTGGAATCTCCTTCCTTAGAGGTTTTTAAGGTCAGGCTTGACAAAGCCCTCGCTAGGATGATCTAGTTGGGGTTGGTCCTGCTTTGAGAAGGGGGTTGGGCTAGATGACCTCCTGAGGTCCCTTCCAACCCTGAGATTCTATGATTCTATGGTACCATTGCTGTGGGGCCTGGACTGGCATGGCCCCAATGATTAACCTTCCCTCTCCTTCCTTTCCAGACCAAGTGGCGATCCAACCGCATGGCGAACAAGCAAGTCACCATCATGGTGACACAGAGCGTCCAGCAGATCGACACGTCAGGGAGAATCATAGGGACCTCCTGCACCACCTATGGGCTGGCAAGCCCTGCGGGGGAGAAAGGAAAAGCCTAACGCTGACCTCACATCAATGTTTGTGCTCTGACAGGCAGCTTGTGTGCTAGCAGCAAAGACCACTCTGCCCTGACCCAGCAGGAGACACGTTAACACTCCTTCCATCTTGATAGGCTCCTAGAATAATCCCTCCCAGTGCTGTATGGTTTGGTTCATGTCCCCGGTGCCTACTCAGCCCAATGCGGGCGGTGGGTGGATGTGTAGGTGGGGGTACATGCACAGACCGCTGTTGATCTCTGCGTAACGGCTTATCCCTAGCTAGCTGACTCCTTGAGTCCCACTGCCTTTTGAAGGAGTCTCTGCAGAGCCCAATGATCTGAGGAGCTAGACAAGGCTCCCCCTGCATTCCTGCCTAGGAATGATCCTTGGACAGATGGACCAGAGGACAGAATTGTACTCGCATGGCCCCACTGCATAGTCAGCTCTGCAGTTCTTCCCCTTGGAGGGGATATTTCTTGGGGAGGAGCCCCCCGGGTTAATCCTCCATGCTGTGGTTTCCCTTGGCAAAAGCAAGGAAGAGTCTGTCCCCTTCCCCAAGAGAATGGGGGCAGCTGGACGTTGGCCTTCCAAACACCAGAGGCTCCAGGACTGGGGACACTATTCTGCATCACACGTCACACGTAGCTAAATTCTGGCTGCAAAGTCTACACTAGAGAGGAGGATGCGAGAGATGGACAGAACCCAGCTGGTTTTTCAAAGTCCCGGTGGACACTGGCTTGTACCCGGAGCCAACCCGGACTTTGATGATAATTATAGCGCTTCCACAGAGCCGCTCTCCGAACTAGCCCCACCTTTTAATCTTTGCTACTCAACATCTGTCTGTAACCGAGGTGCGAAAAGCTCATTAGCCCTCCCTCAGCCCTTGGGGGCCAGATCTGCAGCTGGTGTAAATTGGCTTAGCTCCACTGCAGTCAATGGGGCTGTGCCGATGTGCACCAGCTGAGACAGAATGACTGGCTTTCTCCACTCTGCAGTCAGTCTCAGCTCTATTAGGATCTGGCCCGTGCCCTAAAGAATGCTGGGTACTATACAGAGAGATCAGAGAGATGAAGGCTGGGGCTCTCAAAGGGAACTAAGGTCCCTCCCAGTGAAATTCAACTCCCTTAGGCCCTTTGAATCTCTCAGCCAAGACTCCTGCCCCAAGCACCATACAATCAAAGAGCTTGATCCTGCAATCACTGTCCACCAAGCACAGTGCTTAATGCTACGAGGGGTCTCCTGGACAGTGCAGTGCTCCTGGAGCCAAGCGTTTGCACGGCCAGCCCTAAGGATCTAGACGAGAGGTCAGGGAGTGGGAGTGGGGGGGAGGAGAGGAGAATGAGGATTGATACGGTATGTTGGTGTGATCCCTTAGGGCTGTAACGTGCATGTCTTGGTTGGTCCATTTGAAAGTGGCTGTGGATCATATATGGAACTCTACCCATTTGTATCTGGGTGAGAGTGCCAGCTTCCGGGCAGCTGCTCCCTGGCTTGGAGACCTGGGCTGCACAGGCCCTAGAGAAAGCAAAGTCTTATTGTCCTGGGGTGATGTTTTGGGCCAGAGGAGAAGGCAGGAGGTGAGGATTTCACAGGCGCGAGGGAACTGGTGTCAAGAAGGATGTTGATACATTGGAGAGGGGTCAGAGAGGATTCACGAGAATCATAGAATCATAGAATCATAGAATCTCAGGGTTGGAAGGGACCTCAGGAGGTCATCTAGTCCAACCCCCTGCTCAAAGCAGGACCAAACCCAATTAGATCATCCCAGCCAGGGCTTTGTCAAGCCTGACCTTAAAAACCTCTAAGGAAGGAGATTCCACCACCTCCCTAGGTAGCCCATTCCAGTGCTTCACCACCCTACTAGTGAAAAAGTTTTTCCTAATATCCAACCTAAACCTCCCCCTCTGCAACTTGAGACCATTACTCCTTGTTCTGTCATCTTCTACCACTGAGAACAGTCTAGATCCATCCTCTTTGGAACCCCCTTTCAGGTAGTTGAAAGCAGCTGTCAAATCCACCCTCATTCTTCTCTTCTGCAGGCTAAACAATTCCAGTTCCCTCAGCCTCTCCTCATAAGTCATGTGCTCCAGCCCCCTAATCATTTTTGTTGCCCTCCGTTGGACTCTTTCCAATTTATCCACATCCTTCTTGTAGCGTGGGGCCCAAAACTGGACACAGTACAAATGATTCAAGGATTAGAGAACAGGCGCTAGAGTGACAGACTGAGCCCCTTGAGTCTATTGAGCTTATCAGAGTAGGTTAAGGGGTGACCTGATCACAGTCTGCAAGGACCTACATGGGGAAGAAATAGTTAATCACGGGCTCTTCAGTCTAGCAGAGAAAGGGATCACACGGTCCAATGGCTGGATGTTGAAGCTAGACAAATTCAGACTGGAAATAAGGTGTACATTTTTGATGGTGAGAGTAATTTGCCACGGGTCGTGGTGGGGTCTCCAGCACTGACTATTTTTAAATCAGGATTGGATGTTTTTCTTATAGATCTGCTCCAGGAATTATCAGGGGGGCAGGTCTCTGACCTGTGTTGTACAGTAGGTCAGACGAGATGATCACACTGGTTCTTTCTGGCCTTGGGATCGATGACTAGGAAGAAAGGGACATGGCATCTTGGGGAGGGGGGAATAATGAGGAGGGAAGGAAGAAGGGAGCAGCAGGGAGGGCAGGAGAGAGTCAGTAGAGAGGAAAGAGTCTCCAGAGTGCATAGGTAGAAAGCAGAATTTGGTGCCATCCTTTTGGATCCAGGAGGCTGTGAAGATGCCTCCTGCACCATTGTCCTGATGCTGCTGCTCCTGCTATGGGGAGGGGAGACCTGTGATTGCAGGGGCTGGCTTCACCCCACAAATAACTGGGAGGGGACAGTGGTGCCCTGGTTCCCTGGTCCCCCAAACCCTCCGACCCATTTCATGTGGCTACCTAAATATCCACCTTTAACATCCAGCCCCAGGTGTGGGGTTTAATAAAAAGCAACATAGGGAAAGAAGAGACGACCCTACAGTTGAGATTTGAGGTTGGGTAAGAGCCATCAAATGGGGTTAAAACCCTGTAATTCATAGGACTAAGGTTGTTCAGAGTCATGGTAACGGATCCTTTCAGCCGGGTTTGTTTGCAGCTCAGTGTGTCCCCCTTCGCTCTTGTATTCATTCTGTCTCTGCAAAAATCCAATCCAGTTAAAAGAGGGTTAGTCGTTTCCAGAGTAGTGTATTAAAAGCAGGAGTTGGGGGAGTGACACTTTGCTTTACCTATGACTCTTTTAACATAGCGATAAATATTATTTCTCCATCATGGTCAAAGCAGACAAGTGTGGGGATTGTCCTGGGGCCAGCTGACGGAGGTACTGCTCTAGCCTAAGGTGTTTTGTGTTGCAGGGCTCCAAATCAAGTGCAACGTGTAGCTCCTGAGGTGAATTTCTGATTCAACATGGAATACTTTGCTTTTGCATTTGTTGAAGCTTGCTAGCAGCCAGGAAAGATTTGGGGCCAGGGCCTCAGCTGGTGGAGCGACGCTGATTTCTGCTGGCTGACGCTCTGAGCCTTGCTTTCCTTGCTGGGCGCGAAGTCCGTGCTTACAGGCTCGGGATGTTTGCTCCTGCTCCACCCTCATGTTCAGCATAGACATCGCTCCAGTTATTGCTTCCGAGCGGGAAGGATACAAGGCAGCAACAGCAGCAGGGAAGCTGAGTTCACTGCCGGCTTAAAAGCAGCTGGGTTCAAAGCACTCTGCTCCTCTGTCATAGCTGCTCCCCAACCCTATTAGCAGCCTTTAAGGACACATTCCTTGGCTGCCACACCAGATCCCCCAGTCCCTGCCACTCAGGCTCAGGCTGAACAAAAGGGAGCCAGGCCGGCAGCTCCAAAAGTAGCACCTCAGGTCTGCTTATGACCTTCCCAAAGAGCCTTTGAGACAACTGGTGCAAAGCAGGTGGTGATGGCTGTCTCAGTTCACCCCTGCAAAGGGGAAAGGGTGGGGGAGCTCCAGAAAGCTGGAAAATGTGTGTGTTGGGGGTAAGGGTGGTTCTGCTTGTTACTGGTGTTTACATTAGAAATTCAGGTCTTGCCTCTAGTCGTAGGAATCTACCCAGTCTGACAGCTGGCCCAGCCTCTGCCTCAGTTTCCCCTCTCAGCAGTTAGCCACAGGCTGGCAAGCGGCTGTGGGGTTCTCATGTAGGAGCACTGCTGCACTGGGGTGACTTAGCCAAGTCACAGAGTTCACCCCAGTTGGAGTCAATCCGAGTCCAAAGGAAAACGCCAAACCCCATCTTCCAGCCCAGCCCTTCCTCTGAGGGTCTGTCCTGTTCCCCAGATGGCTCCAGCCCCTCAGCTGGCTCCAGTATCCAGCCCTCCTGGGTTCCAATGTTGCCCTTGTTATGGGGCAGCATTGGGGGAACCCCCACCCACCCTCTACTACAGGCCCTGGGACCCTAAACAATTGGTTTGCCTGTCCCATATCCCAGACTGCCCTGGCTTCCCTTCCCAGGGCTTCTTCCCATGTGTGCATGTAACCCATGCTTCTGTCACTGTTCCTTTAAACAGTAGTATAGGATGGTTTGTTCTTTTTGCCAGAGGAGTGAAGCAGCTGGCTACTGGCTCCAGCTAGTCTGGGACTACTGTAGGGGGTGTGCGGGGAGAAGTTCACAAACCCTTGGGACATGCTGTCACGGTCTTTCTGGTTCAGGGTACAAATCCAGACCAGCGAGGGGCTGTGTCACCATCTTCCCTGTAACCATGGGTGACTCACAATGCTTTCCTGTTGTAGCTCCCAACCTGGGCCATTCAGAACCAGCCTACCAGCATGCGGGTCACCCCCTGAGTTTGTGTGTGCCAGGCGGCTTGGTTCCACAGCTCTGACCCCACTAGCCTGTCTACAGCCCCACTCTGGCTTCCACCAGCCTGGGTTACTGCATGCAGGGTGACCCCAACACACGCCCAGTCCTAGATTTTCCTCAACCCGTGGACAGTCCAGAGAAATCATATGGTTTGTTTGTTCCTTTAAAGACACCAAAGCCCTTCACAGCTTATTAACTTAACTTGGGGTAACTAGACCCTTCCCTTGAAACGCAGCACTGAGTTTATGGTAAAACTGAAATGAATCTATTAACAAAACATGCATAGGATTCATTGAATTCAAGTATAAGGAATGCAGATAGAAAGAGTTACAAGTAAAACAAAACAAAATACACTTTTAAAGGTCTGAAACTTAATCTAGCAAGACACAGGCTCTGTTCAAGATGGTTTCTTTCATCCAGTCTCCCAGCAAAATGGTGACTGGCTCTCCCCTTGGTCAGGCTCTCTTCCAGGGGTCCAAAGGTGCTGGTGTTTTTGTTTTCTTAGGTGAAAGAATGTGGGGTTGTCTGCCCCTTTCTTTTATAGTCCATTGAGTCTTGGAAGTTGATTCTTCTAAAGCAGTGGTTGTCAACCAGGGCTACGGGGTACACAGAGGTCTTCTAGGGAGTACAACAACACCTGTAGATATTTGCCTAGTTTTCCAGCAGGCTACATAAAAAGCACTAGCGAAATCAGTACAAACTAACATTTCATACTGACAAAAGGAGAAAGTCAGCAATTTTTCAGTAACAGTGTGCTGTGACACATCTGTATTGTATGTCTGATTTTGTAAACAAGTAGCTTCTAAGTGAGGTGAAACTTGGGGGCACACAAGACAAATCAGATTCCTGAGAGGGGCACAGTAGATTGAAAAGGTTGAGAGCCTCTGTTCTAAAGGATCCCCCTCAAAGCAAAGTTTATCCAAGCTGTGAGGAAGGCAACGTGAAGTCTGGTGGTGAAGTCTCCATGTGTAACCCACACACCTCCTGGGTGTGGTGTCCTGTCCCATCTGGTGGCACCAAGACCACTTAATGAGAGAGAGATAAAATGAGTCTGCTTTACAGCCTTAGCTAAGAACCAGTTGGCTTTTAGCTCATGTGGTAGAGACTCATGCACTAAGTTCCAGAGGCCCTAGGTTCAATCCCGCTCGCCGCCAACAGGGGTCTGTCCACAGGAGCTGACTTCCGGCGACGCCCGTGGGTGCCATCACCTGGTGTCGGGGGCGGGGCCCCGCCCGACGCCGGGCCCCGCCCCTGATGCCGGGTGACGTTGCGTGGCCCCGCCCCCGACGCCAGGTGACGTTGCGTGGCCCCGCCCCCGACGCCGATGCAGCGTTGCCCAGCGTCGGGGGCGGGGCCCCGCAACGTCTCCCGGTGTTCCGGTAAGTTTGCCGCGGGTCCGGGGCGGGCGGGGAGTTGCCGGTGAGTGCAGAGCACCCACCAATTTTTCTCCGTGGGTGCTCCAGCCCCGGAGCACCCACGGAGTCGGCGCCTATGGGTCTGTCAATATTACAAGTGGGAGCTCATCTGGGATTTCAACCGGGAAGTCTCTGAGCTCGGGACGTGCGTCCTCAGCGAGGGGAAGTCTGGTGGTGAAGGAGGCTCCATGCTCTTCTTTTTCCCCCCACACTTGTGTTGCTTAAATGTCAATTGCTCTGTTCGCTACCATCTCCTTCCCCTGCTGTCTTGATGACCCTGTTTGCTGCTTATATAAACTGATGTAAACCCCCATTCCTTTGTTTTGGATAGACCTCTTTAACAACGTTTGCCTGGGCGGGGCAGTCGGGTTTTCACAAGTGATGTCATACAGGGGGAACTCAGAACTCTATAGGTATTAATGTTGCTACATATGTGGCACCATGATCTTATTGACCAGAGAGTTGTTAGTTTTCAAATGGTACCTCACAAGGCCTATTTCGTACAAAGATTATTACCATAGCATGTAGGGTGTGAATAGAGGGCTGCTATGGGTCACACATGCTCAGTAGGGCATCTCCAAGGGTGGAGGGCCAATTCCACTGCCAAATTTAAAAAAAGGGGGTGCCAAGCTGTTCCGCCAGTTCATCCAGCCCCAGAGGGAGACAGCCGTATCGGAGGGGCGGTGAAAGTCTCTGCCCTGACGGCTGATGTTCGCAGGCCGGCTTTGACTACCTGCAGGAAACAGACAAATGCCAGGAGAAGGATCCCAGCCCATGCAAAGAACAGGGCACTTGCTGCTTGGTCAGCTGAGGAGGGTGTGAGGACATAAATGCCAGGTCAGCAGCGCATGCTTTAAATGCATAGGATTAGTGGCCCGTGTACCTTTCAGTACTGAAGAAATCTGTATGTTGGATACTATTATTTTTCTTTGACCGGTATGTGCTGACTATCTATGATGAGATAACTGGCTCTGTGGATGAGGGGAAAGCAGTGGATGTGCTATTTCTTGACTTTAGCAAAGCTTTTGATACAGTCTTGCCAGCAAGTTAAGGAAGTATGGCCTGGATGAATGGACGGTAAGGTGGATAGAAAACTGGCTGGATGGTCGTGCTCAACGGGTAGTGATCAATGGCTCCATGTCTAGTTGGCAGCCGGTATCAAGTGGAGTGCCCCAAGGGTCGGTGCTGGGGCCGGTTTTGTTCAATATCTTCATCAACGATCTGGAGGATGGTGTGGACTGCACCCTTAGCAAGTTTGCAGATGACACTAAACTGGGAGGAGTGGTTGATACGCTGGAGGGTAGGGACAGGATACAGAGGGACCTAGACAAATTAGAGGATTGGGCCAAAAGAAATCTGATGAGGTTCAACAAGGACAAGTGCAGAGTCCTGCACTTAGGACGCAAGAATCCCATGCACTGCTACAGACTAGGGACCGAATGGCTGGGCAGCAGTTCTGCAGAAAAGGACCTAGGGGTTACGGTGGACGAAAAGCTGAATATGAGTCAACAGTGTGCCCTTGTTGCCAAGAAGGCTAACGGCATTTTGGGCTGTCTAAGTAGGGGCATTTCCAGCAGATGGAGGGACGTGATTATTCCCCTCTATTCGGCACTGGTGAGGCCTCATTTGGAGTACTGTGTCCAGTTTTGGGCCCCACGCTACAAGAAGGATGTGGATAAATTGGAAAGAGTCCAACGGAGGGCAACAAAAATGATTAGGGGGCTCGAGCACATGATTTATGAGGAGAGGCTGAGGGAACTGGGATTGTTTAGCCTGCAGAAGAGAAGAATGAGGGGGGATTTGATAGCTGCTTTCAACTACCTGAAAGGGGGTTCCAAAGAGGATGGATCTAGACTGTTCTCAGTGGTAGAAGATGACCGAACAAGGAGTAATGGTCTCAAGTTGCAGAGGGGGAGGTTTAGGTTGGATATTAGGAAAAACTTTTTCACTAGTAGGGTGGTGAAGCACTGGAATGGGTTACCTAGGGAGGTGGTGGAATCTCCTTCCTTAGAGGTTTTTAAGGTCAGGCTTGACAAAGCCCTGGCTGGGATGATCTAATTGGGTTTGGTCCTGCTTTGAGCAGGGGGTTGGACTAGATGACCTCCTGAGGTCCCTTCCAACCCTGAGATTCTATGATTCTATGATTCTATGATTCTATGTATTGCTTTCATGATAAGAGCATGTTTAGATTTATGAGGTGTCTTAGTTAACCCACAAATTGTTTTCTTATAAACGGAAGGATTTTTTTGTTTAGTCTGAGCAGCTTTACTACACTGTGGTGTCTTTCCTCTAAATCGGAGCAACTCAGGGTACTGGCATCCCCGACTGTCCCAATTTGCATATGTGTGTTGTTACCCACAGGTGGGAGTTCCGCTGTCAGAACAGACTGAACCCGCTCACTATCCCTGCAATAAAACGGAATTATTGCGGGTACGGGTGTAATCAAAGTTTGGTGGGTTACACTCAGGCCAGGCCCTGGTCTCCGGCTCTTTAACGGACCACTGACTCTGCTCTCCCAGGAGCCCCTCTCTGCCTGAACACAGGTTGCTCTTACAGGCCCAGATCACCATGTGACATCTCCCCTGTCTTTCCATCCAGACTCCATGGAAGACGGGAGAACTGAGCAGGATTATGACATCACAGATATCAAGGAGACTGAACAGTTGTAACCTAGGAACGGCCACACTGGGTGAGACCAAAAGGTCCATCTAGCCCAGTATCCGGTCTTCCAACAGTGGCCAATGCCAGGTGTTTCAGAGGGAATGAACAGAACAGGGAATCATCAAGTGATCCATCCCCTGTTACCCATTCCCAGCTTCTGGCAAACAGAGCCTAGGGACACTCGGATCATGGTGTTGCATCCCTACCCATCTTGGCTAATAGCCATTAATGGACCTATCCTCCATGAACTTATCTAGTTCTTTTTTTGAACTTATCTAGTTCTTGGCCTTCACAACATCCTCTGGCAGAGTTCCACAGGCTGACTGTGCGTTGTGTGAAGAAATACTTCCTTTTGTTTGTTTTAAACCTGCTGCCTATTAATTTCATTCGGTGATCCCTAGTTCTTGTGTTCTGAGAAGGAGTAAATAACATTTCCTTATTTACTTTTTCCACACCAATCATGATTTTATAGACCTCTATCATATCCCCTGTAATAGTCTCTTTTCTAAGCTGAAAACACCAAATTTTCCCACCTCGTTGTTTACCCCTTTTTCCAGATCATTTATGAATATGTTGAACAGTACTGGTGCCAGTACAGATCCCTGGGGGACACCACTATTTACCACTCTCCATTGTGAAAACGGGTTATTTATTCCTATCCTTTGTTTCCTATCTTTTCACCAGTTACTGATCCATGAGAGGACCTTCCCTCTTCTCCCACGATAGTTTACTTTGCTTAAGAGCCTTTGGTGAGGGACCTTGTCAAAGGCTTTCTGGAAATCCCAGTATGTCGGTTCACTGCAAGGCCTTCAGTGGCTTTTAAACTTTCCCATGGGGACATCGGAGACATGGTCCAGTTAACTTGTGTTCAGGCCTAACAAGAACTCAGATACAACCTGCTGTGAGAAACTCGTTTTAATAATGATGCCCCTGTGCCAGCAGACCCTCAGGTCACAGGTCAAAATGTGTAACTTTAACAACAATGGTATTGGAAGAGCCCAAAATAACCACCAAACACTACAGGAATGTATTGACTGTCCCCTTACTTCAAATGCACTGTGGCCTAGTGGATAGAGCACTAGATGCAACTCAGGAGACTTAAGTGCTAGTCCTGGCTTTGCTGCTGTCTTGCTGGGTGACCTTGGGCAAGTCACTGCTCTTCTCTGTGCCTCAGTTTCCCATCTCTAAAAGGGGGCTACAGACCTCCTTTCTAAAGTGCTTTGAGATCTACTGATTGAACATGTTAGCTAGGAGGTAGGGCTCTTTATTATCTTATGATATAGAGTGCTTTTCTTAAAGCTCCCACTGCTGGAGTCAAGTGATTTATTTGAGAATCTCTGCTTTTGATTTTATTTTATTTGTAAGCCAATTTTAAGCCCTCATGGTTGCAAAGAGAAGCTGGAGAACGTGAATTGAGTGCACCCTAGCGGCTCAGACACCAGAAGGCAAATGAAGAGTTCCCTAGATGAATTTTTTTGGAAGATCTCATTATTTTGAAGCCAATCTCGTGATTTTGGTGGGGCCCAGCTCATGGTTTTGGAATGCTTGGGCTGGCGATACCATGAGAGTTTTTCTGCACTCGTAGCGCTAGATAATCACGTCAGGGCTGCTTCTCACTTCAGGCTGGGAGATTCTGCCTCAGTCACAGGGGTTTTATGAGTTTCTACAAGTAGGGAAAAAATGTCCCTTGCCCAGGTGCTTGAGAGTCATAAAGCTCTGAAAAGACCCAGGGTTTTCCTGGGAAATCTGACGCCCTCTCTCCTGCCTTATTCTGAGCTCAGCCCCCTTGGGCGGTTGGCCCATCCTATTTCCTGACCTAAGTACGGCATTGACAGCTCACAGGCTAGAGGGAGATTGCAGCAGGGCAGCCCCATTCTGACCTAGCGACGACATCAGCGCCTGCCTGATGGCAGAGCAGCAACCTGCCCTCAGGTGTAGCCTGGGTACTTGTTGCTGGTTTGAGAGTGTCTGTGGTTTTAGTGTCTGATCCCGGGGAAATGAGTTCACTCCTCCTGTATCTCAACTGTGCCTCCTGCCTAACGATCCTGAAATTCACGCTGCTGTTTTTTGTCTATTATGCTGTGCTGAGGCTCGCCAGATCTGAGGTAAGTGAGAATCCTAGAGAGATGGAAAGGCTGGATTGCTGCCAGCTGAATGCAGGAACCAAACATAAGGATTTTTAAATCCGCAGGCTCGGATCATCTACACCCAAGAGTCCTCAAAGAGCTGGCTCAGGAGGTTCTTGGCCCACTGACATTAATTTTTAACAAATGTAGGATGACTGAGGGAATTCCAGAAGGCTGGAAGTGTGCGAATGTTTTGTCAATATTCAAAAAGGTACAGGAGGTTGACCCGGCTTATTATAGGCCAGTTAGCCTGAAATAATGGACAGGCTGGTATGGGATTCAATCAATAAAGAATTAAAGGATGGGAATATAGTTAAAGCAGGTTAACAAGGTTTTATGGAAAATGGGCCATGTCAAACATAGACATAACAAACTTAGCCTTTTGTAAGGTGTTGTTTTTCATAGATTCCAAGGCAAGATGGGCCCATTGTGATATTCTAGTCTGACCCTCCTTTATAACACATGCCAAAGAACTTCCCCACAATAATTCCTAGAACATACCTTTTATAAAAATGTCCAATCTTGATTTTTAAAATTGCCAGTGATGGAGAATCAATCTACCATGACCTTGGTAAATTGTTCCAATGGTTAATGACTCTCATTATGAAAATGTATGCCTTATTTCCGGTCTGAATTTGTCTAGCTTCACTCTCCAGCCATTGGACCATGTTAGACTCAGACTCATAGACTTTAAGGTCAGAAGGGACCATTATGATCATCTAGTCTGACCTCCTGCACAATGCAGGCCACAGAATCTCACCCACCCACTCCTGGAATAATTCTCTCCCCTATGTCTCAGCTATTGAAGTCCTCAAATCATGGTTTCAAGACTTCAAGATGCAGAGAATCCTCCAGTAAGTGACCCGTGCCCCATGCTGCAGAGGAAGGCGAAAAACCTCCAGGGCCTCTGCCGATCTACCCTGGAGGAAAATTCCTTCCCGACCCCAAATATGGTGATCAGCTGAACCCCGAGCATGTGTGCAAGACTCACCAGCCAGACACCCAGGAAAAAGTTCTCTGTAGTAACTTCTAACACCCCATCATTGACCATTGGTCCTATTTACCACTGATGGCAATTAATTGACCTTTGACTAAGATCATGTTATCCCATCAAACCATGCCCTCCATAAACTTATCTAGCTTAATCTTGAAGCCAGATAGGTCTTTTGCCCCCACTGCTTCCCTTGGAAGGCTGTTCCAGAACTTCACTCCTCTGATGGTTAGAAACCTTCGTCTAATTTCAAGTCTAAACTTCCTGATGGCCAGTTTATATCCATTTGTTCTTGTGTCCACATTGGTACTGAGCTGAAATAATTCCTCTCCCTCCCTGGTATTTATCCCTCTGATATATTTAAAGAGAGCAATCATATCTCCCCTCAGCCTTCTTTTGGTTAAGGTAAACAAACCAAGCTCCTTGAGTCTCCTTTCATACGACGGGTTTTCCATGCCTCGGATCATCCTAGTAGCCCTTCTTTGTACCTGTTCCAGTTTGAATTCATCCTTCTTAAACATGGGAGACCAGATCTGCACACAGTATTCGAAATGAGGTCTCACCAATGCCTTGTATAACGGTACTAACACCTCCTTATCTCTACTAGAAATACCTCGCCTAATGCATCCCAAGACCGCATTAGGATTTAACTATCTTGAGTAGTTTTGTATCATCTGGAAATCTAGCCACTTCACTGTTCCCGCCCCCCGCCCCCGTTTCTAGGTCATTTATGAATATGTTGAACAACATTGGTCCCAGTATAGATCGTTGGGAGACCTTTGCTTACATCACGAGATCTTAGCAAACATCTACTCTTCTATCTCTAACAATGCAGGCTGCATTTCAAAGCTCTATTCCTTTACATATCTTCCTAACCAGTCTTTAAAGTTCGGCGTTCTTCATAAACTCACCATTTGTTCCTACTCTCTGTTTCCTATCTTTTAACCCGTTACTCATCCATGAGAAGACCTTCCCTCTTATCCCATGACTGCTTACTTGGCTTAACAGCCTTTGGTGAGCAATCTTGTCAAAGGCTTTCTGAATTTCAGGTACACTATATCCACTGGATCGCCCTTGTCCACATGCTTGTTCACCCCTGTGACATTACACCCCATATTCTTCATAGAAATATTGTTATGCTATGCATATGGCATAACTAAGGTATGTTTTATGCAAGATGGGTCGTGTGAGATATCATTGGAATGTGATTATCCTATTTGTATGCATCTATCATTTCTGTATCTGAAGTTAGGAATATGGGCTATGTATCAATTCCAAAAGTGCTTGCACCGGGGGAACGCCTACCAGACAGTAGGCAATCAGCCTGGATGGGCCATTAGGACTTTGAAGATACTAATCTCCCTCCTTCCTGAGAAGTTTCCTGGGATGCTGGTTTGACACTGCAGGGTTATGTGATCATGTCACCTGGTAGTGGACATCATTTTGGACTGGTGGTATTTTTCCACTAGGAGGGAGTGGGGGAAGGGGGTGTCAAACTGGAAGACAAAGGATTCCTGTCATATCCAAATCCTATTTAAGGCTTGGAAGTGAGTTAATCTCGGTTCTTCTCCACCACTTCCCTGCCCAAAAAGGACGACTGCTGAAAACACCTGGAGAAACAAAGGAACTAAACTGTGGGGGAGGAGGGCAGGGGCTGAGCCCAGCCGAGAAAGATCTAGCCTGTGAAAGGAATACCTGGAGATTTAAGCTGCAAGCAGTGCAGTTCACCTTCAAGAAACTTTGCAACCTGCACAAAACAACATTTAGGGTGAGAATGAACCAGTTAATTTAGTGTATTAAGCTTAGGTTGCGTGTTTTGTTTTATTTGCTCAGTAATCTGCTTTGATCTGTTTGCTATCCCTTATAATCACTTAAAATGTACCTTTTGTAGTTAATAAACTTGTTTTTGGTTTATTCTAAAAACCAGTTTGTGCAATTCATAATGGCGGGGTTGGGGGAGAGCTGTGCATATCTTCCTCCAGTGTGTGTGTGTGTGCAGCAGGACAGGGTGAGGGAGCCCAGGCTGGTGGAACAGATGCTCTCAGTGGGACCCCAGTATATCAGGTGGCACCCCGGAATGGGGGTCCAACCCATCACAACCCCCTCAAAGAATTCTAATAGATTGGTGAGGCATGATTTCCCTTTTCAAAAGCCATGTTGACTCTTCCCCAACAAATCGTGTTCATTGATGTATCTGATCATTCTGTTCTTTACTATAGTTTCAACCAATTTGCCTTGAACTGAAATTAGGCTCACTGCCCTGTAATTGCCAGGATCGCCTCTGGAGCCTTTTTTAAAAATCAGCATTACATTAGCTACTCTTCAGACATCTGATACAGAGGCTGGTTTAAGCAATAGGTTAAATACCACAGTTAGTAGTTCTGCAATTTCATATCCGAGTTCCTGCAGAACTCTAGGGTGAAGAGGGAGTGCCTTCTCTAAACCATTCCTTTAGTCAAACACAAGTTATTGGACTCAATACAAGATGAAATTTTCTGGCCTGTGTTATACAGTAGGTCAGACTAGATGATCGAATGATCCCATCTAGCCTTAAATGCTATGAATCTATGAATGATTCTATACGTCTAGCAGGTCCCCTCTTGAAATAGTCCCAGTCTTTTCAATCTCTCTCTGTATACAGGAGTCTTTCTGGGCCTTTAATAGTTTTGGACCCTCCTATTTCAACGCATGACAGGGTGCCTCACCCTTCTTTACTGCCCCCGTAAGGGGAGGTTAAAGTGCTTTGGAATGCAGGAAAACTACCTTCCCCACCCCAAAGGGATGCTCCCTGATGACAGCTGGGTCTGGGTAAGAAGCTCCTTAAAAGGAAGATTTTGAGCCATGGGAGAAGTCCTTGCTCCCAGAAAGAAGCACACTCAGTCTGGGCCTGGGTTGAAAATACTTGACCCCATCAGTACCATAGGCAGGATCGGGTCCTCCGAAGCCTGGGTCAACGCGGCACATAGTTGGGGAAGTTGGCGTTGAGGTAACCGAAGAATGATTTTATCATCTGAAAAGAAAATCTGAGCCCGTAGTTTACACAACAGGTCTCTGCCCAAGAGATTAACTGGAGAGTCAGGAGCTAGCAAAAAGGCATGGGAGGCAGAGACACCAGAGATTTCTACAGTAGCCTCCTGTAATACAGAACAGTCAAATGGCTCTCCGCCTATACCCATTACCGGAATGCTTTTATCTGTCAGGCTTCCCTTCTTTGGCTTGGCAGTAACAGTAGAAAGGGCAGCCCCCGAATCCAAAAGGCAAGAATAAACAATTCCTTCCAAAGTTAGATGAACCTGGGGGTCGTTGGAGGAACAAACATAAGTAGTAAAATCATTTGAATAGGTGACAAGAGGAGCCCCTGGTCGCCGTCATTCCTCGCTATCAACGGCGTCTGTTCTTTCCACAGCCATCTGTTGCTGCGGTCGGTCTGGGTGACGGGGCTGTCGCCCGGTACGTCGGTTTGGACACTCCCTCTTCCAGTGACCGAGCTGCTTACAATAGTTACACGTATCATTGGCGCGACTCGGGGCCGCCCCCCCGATCCGTTTTTGGTTGCCACCTGGCGGGGGTCCCCTCCACCCTCCTTGTTTCTCATTTCCATTTCCAGCGTTTACAAGGGCTGCCAGCATTCTCACCTGTTTGGTCTCTTGGATCTTTTCCCTTGTGTGATATACACGGGTGGCCACGCTTACCAGCTCCTCCAGGGACTTTCCTTCTGCACCCTCGAGTTGCTGCAATTGCTTCTTGATGTCCGGGGCTGACTGAGAGATAAAAATAAGCCGGACCGTGGACTGTGTGTCCGTGGCCTTGGGGTCTATGTTAGTATAGATACAAAATGCTTTACAAAGTCTCTCATAAAAGTCAGAAGGGTGCTCTTCTTTCCCCTGCACAGTATTATGGACCTTTGACCAGTCTACAGTTCTTTCCCCTCCTCGTTTTATACCCGTTAAAATATAGTCTAAGAATTTTTTTAGGTCCCTCATGTGGGCCGGATTGTTCGGGTTCCATTGGGTCGGGTTGACGAGAGTTATAAAGTCACGACCATCGCTGCCGGCTTCCGCAGCCTCCCGGGCCCCCCGAAGGACCCGCTCTTTTTCCTCGGTGCGCAAGAGGCATTCTAAGAGTTGGCCCACATCCTCCCAGTTAGGATAATAAGACCGGAAAATAGCACGGAATCGCCTATGGACAACATCTGGGTCGTCCCTGAGGCGAGGCATAGTGGATTGCCAGTTCATAAGGTCTGCGGAAGTAAATGGAACATGAAGGTAACGATCTACAACCCCCTCATCCGTGGTGGGAACTGGGATGGTCCGGAGGGGTGCTTGGATGTTAACTGCATCTTCCCCATAAAATACTCCCTTTCTAGTATGGTTGTGGACTAAGAACGGTAGTCAAGGAGTTAGTATACTCAGTGCCGGTCGGCCTCCTCAGTTGGCTCTTTTGCTCGAATTGTGATGTCCTCAATTTTTGTGGGTTGGGGCAGTTTTGGTCTGACTATTGCCTCGGACACCGGGGTGGCGGTGGAGGGTGCCGAGTCCGCCGCATTTTGTGCTGCCGCTGCGGGTGGTCAGGGTTGAGGACAATACATGGGGGGGATATCCTCCCAGTAATCGGCTTCTCTAGGGGCAGAAGCTTTTGGGTATAGGGGAGCCTGAATCTGTACTTTCTTCAGGCGATGATGAGCCTCATCGTCCCACAAAAACCAATAGTCCATTTGCCCTGGTGCTTGGTTCTCTAGTGCCAGGTGCAATGGAGTTAAGTAAGTTGAAATGTCAAGGAGCCAAACTCAGGCCAATCAGTACCCAGGGCTGGCCAACCCTGAGTGCAAAGTTGTAAAAAGCATTTCCTTGACATCCCTCTTTGAACACCCGGCAGTGGCCATTTACTTAACATATAATCCAAAGGGCTATCCTTAGAGGGCTTCCTCTGAGACCCACCCATCTTTCTTCTGACACTCAAACAGAGAATTAAACAGAAAAGAGAGGGAATTACGGTCTAAAACATAAAGCCTAGTACAGATTTCCCTACTCACACTGACTGCCACAGGGGACGGGACAGAAGGATCTCAATTCGAAGAGAGAACTTTGCAGGCTCTCTCCTTCAATGCTTATAAACTCTGCAGGCTCTTGGTACCAGCAATCCCTGTTTCTCCAACCCCTGGATTATTCCAATGACCCCTGTTATGGGTTGTGCTGTGTGCCCTCTATTGGCTGCATCATAGGAAAGCACAATGCCTACCCATGATACCTCATAGTGCAATCCTCTCCCACAATGAAAAACTTCCCTCTGGCCCCGCATGGCAATCACCTCTGGCTCATTGTTATCCCAGTTTAATTGAGGAGTTCTCTTACAATCCTGCTGCTTTCTCTGTGTGTGGCAGGCTTCTCAGAGGAAGACGAGGCGCAGAAGGCACAGAGACAAAAAGAAGAATCCGAAAGGTGAGCAGTCCCTGACCCCACAGCTGTGGGGGCAGACTCGGGCCCCAGGCAAAGCAGAGAAATAGGGTCTGTTCCCTCACCTGCCTCCCCTCTTACTGTGAAGGCACAGTCATGCCCAGAGTCATGCAGAGGTACTGGCTGGGGCTCCGTTCACGTGCTGCCCCTGAAATCTGGGGCTCTAGGGTGCTAGGAAGCAAAGGGTGCCCAGGCAGCTCAATGTCTCCTTTATGTCTCACTTCTGGCAGCTTTTGGATGCTGTGAGGAAGAGCTGGAGGAGGCTTTTGCATCCCTAGGGACATGGTAAGCAATGCCCCCCTCCATACATCTGCAGTGGGTCAGTCCTCTCCTTTAGCGTCATGCAATTCATCCCCACCCAGGGGCTGTAGCCCTAGTAATCCCTCCCCTGCCCCGACCTATATAGCAGGCAAGCAACTATTCTCCTTTAGAATCATGCAATTCATTCTCACCCAGCAGAAGTTGCCATCTCTAATCCAGCCCCATGCATCGTACATCATGCGGCTCATTTAACCGGGGAGGGTGGGAGGGGCGGTAGATTGTGTCGACTTGCCTGGACCGTCCTCCCCTCCCAAGAGAGGGAGAAAATGTTTTATGGGAGCAGTTCCGTGCACACCAGGGAGGTGAGGTGGAGAGTTCAGGGAGGAAGCCTGGCCTTTCTGGTACGGTGAGTAGGGTGAAAGGGATCTGGCAGCACTTTTGTAATGGCCCCTCCTCCACCCCCACCTCCAGTCCCCCAGCATGGGTTCCAAGTAGGATTTGAACCCTGGACCTTCAGCTCTGCAGCATAAAGCACCCCTTAGCGCTAAAGCGGTAGCTGCATTAGTTGGTAGCAGTAGTAGGCTGTTATCCTATATGTTGATTAGCTTCTGCAGAAGGGACGTGACACACACGCTGCCAGCAGGCTACACTCTCCCCTTCTCAGCACTAGACAGGGATCACCTAACAATCCAGCCGACCCAAAACCAGAACATCCAAGGCCTGGGTATTGCAGGGGAGGAGGTTGCCTCAGTGGAGAATGGGACAGGGAGCCTTTCAGTGCCGCACCTCTGGGTAAAAGAGGGCCTGAGGGCAGGGCCTGCACTCAGCTATCTGCTCTCTCTGTTCCACAGCTGCCGCGTGCCCCTGGAGAAGCTCACCTTGGCTCACACCCTCAGGCTCGTTGAGTGGAGGATACAGTATGTGGCCAGACACCTGGATGAAGTTCTGATACCGTAAGGCAACTGGACGGGGGGCACCAGACTGGGGGCTGGGTGGGAGGGGATAGTGAATGTAGAGACAGGGAGCAGAGAAAACCCGACACTCCAGGATCCTAAAATAACAGGGAAAAAGCCACTAAGAGGCTTTAGCTTCCAAGGTGAGATACCAGTGAAAGCGAGGTGAGGGAGTATCAGAAATTAAATGCAGAGACCACAAGCTGGGGTTGTGAGTAGGATCAAATCCTTCTGTACGGCAATATCTCCCAGAGGTGACTGTCTAGAACCTTCCCTTGCTATGTTTGAAAGAAAAAGCAATCGAATGACACCAGACAAGCAATGAGTGGTGCCCCCCGTGACAATGTGGTGGAAAATCTGGGTACTCGGTCACCTCTGTGGGAAAGGGGTTGTGCAGGGGACTGTATACCGAGTGAAGCGTTGTATGAGACAGTCACCCTGATGTAAGGGGACTGTGAGAGAGACTGTACCTGACGGTTTAATTCCCGGAAACTCCAGGACAATCCGAGTGGGTTGGCAACCCCAAGCCCAGGTAGACCTGGTGAGGGTAGCTGAGCAACAGCAGCATTTGTACAGGATCCTACAGGTGGGAGATAGGAGAAGGCGGAAGGTCCAGGAATGGGAAAGGCACTCTGGGGTTAGGAAGCCAGAGGCCCAACCCCAAAGGTGTTACGGCTGTGGGAGTCAGGGGCACCTGAAGAGGGAGCTTCGCTCTGTAGATGGAAGCAAAGAGCCTTCCCAGGAGGCAAGGACTGAGGCAAGGGCCCAGGAAGTCCCCCACAAAAAGCGACTGGGTCAGAGGAGGCCCTGCTTTCAGTGTGGGGAGAAGGGCCATCCATATAAAGAGACATTGCCCCCACAGGGAAAAGAAAGACAGTCAAGAAAAGGGCAAAGGCCTGAAGAAAGAAAAGAAAGAAGAAAGAGAGGCCCATAGTGAACCCGTAGATGTTGTGTTGAAAGCCAAAAGGCAGGTGAGACTGGGGGAGGAGAGAGACCGCCCCCCCAGGGGAGGAAGCTGAAGCATGTAGGAATTAATGCCGAGATGACCCACAAGACAGTGGGGACTGAGACCCTGAGAGCGAGGGTGCTGGAGGACTCGGTGTAGCAGATGAAGCAACTGTAGGGGATGCTAGTAGCGGCAGCGCAGGCCCTGCAAGAGGTTGTGCCAGACCTGGAATCTCAGCAGAAGAAACTGAGAGATACCAGGGAGGAGAAAGGGAAAGTACTCATTGTGGGTGACATAAAGAAAGAGAGGGAAAGTCTGTACACTTGGATGCACGAGAGGCAGGGGAGGGGATATCTTCCTCCCCTCCCCCCATGAGTAGCAGTCTTGAGTGGGAGGCTCTGTGAGGAGCTGTCCACCCCACACAGGACTGGAAGGGGCTAAGGTGGCCCGGCAGACCTATTAACTCTACAGGGTGCACCTGGAGGAAGAGACAGGGAGCAGTGAATTGATTGCAAGCAGACTCAGGTGTGCAGGAATAGGCGGGGCCTAGAAAGCCAGGAAGCTGTCAACAGATAGGGGCTGCTGCTGGGAAAGGGCAGTCCCGCCCTGGGAAGAGGGGGAAGTGTTTGGAGCTGGGACACCCAGAGCAAGGAGGGGAACCAGGAGTAGTAGGAAGCAGTCCAGGGAAGTAGCAGTGAAGGCTGGGAGAGGAAAGCCCAGAACAGCTGGGTTGAGGCAGTAGCGTAGCCAGTGGGGCAGCAGGAGGAGCGGCCGCTCCCCAACTGAGCAGAAGCGGCACCTTTTTTTGCTTCCGGCACCTTTTTTTGCTCCGACGCTGCAGCCAGAGCAGAGCATTTTTTTTTGCCCCCGGCGCCTTTTTTTGCTCCCGATGCTTTTTGATCCAAGTGCCTTTTTTTTAGCTCCGCTCCCCCTGTGCTCTAAACCTGGCTACGCCACTGGGTTGAGGGTTCCTGGCCTGGAACCCTGTGTAAAGTGCGGGCCCGGGTTTCCCTAGCAGCCACCGAGAGCATGGCATAGACCGGTGGGGCAGTGAACAGGAAGACTGTCTGCGTCACTGTGGGAGTGACAGGCAATTGAAGGACTGTACCCTGGAAGAGGGAAAACGCGGAGTGGTCTAGCCAGGGGGCTGTGTGAAGAAGAGGACACTGCAGTTCCTGGAACGAGAGAGGAGCTGCAGACCCGAGAGAGAGATGATGTGACCATGTGTGACAATGGGAAGGCACATTGCCCTTGATAGCTAATCCCCGGAGTGACCAGGAGTAGGCACCAGACAAGCAGTGAGTGGTGCACTCCGTGATACACCCCAAACATGAGTTATCAGTTGGGTTCAATCCCAGGACGTTCAGGACCATAGCACAGACCTCCACCACTGGAGCTAAAGGAGAAACTCCTTTAACTGGTAGCAGTAGTAGGTTATTATCCTTTAGTGCATCAGTCACTAGAAAAGTACAGTTTTCCAGTGGGTTAGAATGTAAGAACATAAGAACGGCCATACTGGGTCAGACCAAAGGTCCATCTAGACCAGTATCCTGTCTTCTGACAGTGGCCAATGCCAGATGCTTGAGATGGAATGAACAGAACAGGTTATCATCAAGCAATCCATCCCCTGTCACCCATCCTGGCTAATAGCCATTGATGAATTTATCTAGTTCTTTTTTTAAGCTTGTTTATAGTCTTGGCCTTCACAACCTCCTCTGGCAAGGGTTACACACACGTGCTCACATCTTCCTCCCTCAAAGCAATGTTTGTTAGCTAATCTGTCTATTAAAATAGCACTAGGTCCCCAATCACGCTCCAGGCCCCATTGTGCCAGGTGCTGTAGATGTGCGTGTGACAAAGGGGTTATCGTTATAGATAAAATGAGTGCCAGCTCCCCCTCTCAATCCTTCGTTATCCAGTCGATGTCCTTGTGTCAGAGTGTGGTGTGCCGTTCGTGCATTGACACTGCCCCATTGCACTACAGTTGGAAGGCTGTGCCCAAGCCCCACCTTTGCTCAGCAGGGCCATGTCCCATCTGTCCCTGTCTGCTCTCTCCCACAGGCCGAGTGTGATGACATTTGCCGGTAGCCAGTTCTCCACTTCCTCTATGGAATCCATCACCTCTTTCCTCTGGAGTTCCAGCTCCTTTTCCCTGAGAGAAGCCTCCGTGGCTCGGTCAGAGCCCCTCTGCCACACAAGGGAGATCGTGCCTTTCACGGGTTGGGAAGGATCCACTCGTCCCATCCAAACCCAGCCTCCTCCCAGACCTCCTGTCCACAGCAGACGAGACCGGCGAGAGCAGATCACGGGTCTGGACCAGACGTCAGCCCGTGGCTTCGACTTCAACAACCAACAGAAGCATCTGCAGAGCCAACTGGGGGCTCTTACCCTCTACAGAGAGTCGCTGGCCATGATGATCCCCAACGCCCCTGCTCTGCGCCCACCAGACAGAGACCCCAGGGTGAAGATCAACATGAGCAGGCTCCCTTTCCTACGGTACGAAGCCCGGGAGGAGCTGCACTGTCACGTGAACACAAAAAGACTCCAGCATGAGCAGGGTTTACCCCTCACCCCCCAGAAACCCTACCCAGCGCTTCTCCCTCCAGCTCCACAAACCCCCATCCCGGGGGAGCCATTGCTGGGTGAGCCGGACACCAAGCAGCAATGGGAATTAACTACATATGGGCTCAAAAGTGGATTTCCAGCAAAGGTCCCAAAGCCCCTGAGATCTGATGCCAGCCCTCCGTGTGCACATGAGGTCCAGGAGCCATGTGTCTGCCCCTCGGGATCCCTGCCGCCAAAGGCCCACAGGATCACGGCATCCCCCGATGCCATCCTGGCCAGGCTTGTGCCCACGGCGCTGGTCAAGCTGCAGGATCACATGGCTCAGAAATGCTCAGAGATCCAAATGAAGGCGTTTCCTGAGAAGGTGATAGAGTTGCACAGAAATGCTCTCCTCCTGAGAGAGACTGCCCTGCCTGGGCCACTCCGCCCCTCTGGGGAGCCAGGGAACCACAGGACAGTGGCATTCCCAATGATGGGACAACAGCCTGCCCATCCCATGGAACTCCACACAAGCCGCAAGCATCTCATCATGCAGTGGGGGCTGCTCACCCTGGACCCAGAGCCCCCGGAAAAGCTGCCTCACGCCGTCCCAGCCAGGGGCGCTGGTGTGGAGTTCAGTGAGATGGAGACTGATTTCATTCTTGATGAGGTCAAGGAGCACTTGGACTGGCACATGCAGCGGAAGAAGCTGCAGCATGTGTGGGGTTTGCCAGATGTCGTGTGGAAATCCCTGCGGGCTTTCCTACCCCCGGTTCCCAAGCTGTCTGCCCTGAAGGCAAAGCCCGAGGTTGAGGTGGTTCCCATCCTTGGGGAGCTGCTCTTCCTTGGGAGGGACGTTAAAAAGCAGCTGGCATTCCACATTATAAAAATGCAAGTGCAGCAAAGATGGGGACTGCCCACGAGGATCCAGGATTCCCTGAGGAGGTTCATGTCTCCTTCCCCAGAGGAGAGAGGCCGGCTCTCTCACCCCACGTGCGGGGGCATCGTGACTCCATACCGGTCCCCGTTTCAGCAGCGTTCCAAGAAGGCTCAGTCTAGTCAGTTGCCTCTAAGGGCCCACAGTAAGAGGTGGCTGGAGGATGTGCATGCCCTACCCACAGACAGAAGGCAGCAAATAGCCAGGTCTTACTCCCCGAAGCATCCTGGGGCAGTAACATCGAAAGGGAAAGAAACCCCAGACCATCGCAGCACATCGCAGACAGGGAGGCAAAGCACAAGCTCCTCCTGTTCCACACGTCCTCCAACGCCAGTGGAAGATACCAGCATGGAGACGGGCAGGAGTGATGGCGCGGCAGGAAACCAGACTAAACCAGATTGCTTCACTCTGTCAGCAGGGGTGGATCTGACATCGCCACCTCCAGGAACCGCAGTAACAGAGAATATGCTCGCAGCGACACTCCACATTTATAGGAGTGAGTTGAGAAAGCCCCTTACCAGTGTGAGCGGCACCAAAGGGACTGAAGAGAAGCTGGAGCTGCACATGGAGAGGACGTTTATCTCGGGAGAAGGCTCTTGCCTGAGGCCAGGGGCACAGGCAGGTGAGGGCAGGGCAGATCTTCCCAGGACCCAAGGCCACCAGGTTGCCCCAGAGGCACCAGGCTCTGAGCAGGAGACAAGATCCATCCTTGACTCTCTCATTGCTGGGCAGGCTGCACACGACCTGCAGATCAAGCACCTGATGGAAATGTTGAGCAGCTCCCGCGCCTTGGCCGGCCATGCCTCAGTCTGCCAGCTGTGCCGCAAGGCACATCCAGGAAAGATGGAGGGTAAGAAAACTCAGGAGGAGACACAAGTCTCTGCTGAACTGCATGGTCTTCCAGACAACACGGCTCCACATCGGTTCGATGGATCTGTGAATTCAAAGCTCTCCAGGGACCAGCCGCCAATCAGAGTCTGCAAGAAGTGCGGTAAGCTTCGACAGAAGAGACCAGCTGGCTCTGCAGGTGCTGACTTGCCCAGAACATCCCACGGAATTCCACAGCGATGGACTCCAGGAGTCTCCTCAGCATCATCCAACCACAACAAGATGCCAGTGGTTTGGCTCCCTCCAGGAGACAGGAGCAAGACACAGCATGGAATGGGGAAAACAGCTCTCACCAAGCAACCAAAGATGGTGTCCATTGCTACAAGCACAACAGGGCTTTCGCAAGCTGGAGAGAAAGCAACTGGGAGTCCCGACGGTTCTCCTCCAAAGCCACCACAGGCCTCCAGAGCTAGGACACCATCCCCTTCAAGGAACAAAGTTCCAGTTCTCAAACGGATCTTAATGTGCCTCAAGAAAACCTTCTGCAAGGACTCTCATTCAAAAACACCTGATACTAAATTTACAAAGCCACCCTTTTGGAAGGCAAGGGCCTCCAAGGGTGTGAGGTTTCCATACTATTGAATCCCACCCTGCCAGCATGCCCATTACCAGAAGGGGCCCACAAATTCCACCGTCTCCCTAGCATCCAGCAGGCCTGGTAAGCGTGGGCCAAAGTGGCTGAGAACAATGGCATGTTATCCTGTGACACAGAGACCGATGAGTAGTATAAGGGCCACGCCGTCAATGAAATCCTAACCCCTCCCCTGGACCCATTGAACCCCGCCCCTTGACCCTCAACCCCGCTCACCTGTCATGGGAAGTCCTACTACAGGGGGGTATTACTTCCGGGATCAAGGCAGACACATGACCGGAAGCAAAGTGTGTCATGTGACCCCTCTAAGAACTCCCCCCACTGCCCTCTATTAATCAGGAGGGGTTTCAGATGCATAGGACCGCCCCGAGAGCAGATTTGACCAAAAGGGGGTGTTATGGGGCAGAGTGACCCGTCCGGAAGCGGTTCGTGTGACCCCTCTAAGATCTTGTCCCATTGCCCTCTACCAATTGCGATGGGTTGCGGCTGCATAGGACTGCCCCGAGAGCAGATTTGACTAATCGGGGGTGTTCTGGGTCGGAGTGACCTGCCCAGAAGAGGGTCGTTTGACCCCTCTAAGAACTCCTCCCAGTGCCCTCTGCCAATCAGAGCGCAGCACCATCACCCCATAAGTCCCAGCACCGGACCAGACGAGGCCATCTTTTACCAAGAACACTTGCCTTAGAAATCGTGGAGACATGTACTCCGTCACCACCCCCATGAGGACTTCGGACTTTGTTTTAGCCCCGAGGGCCTTTGGACTTGTGTGGAGAAAATGCTACATCAGCGACAGTTCTGATGAGGGCCCTTTGACTCAGCTCTTGATGGATACGCTGGAACCCGAAACCCAAACCCTCCTGAGGCATCCCGATGAGTGCAGTGGGCTCTCATTGTCCAACCCCCCTAGAGGTGGAAGACGAACACAGCTCGGGAGAGTCACCAGAGGACAAGGTGAACGGAAAAGATGTCGCTCAGGTAAATGAATGATTAAGAAGTGACGGTTGATGATGGGGTGTAATGGGTGACAGGTTGGTATCACAGAAACCCCCTTGGAGCTGCCACCTGGTGTGCCAAGACTACTTCTGCCCCTGCTTTCCTGCCTTTTCCAGCTTGGGACTCCAGAATCCAGTCTGTTTTGAGCCAGGCCCGTCAGCCTGCTGCAAACCCAGACCCAGGTCTGAACCACGTCCACTAACAGCTGTAGGCCTGCCTGGAAACAGCTCAGGAAGTGCTCTTACCTTTGACACCCAGGTGCCCAACTCCCAATGGGGTTCAAACCCTGAATAAATCCGTTTTACCCGGTATAAAGCTTATACAGGGTAAACTCATAAATAGTTCGCCTTCTATTTCAAAGATAGAAAGATATGCACAGCTGTTTGCCCCCTCCAGTTACTAACATGTACTCCAGGTAACTTAATAAGTAACAAGTGATTTTAATAAGTACGGAAAGTAGGATTTAAGTGATTCCAAGTAGTAAGAGACAGAACAAAGTGAATTACTAAGTAAACTAAAATAAAACACGCTAGTCTGTGTCTAATCACACTGTTTCCGATAAAAACCTCACCAGTTCCAGCAAACTTCACTTTACAGGCTATATTCCTCCTAGCCTGGGTCCAGCAATCGCTCACACCCCCTATTGTCTTTGTCCTTTGTTCAGTCTCTTTCAGGTGTGTCCTTGGGGGATGGAGAGTCTCTCCCTTTAGCCAGCTGAAGACAACATGGAGGGGTCTTCCAGGGGTTTAAATAGATTTTCTCCCCTGGATGGATGCTTCTCCCCACTCCCTGTGTAGCATCATGTTACCCTGGAGTTTTGGGATCACATGGGCAAGTCACATGTTCATGCACAATTCGGTAACTAGCCCAGTGACATTCTTGGCCAAGCTCAGATGTGGATTGGTGTCTGCAACTTCTTTTGTCTGTTTAAGAGTTTCTTGATTGGGCTCTTTACCTGCACATTCCTTTCTCAAGACATGATCCCGTGCTATTACAAAGGCTATGTATAAAACCAGCAAATATACAACCAATATTCATAACTTCAACTACAACAATGATACATGCCTACAAACAGGAGGAATAGATTCAGTAGATCATAACTTTTACAGAGATATGTTACATGGCACATGTAGCATAAAACAGATTCCAGTTACATCATATATACATTTATAAGCATCTCCCCATAACATCTTATGGAGACCCAGTCACACCCTCCTCCTGAACTTACTGCCAGAGACTTGGACACTATCCATGGCAGAGGCATTACATATAAAATCCCTGTTCGTTTTCGGTCACATGCCTTTTCAGTACCTGTACATCACATGATGTCATTTGTAACTCTTCTAGCAAGGTTGGGGTTCCAGGTCTCATAGACTCATAGACTTTAAGGTCAGAAGGGACCATTATGATCATCTAGTCTGACCTCCTGCACAATGCAGGCCACAAAATCTCACCCACCCACTCCTGGAATAATCCTCTCAGCTATTGAAGTCCTCAAATCATGGTTTAAAGACTTCAAGATGCAGAGAATCCTTCAGCAAGTGACCCGTGCCCCATGCCGCTGAGGAAGGCGAAAAACCTCCAGGGCCTCTGCCGATCTACCCTGGAGGAAAATTCCTTCCCGACCCCAAATATGGCGATCAGCTGAACCCTGAGCATGTGGGCAAGACTCACCAGCCAGACACCCAGGAAAAAGTTCTCTGTAGTAACTTCTAACATCCCATCATTGACCATTGGTCCTATTTACCACTGATGGCAATTAATTGACCTTTGACTAAGATCATGTTATCCCATCAAACCATCCCCTCCATAAACTTATCTAGTTTAATCTTGAAGCCAGATAGGTCTCTTGCTCCCACTGCTTCCCATGGAAGGCTGTTCCAGAACTTTACTCCTCTGATGGTTAGAAACTTTCGTCTAATTTCAAGTCTAAACTTCCTGATGGCCAGTTTATATCCATTTGTTCTTGTGTCCACATTAGTACTGAGCTTAAATAATTCCTCTCCCTTGAGTCTCCTTTCATATGACAGGTTTTCCATTCCTTGGATCATCCTAGTGGCCCTTCTTTGTACCTGTTCCAGTTTGAATTCATCCTTCTTAAACATGGGAGACCAGAACTGCACACAGTATTCCAACTGAGGTCTCACCAATGCCTTGTATAACGGTACTAACACCTCCTTATCTCTACTAGAAATACCTCGCCTAATGCATCCCAAGACCGCATTAGCTTTTTTCAAAGCCACATCACATTGGCGACTCATAGTCATCCTATGATCAACCAGGACTCCGAGGTCCTTCTCCTCTTCCGTTACTTCCAACTGATGTGTCCCCAGGTTATAACTAAAATTCTTGTTATTAATCCCTAAATGCATAACCTTACACTTCTCACTATTAAATTTCATCCTATTACTATTACTCCAGTTCACAAGGTCATCCAGATCTTCCTGTATGATATCCCGATCCTTTTCTGAATTGGCAATACCTCCCAACTTTGTGTCATCCGCAAACTTTATTAGCACACTCCCACTTTTGGTGCCGAGGTCAATAATAAATAGATTAAATAAAATTGGTCCCAAAACTGAACCTTGAGGAACTCCACTAGTAACCTCCCTCCAACCTGACAGTTCACCTTTCAGTATGACCCGCTGTAGTCTCCCCTTTAACCAGTTCCTTAGCCACCTCTCAATTTTCATATTGATCCCCATCTTTTCCAATTTAACCAATAATTCCTCATGTGGTACTGTATCAAATGCCTTACTGAAATCAAGGTAGATTAGATCCACTGCATTTCCTTTATCTAAAAAATCTGTCACTTTCTCAAAGAAGGAGATCAGGTTGGTTTGGCACAATCTACCTTTTGTAAAACCATGTTGTAATTTGTCCCAACTGCCATTGACCTCAATGTCCTTAACTACTTTCTCTTTCAAATTTTTTTCCAAGACCTTGCATACTACAGATGTCAAACTAACAGGCCTGTAGTTACCCGGGTCACTTTTTTTCCCTTTCTTAAAAATAGGAACTATATTAGCTATTCTCCTGTGAAATGGTACAACCCCTGAGTTTAGAGATTCATTAAAATTTTTTGCTAATGGCCTTGCAATTTCATGTGCCAGTTCCTTTAATATTCTTGGATGAAGATTATCTGGGCTGCCCGATTTACTCCCATTAAGCTGTTTGAGTTTGGCTTCTATCTCGGATATGGTAATATCTACCCCCACATCCTTATTCCCATTTGTTATGCTGCCACTACCCCTAAGCTCCACATTAGCCTCATTAAAGACTGAGGCAAAGTATTTGTTTAGATTTTGGGCCATGCCTAGATTATCCTTAACCTCCACTCCATCCTCAGTGTTTAGCGGTCCCACTTCTTCTTTCTTTGTTTTCTTCCTATTTATATGGCTATAAAACCTTTTACTATTGGTTTTAATTCCCTTTGCAAGGTCCAATTCTACATGACTTTTAGCCTGTCTCACTTTATCCCTACATGCTCTGACCTCAATAAGGTAGGTTTCTTTGCTGATCCCTCACATCTTCCACTCCTTATATGCTTTCTGTTTTTCCTTAATCACCTCTCTGAGATGCTTGCTCATCCAGCTTGGTCTAAAACTCCTGCCTATGAATTGTTTCCCCTTTCTTGGGATACAGGTTTCTGATAGCTTCTGCAACTTTAACTTGAAGTAATCCCAGGCCTCCTCCGCCTTTAGATCCATAAGTTCTTTAGTCCAATCCACTTCCCTAACTAATTTCCTTAATTTATTAAAGTTAGCCCTTTTGAAATATAAAACCCTAGGCTCAGATTTATTTTTGTTTATCCTTCCATTTAGTTTGAACTGAATTAGCTCATGATCACTCGAGCCAAGGTTGTCCCCTACAACCATTTCTTCAATGAGGTCCTCACTACTCACCAAAACCAAATCTAAAATGGCATCCCCCCTTGTTGGTTCAGCAACTACTTGATGAAGGAATTCATCAGCTATCACATCTAGGAAAATCTGAGTCCTATTATTATTACTACCCTGGTCCCCGGTGCCTGAAAATAGGTTGGGGTGTAGTATTGCTAACAGAATACAGACAGCAATACCTGTTAAAGCGTAGGTGCCTTGGCATTTAGCCATCAGTGCCATGAGGCGGTGTGCCTCAGTTTCCCCTTCCACACAGCAGCATAGGCCTGTTATGCTTTTGCTGCTGTGCCAAGCTTCCAGCCTGTTAACAGATATAGGCTGACAGGTAACATGCTTGTAGGACTGTTTGGTCACCATCCCAAGCATGTACAACAGTTTTTCAAACCAATCAGGTATGTTCCCCATCTTGAAAGGGTTGACCCTCAGTATTAACTCCTGTGTTCTAACCCATAGATGAAGTAGGGAAAGACACAAGATTGACAACACATCTGTGTACCCTGGTAGGCACTCTGCTGCAGATTCTTCTGCCTCTTTGGAGAAGGCTTCTGACCAGGCATTTGTTTGAGGCTTTGGCAAGGAAAGGGTGTACTACAACCATGCCTGCCCTCGGCCCCTCCCTCTGGAATTTCTCTGGGCTGGATCCCACCCCGTTGTGTGGCTTCACCCAACAGGTCAGCTGGACGGACTCCCCCCTCCAGGAGGTCTGACCCCCAGCTTTCCCTTCTAACCTGATCCACAGGAGAGGGGTCTGGCATCTTGAATGCAGACTTTTCACCCTCCTCCTGGGCAAGATCCTCCTTACAAAAGGTGGGCGGGCTCTTTGGCCCCCCCTCACCTTCCATCGGGGCTTCCCTCCCTGGGCTTCCCACTCCTGTGTCCCCCAGAAGAGAAGGTGACCCTGGTCCAGCTGTGGGCTCACAGCTGCCAGCTAAGACAGACCCTTCACTGGCCAGCAAAATTCCCCCCTTTTCACTCAGGTTGGGTTTGCTTCCAGCCACAGAGTCTTTCAGGACTGTTCCCACCGCAGTGGTCCCCAGGACCCCAACCTCCACCCCTGAGGCACATGTCCGTGCGCACCCCAGGGTCGGCCTTGCCCCCTGCTGACCTGTAACTTCCTGGCAGTCAACAACTGGGGCCCCCTCCTTGCTATGAGGTAGAACATTCCCCTCCCCTGGGGAGATAATTACAGGGCAGGAGTTGGCTTTGTCCAGCCCCTCCCTCTGGGACTTGCCTTGAGCCCCTGGGCTACAGGAACTGGCCACAGCCATCCCTGCCCCCACAGCTGCAGTCCCTGGGACTTCGCCCTGGGGTTTTCAGCACAAGGTTCCTGCTTACTGCCACCCAACTCTGGGACAGATTCTGCCACATTAAAGAAATCATACCCCAGTAGAAACGGTGCAAAATTGTGTGATACTGTTGCCCCAGTTAGCTAAGCCTGCAACTCTTCAGTTTGCATGTTTACCTTAGCTAAAGGTGCAAGGACTTTGTAGCCCCCCACCATTTCTAATTCTGCCACTTTACTTGGCAACAAATCCTTCTCCTGGATCAGGTCCCTCCTGACTACAGAAATTTCAGCACCTGTATCTCTCAATCCAGTGATTAATTTCCCATTCAGTTTAACAGCATGCACATGCTCACTGCTTGGTTGTGTGGAAGTCACCTTTACAAACCCTGTGTGGAAAGAGGCTGCAACTTGACTTTGAGAAGCAGCAGCTTCATGGGTCACTTGTTGCCTGTTTTCACCTAGCAAGGGACACTTATTCCTCAGGTGCTCAGTGGACTTACAATGATAGCACCTCCTGGCCTCCTCTGATTGTACAGGGAATTTGGGACGAGTTACAGGGGAATGGGGAGGTGAATGCCCAGCCTCCTTTTTCCCAGGGGTAAAATGGTGACTCTGTTTTCCCCCAACCCTGTACCCCTCTGCCAGTGGGTTATGCTTAATTGCAGCTTGTGCCTGCTCATAAGAGTCTGCGTACCCAGCTCATTCACCCACTGCATTTACCTTTTTGTCCCACAAATACTGTTTTACATCATCACTGCACATATTCAGGAATTGTTCCCGAGCAACCAAATCACACATTCCTTTAAAGCTTGTCATGTCTTTTCCCCTCACCCACTTCTCTACCAGATCTCTCATTTCATTTGCATAAGTCACATTACTCAATCCAGATCCCCTCTTAAGACTCCTGAATTTAACCCTGTAGGTTTCAGGTGTAACCTGAAACTGTTTCAAAACCAGTTCCTTAAATTTACTATAATTGGCGGCATCACCAATGGGCATCTTATTGAATATGTCCAGAGCTCTGCCAGTCAATTTTGCTATCAAGGTGGTCATCTTTTGATCTTCAGGAATCGCATGGAGGGTGCACAGTCTCTCGAAGGTGATGAAATATTTGGCTGTATCGCTGGATTCATCATACTGTGGGCATAGACGCTCCCATTTGTGGATTTTTGGGGAAGTGGAGCCAGCAGCTGAAGGGTTTCGACTCTTCAACTCTGCAACAGCCAGTTCATGCTTCTGGGCCTCCATAGCTCTCTTGTGGGCCAACTCCTCTGCTTCAACAGCTCTCTTGTGGGCCAACTCCTCCCTGGTTCTTTCTGCTTCCATAGCTCTCTTGTGGGCCAACTTCTCCCTGGTTCTTTCTGCACTAATTTCCAAAAAACGTAATTCTATTCGTCTCTTATGTTCGTTTTCTTTCTCTGTTGCTTCCAGTCTAGCAAGATCTAGTTTGGCCGTTGTGTCACTGGCGGACATTTTACTGCTGTCTAGTGCTGGGCCACGCCCCTCTGAAGTTCACTGAATCTGGACTGCACTCAGCTCAGGGGCTTTTCAGTTAAGAGACTTTCCCAGCTCTCCTGATCTTCACTCTAACTTATTTTGCTTCCTTTTCTGTCCCTACTTCCCTTACCCGAAATAAGCAAACAGAAAATAACAAACCAGTAACCACTTTGTCTGTGTTCCAACCACCACACTTCAAACTCACTTAAAATCACTACCAGTATCTCAAAGCAATCAGCTGTGCACAGATCCTGCTGACTACGCCACTGTGACGGGTTGGTATCACAGAAACCCCCTTGGAGCTGCCACCTGGTGTGCCAAGATTACTTCTGCCCCTGCTTTCCTGCCCTTTCCAGCTTGGGACTCCAGAATCCAGTCTGTTTTGAGCCAGGCCCGTCAGCCTGCTGCAAACCCAGACCCAGGTCTGAACCACGTCCACTAACAGATATAGGCCTGCCTGGAAGCAGCTCAGGACGTGCTCTTGCCTTTGACACCCAGGTGCCCAACTCCCAATGGGGTTCAAACCCTGAATAAATCCGTTTTAACCGGTATAAATCTTATACAGGGTAAACTCAGAAATAGTTTGCCTTCTATTTCAAAGATAGAAAGATATGCACAGCTGTTTGCCCCCTCCAGGTACTAACACATACTCCAGGTAACTTAATAAGTAACAAGTGATTTTAATAAGTACGGAAAGTAGGATTTAAGTGATTCCAAGTAGTAAGAGACAGAACAAAGTGAATTACTAAGTAAACTAAAATAAAACACGCTAGTCTGTGTCTAATCACACTGTTTCCGATAAAAACCTCACCAGTTCCAGCAAACTTCCCTTTACAGGCTATATTCCTCCTAGCCTGGGGCCAGCAATCGCTCACACCCCCTATTGTCTTTGTCCTTTGTTCAGTCTCTTTCAGGTGTGTCCTTGGGGGATGGAGAGTCTCTCCCTTTAGCCAGCTGAAGACAACATGGAGGGGTCTTCCAGGGGTTTAAATAGATTTTCTCCCCTGGATGGATGCTTCTCCCCACTCCCTGTGTAGCATCATGTTACCCTGGAGTTTTGGGATCACATGGGCAAGTCACATGTTCATGCACAATTCGGTAACTAGCCCAGTGACATTCTTGGCCAAGCTCAGATGTGGATTGGTGTCTGCAACTTCTTTTGTCTGTTTAAGAGTTTCTTGATTGGGCTCTTTACCTGCACATTCCTTTCTCAAGACATGATCCCGTGCTCTTACAAAGGCTATGTATAAAACCAGCAAATATACAACCAATATTCATAACTTCAACTACAACAATGATACATGCCTACAAACAGGAGGAATAGATTCAGTAGATCATAACTTTTACAGATATGTTACATGGCACATGTAGCATAAAACAGATTCCAGTTACATCATATATACATTTATAAGCATCTCCCCATAAAGTCTTATGGAAACCCCGTCACAATGGGGTTATGAACAAAGGTCGCGTGAACAAAGGTTGCGTGCCTCAAAAATTATAAATATTAAAAACCGATCGGGGGAAAGAATTTTTGAAGAAACCTTTACTCAGATTGTTAAAGCGGCATGGGGTTCACCATTTTGTTACTAATAATGAAGTCAAAGCATAATGGATGAAGCCTTAACCAGGGGCCAGAGACCTGTATACCGATTAAAAGATTAAGAGGGTAAGGCAGTTACTGGATCTTTTTACCCTGAAGAATTACAAAAAGTAAACCCCAAACGAGACAGGATTTACAGGGTTGAAAAAGTTCTAGTGGAAAAGGGGGAAAAAAGCAGCTACTGGTGAAATGGTTGGGGTCACTTCTTAATCATTCATTTACCTAAGCGACGTCTTTTCCGTTAACCTTGTCCTCTGGTGAGTCTCCCGAGCTGCATTCGCCTTCCACCTCTAGGGGGGCGGACAATGAGAGCCCATCGCGCTCATCGGGATGCCTCATGAGGGTTTGGGTTTCGGGTTCCGGCGTATCCATCAACGGCTGAGTCAAAGGGCCCTCGTCGGAACTGTCGCTGATGTAGTGCTTTCTCCACACAAGTCCAAAGGCCCTCGGGGCTAAAACAAAGTCTGAAGTTCTCACGGGGGTGGTGAAGGACTCCATGTTTCCACAATTTCTAAAGCACGCGTTCTTGGAAAAAGATGACCTCTTCTGCCCCCGCGCTGGGACTTATGGGATGATGGTGCTGCACTCTGATTGGCAGAGGGCGCTGGGAGGAGTTCTTAGAGGGGTCACACGACCCTCTTCTGGGCGGGTCACCCCGACCCAGAACACCCCCCATTGGTCAAATCTGCTCTTGGGGTAGCCCTTTGCAGCCTAAACCCATCGCGATTGGTAGAGGGCGGTGGGAGGAGTTCTTAGAGGGGTCACATGAACCACTTCCGGATGGGTCACCCACCCTGGAACACCCCCCATTGGTCAAATCTGCTCTCGGGGCGGTCCTATGCAGGTGAAATGCCTCCTTCTTGGTAGAGGGAGGTGGCAGGAGTTCTTAGAGGGGTCACATGAACCACTTCCGGATGGGTCACTCCGCCCCAGAACTCCCCCTCTTTGTTCAAACCTCCTCTCGGGGCGGGCCTATGGGGGCGAAATCCATACTGATTGGTAGAGGGCAGTGGGAGGAGTTCTTAGAGGGGTCACATGACACACTTTGCTTCCGGTCATGTGTCCGCCTTGACCACAGAATAATACCCCCATGGATGGGACTTCTGGTGACACGAGGTCAGGGCTTAAGGGGTGAAGGGGCAGGGTTTAAGGTACCAAGGGGCGGGGTTAGGGTTTGATTGATAGTAGGGCCCTTATACCTTTTCCGGTTTCCATACTTCTGAATCCCACCCTGCCAGCATGCCCACTAACAGAAGAGGCCCACAAATTCCACCATCTCCCTAGCATCCAGCGGGCCTGGTAAGCATGGGCCAAAGTGGCTGATTGGAGAGGGACACAGAGGCATGTTGGCCTGGGACACAGAGACTGATGACTCTCCTTTGTGTATGACGTTTAACCCCAGATTCCAAGATTAAAGGGAGGCCTGGGTCTTTGATGAGACTGATAGTGTGAATAGCTCACTGTATTTGTTACTTTACCTCATCTGGTTCAAGAATCAATCCTTCCTTGGCAGATGCATGGCCAAAGTCTCGTTCTTACACATGTTTTGGCCACATGTGTGAACGAGACGTGAAAAATCGATCCCCGATAGATCGATTGCGATCCGGCGGGTAGTGAAGACAAGCCCTTAGAGAGGCAGATACAATTACAGCAGGACTCTCCGGCCTTAAAAGGATAGCAGCCTCAAGTACAGGCACCCCAGTGGCTAGCCATCCCCAGCATCACTGGATGGGGGTAGAGGGTGGATGGGGTGGCACTAGGGCCCAGGGAAGGTGTTGTAGCTGATACCTCTGCAAGGAGCTTCTCAAGCCTGGGAATTATTGAGGTATCTAGCCCAAGGAACCTGATGAGATCAGCTTATGACAAAACCAAGTACTGGTTGGTTTCCCCAAGCCATAAAGGCCTGGGAAGGTTATGGGTCTATTACAGGAGGGGATGGGTGAGGTTCTTCTTCGAGTGATTGCTCATATGTATTCCAATTAGGTGTGTGCGCCGCGCGTGCACGATCGTCGGAAGACTTTTACCCTAGCAACACTCGGTGGGCCGGCTGGCGCCCCCTGGAGTGGCGCCGTTGCGGCACCTGATATCTACCTCAGCCGGCCCAGCACCCTCTCAGTTCCTTCTTACCGCCCGTGACGGTCGGATCTGTGGAGCAGCGTAGCTGATCTCCACCTCCCTAGCTTAGTTAGCACTCGCTTAGCATTGTTAATGGTTTTAAGTACTTTAAGTAGTTGTTAATAGTTTTGATAGTCTTGTTAAGAAGTTTAGTGTAAATACTAGTGGGAGATAAGGGGCTTTTCCCCTTCTCTCCCCTCTGGTACCGGGCTCATGCCTGGTTCACCAGGATTCAAGCCGTCGGCTGGCTCCAAGCCGATGCCTACGGGGGACCCCCCCACGACTCCCGTTTGAGGCGCCTGGGGGATCCCATCTCGCAGATAAGTGTCAGGTCTCCAAGGCTTTTAGCCTAGAGCCAAGAAGGAGCGAGGCTTTCGCTTAAAGCAGCTCCTAGTAGAACCGACACTTGGCCTGATGCCGGCCCCGCTGTGACCCAGCCCGGCGCCAACACCATCGGCTCCCGGTACCCCAAGATCCGTCGAACTTGGTGGCCGTGAGCTCCCCGGTACAACCCGAGGTAGAGCTAATACTACCGTCCAGACCGGCACCGGCCCCGGCGACTCCGGTACAGCAAAGTCCGTTGAGCTCCACGCCCCAGGCGAAGACTCCGGCACGGACGACTCCTGCACCCTAAGGGCCGTCGACCTCGGTGGCCATGCGCTGCCCGGTATGCACTGAGGTAGAGTTAATGCTGCCGGCTGCATCAGCACCGGCAGCCGCCAACTCCGGTACCGCCAGGGCCGTTGAGTTCCGTGCCCGACGGGGGCACCGGCACCATCACCTCCGGCACCGCAAGAGGGCCGTTGAGCTCGGTAGCCGTCAGCTCCCCGGTATACACCGAGGTAGAGCCAACACTGGCACCCCGCATCGGCACTGACAGCCTCAACTCCGGCACCGCCAGGGCCGTTGAGTTCTGTGCCCAACTGAGGCACCGGCACCGGTGACTCTGGCACCACAAAGAGGGCCATCGAGCTCGGTGGCCGCAGCCGAAGATCCGGCACCGGCGACTCCGGCACCGCGAGGTCCGTCGAGCTCGGTGGCAGTGAGCTCCCCGGTTCACACTGAGGTAGAGCTAATGCCGCTGCCTACATCGGCAACGCCCCACTCCGGTACCGCAAGGTCCGTTGAGTTTCTCACCGCAGGCGAACAGACCCAGCACCGACGACTCCGGCACCGCAAGGTCCGTTGAGCTCGGGGGCCGTGAGCTCCCCGGTACATACCGAGGTAGAGCTAATGCTACCACGAGGTACGTCTGCCATGCTGTGCCTGCTACCGCACACCGGAGCTGGCCGACACCGATCCAGCTCCAGGCGGACCCCCAGTCTCGGCACCGCTCGCAGTCCCAGCCCCCGATCCCCATCTCGGCGCCGGTTGCACTCGCGGTGCCATTCAAGATCGGCCTCTATATACAGCCGTCACTATTACGCCCGGCACCACCCCCGATCCCGGTGCCGGTCAAAGCGCAGGTCCCTGGGAAGCTGGTCCCGCAGCCGATTGACGAGATGGCCCCCTTCAGGGTCCAGGTCATGCTCTCGGCGCAGAGACATTTGTCAATGGCACCGCGTACCAGCCAGCAGGAGCATTCCGCTCCACCCTGGCCCTCCCGCTCCACATTTAGAAACCCCCCACCCCCCCAGACAGGGAGTGGTTACCATATGGACCAAATCCACGGGATGGATTGTCCTAGACGCTGGCCGCAGAACGCACAGAATTCTGCCCAGAGACCACATCAGTGGTATTTCTGGACACCGCGGTCTTATCACCAGGACCAAGGGGTTCCTTCCAGAGCCTCCCAATCGGTCCACTCGGAACCCCGAGTGACAGGGGCCACAGTATCCCGCCCTTCCCCAGAGGAGGTGCAGGAGATAGTGGAGCTCCAGGGTCCCGTGGTGGTCATCCTCTTGGCTGACACCCTTGCCAGGGTAGCCCTGCCTTTCGCACGTACGTTCCGGACCAACGCCACTTCAATTGGACAATCTCCAGCTCAATTCCCCCCACTGCCAGGGGGGTTCAGAAAAGATATATGGCGTCCTCAAGGTCCTGTGAGTACGTATACACTCACCCCCAACCGTGCTCCTTGGTTGTTCAATTTGTGAAGGAGAGGCACAGCCAGCAGCCCCTGCACCTAAGTCTAAGGAAGCTGGGCGTCTCGGCCTGTTGGGTGGAAAGGCCTGCTCTGAAGCAGCTAACCAGCAGGCCTTTTGAGGCATTAAAAAAAAAAAAAAATGTAACACACACAGATGTTTTCTTCGCTCTGTAGTCGACCAAAGGCACTTTCAATCCACTGTCTTTCCCTTCGGCCTCTCCACGGCTCCGAGGGTTTTTCACGAAGTACATGCCCGTCGTAACGGCTTCTCCTCGTCAACGGTGAATCCAAGTATTCCCATGTCTCGACGACTGGCTCATCCACGGCAGCGCCAACAGCCAGGTCCAGTCGTAGGTTCAGATTGCCATGAGCTCGACTCTCACTCGAGCGTTCCTGCCAGAGACACGCTTTCAGGCCCTAGTGACCATCATCCACGGCCTGCAGAGTTTCCCAACTTACCAGCATGAAGCTACCTGGGTCTACTGGGTCACATGGCGTCCTGCACATTCGTGACCAGACACGCCACTTACGGCTCTGTTCGTTCCCGGCCTGGCTCTCGCCAGCGTGTCACCCACACAGAGACAACATGGTTGTGGGACTGAGGGTACCATCGCAGGTCCTAGCCTCCCTAGACTGGTGCCTGGACCCCAAGAAGGTGCCATAAGGGGTGCCACTCCATACCCCACAGCCCTCCCTGGTCCTGACCACAGATGTGTCATCCCTCAGTTGGGGGACCCATCTGTAAGATCTTCAGACGCAGGGCCTGTAGCCAGCGCAAGAGTTATCCCTCCACATCAACGTAAGGGAGCTGCGGGCAGTGCGCCTTGCCTGTCAAGCCTTCTCCAAACACCTTCAGGATCGTTGTGCTATAGTCCTCACAGGCTACACAACAGCCATGTTTTTATATCAATAGGCAAGCCGGGGCACGTTCGTTCCAGCTCTGCCGAGAAGTCATAGAATCATAGAATCATAGAATCTCAGGGTTGGAAGGGACCTCAGGAGGTCATCTAGTCCAACCCCCTGCTCAAAGCAGGACCAAACCCAATTAGATCATCCCAGCCAGGGCTTTGTCAAGCCTGACCTTAAAAACCTCTAAGGAAGGAGATTCCACCACCTCCCTAGGTAACCCATTCCAGTGCTTCACCACCCTACTAGTGAAAAAGTTTTTCCTAATATCCAACCTAAACCTCCCCCTCTGCAACTTGAGACCATTACTCCTTGTTCTGTCATCTTCTACCACTGAGAACAGTCTAGATCCATCCTCTTTGGAACCCCCTTTCAGGTAGTTGAAAGCAGCTATCAAATCCCCCTTCATTCTTCTCTTCTGCAGGCTAAACAATCCCAGTTCCCTCAGCCTCTCCTCATAAGTCATGTGCTCCAGCCCCCTAATCATTTTTGTTGCCCTCCGTTGGACTCTTTCCAATTTATCCACATCCTTCTTGTAGCGTGGGGCCCAAAACTGGACACAGTACTCCAAATGAGGCCTCACCAGTGCCGAATAGAGGGGAATAATCACGTCCCTCCATCTGCTGGAAATGCCCCTACTTAGACAGCCCAAAATGCCGTTAGCCTTCTTGGCAACAAGGGCACACTGTTGACTCATATTCAGCTTTTCGTCCACCGTAACCCCTAGGTCCTTTTCTGCAGAACTGCTGCCCAGCCATTCGGTCCCTAGTCTGTAGCAGTGCATGGGATTCTTGCGTCCTAAGTGCAGGACTCTGCACTTGTCCTTGTTGAACCTCATCAGATTTCTTTTGGCCCAATCCTCTAATTTGTCTAGGTCCCTCTGTATCCTGTCCCTACCCTCCAGCGTATCAACCACTCCTCCCAGTTTAGTGTCATCTGCAAACTTGCTAAGGGTGCAGTCCACACCATCCTCCAGATCGTTGATGAAGATATTGAACAAAACCGGCCCCAGCACCGACCCTTGGGGCACTCCACTTGATACCGGCTGCCAACTAGACATAGAGCCATTGATCACTACCCGTTGAGCACGACCATCCAGCCAGTTTTCTATCCACCTTACCGTCCATTCATCCAGCCCATACTTCCTTAACTTGCTGGCAAGAACACTGTGGGAGACTGTATCAAAAGCTTTGCTAAAGTCAAGAAATAGCACATCCACTGCTTTCCCCTCATCCACAGAGCCGGTTATCTCATCATAGAAGGCAATTAGGTTAGTCAGGCATGACTTGCCCTTGGTGAATCCATGCTGACTGTTCCTGTTCACTTTCCCCTCCTTTAAGTGGTTCAGAATTGATTCCTTGAGGACCTGTTCCATGATTTTTCCAGGGACTGAGGTGAGACTGACTGGCCTGTAGTTCCCCGGATCTTCCTTCTTCCCTTTTTTAAAGATGGGCACTACATTAGCTTTTTTCCAGTCATCCGGGACCTCCCCCGATTGCCATGATTTGTCAAAGATAATGGCCAATGGCTCTGCAATCACATCGGCCAACTCCTTTAGCACCCTCGGATGCAGTGCATCCGGCCCCATGGACTTGTGTTCGTCCAGCTTTTCTAAATAGTCCCGAACTACTTCTTTCTCCACAGAGGGCTGGTCACCTCCTCCCCATACCGTGCTGCGGAGTGCAGCCGCCTGGGAGCTGACCTTGTCTATGAAGACAGAGGCAAAAAAAGCATTGAGTACACTAGCTTTCTCCACATCCTCTGTCACTAGGTTCCCTCCCTCATTCAGCAAGGGGCCCACACTTTCCTTGACTTTCTTCTTGTTGCTCACATACCTGAAGAAACCCTTCTTGTTACTCCTAACATCTCCGGCTAGCTGCAACTCCAAGTGTGATTTGGCCTTCCTAATTTCACTCCTGCATGCCTGAACAATATTTATATACTCCTCCCTGGTCATTTGGCCAATCTTCCACTTCTTGTAAGCCGCTTTTTTGTGTTTAAGACGAGCAAGGATTTCACTGTTAAGCCAAGCTGGTCGCCTGCCATATTTACTTTTCTTTCTACACATCGAGATGGTTTGTTCCTGCAACCTCAATAAGGATTCTTTAAAATACAGCCAGCTTTCCTCGACTCCTTTCCCCCTCATGTTATTCTCCCAGGGGACCTTGCCCATCAGTTCCCTGAGGGAGTCAAAGTCTGCTTTTCTGAAGTCCAGGGTCTCTGTTCTACTGCTCTCCTTTCTTCCTTGTGTCAGGATCCTGAACTCGACCATCTCATGGTCACTGCCTCCCAGGTTCCCATCCACTATTGCTTCCTCTACTATTTCCTCCCTGTTTGTGAGCAGCAGGTCAAGAAGAGCTTTTCCCCTAGTTGGTTCCTCCAGCACTTGCACCAGGAAATTGTCCCCTACACTTTCCAAAAACTTCCTGGATTGTCTGTGGATCGCTGTATTGCTCTCCCAGCAGATATCGGGGTGATTAAAGTCACCCATGAGAACCAGGGCCTGTGATCTAGTAACTTCTGTTAGTTGCTGGAAGAAAGCCTCGTCCACCTCATCCCCCTGGTCTGGTGGTCTGTAGCAGACTCCCACCACGACATTACCCTTGTTGCTCCCACTTCTAAATTTAATCTAGAGACTCTCAGTCATACGATCGTGGGAGTTCTGCATAGCCCACTCCATCCACCTGGTAACCTCCTCTCTCCCCGGGGTTCAGAACACCTTGGCGGACCGCCTCAGCAGATCCTTCCAGGCTCCAGAGCAGTCCATTCACCCGGATGTTACTCACTCTGTCTTCCGGAGCTGGGTTTTTCCCACATACACCTGTTCGCGACTCGCAAGAACCGCAAGTGCCACGTGTTCTGCTCGCTCCGGGGACGCTCCCCAGGCTCCCTGACGGACGCCTTTCTCGTGCCTTGGACGGATCACCTGTCCTATGCCTTTCCCCCATTTCCATTGATCTACAGCGTCCCGCTCAAGCGGTGCAGGGACAGGGCCCGCCTACTCCTAATCGCTCCGGCGTGGCCCAGGCAGTACTGGTACACTGCTCTCCTAGAGCTCTCGATGACCGCCCCGATCACTCTCCCTTTGTGGCCGGACCTGATTACTCAGCAGCACGGCAGGGTTTGGCATCCTGACCTGCAACCTCTCCACCTCACGGGGTGGCTGCTGCATGGCTGAACCAGTCCGAGTTATGTTGTTCCGACCCGGTTCAACAGGTTCTTCTGAGTAGCAGGAAGTCCTCTACCAGGTCCACCTACTGGGCCAAAGGGGAAACGTTTTTCCTGCTGGTGCGCCCCTCGGGTTATCGCCCCTCGCTGGCGGCGATCTCGGCCTTTTCACTCTGGCGAGAGTGGGCACTTGATCTTTTCCAACCCCATGGTCACTAGCTTCCTCAAGGGGTTGGAGCGGCTGTACCCACTAGTCCACCATCCGGTCCCTGCATGGGACCTCAACCTTGTGATAACCAGGCTCATGGGGGCCCCATTCGAGCCTACGACCACCTGCTCGATCCTGTACCTCTCCTGGAAGACTGCCTTCCCTGTAGCCTCGGCGAGGCACGTATCTGAGCTCAGACCGCTCACTCCGGGACTCCTTACACGGTGTTCCATAAGGATGAGGTACAGCTGCGACCGCACCTATCCTCCCTCCCTGAAGGGGGTCAGCCTTTCATGTCAACCAAGACATTTTCTGCTGGTCTTATACCCGAAGCCGCATGCTTCTTCAAGGGAGCAACATCTTCGCTCCCTGGCCGTCTGTAGGGCCCTCGCCTTCTAAGTCCAGCGGACAAAGCCCTTTCGCAGAACGACTCAACTGTCCGTTACTGTGGCAGACCGGATGAAGGGCCTCCCAGTCTCCTCCCAACGGATCACGTCGTGTATCCGGGTGTGTTATGACTTGGCTGGTGTTCCCACCATGCACCTTGCTGCCCACTCCACCCGGGCTCAAGCCTCGTCCTCCGCCTTCCTGGCACATGTACCTATACAGGAGATATGTAGGGCAACAACCTGGTCATCGGTGTACACCTTTGTCATCCATTATGCCATGGTCCAGCATCCCAGAGAGGACGCTGCGTTTGGTTCACCAGTCCTGCATTCTGCAGTATCTCACTCCGACCCCACCGCCTAGGCAAGGCTTGGGAGTCACCTAATTGGAATACATATGAGCAATCACTCGAAGAAGAAAAGACGGTTACTCACCGTAGTAACTGTTGTTCTTCGAGATGTGTTGCTCATATCTATTCCAAACCCGCCCTCCTTCCCCACTGTCGGAGTAGCCGGCAAGAAGGAACTGAGAGGGCGCTGGGCCGGCTGAGGTAGATATCAGGTGCCGCACCGGCGCCACTCCAGGGGGCGCCAGCCGGCCCACCGAGTGTTGCTAGGGTAAAAGTCTTCCGACGATCGTGCACGCGCGGCGCGCACACCTAATTGGAATAGATATGAGCAACACATCTCGAAGAACACCAGTTACTACAGTGAGTAACCGTCTTTTCTTTGGCCTGCAAGGTGAAGGAGGTCAGACTAGATGATCACAATGGTCCCTCCTGGCCTTAAAGTCTAGGAGGAACTTCTTTGCTTTCCAAGAGATGGGAATGGCTCAGAAGGGATCTCAGGTAGTAAGCCCCAAAACTTCTTGAGCCCCTCCAATTTGTGATTCCTTCTTCCTATGAGCTCATATCCCTTCCCAGCTCTGCCTACCTCTTGGGGCCAGATTCACCAAAGGGCTTAAGTGCCTAACTGCTGGTTTAGGCACCTAACTGCCAGATTCAGGCCCCACTGGGATTCCCAACCCCCCGCCCAGCTGCTGCTCACCACTGCAAGGTCCTAAATTCACTTGACAGTGACATTTTTTCTAGTAAAAGTTCACTAGGCATCTGTGTTTCTGAGCATGCACCCTGCAGCACCTACACCGGGGAACCATAGGAATTTGACCACCTAACTTGGCTGTGGGGCCCAATCAGGCTCCTCTAAGTGAGCTTACAGAGGGTGAGGTGGAAGACCCATTGTCCAGTCTCCCTGCACCAATGATTTTTTAATTATTTCCCCCACTATGGAACAGCTTCAACTGAAGTGATTGAGGGAGCCCCTGTCAGGCTGTCCCAAAGCCCAGTGTGTTCACCTCACAGGTGGCAGATCCCCATTGAAATTCTTCGCCCCTCAGCTAGAGGGTGGGACTTGAACCTGGAGTCTTCTCCATCACCAGCTCTTTTGAATCCCTTTCTCAGGTGTTTGTCTCTCCCCAGTTGTTCTACAGGGAGCCCAGGCACCAGCCCAGGTTTTGTGAATCATCCAAAAGTTAGGCATGGTGACGTTCAGTGTCACCACACCTCAGTCGCATTGTGAATTTAGCTCTTGGTGTTCTATGTAAAAGTGGGTGACATTCTTTGGATGAAGAGGATTATTAAATGAAAAATGCAGTTTCCAGTGACCTGAAATGAATAGCGTATTTGACACATACTGTTTTGGCCAGTCACAAAAGGGCCAGGAGAGAAGGAGAAAGGTGGTGCTGCTGGTCTTGTTGCAACTGCCCTGCCTTTAGTCTAGTGGTTAGGGTGCACTTACCCTAGCTGTAAAAGACAACACTTCAAATCTCTGCTCTAGAACAAACCCACCATAGACTGTCCTTGAGTCTCTGAGAAGTTTCATGTTTAGTTTGACCCAAACCAAAACTTTAAAATAATGTATTTCTCATAAGTGCGACTGAACTGAAATATCCATTATTTGCCCAGCTCTAGCTCTATATAGAGCCCACGGTGGTAGTGCCTAGGCATCCAATCAGGGAGTCTCTGCCACTGTTTGATCAAGGGCCATCCCCCCTTAGCCTGTAGTAAACCCCATGGCCCAGGCGTGCCTGTGCTGCAGACAGGCGGCGCTGGGGCAATCTGCATTGGTTTCCACATTTAAGCAAAACCACCACAACGGAGCCCAGACAGAGGCCCCCTGGGCAAACAGACTTATGTCAAGCGGTGTGGGCTGGGAACTGGTTCTGCCCTGTCCCCGGCAGCTGTGCTGAACGTACTGTCAGTGCAGCCCGGGCTCCCCGTGCAATCGGACCAGGGATGGAGGGTGGGGAGATGACGAGCTTGTGAGGGTGGAACCTCAGCCAGATCTAAGCACTGTTTGGAGCTCAAAGCGTCAGGGGCTCCGTCAGTGTTTGAATCCCAATTTCCGGTTCAGTCCAAGGGGCCTGCTCTGAGGATTGTTTCTAGGCCAGCGGGAGGGGGCTGCTGGCCCCCCACTGAAACTTAGTGGGGTTTTGGGCTGGCCTCTCCCAGCGCCAAAAGAAAGGGGAAGGGATAAAGAGAAATCAGGGTCCTGAGACTGACAGTCCCCAGGGCCAATGGGGAGACGCCAGCGCTCCAGGTCAGCCTGATTGACAGGTCAGGCCGGCCAATGAGGGAGCCAGGAGCCAGGGTCCCGTCCTCCGTGTGAGGGGAGCTGCCTGAGGCGAGCGGGGCCGAGCTGAGGGGAGAGCAGCAGCCAGAGCTGAGCCAGAGATGGGGGAGCTGGAGCAGCCGGGAGCTGGGGCAGCGCAGACCAGCCGCGCCGTCGGGGAGCCAGGGCCCAGCTGCAGCGGGGAGCTGCGGGGCAGAGCCGGGCGCGGGGAGCGTCTGGGGAGACGAGGGGGGGCCTGGGCAGGGAGACGCCCCCAGACAAGCAGGCCGGACTCGGGGGAGGGGATGTGACCCTGATGGGGGTGTGGTGACGCTGGGGCCCGGCCAGCTAGAGCCTGAGGGCGAGTGGCCACCGCCAGAGCCGTGTCCGACCCGCGGTGTCACCGCAGCCCAGCCAGGGTCTGGGAGGGAGGCTGGGAGTGTGAGGAACAGGCTGTGAATTTCCCTCACGTCCCAGAGACCCCGGTTGTGGAGCCCCCGAGCCCACAGGGCGGGTCCCTTGTTCCCCTTAACCCTCTTCCATTTTCCCTTATTTTCCTTACGGTTGCTGTTTAATAAATTGTGTTTGGTTTGAACTTAATGTGCTGATCCGGGGTCAGGGAAGCGGCCGGTGCGGAGAGAGCACCCCAGTGTGGGGCCACCCCCGAGCACACAAGAATCTCTGCTTTCCTTTAAAAAACAGTAAATGTCTAGCCCGTCATGCTTAAAAATGTGACACCCCCCCCCCCTCCGCCCCCGCTAAGGGTTCAAAAAGTGTAAGGCAAATAAAAAGAATCCCCCAGATCATTTTGAAATCTCATGATCTGGAAGGCCTGACTTGTGATGTTAGAATGTAATGGGGCAATACTTGCCGTTTTGTGCGGGGTATGGAAGCACCTATCTTTACAACCAAGCAAATAGATTCATAGATTCATAGATTGTAGGGCTGGAGGGACCTCGAGAGGTCATTGAGTCCAGCCCCCTGCCCTCATGGCAGGACCAATTACTGTCTAGACCATCCCGGATAGACATTTATCTAACCTACTCTTAAATATCTCCAGAGATGGAGATTCCACAACCTCCCTGGGCAGTTTATTCCAGTGTTTAACCACCCTGACAGTTAGGAACTTTTTCCTAATGTCCAACCTAAACCTCCCTTGCTGCAGTTTAAGCCCATTGCTTCTTGTTCTATCCTCAGAGGCTAAGATGAACAAGTTTTCTCCCTCCTCCTTATGACACCCTTTTAGATACCTGAAGACCGCTATCATGTCCCCTCTCAGTCTTCTCTTTTCCAAACTAAACAAACCCAATTCCTTCAGCCTTCCTTCATAGGTCATGTTCTCTAGACCCTTAATCATTCTTGTTGCTCTTCTCTGGGTAATTCATGGGGAATCATTTAGGCTGTGAAACCATCCCATTTTCCTCTTCAGAAATTCTCTGTAAGAAGCTTACAGGGTACTCAAATTTATCCCTATTTCAAAAATAATCACGGGGTGAGTTCAATGAATAATTCTTATTCGGAAATTAGTTTGCTATTTAAAACTCACAGTGTGTGGATTGGATACTCAGGTCATGTGACGACTTCTGTTCCCATATTGAATGAGCAGAACTCCAAGTAATCTGATTGCTAGTGTGAATGCTCTCCTTTGCTTATTCAGAATTTATTTTCGGGGAATATAATGTACTACCGAGGGGTCAGTGTGTTCCAATGGGTAGAGCCCTGGAAGAGGGGTTTCCTGGAGAGAGGCTGGGTGCTTGCAGAAGAGATGGACCTTCCCCTCAAAGAACCTTGGATGAGTCAGGTATTGGCCCCACTGCCTCACCTGCTATTGTAGCCTAGGACAACCCATTGTTTTTTAAGGCACTTGTGGTTTCTGATGGGAGAGCTAGAGGGCCAGACAGGGTGACGGTGGCCCCAAAGCCCTCTGTGATCTCCAGACCCAGAGGATCAAAGAGGATTTTATCAAACTCTCCTTCTTCTGGGATGTCAGGGGTGCCAGAACTAAGGGAGGAGTCCTGGGGGCCATGGCCCACCCACTTTTTACATGGGTGTAGTTGCCGAGAGCATTGTTGCCTATGGGCCTACCCCCTGGGGCATTCCACCCAGGGTATATGGGGAATCTGGGGATCCCCACAACAGCCCGGGGCTCCCTGGGCAGCTCTTACCATGGCTCTGCTCCAGCTTCCGTCCTGGCCAGGGGGCAGGGCCTCGTGGGGGGAGAGGAGAAGCAGGGGGTAGTGCCACAATTCCAGCTTCAATGGCCCCCCCGAATTCTACAGAGGTTCCAGCGCTCCTGTGTGATGTGAATAGGTCTCTATCGCTCTGGGCCATTGGGTTTCCCCTGAGAGAAGGCGATGGGGATCTGAGCGATATGGAGGATCGATGGCACTCATCTGTGGATCAGGATTGAGGCGCCTCAGCGGGGGTGAGGGAACTGGGTTAGAAAGGGGTGCTGCGGGCTAGGACTGAGGAGGTTCAGCGGGGGGAGCTCAGGACAAAGATAGCAGGGGGCAGAGGGACTGCAGGTCAGGATTGAAGTGTGTCAGCAGAGCTGTGTGTGGAGAGCCCAGGACTGGGATAGTGGTGAACGGTGATACCAGAGAAACTCCATTTTGAAGTCCCCAGGCTCCCTTTTGTGTTCCTGGCTTCCATTTTAAATAAGCCAGAGTCACTCCACCATTAGCTGACAGCTGCAGGTCAGGTAGCACTAGAAATTGGCGGGAAAATCAAATTGGTGGGGAAAAGAAGGTGGTAAACAACGGTGATTCAGCAGATCATACCACTGTGAGGTAAATGATGGTTGTCAGTCTAAAAATAGAATTGGTAGTTAGCCAAAGAAGGCAAACAAGGTAAAAGAGACAGGTTGACTGTGCGTTGTGTAAAAAAATACTTCCTTTTGTTTGTTTTAAACCTGCTGCTTATTAATTTCATTGGGCGGCCCCTAGTTCTTGTGTTATGAGAGGGAGTAAATAACACTTCCTTATTTACTTTTTCTACATCAGTCATGATTTTATAGACCTCTATCATATCCCCCGTTAGTCGTCTCTTTTCCAAGCTGTAGCTGATGGAGGCTAAGTTTCATTTCTGCTGTTCCAGGAAATTAAGGAGGAGACAGGAGTCAGTCAGAGGACAGTGAGTTAGAAGTAGGTTGTATAAACTCACATGTTTTAACTAAAGAAGTGACAAAGAGTCCTGTGGCACCTTATAGACTAACAGACGTATTGGAGCATAAGCTTTCATGGGTGAATACCCACTTTGTCGAACCCTAACCCTAACCCTGCCTCTGGACATTTCCACTGCATGCATCCGACGAAGTGGGTATTCATCCACGAAAACTTATGCTCCAATACGTCTGCTAGTCTATAAGGTGCCACAGGACTCTTTGTCACTTCTACAGATCCAGACTAATACGGCAACCCCTCTGATACATGTTTTAACTATACACCGCACCCTTGCTAGAACATGGGATTTGGGAGCCATGCGCAGTATCGCGTTAATGCAGGGACCACGTTATAGCGGGTGTGGGGGGCGTTACCATGGCTCCCGATGTAAATAATTTATTTTGGGATCCATGGTCGCCCCCACGCTAATACCGAATTTGTGCTATGTTGACGTGTGTTCTAGCAGGGGGTCTCCTGTATTTATATTTCTTTTGGCAGGAGGCGGTAACTTTTAAGCCACTTCTGGATGATACAAGTGGGGTGTAGACAAAATACTTTTGTTCCTCAGTGACAGGTTTTTTTACTGGTTAAGGTGTCTAGATTCTGTAGCACTTTGAGGAAGGTGTTGGTAAGACAAGCTGCTCATTATCTAACCTAGAGGGAGTTGCTGCGTGAGCTGCTTTACTGTACGCGGTGCATTATATCTGGTGTGTTCGGGTGGTTAGGTTTGGTGCTCTCACTGGGCTATTTTCTGTTTTATGTGTGCAGATGTTTCATGGCATTGACTGAAGTTCTGCTTGGGCAAGTTTGGTCACTTTAATAGTCATGAAAAATTCCTGGTTCCTTGCAAGCTGTGGGTGCTCCGCACCTCTGGAAATCAGGCCCCTTTAATTTAGGTGCCTTAATATGGATTTAGGAACCTAATTTAGAAACACTGGAATTGTCAACCTGGATCATATCAGGGTCCATCTAGTTATTTTCTTTTCTCTGACAGTGGCCAGCACTAGCTGCTGCATATAGGGCTGGCCCTAGACCAAATGTTACCCAGGGCAAGGACCGTTTTTGGCGCCCCCTCCATTTGTTAAACTTTAGAATACCTTATTTTTATTGCATTTGTAGCCCATTTCAAGACTTTGACCCTTGATTTGCATGCATGATTTATTTCTGTCATATAAGACAATAAATTTGCACACTAGGATCTGTAAATCTATATTTATTCATGCCATATATAAGCAAATATACCTGCGAGGCTGACAACATTCTAGGAGGTTCAAGGAAAATGTAGTTCTCAGAAAGTCTGGAAGGTTCCACAAGATTCTGCAAAGGTCCAGAACATTCTAGGAGGTGAGTGAAAAATGAATCCGCATACGGAATACCTGAAACATTTTACTGCAAACATTCTGTTTTCTCTTTTGTCACTAAGAACAATAACAGCACCGGAAGCCTGGTGCCCCCCAAGCCCAGCACCCCAGGAGGTCGCCTGGGTTGCCTGCCCCTAATTCTGGCTCTGGCTGCAGAGGAAGGTGCAACAAATGCTGCAGTGGACAATTGTGGAATAACTGTCCACAGGGAACAGTCTTCCTGATCCCAGTCAGAGATCAGACTATGCCCTGAAACATGAGGGTTTACATCCCTTCCAAATTTTCTGGTTGATCTTTTTGTAATCCTTACTTGTGTCACTCTGGAGATTCACCTTAACTATATAAAGGTCCAATCCTTTTTTGAATGTTGCTAAGCTCTGGCTCCCAATGATGCCTTGTGGCAATGAGTTTCACGGGCCCATTGTGTGTTAGGTGGGAAAAAAATTATTTTCCTTTTTTATTGGGTTTAAATCAGCTACCATTCAAAGTCCTTGAATGCCGCCTTGCTCTTGTATTATGACAAAGGGTGAAACAAAGTTCCCAGTCCTCCGCTCTAGATGATCATCTGTTATTTACTATGCTGTTACCGTGTCCCTTTTTATTTGTCTACTCTCTAGTAAAAAAGTCCTGGTCTCTCTTATCTTTCAGCATCATAGGCCCCGATCCTGTAAACACACACACATAAGTTTAAGCACATGCATAAGTGTCTTCAGGGACAGTATAGGGAATGGGTGCCTGGGGACATGACCCAAGTTTGAAAAGATTGGCCCTAAAATCATAAAATCCTTACTTGAATTGCTATCGAGTTATATTAGTCTGACCCCAAGTGGAGTTCAGATTTGGGAATAAAATGATAATTGTGGGAAGGATCCTGCAGTAATTTATACAGAGATAAAATTGCTCAAGAAAAGATGAGGTTTAGGAGTCTTGTTTAGGAGTGTTTCTATTGCAGAGAAACTGAAACCAAGGTAGCTGCACATTCTCAAGCCATGATAGGCATAAAAAGGGCTTTTCCCCATTTCATCCCTGCTTTTTTCACTTCATCTTTCTATTGCAGGGACACAGTTAACTTGAATTCAGGGCCTAAATCTTCAAGCCCGAATAGTGACTTTGGGCGCCTCAATTTGAGACCCTGTAAAGGGGCCTGATTGTCAGTGGGTGGGTGCTCAGCGCTTTCTAAATGTCAGGGGCCTTTAAGGTGCATCTAGTTAACCCCCCGGAATCACTGAGCATTTCTGAAAATTCTTGTGTTTTAATTATCTAAAAAGAGTTAAAAATCACAACTGCTATGAAATCCATCGGATCAGACTCATGCTGGCAAAGGACCTAGGAAGTGTATTTGCAGCATGCAGCCCTTGAATGTCTGGGCTCCTTATAGACCATCCTCAAGCAGCTCCTGTGCCTTAATCCTGATGTGCTGGTTCTGAGGGAGGGGCACAAAGAACAGCAGAGCTGTGAGCCGCATAGACAGATTCCGTGCCCCACTCCAAACACCTTTTAGAGAATTCAAAGCTGATGAAAGTAAGTTACACAGGAAAGATTTAAAACTTGAGGGCTTTGAACTAAAGATGTTCAACTTTCTGTGTATTTGACTGGATTGTTTCTTGGGAGTTTCTCCTTACTTAGGCGTGCACGTTAATTCTTAAGCACTAAAATATACTCAGAAAGCCAGAAACCTATGGAATTCACCGACAACAGTAAATTCTCTGAATGTTCAGTTTCTCAGAGGTTTAAGGGAAATCCTTTAGATATGCTGTAACTCAGTTGCAAATTATTGGGCTGGAGAACTTATTTTAAGATTTTAATGATGAAAACATTTTTAAGACCCTGATCCTGCAATTTGCTCTGCATGGGCAAAGGTGACCAGATGTCCCGATTTTATAGGGACAGTCCCAATTTTGGGGGCTTTTCCTTATATGGGAACCTATTACCCCCACCCCGTCCCGATTTTTCACACTTGCTGTCTGGTCACCCTAGCAAACCCCAACCGCATTGGCTTTGGGCTAATGTCAGTTGTTGGGTTTAGTGTGTGGGTGTTGGGTAGTGTTTGTGGCCTGTGCTATACAGGAGGTCCAATTGGATGAGCTGGTGATTCTTTCTGGCCTTAAACTCTATGACTATAAGTTAAATGATGCTCTTCACTGGCATGGGAGTCTACCTATTCAGAGCAGTTTGTAGGATCAGGGCCTATAACATATCATTACCTTGACACCAGTTACATTTTCTATTAGTATTGAGCTTTATATTTGAACAATTAATATTTATCTTTTTAATTAAAAGGGCTATTTTGAAATTACCACCGAAGGTCTCTTTAAACTTAAATCTCCTTTTTAGGGGATGGAGATCATAAGATATTTCAGCCCCAAGGCAGGTTTCTTGTGAAATTTAGAAGTAGGCAAAATAGATCACATCTCAAACAGGACATGGCAGAATTATCTGGGGTTCAGAGAAAGCTGGTGAGAATGGTTAGGGGCATGGAGGCCGGTTTTGTTCAACATCTTTATTAATGATCTGGATGATGGGATGAAATGCACCCTTAGCAAGTTTGCAGATGATTACAGTGGACGAGAAGCTGGATATGAGTCACCAGTGTGCCCTTGTTGCCAAGAAGGCCAACAGCATATTGGGCTGTATTAGTAGGAGCATTGCCAGCAGATTGAGGGAAGTGATTATTCCCCTCTATTCGGCACTGGTGAGGCCACACCTGGAGTATTGTGTCCAGTTTTGGTCCCCCCACTACAGAAGGGATGTGGACAAATTGGAGAGAGTCCAGCGGAGGGCAACGAAAATGATTAGGGGCTTGGGGCACATGACTTATGAGGAGAGGCTGAGAGAACTGCAGAAGAGAAGAGTGAGGGGGGATTTGATAGCAGCCTTCAACTACCCATTGTCTACAGCCAAGCTCTAAGATACAACCGCATTTGCTCCAGTCCCTCAGAGAGAGACAAACACTTACAAGATCTCTATCAAGGATTCTTAAAACTACAATACCCACCTGCTGAAGTGAAGAAACAGACTGACAGAACCAGAAGAGTACCCAGCAGTCACCTATTACAGGACAGGCCCAACAAAGAAAGTAATAGAACGCCACTAGCTGTCACCTTCAGCCCCAACTAAAACCTCTCCAGCGCATCATCAAAGATCTACAACCTATCCTGAAGGACGATCCCTCACTCTCACAGATCTTGGGAGACAGGCCAGTCCTCGCTTACAGACAGCCCCCCCACCTGAAGCAAATACTCACCAGCAACCACACAACAAAAACACTAACCCAGGAACCTATCCTTGCAACAAAGCCCGGTGCCAACTCTGTCCACATATCTATTCAAGGGACACCATCACAGGACCTAATCACATCAGCCACACCATCAGGGGCTCATTCACCTGCACATCTGCCAATGTGATATATGCCATCATGTGCCGGCAATGCCCCTCTGCCATGTACATTGGCCAAACCGGACAGTCTCTACGCAAAAGAATAAATTGACACAAATCTGACATCAGGAATCATAACATTCAAAAACCAGTAGGAGAACACTTCAATCTCTCTGGTCACTCAGTAACAGACCTAAAAGTGGCAATTCTTCAATAAAAAAACTTCAAAAACAGACTCCAACGAGAAACTGCTGAACTGGAATTAATTTGCAAACTGGATACCATCAAATTAGGCTTGAATAAAGACTGGGAGTGGCTGGGTCATTACACAAACTGAGATCTACTTCCCCATGCTAAGTTTTCCCCTACTGTGACTCACACCTTCTTGCCAACTGTTTCAAATGGGCCATCGTGATTATCACTACAAAAGCTGTTTTTCTCCTGCTGATAATAGTCCACCTTAATTGGTCAGTCTCTTAGAGTTGGTATGGCAAACCCCATCTTTTCATGTTCTCTCTGTGTGTGTGTGTGTGTGTGTGTATATATATATATATACACAGTATCTGTATATATATATGTACAATATCTTCCTACTGTATGTTCCACTGTATGCATCTGATGAAGTGGGTTCTAGCCCACGAAAGCTTATGCCCAAATAAATTTGTTAGTCTCTAAGGTGCCACAAGGACTCCTCGTTCTTTTTATACACAATCTGCTGTTTTTGCTCCTGGGACAGCGGGAACCAGCTAGCTAGAGAAGGGGAAGTAGGGAAATAAAGACAGAATGGCAGATAGGGGTTGTGCAGTTACTGCCAGAACTGTTCAAATAGAACTGTGAAGTGTACGCAGGCAGGCAGATTGATTGATCTCCTGCAAGGAGGCTGGCAAATAAACAACTTAGCCTGCACTGAGGGTCTATGGCCAGTAGAGGGAGACCAAGAACAACGAAAGGAGTCTGTAAGCACACAGCCAGCAGAGTGTGATGGAGCAGGGATAGTGCAGAAACAAAATAAATTCCCTGTGGAAAAAGCATCCAGGAGGCGTGACGTACAACAGAACAGCAGTGAAATGGCACCGTTTGTGGGCAGTGTTGGTGAGTTCAACAACACCTGTGAATCGTGGGTGGTTTACCTCCAATGTTTTGAGCAATTTGTAACCTGCAACACCATTCCAGACAGACAATGAGTTTCAACCTTGCTGTCAGTGATGGGTCTGAAGGCACGCGGACTGCTGCGTGAACTGTTGTCTCAAACTGTGCCCAGAACTGCTACATGCGCTGCAAATATTGCAGTGATGCAGGAATATTTTTCTCCTACTCCACTGATGATAGCAGAATGATATCAGATTCATCAGCGACATCAGGGAGGTGGAGAGTTAGTAGTACAATTCGTTGCTGCTTTAGGAAGTTGTAAGAGCATTGTCAGTTCGGACAAACATTAAGTGATACCTTGCACAACCAATTAGTCTCTGGATTCTGCAATGACCAGGTCCGGAAGAAGTTATTGACTGTATCAGCACTTTCATTCAAGAAAGCTGTTGAAGTAGCAGTTGCAATGGTGACCGCAGAGAAGGATTATCTGGAATTTAGCGTGAACCAAGTACTTCACCTCTTGCATTGGTGAGACAGAGGACCACAGGCACGTAAGGAATTTCTGTTTGACTGTTGTGCACAAACTGGGCACTTTGAGATGGATTGCTGAGCACATCAGGTTATCAGCAAGTGCCAGAATAAAGGAGATATTGGCATGGCCTGTTACACAGTTCAATGACCAACACAGTAACTTTACATCCAAGAAGACACCTCTGAAGACTAAATCTAAGAAGGGATCGAAGTTGGGAATTTTTAATGTAGGAAAAGATAAGAGCTCTAGTGACACTGACCAAGACCTTACACTACATGTGTTATCAGAAGCTGGAGTCAGAGATGGCATTTGGTTACAATCTTGATCGAAGGAATTCCTACAACAATAGAGCTTGATACTGGACATGCTGTTTCACTGATTTCTGCATCTACCTATCACCAGATTTTGTCACAAGTTCCCCTGGAAGAAATCTTCAAGGTTTTGAAGACTTAGACCAGAAAAAAGTTAGTCTCAAAAGGCATACTCCAGATGAAAGTTGAGCTAGATGGACAATCAGTCATTTTACCTTTGTATGTGATTTGAAAGAAAGTATTTACCATTAATTGGACTGAGATCAAGGCAATCATTAAAGCACCTCAAAATCTTCAAGAAATACAGGACACACTCTCTCCAAAGTTTTTGTAAAAGAACTTGCACAGATGAGCAATGTGTCAGTGAATCTCACTGGTCAGTCTGACAGACAGCCAAATTATTGCAAGCCTGGATACAGGGTGGATTTGATTTTAAATCAAATGGATTTAAATGACTAGTCAAGAAGACTCGATTTAATCATGGATTTCTACATAAAAATGCATTCTTGTTGATGATTATAACCTTAATACATATTCTTCACAACTCAGAGATAGATGTAGGTTTCATTTTTAGAAGGTACACACTATGCATTTTTAAAGTGATGTTCCTTTCATCATCTTCAACACAGCTTCCTCCTGAAAAGGAACACTTCTCATGATGTTGTTTCATTCGGGCAACCAGGCCTTGCATTTCTTTGTTGCATTGTTTGCATTTTGCACACATGCCTGTCTTACCCACAGGTAGGGGAACTTCATTAAAATATTCCCCAACTGGGTCTCTTTTACGGCTTGCTGCCATTATAGGTTTTCCCTTCTAGTGAGAGAATGGTATGGTAGATCTCAAATCAATGAAGGCTACATTCAGAAAGACCTCAAGACTTCTGGAATATGTTGCTCAAACAGGCTCACTTTTGTTTCTGCTGCCTGTCCCTCCCTTCTCACGTTTATCTCCAGACTTCTTCTCTTTGTCCAGATCTATTCCGCACCCAATAATCTTCTATTCATTGAACTTTTGGAAACTTTGCACTTTTAGAGAGAGGTAAGGGACTGACTCTATGTACACAAATTTGCAGAGGGACAATAGGGTTGAGGTCTGTTATTTCTCACCTCTATATATTATTTATTTAAAAACATTTTTGCTGTTAACAAGCATGTTATCTCTGAAGACACAAATCCACAGTTTGAGAACTGCAAAACTAAGCATCTCTGATGGTATCTTCTAGACTGAGCACTGAGTCCCATTGGGTAGATAGAAAGATTAACCTAAATAATCTATACAGAAGTCCCTGGAACCCCATAAGATTGGGTCCCTAATCCATGAACTATTGGAACTCGTTTACAAAACTTTTCTTAAACATTACATTAATATATTGTCTCATTCTATAGAATTAGAATTTATAATCCCTATTCCATTATGAGATATCTTTGAGCTAAAATATATTTTAATTAAAAACAATCTTTAGATAGGTTTTTTCCTCAAAAAGCATTTTATCAAAAAAATCCAATTTAAATAAAAAAAATTAGATTTTTATTATTTTTTTTATTTTTATCCACCCTGCCTGGACATGTGTTTTATGCTCTGAAGCCTCCAGTGGAAGCTAATTTGGACCATTTAGTGAACATTGGAGTCTTGTCACTGGTTTCACACAGGGAGTGGGCTACACCCATCATACCAGTGATCAAGCAGGATGGCTCAGTCCAAATTTGTCTAGATTTCAAAGTGACACTGAATCCAGTTTTATGTAGTGGATACTGGTCTACACCTCGTATTGAAGATTTATTTGCTACTCTTAGTGGCGGACAGTGTTTCAGTAAATTGGATTGCCATGAATGTATATCTACAAATGGAGATTGATCCTGCATCTTGCAAATATCTCACACTGAACACACAAAAAAGCTTATTTTGTTACAACAGGCTGCCTTTTAGTATCACGTCTGCACCTGCCCTGTTCCAGAAAGCCATGGATGAGATTCTGAAGGCACTAATTGGAGTTCAAGGCTATTTGGATGTCATCCTTCTTACAGAAGAGGATCAAGAGAATCATCTTCGAAATTTGGACACTGTCTTGCAACAGTTGAAAGACCATGGACTAAATGCAGCGAGATAAATGTGAGTTTTTCAAACCTTCACTTGAATACCTTGGTCATGTAATTGATGCCATGGGCTGAAGGAAATCAACAAGAAAGAGAAGGCAGTTCTTGAAGCGCCACTGTCAGAGAACATGTCACAGTTACCATAATAGTTAAGCAGCACTAAAAATTAACATACATTTCTGCCTAATTTGGTCACAGTATTGGCACCTTTACCTGAATTGTTACAAGCAAAGAGAAAATGGAAATGGACTGAAGAGTGTGAGTGTGCATTTAAGGAAGCAAAGAAACTGTTGATATCAGCTGAAGTTCTTATCCTCTTTGATGCTTCTCTACCATTGCAATTGGCTTCTGATGCTTCGTCATGTGAAGTGGGGACAGTTCTTTCCCATGTTTTCCTGAATGTACCGGAGAAAACAATTGCCTTTGCATCATGAACTCTCACTACTCCTGAGAAGAACTATGCACAAATAGAGCAAGAAGCTCTCAGCATTATCTTCAGAATTTGGAAGTTCCATACCTATGCGTATGGTAGACTTTTTACCTTCATGATGGATCATTGCCCATTACTTTCAAGTTTTGGACCAAAACATGGAATTCCGTCATTAACTGCTGCTCATCTGCAACAATGGGCAGTACTACTTTCAGCTCATTCGTATACTATTCATTTTTGTAAAAGGCCTCACCACGACAGTGCTGATGGGATGTCACACCGGCCATGCCCAGGTTTTGTCAATCCAAAGAAACTTCAGATGAAGTGTTCTATCTCAGTTTGATGGATAGGTTGCCCATCACTAGCACAGACATCAACAAAGAAACCACTAAGTATGATCATAGAATCATAGAATCTCAGGGTTGGAAGGGACCTCAGGAGGCCATCTAGTCCAACCCCCTGCTCAAAGCAGGACCAAACCCAACTAAATCATCCCAGCCAGAGCTTTGTCAAGCCTGACCTTAAAAACCTCTAAGGAAGGAGATTCCACCACCTCCCTAGGTAACCCATTCCAGTGCTTCACCACCCTACTAGTGAAAAAGTTTTTCCTAATATCCAACCTAAACCTCCCCCTCTGCAACTTGAGACCATTACTCCTTGTTCGGTCATCTTCTACCACTGAGAACAGTCTAGATCCATCCTCTTTGGAAGCCCCTTTCAGGTAGTTGAAAGCAGCTATCAAATCCCCCCTCATTCTTCTCTTCTGCAGGCTAAACAATCCCAGTTCCCTCAGCCTCTCCTCATAAGTCATGTGCTCCAGTCCCCTAATCATTTTTGTTGTCCTCCGTTGGACTCTTTCCAATTTATCCACATCCTTCTTGTAGTGTGGGGCCCAAAACTGGACACAGTACTCCAAATGAGGCCTCACCAGTGCCGAATAGAGGGGAATAATCACGTCCCTCGATCTGCTGGAAATGCCCCTACTTATACAACCCAAAATGCCATTAGCCTTCTTGGCAACAAGGGCACACTGTTGACTCATATTCAGCTTTTCGTCCACTGTAACCCCTAGGTCCTTTTCTGCAGAACCGCTGCCCAGCCATTCGGTCCCTAGTCTGTAGCAGTGCATGGGATTCTTCCGTCCTAAGTGCAGGACTCTGCACTTGTCCTTGTTGAACCTCATCAGATTTCTTTTGGCCCAATCCTCTAATTTGTCTAGGTCCCTCTGTATCCTATCCCTACCCTCCAGCGTATCAACCACTCCTCCCAGTTTAGTGTCATCTGCAAACTTGCTAAGGGTGAAGTCCACACCATCCTCCAGATCGTTAATGACGATATTGAACAAAACCGGCCCCAGCACCGACCCTTGGGGCACTCCACTTGATACCGGCTGCCAACTAGACATGGAGCCATGGATCACTACCCGTTGAGCCTGACCATCTAGCCAGTTTTCTATCCACCTTACCGTCCATTCATCCAGCCCATACTTCTTTAACTTGCTGGCAAGAATACTGTGGGAGACTGTATCAAAAGCTTTGCTAAAGTCAAGAAATAGCACATCCACTGCTTTCCCCTCATCCACAGAGCCGGTTATCTCATCATGATGTGCTATCTCTTGTGAAGGGAATGGTACTACAAGGCATGTCGTTGGATCAAAAGACTCCCCAGTTTACACAATTCATGTTACATCAACGTGAATTATCTGTGAATCACGGTTGCATCTTATGGGAAATGTGAGTGATTATTCTGAAATCACTTCAACCTCAGGTTTTGGAAGCTTTTCACGAAGGGCATTTTGGAGTTATACCCTTGTAAGGGAAGTCACCATATTTTGCCTTTTCTGTGCATCTGGGCCCAAGCCAGCTGTTTGCCTTGTTAGAAAACTGTGGAATGAATTGTGTTAGTCAAATATATATATATAGATAGATAGATAGATAGATAGATAGATAGATAAGAGGAAGTAGGTTACAGTGGGTGATAAGCAGCCAGCTCAGCTAAAAGTCTTAAAACCGCAATGCTAAGCTAAATTTTCTGTGATCTACAGTTTAACCACAAGTTTGCTTTTTAATGAAAAATATGTTTTGTTACTCAATATTCCATATAAGGAATAACTGTTTGGTCTGGTGGAAAACTACCAAAGAGGAAGTCTACTGTTTGAATGCAAGTGAATGCAAGTGAAAAGTATATAAAGATGTACCGCCCTTTGTATAAGTGGGGGTCACGATGGATGTATCTCATACAGCCATGTGTTGCTTCCCAGCATATATGCTTTATTAATAAAGGAGCCTCTGGCGTTTCTGATCCAAACACAACGTGTGGTTAATTTTCCACAACAATACTAAATAACTTAGAGAAATGAATATTATATAAGAAGGACATGTAAATGAATTTTTGTTTTTTCTATGTGTCTCTGCTGATGCAGAATTCCTGAACTTAGTTGAAACAGCTTCAGAGTTGTGTGAAACCTTGTTTGTGTTTTCTTTGTAAAACCTTGGTCTGTGTAAACAGCAGGTGAAGTGGAGTGTCATGAAGGGAATTGGTAACTTCAGGTGCCCCCAACCACAAGCTAACAAGCAAAACCTCAGGTCTCAAAAACAGGCCTGTAAGATAAGTCTGATGGAGCCAATGCAGTTAACAGCAGAGAATAGATGACAGAGGTAAACAGATAAAAATAAGTTTTAGTAGGATAAGCAAAAATATATTTAGGTTAGTTATTGTTCTTTATACATAACAATATTTTAGTCAGGAGTTCAGAAGAGGTAGATACACAGATAAGGTAATTAAGTAAGCTGAGTCTGTGCAAAGCTATGGAACAGGATAAAAGATGGGTAATTGACAATAGGAGAGTGGAGAAGAATGGGGAAAGAACATAGAGACCAGAAATTTGAAAGGATTCACCCTGTCCCCAGAAGGGGTCATTTTCCCAATTATTTTTCTTGCCTTATCTGTTTTGACATCTATATTGTGGTAAGGTACCTCCTTCACCTCATCGACCTCAGTGTTTCTCCCTTGGGCAATGGGGGATGGGGTGGGGGCCTGGAGTAAATCAGTCCTACTCTGGAGACTATTTATTCTTCAATCTGGTTTATTTCTCATTGCAAGGTGGCCCTTAGGATAGCCCCAAGTAGTTCTCTTAAAGCAAAACAACAATAAAAAAAGAGCAAAATACCTTTCCCCGCTCCCTCTCCAGGGTGTTGCCTTATTACGCTGGCTTCTGGGTGCCAGTCCTTTCCCAAACAACAAGTAACTTGGTTGTCTTCTCTATAGGGAGGAGAGACAGCCAGCCTTCCACCAAACAAAAGCCTTTTCTCCCTGCTGATACTAACCCGGCTGCAGCCTGTGTCTCATCCGTCCTCTCGCTCTCACCAGAAGAGGGAGTTTTAAAGGTTAGTGGCATACATTTCATATATTATCAATGTGTGATTCATTGATATAAATAGGATAGGAGTATAGGATTGACGAGTATTTAGGAGTGATGAGTGTGTATTAGGTATACAAGTAAAGCAAGGCTGTAACGCAAGGTCTACAGGCTAAGGCCTGTAAGATTTGATTACATGATTAAAGGTCTAGAAAAATTATTAAAAGTTAAATGATTAAAATGATTAAAGGTCTATAAAATATGACCTATGAGCGAAGATTGAAAAAAAAGGGTTTGTTTAGTGTGGAGAAGAGAAGACTGAGAGGGGACATGATAACAGTTTTCAAGTACATAAAAGGTTGTTACAAGGAGGAGGGAGAAGAATTGTTCTTCGTAACCTCTGAGAATAAGACAAGAAGTAATGGGCTTAAATTGCAGCAAGAGTGGTTTAGGTTGGACATTAGGAAAAACTTCGTAACTGTCAAAGTGGTTAAGCACTGGAATAAATTGCGTAGGGAGATTGTGAAATCTCAATCATTGGAGATTACAAAGAGCAGGTTAAACAAACACCTGTCAGGGATGGTCTAGATAATACTTAGTCCTGCCATGAGTGCAGGGGACTGGACTAGATGACCTCATAGACTCATAGACTTTAAGGTCAGAAGGGACCATTATGATCATCTAGTCTGACCTCCTGCACAATGCAGGCCACAGAATCTCACCCACCCACTCCTGGAATAATCCTCTCACCTATGTCTCAGCTATTGAAGTCCTCAAATCATGGTTTAAAGACTTCAAGATGCAGAGAATCCTCCGGTAAGTGACCCGTGCCCCATGCTGCAGAGGAAGGCAAAAAACCTCCAGGGCCTCTGCCAATCTACCCTGGAGGAAAATTCCTTCCCGACCCCAAATATGGTGATCAGCTGAACCCCGAGCATGTGGGCAAGACTCACCAGCCAGACACCCAGGAAAAAGTTCTCTGTAGTAACTTCTAACATCCCATCATTGACCATTGGTCCTATTTACCACTGATGGCAATTAATTGACCTTTGGCTAAGATCATGTTATCCCATCAAACCATCCCCTCCATAAACGTATCTAGCTTAATCTTGAAGCCAGTTAGGTCTTTTGCCCCCACTGCTTCCCTTGGAAGGCTGTTCCAGAACTTCACTCCTCTGATGGTTAGAAACCTTCGTCTAATTTCAAGTCTAAACTTCCTGATGGCCAGTTTATATCCATTTGTTCTTGTGTCCACATTGGTACTGAGCTGAAATAATTCCTCTCCCTCCCTGGTATTTATCCCTCTGATATATTTAAAGAGAGCAATCATATCTCCCCTCAGCCTTCTTTTGGTTAAGGTAAACAAACCAAGCTCCTTGAGTCTCCTTTCATACGACAGGTTTTCCATTCCTCGGATCATCCTAGTGGCCCTTCTTTGTACCTGTTCCAGTTTGAATTCATCCTTCTTAAACATGGGAGACCAGAACTGCACACAGTATTCCAAATGAGCTCTTACCAATGCCTTGTATAATGGTACTAACACCTCCTTATCTCTACTAGAAATACCTCGCCTAATGCATCCCAAGACCGCATTAGCTTTTTTCACGGCCACATCACATTGGCGACTCATAGTCATCCTGTGATCAACCAGGACTCCGAGGTCCTTCTCCTCTTCCGTTACTTCCAACTGATGCGTCCCCAGCTTATAACTAAAATTCTTGTTATTAATCCCTAAATGTATAACCTTACACTTCTCACTATTAAATTTCATCCTATTACTATTACTCCAGTTTACAAGGTCATCCAGATCTTCCTGTAGGATATCCCGATCCTTTTCTGAATTGGTAATACCTCCCAACTTTGTGTCATCCGCAAACTTTATTAGCAAACTCCCACTTTTGGTGCCGAGGTCAGTAATAAAAAGATTAAATAAAATTGGTCCCAAAACTGAACCTTGAGGAACTCCACTAGTAACCTCCCTCCAACCTGACAGTTCACCTTTCAGTATGACCCGCTGTAGTCTCCCCTTTAACCAGTTCCTTAGCCACCTCTCAATTTAACCGATAATTCCTCATGTGGTACTGTATCAAATGCCTTACTGAAATCGAGGTAGATTAGATCAGCTGCGTTTCCTTTATCTAAAAAATCTGGTACTTTCTCAAAGAAGGAGATCAAGTTGGTTTGGCACGATCTACCTTTTGTAAAACCATGTTGTAATTTGTCCCAATTGCCATTGACCTCAAGGTCCTTAACTACTTTCTCCTTCAACATTTTTTCCAAGACCTTGCATACTACAGATGTCAAACTAACAGGCCTGTAGTTACCCGGGTCACTTTTTTTCCCTTTCTTAAAAATAGGAACTATATTAGCTATTCTCCAGTCAAACGGTACAACCCCTGAGTTTAGAGATTCATTAAAAAATTTTGCTAATGGGCTTGCAATTTCATGTGCCAGTTCCTTTAATATTCTTGGATGAAGATTATCTGGGCCGCCTGATTTACTCTCATTAAGCTGTTCAAGTTTGGCTTCTACCTCGGATATGGTAATATCTACCCCCACATCCTTATTCCCATTTGTCATGCTGCCACTATTCCTAAGCTCCTCATTAGCCTCTTTAAAGACTGAGGCAAAGTATTTGTTTAGATATTGAGCCATGCCTAGATTATCCTTAACCTCCACTCCATCCTCAGTGTTTAGCGGTCCCACTTCTTCTTTCTTTGTTTTCTTCCTATTTATATGGCTATAAAACCTTTTACTATTGGTTTTAATTCCCTTTGCAAGGTCCAATTCTACATGCCTTTTAGCCTGTCTCACTTTATCCCTACATGCTCTGACCTCAATAAGGTAGGACCTCTTGAGGTCCCTTCCAGTCCTATGATTCTATGATTTTATCTTAGCCACACTAGGCTCCAGGCTTAAGGAAATGTGACATGAATGGTTGGCCTAAGACTGATCCTATGCCAATCAAACCACAAGATTACTGTAAAGGATATGCCAATAGGTGATGTTATGGAACAATAGATTGCAATGTGCCCATCTAGACCACAAGGTACCTGATTGGGGTATCGTGGAAAGTTCTGTTCTGACTGCAGGTTTCCCTGGAAACAGGTTGATGTAAGAGACACCTCAAAATGTATGGGGTGCAGAAGTTCAGCTAAGGAAAAGGAGGGTTGGAACCCTCATGTATATTCATAAGGTGTTAGGCATGGTCAGGACAAGATAAAAAAGGTTCCTTGGTTGAAGGAAGTTAGGAAGATCCCAGCAGGAACCACCCCTCTATCGATGACCACGTGTTGAGAGATTCACCAGACTCTATATCTTTGGGTATGTGAGAATGAATATAGCATTGGTTATTGCTTGGACTCTCTCAAGTTGTGTAGGTGTGTATGCGAGTGTAACTTACAACTTAAAAGTAAAAATCTTGTTTGTATAATAAATGTGTCTGTGGTCACTGTATTTGTTTTTCATGTGCTCCCAATCTAAGAGACTAATAAAGGGTAACTTTCACCCTATTGGTCTGAAAACTGTAGCACCAGGTGCCAAGATCACTCCCTATGGACACCATAGTTTAACACAGGAATATCCAGTCGGTTTTTTTAAAACGGCTACAACTCTTTCTCTAAGTCTGGGACTACTAACACTTAATTACTGCAGAGGGCTGTCCTCAGATCTGCAAAAGTTTCTTCAGCCACACCAGTCTACTCTGGGCTTTATCATGTTCTTCTTCGAGTAATATCCCTGTGGGGTGCTCCACTTCAGGTGACTGTGTGCCCCTTCATGTGCCAGTATATTTATGCCTGTATCTTTAATTTTCACTATCAGTACAAGGTACTGCCCTTTTGCCTTTCCACCCCCAGAGTCTTTTCCAAAGTTCTAGCAGTGGTGGTGGACCAACTCCGCAAGCACGGGGTCATGATATACCCATATTTAGATGACTGTCTAGTCAAGGCCTCACTCGGAAAGAAGCCATTGAAGCCACACAAAAGACAATGTCACTCTTTACAAAACTCCAAATAAACATTCGAAAGTCAATGGTGACACCAGTACAAGAACTAGAATTCATTGGCGCTCACCTAAACTCATCGGAGGCGAAAGCTTCACCACTGCCACACAGATTTGCCATCCTTGTGAATCTGATCAACCCTACAGTGAACAGTCCACAAACATCTGCCGGGAGTTGCCTCCAACTATTAGGCCACATGGCGGCAACTATCTACATTGTAAAACATGCTAGAGAAGGCATGCGCTGCCTATAAGGCTGGCTCAGGACAGTGTACATCCCACTCAGATACAGTCTGATCAAGCCTCTCAACATACCACGGAAGGTCAAGGACTCGCTACAGTGGTGGCTTCTTGGTCTGGTGCATCTATTCACCAGTAGTTCAAGAAAGCTCTCTGGCCATTAAATGCCTGTCTATGAGAGTGACCAAGTCATCATAAGAGGAAGAGTCATTTTGGCCAACCAAAACTTTGACTGATTTTGTAGGTCTGGCAGTAGTCCTCTTATGACACTGTCCAAAAGCAAGAGTTCTATGTCTTTTTCTGTACTGTGGGTCTCAGGACATAGCCACTTCCAGGCTGATCAGGTCAAACAGTTGTGATCTTGGCGTTTTGCTCTTCCGCTACTTCCACCGTGGAATCTCTAGGCTCTTACAGCTGTAGTCACTCCAGCTCTTGCCAGTATCTCAGCTTTCAACTGGGAGTTGTCTTTAGCAGATTACACTGCCATGTCATAGTAGGCCTTCTGGGCCTCCCCACACAACACAGGAGTGAGGATATGTGGCCTAACTGGTCTCACATAGGGCCACTCTTTCAAACATGAGGAGATACACCTTGATGTCATGTTCTGCAGGTAATTGCTGGTCTTTGGGGATCAGGTCCCATCATGGCCACCTCCCAGAGTGGTCAGAGCTTTCAGATGCCTCACTCCCTCCCTTAGGGTGGCTTGGTTCTGGGCCACCTGGTTCGTCAGAAGTTGATTGGCTTTTTGTTGTATTCATGCAGATTCCTGCTGAGCAGCCAGCTGGACTTAGGTAGCCTCTTGTTATATCACAGTGGCCTGTGCCAGCACCCTCACCCCATCATCAGGAATGATCTACATGCCTGGGATTGTCCACTGCATCAAATCCCACCACTGACACCATGTGTGGCAAGGTGTAAGAGCCAGCAGAGTTAGAACCTAGGACCATAGGAGCTCTGAGCCACTGACATCTCTGCATCGCCACAGGAGACATAAGCTGGGCAGTTACAGGAGGACCCTGTGAAGTTAGGTTCAGCAGGAAGTAACTCCCAGTAGGGCCAGAGTGGCGGCCCTCACAGCCCACTGATTGGCCGGTATCAGTATAGAAACCAGGAAGCCATGAAGGGGAGCTGTCTGAGCAACAACACAGACTGACTGCCTGCTCCTGCTCCAGACCCTGCTTGTGATAGACCCTAGACTCCAGCTTTTGACCTAGGTTCGTCCTCGACTTTGCTATTTGATTGCTGTCTGTAACCTCGCTCTCAATACCAATCTCCTGATAACCTGACCCTGCCTGCCTCCTGACATCTCTGGCCTGACTCCTGACACCTCTCGCCTGTCTCGAACTCTGACCTCCTGATATCTGACCTGGCCTGACTCCTGACACCTGCTCTGACCACTAGGTCAGGCTGCCCACGTTCTGGTCATGATACAGAGAGAGTCAACATCTTCCTCACTTAGCTGCTTAACTTACCAAACTCCCTCTGGGGTATGATAAAGAACAAATTCTAGTTAGCTCTGACTGGATGCTGATGGATGGACTGTGTGCTGATAGATCGACCTCTGACTTCCTTGTTAGCTGAGGGAAAGGCGGTTAGCCTTTCAGGGCACAGTCAACCTGTGGAACTCCCTGCCTGAGGAGGTTGTGAAGGCTAGGAATATAACAGGGTTTAAAAGAGAGCTTGATAAATTCATGCAGGTTAAGCCCATTCATGGCTATTAGCCAGGATGGGTAAGGAATGGTGTCCCTAGCTTCTGTTTGTCAGAGGGGGGTGATGGATGGCAGGAGAGATAGCACTTGATCATTACCTGTTAGGTTCACTCACTCCAGGGCATCTGGCATTGGCCACTGTCGGTAGACAGAATACTGGGCTGGATGGACCTTGGTCTGACCCACTACGGCCTTTCTTATGTTCTTATGCATCACAGGCTGTCTTGGTGGAGGGCAGGGCAGGACTGGTGACTTTGCTGGAGTGGACCCTATTTTTAAGCCTTCCTAAAAGGGTGGAATTACAGGACTGGCTCCATCTCTTAACTCTCTCTAGACCCACCTCCAGCTAGGAATAGTATATAAAAGAATCCTTGAGGTCTTGCTGCCATGGAAATAGATTAAGATTATGTTTGTTGGTGGGTGCTGAGTTGGGGGGAGGGATAGCTCAGTAGTTTGAGCATTGGCCTGCTAAACCCAGGGTTGTGAGTTCAATCCTTGAGGGGACCATTTAGGGATCTGGGGCAAAAATTGGGGATTGGTCCTGCATTAAGCAGGGGGTTGAACTAGATGACCTCCTAAGGTCCCTTCCAACCCTGATATTCTATGATTCTAAGGGAATATTTCACAGCTTCAGAGGCTGGGTATGGGTTCAGAGAGATCCCTGGGCTGCCCCAGTGCATGACTCAGGTCCCCTTTTGCTTTGGGGCATTGTATGTAGTTGCCCAAGGCACTACCTCGTTGTAACAAACAGGTGTGTGTGTCTTCACCACTGCCCTCTGTGGGATGGAAACAGAACTGCTCAGCCATGTGTGTGTCAGCCTCTCTACCAGGGACAGCTCAGGTGTTGGGCACCCAGAAGCAAAGGCCCCTTTTGAAATGTCAGCACCACTTGTCCAAGGTCACGTGGCATGTTAGTGGCAGATCTGAACCCAGGTCATGCAGCTCCCAGTGCCAGGTTCTAATCACTGTACCGTTCATCGTTTCCTGAGCTTGTTTTGAATCTTTTGTCTGCAGACAGTAGATTCCATCATCATGATATTCCACGCACACAAAGGTCTATAATACTCTGGGTCCTCTTTGTTTCTGTTTTTAAAGATAGGTACTATGTTTGCCCTTCTGCAGTCTTCTGAGACCTCACCAGTCCTCCAGGAGTTTTCAGAAAAAAAATTTTTTTTCAAAAATAATTGTTAATAGATCAGAGATTGCTTCAGGTAGTTCTTTAATTACCCTAGGATGAATTTCATCAGGCCCTGCCGACCTGAATACAGCTAACTTATGTAAAATATTCTTTAACCAGTTCTTTCCCTATTTTGGCTTGTATTCCTTCCCTCTGCTTAATATTAATTGTGTTCAGTATCTGGTCACCATTAACTTTTCTAGTGAAGACTGAAGCAATCAGTTAGTAGCTCTCCTTCCCTGCTAAGTAGAGGACCTGCACTTTCCTTTGTCATTCTCTTGCTCCTAATGTATTTAAAGAATCTCTTCTTGTTCCCTTTTATGTCTCTTGCTATTTAACTCGTTTTGTGCCTTAGCCTTTCTGATTTTGTTTCTACGTTCTCGTGCTATTCTTTTGTATTCCTCCTTAGAAATTTGACCGTGTTTCCCCTTTTTGTAGGATTCCTTTTTATTTTCAGGTCATTAAAGACCTCCTGATGGAGCCATAGTGGCCTCTTACCATTCTACTTATCTTTCCTTTGCACTGAGATAGTTTGCAGTTGTTCCTTTAATACTGCCTCCTTGAGACTCCCAGCCCCCCTGAACTCCTTTGTCCCGGAGGTTTTCTTCCCATGAGCTCTCAGTAAGGTCCTGCAGTAGCAGGAGCAGAGAGAATTCTCTTATGTCTCCTCCTCTGGAACATCTGGAGCACAGCTGTCCTTGCTGCTTGCACAGCTAAGGGTTGCTGCTTGCTGCTTTCAGAGCTGAAGGTTAACCCTTTGAGTGCATGTGACTTGCCCTTCCACACTGACTGCTGAATTGAGTGTTGAGTGTTTTACCTGCTCTCATGCACTGATTACAGGACTGTCTGTTAACTGTGTTTTTACCTGCTGTACCACATTCACTGTAGAATTGAATGTTCTTAATCTAATTTTCTTCCTGTTCTTTCTCTCTCTCAGGCAGTTAGGAAAGGGTTAACAAGTATTCTAGGAAGTGTCATAGGAAATGTTCTGTTAAGGGAGGAGCTGAATGAGGCGGAGGTAAAAGGATCAGCCTGAGGAAGAAAGATCTGGACAGTGAATCCATCTCACCCCACCGAGCTCCCCAGTCATTGAAAGGTAAGACTTGCATTGACTATTACGGATAGCTGGCTTATAGTCAGGGAAATGACTGTTTGATTGCCCTCTTCTGTTAAATAAAGGTTTCAAAGAAGACCTCTACTCTGTGTAGTCAGCCAGTCCACCGCCAAAGGTTAAGCCCTTGGGAGAATCCTGGAAGAGTTGGTAACACTTACTTACCAATTCTCTGTTAAAGTCTGCTATTTTAATTCCATGGTCTTATTCTGTGACTCTCACACCTTCCTTTCCTTTCAATCATGAAATCTATCATTCCATGATCACTTTCACCCAAATTGCTTTCCACCTTCAAAGTCACAAACAATTCCGCCCTGTTAGTCAGAATCAAGTCTAAAATGGATGCCCCCCCGCCCGGTACTTCCTCCAATTCTTGGAACAAAAAGTTGTCCCCAGTACATCCCAAGAACTTACTGGACCTATATCTAGGTAGTTAAAGTCTCCCATTACTACCAGGCCTTATGTTTTGGATATTTCTGTTATTTGTTCTAGAAATGCCTCATTTCATGATTTGGTGGCCTATTGTAGGATGCCTACAGTTACATCACCCCTATTTTTTACTCCTTTTACCTTTACCTAGAGACTGTCAACTCGTCTGCCTCCCACCTCCTTCTGAACCCCAGAATCCGTATATATATTCTTGATGGATGATGCAACCCCTCCTCTGTTTGTACCCTGCCTGTCCTTCCTGAACAAACCATGCCCCTCTGTACCAACATTCCAGTCATGAGTCTTCTCCCACCAAGTCTCTGTGATGCCAATTAAATCATAAGTTAGCTGATGTACTAATACTTCCAGTTCTTCCTGTTTATTCCCCATCATTTGTGTATAAATATCTAAGATACTGATCAGATTCCCCCATTGATTTCCCTCTTGTAGCTTCTATGACCCTATTATAATTTTTCGTGTCACTCCCAAAATCTAACCCTCTGTTAAGGTCACCTTTTTTTTTATACTTACTTGTGGTCTTTTGTCACCTGCTTCCTTTGAGCCTAGTTTGAAGCCCTGCTCACTAGGTTGGCAAGTCGGTGACTCAAGATGCTCTTCCCCATTTTGGTCAGGTGGACCCAATCTGTTCCTAGCAGACCACAGCATCCCATGGTTGAAGGAGCCAAAGCCCTCCCGTGGACACCATCTGCACAGCCATGCATTCATCTCCAGGAGGCACATGTGCCTGCCTGGGCCTTTACCCTCAACCAACAGGATGAATAAGAACAGAACCTAAGCCCCTGGTCCCTTCACCCTAGCTTCCAGAGCCTGGTAGTCATTGCTGATCTGCTGTGGGTCAGACCGGATAGTATTATTACTGCCCATGTATATGAGCAGCACGGGGTAGTGATGAACCATAGTTATGGGTTTAACATGGTTTCTGTTTAAAGCTGAAATTTGCAGACTTTCTAAAACCCACGTATACATGACGACACACACACAATGGGTCTGATCCATCAGCCTTAGGGAGCCTTTCCATTGACTTCAATGCGAATAGGATGAGACCCCTGTATTTCTATGCAAGATATGTGTGTAAAGTATGTTTAGCACACCAAATTATGAGAGCAAGGTGTTGTTTTCATATTTAGTTTTTCATTTTTTGTTTGCTTGTTTCTTGCTTTGTAAATCATAGAATCATAGAAAATTAGGGTTGGAAGAGACCTCAGGAGGTTCTAGTCCAACCCCTGCTCAAAGCAAGACGAATCCCAACTAAATCATCCCAGCCAGGGCTTTGTCAAGTTGGGCCTTAAAAACCTCTAAGGATGGAGATTCTCCCTTCTCCCTAGGTAACCCATTGCAGTGCTTCACCACCCTCCTAGTGAAATAGTGTTTCCTAATATCCAACCTAGACTCCCCACCACCACTGCAACTTGAGACCATTGCTTCTTGTTCTGTCATCTGCCACCACTATGTCTAAAATAAAAAATCTCAGGGCCAGATTCTGCACACTCTAAAGTCAATGGGAATGGGATCCGGCAGTTGCTAATCTTAAAGGTATTGCCATTTCTTGCTTTTGTCTCTCTTTCAGTTTCTTTCTTTCTATTCTTCTGTCACAGCTGCATACAACAGTGATTTTGCATATAGGACATTGCGCGGTCTAACAAGTGTCATGTTACCAGCAGACCTGCTGGGATGCTAATCTTCTGCCCTTCATGTTTCACTGTTTGTTTGGATGGTTGTCAGAACAAAGGAGGCTACACCCTGTTTCTAAGGAAATTGCTTGTGTGACTTACGGTTACCCTCAGCCTTCGCCTGACTAGGAGACCATCTAACTACGTCTGTGACCAGCTCTGTTGTGGGAAGATCGGCTCCTGCAACTATGTGTTTAACCTCCCTTGTGGAAACAGGGGCAACATTATGCATGTGTGGCCAATCAGGGTTGAATGCGTTTTTGGGGTCAGCATGCGGGGGGGGATTTCTTTTTTTCCAGGGGGCTCCAAATCGCAATCCTCCCTCAACCTTACAGCTGCTACCACTCCTTTATAGGCGCTAAGTTAGGTACACACTTTACTAATCTCTGCCTCACACTTCTGATGGCCTGCTGCTGCCTTGGCTGCCTTATTCTCATCTACAAGGAAGCGAGTTGGTGCTCTTGCTTGTTCTAACAAAATCTGTGTGTGTGTTAACTCTTTCCTATACCGTTCTGCATTCCTGCTGGCCTTGTCTCTCTCCTCTTGCATATTTCTAAGTACAGTCACCATTTTAAGCGTTTCTGCTATAAATTCACACCCATCTGTCTCTCATTTGTTCAAACGCTGTTGTAACAGCTTTTTCTCCAGCTCCAGTTCCCGCCTTCCCTTTAGCATTTCACCCATGTCCAGACATGCATAAAATAATGCCCATGCAGCAGTCACATTCTTTCCACTACCCAGGCTGTGGCTTAAAGGTTGTGCAATATTGTTCAAAGCTCAGACTGGCGTCAATCAGGGGAGTCTCACCCTTAAAGCACCCCCTTTCCCAGGGGCATTTCCCCTTCTTCATTACCCGTCTCTCAAACCTGTTAGTTTTCTCCTGTCTCAAGCGAGCAGCCAAGGGTTTTTTTCAGGCATCTCTACTTCCCTTATCTCACTAATGATCCCTACCAAAAGCCCTTTCACGCAGTCACAGTATTGCTCTAAAATCTTTACTTTCAAGGCACAACTCTTTAACTCCTTATTGCACGGTCCTACTGTTATTCTGAGCATGATTCTTAACTTAAAAATCACAGGATGTTACCAAATATTCTATGAGAGAGGGACCTCACTAAAGGAGCTTAGTCTGAAAAAGGAAGAGACAGTTTGCTCAGGTCTGTGCCTCAGTTTCCCCACTCCACGGCAACTACTCAACAAGTACCACGTGATTAGGGTCACATGCTGCCTGCATTCCTCCACCAATTTGTTACCAGATTTGCCTGTTACTTTGGGGGTACACTCATTTATTAGGGTTACTCTTCTGGGGGGGCGGCGTTTCTGTTATTCTATCAATGTACTGCTTGTGTCATTGTGTTTTCATACGGAGCTCTACTTCTCCCTGCTGCAAGTTCCCTCCCATGGGGCTATCCTGCAGGACCTAGGTTCCCCAGGGCTGGGTTCTTCCAGGCCCAGAATCAACACACACACACACACACACACACACAAACAGAGCACGTCTGAGAGGACCAGGTTAATCAGCACTCACAAGCTGACCCCTTATATGCCCCTGGACTCAGCAGGCTGTGTCGAACAGCATTTCCAAGCTGCCACCCTGCTATGTCCCAGGTTCAGCACGTCCCTATCCCCACTTTCACGTTACAGTTGTTCTGGTAGTGACCCACTTGAGAACAAACTCCACAGGATTTTTTGGGTGCTGCAGGGATCTTTAGCTTAGGTACGAGGAGCGTTGCTGCAGAGCGAATGGGGAAGCCAAAAAACACCCATGGGGCTGGGGGGGAGGAGAGAGAGAAGCAACCAGCTTAAGCATGAAAGTTATTTATTGCCAGGTAAAATCATACAAGGGGAGCCAAACAAGCAAAACAGTGATAATATTAAATCTAACATAAATTTGATTATAAAAGTCAGTTTTAGAAAACTATAGCTGATCACACAAGTCAGGGTCAGAAGGCGATACCTCGAGAGAGAAAGCTGGGTTCTCACCATTCCGTGAAGGTTGAATTGATTGGAGTTCCCAGGTGGTGGTGTGACGTTATGAGTGTAATATAATATCTCATTGAAAGGTGATACAGGGCCAGAAAGAGTTAATTAACTCTCAGACTGACCTGACCCATGGTGAACTTTAAAGACTTGTTAGGAAGATATGTAAATGAATAGAGCTTTGAAATGCAAGCCTGCATTGTTGGAGATAGAAGGGTAGCTGTTTGCTCAGGTCTTGTGATGTAAGCAAACAATTCTTATCTATTACTATGGCTTTGATTCAAATATCAAAAAAAGGAGTATTAACATTTAGGAAGACACTTGAGTGAAATAGTCTTATTGTCTCTGTCTCTTTGAAGGGTGTGGTAACCTGTATCCAAACTGCTTAATGGATAAATTACCCTATGCTAATTGCCATGATGTTTGGGAGAAGGAAAGTTAAGCCTATGGTTTTCTCAGGCCAAAAGGCTGCTGGAAATGTATAAAAATCCTGGGATACAATCCTTCTTCATCTCAGATCTGCTTTGGGTTTCATGAAGGGGAAACCCTAGGCCATAAGAATTGAGATCCCCAGTCACTGACTGGAGTCACTTTCAATATGGACATATGACTATAACCTGTCGACTATTTCTAAAAGAACTTTTGGCAACTACAAACTCACCATCTCTGCTATGTATCTGGACCTCAAGAAATTGAACTCAAGTCTGTCTGTATATTGATCTTTCAACCACCTCTCTCTCTTTTCTTTTTTAATAAATTTTAGTTTAGTTAATAAGAATTGGCTATATTTTGGGTAAGATCTAAGTTATCATTTGACCTGGGTCTGGGGCTTGGTCCTTTGGGATTAGGAGAACCTTTTTTCTTTTACTGGGGTATTGGTTTTCATAACCAGTCATCACCATAAGGAGCGGTGCTGGTGGAGATACTGGGAAACTGGAGGAAATTGCTTGTGTGACTTATGGTTAGCCAGTGGGGTAAAACCAAAGTCCTCTCTGTTTGGCTAGTTTGGCGTGCCTTAATAATGAAGGACACCCAGACTTGGGCTGTGACTGCCCTGCTCTAAGCAGTTTGTCCTGAATTGATACTCTCAGTTCTGAACCACCAGAGGCAGCATCGTTACAGGTGGTGGTAGTTGAGGGTCCGGAGTGCTGGAGACAGGCAGAGCCCCCAGCACGATCAGTCAGGAGAAGATGAAGTCCCAATGGAGCTGATGCAGATTTTGGATCCAGGCATCAGAGCACTTACTTGAGCGTGGGTAGGGGTTTTTCTAGGGCAAGAACAATGGTTCAAGGGAGAACACTCGATTTGTTTGTGGATAAACTGATGGCTCAAACGAGTATACCAAAGTTGTTTTGTTCAGGCTAGACAATAGGAACTGATCATTCCTGGCTATGGGCAGCGTTCCTTCCAGGGAGCTCACAATGCAATTAGGCAGCTTCGGTATTTTGAATACCAATAAAGGATTTATTACTAGAATTGGTCTGATAACTACAGAGCTGGGGGTGTGCAGGCATGAGCACATTAATATCTGGAGCAGAGATCCCCCATCATGCAGTGTTTCCCTGCTTTTCTGGTCCCAGAGTTCCATGCGGTTCTTGCCTTGGAATCTCTGTTCTCCATTCTGTATGCTAATAGGGATGCCTCCCTGCCCCATCTTTGATGCAAATGAGGCTAGGGGAGTTTCCCTAATCCTGTCCCCTTATCCCATTGCTTTTTGTAAGTCTTTCTTCTGATCGGCTTTGGTTCAAGCAGAGGCTGGGGAGGGAGAGGTATTTCATGAGTCAGACAGGCTGAGTACTGCTCCCTGGTTCCCTAAGAACACAGAGCTGATAGGTAGCACCTCCTGGCTCATCACTAACTGTCAGGGAAGCGCTCATTCAGACCTTGCTCACAGATTTAAAATTATTAAGTTGGCCAACATCACTGAAACAAATGCACCAACATTATCATAAAAAACAACAGCTGTGTGAGGAAGCTAGTCTTTGTTCATACTTTTCAAACCTATTATGCTTTCTTGGGTAGTATTTTATCATATACTGTATATGCTTTTAAAGTGCATATTAATGTTTCAATTTCAATTCAAATTTTCAACCAATGACTTAATTGGCAACACTGCTTCTGTAGAGTATGCTCTGTTGATTGTTCTTTCTGAGGAACAAAATGTAGATATCAATGGTTTCTGTTGAATTTTCCACTCTGTTTCAATTGCGTATGATCTGGGCACTGAATTCTTTTATTTGGTTGTTTGTTTTCTTTACAACAGTAGGAGTTGTCCATCCTTTTTCTCCATCCAGTTTGACCCAAACATGGGCACCAGGTTCTATATCCGGCAGTTCTGTAACAGTGACATCCGTTATAAAAGTGTTTGTAAGCTCCTTTTGCTTTTTTATCTGATTTGGCTATTTGTTTCATGTCTAGCCATTCTGGAGGTAGATCCTTTTCCTCAGTTGGAACAGCAGTTCTGAATTGTTTTCTCATCAGGAGTTGTGCTGGACTATATCCATATTGATGTTGATGGCTAGCACAGAAGACCCATTCCTTGCTACTGCTGTTGGATTTTCTCAGCTGTCTCAGTCTCTCCATTCGCTTGTAGGGAATGTGGGCTGCTACTAATATGATCAAAATCATATTTCATTTGGACTGACTTACCGCTGCGGTGAATTTTGGTTCATTGTCCATCACTAGTTGTTCTGGAATACCAAAGGGAGCAAAAGTGCATTTCAACTTCTCAATGACACTGCAGCATACTGTGTTTTCCAAGTACATTATTTCTACATACCTGGAAAAATAGTCTGCTACGATCAGATAATTATCTCTGAATTCCACAAGTCTGCAGCTAATCTCTTTCAAGGTCTGTCTTGTAGAGGTGTTGTTATTCTAGACTCTCAAGGTTATTTGTACTGGATCTCCTTTCAAAAGTCCAATAGCTATAAATACTCCATGGAGTTCTTCTACCTTTCTCAATAGGCCCATCATGACTGCCACTCTGAGGCTGAGAAGTTCGTTTGTCTTTGATCCTTTGATCCCATGCACTCTGAATGCAAACCTTTTGTCTTTGTAAGTTGTTTCTGTGGTTAACTGGTCCATATAGTTCAGAATACCTCCAGGACTAGTTAGGTGACTTCAACTCTGGGAGGGATTGAAGGTGATTGTAAGACCCTTCTGATATGAATCATAGAAGATTAGGGTTGGAAGAGACCTCAGGAGGTCATCTAGTCCAACCCCCCTGCTCAAAGCAGGACCAACACCAACTAAATCATCCCAGCCTGGGCTTTGTCAAGCCAGGGCTTAAAAACTTCTAAGGATGGAGATTCCACCACCTCCCTAGGTAACCCATTCTAGTGCTTCACCACCTTCCTAGTGAAAAAGTTTTTCCTAATATCCAACCTAGACCTCCCCCGCTGCAACTTGAGACCATTGCTTCTTGTTCTGTTACCTACCACCACTGAGAACAGTCGAGCTCCATCCTCTTTGGAGCCCCCCTTCAGATAGTTGAAGGCTGCTATTAAATCTTCCCTCACTCTTCTCTTCTGCAGACTAAACAAGCCCAGTTCCGTCAGCCTCTTCTCGTAAGTCATGTGCCCCAGCCCCCTGATCATTTTTGTTGCCCTCCACTGGACTCTCTCCAATTTGTCCACATCCTTTCTGTAGTGGGGGGCCCAAAACTGGACAGAACACTCCAGATATGGCCTCACCAGTGCCAAATAGAGGGGAATAATCACTTCCCTTGATCTGCTGGCAATACTCCTACTAATGGAGGCCAATATGCTGTTAGCCTTCTTGGCAAGAGGGCACACTGCTGACTCATATCCAGCTTCTCTTCCACTGTAATCCCCAGGTCCTATGACTGTCGCGCCTCCTCTTGAGTCAATTTTAAAGTCAATAGTCTTTCTGTGAATATTCAGTTCCACTTTCCAGGCCGGCTCTGTGTCATCACACATGAGAGATCCCAGAAACAATGGCTCTTGACTGTCGGTACTCAGTCAGCTTCATGATTGCCTTAGTATGGCAAACAGTTGCAAAATGTCTGCATTTTGTGAATTTATTACATCCTGTGTCTTTAGCTGGACATACACCTTTTGGGCAATGAATTTCGCCACATCTTGTGCATTTAGTCTGAAAGGTTTTGTAGTTTTCCTGGGACTTAACTCTCCTTGCCCCCGGGGTTTTATTATGATGACTTTTAGCAGTCATGCAGGGCCCAGTGCTTGATTTGTAAACGAATTGGTGCTGAGGCTCAGGCATTAACGATAATATTGTTTCCCCTCCCCATTCATATCTTCCTGGGATCTCCTCCCACACTCAATCCCCCTCCCCCAGGGTCTTCCTGTCCCTCTGTAGTGAGGCGGAGTGGCCTCCCTCCTCCGGGATGAGCAAGGGTCCACTATACTCCCTTTGGAGGGCGGAGCTTCGGTCACCCCCCCCCCCCCCCGAAGTACAGGGTTGGGGCTGGAAGTATAGAAGGCAGGCCCTGCAGCCCAGTCGGGGCAGAACCTGTGGAGGAGAAGGAAGCTCTGCCTGTTCTGCAATGCCCCGGAGGGGACCCTGCGCCCTGACTGTGCCCAAGCCCTGGACACTGAGGAGGACCAGACCGGAGTGCCTGCCGCTGTATACCTGGAGGAACCAGATGAAGCCTGGAGGCCAGAGGTACCAACCCCTGGGGAGGCAGGAAGTAGCCAGGGGCAGCCACAGTGCCGCCGGCTGCAAAGCCAGGTGTGGCTGAGTCAGCATGTCGTGGCTGGATCCCCACCAATGCAGCCGATCCTGCTAGGGCCCTGGGCTGGGATGCTGTGGAGTAGCTGCAGAAGGTGTAAATAGCACAAGCTAATGACACAGATGATTAAACACAAAGCAGATCAGTTAAGAATGTAACCCTCATTTTTATTCCCCCTAGGGCAGCTCTTGTGATAATTACGCCTTGTAGAATCACCCTCAATCTTTTTAAAATCTGAATGCATCCTGGTTTCGAAAAGCACTAACAGCCCAGTGTCAAGTAGAGCTCGGTAGGAACTTTGGAACTGCTCTGCTAGAATGTCAGACAAAAGACCTGAATTCTCAGGTAAGATGATATACTCTGAAACCATACTCTTACCGTGAACATTGTTACATGTAGAGCAGTGGTCTCCAACCTTTTTAAGCACAAGATCATTTTTTGAATTTATGTGCAACCCAGGATCTACCCTGCCCCTTCCCCGAGGCCCCGCCCCGCTCATTCCATCCCCCCTCCCTCCGTCACTCGCTCTCCCCCACCCTCGCTCACTTTCACCGGGCTGGGGCAGAAGGTTGGGGTACAGAAGCGGGTGAGGGGTGCAAGCTCTGGGAGGGAGTTTGGGTGTAGGAGGTGGCTCAGGGCTGGGGTAGGGGGTTGGAGTGCGGGGGGGGGGTTGGGGGTTCAGGAGGAGGTACAGGATGCTGGCTCCAGGAGGGGGCTCAGAGCTGAGGCAGGGGGTTGGAGTGCAGGAGGTGGTTTGGGGTTCAGGAGGAGGTCTAGGGTGCTGGCTCCAGGAGGGTGCTCAGGGCTGGGGCAGGGGGTTGGGCTGCAGGAGGGCGTTGGAGTGTGGGAGAGGGTGAGGGATGCGGGCTCACACTGGGCAGCGCTTACCTCGGGCGGCTCCCGGTCGGCAGTGCAGCGGGGCTAAGACAGGCTCCCTGGCTGCCGTGGCCGGGCGCTGCTACCAGAAGTGGCCAGCACGTCCCTGGGGGCGGGCATGTGGCTCTGCCAGCTGCCCCTCCCTGCAGGCACCGTCCCCACAGTTGCCATTGACCAGGAACAGGGAACTGTAGCCAATGGGAGTTGCAGAGCTGGCGCTGGGGCAGGAGTAGCTGGCCTAGCTGATGCGGGGGGGAGCTGTACACATGATATATCTTGACTTTAGTAAGGCTTCTGATGCAGTACCTTGTGACATAGTCATAAGCAAACTAGAGAAATGTGGTCACTCTAGATGAAGTTACTATCAGGTGGGTGCAAAAGTGGTTGAAAGACTGTACTCAAAGAGTAGTTATCAAAAGATTGATGTCAAACTGAGAAGATGTGTTGAGCACGGCCCCACAGTGGTCATTTACTAGTCAATATTTTTATTAATGACTTGGCTAATGGAGTGGAGAGTATGCTTAAAATCTGTGGATGACACCAAGCTGGGATGGGTTGCTAGTACCTGGAAGTCAGGATTAGAATTCATAACAACCTTGACAAATTGGTCTGGGTTCAACAAAATGAAATTCAGTAAAGACAACTGCAAAGGACTTAACTTAGAAAGAAAACAGTGAAATGCACAACTACAAAATGGGGCATCACCAATTAGGCAGTAGTACTGCTGAAAAAGATTTGGGTGTTGCAGTGGATCACAAACTGAATATGAGTCAACAGTGTGATGCAGTTGTGAAAAAGGCTAATATCATTCTGGGGTGTATTAACAGGAGTGTTGTAAGTAAGACATGGGAGGTAACTGTCCCACTCTACCCTGCACTGGTGAGGCCTCAGCTGGAGTCTTGTGTGCAGTTCTGGGCACTGCACTTTCAGAAAGATGTGGACAAGCTGGAGAGAGTCCAGAGAAGAACAAGAAGAAAGATAAACCATTTAGAAAATCTGACCTGTGAGGAAAGATTAAAAAACTGGGCCTATTTAGTCTTGAGAAAAGAAGCCTGAGAGGGGACCTGATAACAGTCTCCAAATATGTTCAGGACTGTTATAAAGAGAAGGGTGAGCAATAATTCTCCATATCCATTGAAGGTAGGACAAAAAGTAAATTGCTTAATCTGAAGAAAGGGAGATTTAGGTCAGATATTATGAAAGCTTTCTAACTGTAAGCAGAGTTAAGCACTTTATTATTTGTTAAATATACCTAATGCTACAGAGAAGGCAAGGTCAGAGAAATGCACTTTGCACATGAAGCAGTAAGTGGTGAGGTATGTAATGGTCTTCAGTTCTTGGGCGGGTCCGTTTCAGAGTCCCGGAGCACCCCAGGGAAAGTTCGGTCTGCTGCACAGACGAGCTTTGCTCGTATAGTTGAGAGTTCCATTGGGCCAGAGGAGCGAAGTTATAGACCACGGTCTTCATCACAGAGCTTTAGATGGTCTTTTAGGTATCCTGGGCCCAGGCCATGAAGCGTCTTCAAGATAAGAACCAAGACCTTAAACTTCACAGGGCTTCATGCACAAGTCCATGTGTCCAGATCTAATGCATCCGAGGGTACCGAGGGAGTTGGTTGGTGTGATTGCAGAGCCATGGGCAATCTGTGTGGCGATAGGGGAGGTCCCAGACAATTGGAAAAAGGCAAATATAGTGCCCATCTTTAAAAAAGGGAAGAAGGAGAATCCGGGGAACTACAGATCGATCAGCCTCACCTCAGTCCCTGGAAAAATCATGGAGCAGGTCCTCGAGGAATCCATTTTGAAGTACTTGGAGGAGAAGAAGGTGATTAGGAACAGTCAACATGGATTCACCAAGGGCAAGTCATGCCTGACCAAACTGATTGCCTTCTATGATGAAATAACTGGCTCTGTGGATATGGGGAAAGCGGTGGATGTGATATATCTTGACTGGACGATAAAGTGGACTATAAGGTGGACTATAAGGTGGATGAATGGACTGTAAGGTGGATAGAAAGCTGGCTAGATCATCGGGCTCAACGGGTAGTGATCAATGGCTCCATGTCTAGTTGGCAGCCAGTATCAAGTGGAGTGCTCCATGGGTCAGTCCTGGGGCCAGTTTTGTTCAACATCTTCATTAATGATCTGGATGATGGGATGGATTGTACTCTCAGCAAATTCACAGATGACACTAAGCTGGGGGGAGAGGTAGATACGCTGGAGGGTAGGGATAGGGTCCAGAGTGACCTAGATAAATTAGAGGATTGGGCCAAAAGAAATCTGATGAGGTTCAACAAGAACAAGTGCAGAGTCCTGCACTTAGGACAGAAGAATACCATGCACTGCAACAGGCTGGGGACCGACTGGCTAAGTGGCATTTCTGCAGAAAAGGACCTGGGGACTAGAGTGGACGAGACACTTGATATGAGTCAATAGTGTGCCCTTGTTGCCAAGAAGGCTAACGGCATATTGGTTTGCATTAGAAGGAGCATTGCCAGCAGATCGAGGGAAGTGATTATTCCCCTCTATTTGGCACTGGTGAGGCCACATGTGGAGTATCGTGTCCAGTTTTGGGCCCCCCACTACAGAAAGGATGTGGACAAATTGGAGAGAGTCCAGTGGAGGGCAACGAAAATGATTAGGGGGCTGGGGCACATGACTTACAAGGAGAGGCTGAGGGAACTGGGGTTATTTAGTCTGCAGAAGAGAAGAGTGAGGGGGGATTTGATAGCAGCCTTCAACTACCTGAAGGGGGGTTCCAAAGAGGATGAAGCTCGGCTGTTCTCAGTGGTGGCAGATGACAGAACAAGAAGCAATGGTCTCAAGTTGCAGTGGGGGAGGTCTAGGTTGGAAATTAGGAAAAACTATTTCGTTAGGAGGGTGGTGAAGCACTGGAATGGGTTACCTAGGGAGGTGGTGGAATCTCCATCCTTGCAGGTTTTTAAGGCTCGGCTTGACAAAGCCCTGGCTGGGATGATTTAGTTTGGGTTAGTCCTGCTTTGAGCAGGTGGTTGGACTAGATGGCCTCCTGAGGTCTCTTCCAACCTTAATCGTCTATGATTCTATGGGAAGCTAATGTAGGGAGCAGGGAACAGGAGTTATGAGCTTGTGGTAGCGTGTGTAGCTGAGGCAATGCACTGCTGTGATTTGTACTAGTTGGAGTTTCCTAAATGCTGGAGATTTGAGGCCCAGGTTTATTGCATTTCTATAGCCCAGCCAAGAGGTGACAAAGGCATGAATAACTGCAGCCAGGTCTTAGTGTGTGTACAGCACCTCGCACAGTCTCGGCCTCTAGGAGTACTGTAATGCAAATAACAATGCTGGGTTTATACCAGTAAATGGGTCAGTGTCTCCGCATGCCATCTGTACTGAACCTCAGGGCCTTTATTAGTGAGCCTTGTGGCTGGTGTCCATCTCTAGTGCAATCACACTAACGAGAAGGCCCTTTTAATCTGAAAAGGTGCCAAGGGGGAAGATATAAATGAATCACCTGCCATGAAAAAGAGGAAGTGGGACAAGTATCAAGCATTCATACTGGAAGAGCAAGAGTTCCTGAAAACCTGTAAGTATGAAAATCTTCCCCCAGTCCCTGCTGATACTGGGGAGCTGTGCCCGAGATGTGCCTGAAATACACAGGGCTTTGGGGAGAGAGGACTGACTCCAGTTTTTCCGGCTGTGGTTGAGGATACAGAAGCCGCACTCCCTTCCCAGGCTAGGGTGCAACGTTGCACCAGCCCATGTTCATATGACTGCTCTGTGGCACTTGCAGCAGGGTGGGATCAGGGCCGCAGCATCCCATGGAAGTTGTGATGCTTCTCAGGACACACAGGGTTGTGAGCCACCTTGTTCCCACCTGCTTCCAGTGTGAGGGAGACTTGTGCCAGATGGGCATTAACGCTATAATACAACCAGCCTGTCAGCTACTTAAGCACTCTCCTCTGGGCTACACCAGCCCTGCCTTTGCCCTGCAGGCTGACAATACACACATGCCAGCCCACAAGTGCCGTCAAAGTGTCCCACTCAATACCCACAGAAATCTCAGATCCTCTGTACCCAAAGGAACAATGTATCCCAGTTGTACCTTAGCCCACCGCTCCTGTACCAGGCACAGCTCTTGAGTTCAATACTTAGGGCTGGTCTACACTAACCCCCCCGTCGAACTAAGATACGCAACTTCAGCTACGTTAATAACGTAGCTGAAGTCAAAGTCTCTTGGTTCGAACTTACCTGTGGTCCACACGCGGCGCGCAGGCTCCCCCGTCGACAGCGCTTACTCCTCGCGGCGAGCTGGATTACCAGCGTCGACGGGGGAGCACTTCCTGGTTCGATTTATCGCGTCCAGACAAGACGCGATAAATCGAACCCAGAAGATCGATCCGACGCCTCCGATCCAGCCGGTAAGTGTAGACTAGCCCTTAGTTAGGGCCGTACCAAATTCGCGGACCATTTTAGTCAATTTCACAGTCATGGGATTTTAAAAATCATAAATTTCATGAGTGCAGCTATTTAAGTATGACATTTCACAGTGTTGTAATTGTGGGGGTCCTGACCCAAAAAGGAGTTGGGGGGGGCTCGAAGGTTATTGTGCCGGGGGGGTTGCGGTACTGCGACCCTTACTTCTGCGCTGCTGCTGGCAGGGCACTGCCTTCAGAGCTGGGCAGCTGGAGAGCGGCAGCTGCTGGCTGGGAACCCAGCTCTGAAGGCAGAGCCGCCGCCAGCAGCAGCACAGAAGTACGGATGCCATGGTATGGTGTTGCCACCCTAACTTATGCACTGTTGCTGACAGGGTGCTGCCTTCAGAGCTGGGGGCCCGGCCAACAGCTGCCACTCTCTGGCTGCCCAGCTCTGAAGACAGCACAGAAGTAAGGGTGGCAATACTGCGACCCCCCTAATATAACCTTGCGACCCCCCTGCAACTCCCTTTTGGGTCAGGACCTCCAATTTGAGAAACGCTGGTCTCCCCCGTGAAATCTGTATAGTACAGGGTAAAGGCACACAAAAGACCAGATTTCACATGAGGAGACCAGATTTCACGGTCCGTGATGCATTTTTCATGGCTGTGAATTTGGTAGGGCCCTAATCATAGTGAAACAAAAGGGAATTAGTTTCAGAAAGACTAGAGATTCAACTGGAAACAAGTGTGAGTGATGGAAACAAAAGGTTTCATATCAAACAAAATCATAAGACACGAACTAGGGGCTACGCTTACTAATAGTTACCTTTCCTAGCTAATAGAGTAGAGTCTCACCCCAAAGTTCAGTCTTTTGCAGCACTTGCTTGTCCCAAGTAGCCAGGACCAAGTCTTCCATGAACCACCCCCACTCATCCTATGATCTACTGAATCAGTCTTTTGTCTTTATTCACAGGCAGGGCCATTCCGTCATTGCCGTATTGTCCTTTTCCCTTCTAAGTGGTTTGGAGGTTTATAGTTTGTCTTTGATGGTTTTCCTTTGACTTTTCTGAGTTGGGGCAAGGCAGACAATTAAGCAATGCACAACAAGACTGGCTAGCAAGGAGGAGTGACAACTCCCTCCCACTTGACTGGGCCACCACTGAGACATATGTTCCCTAGTGACTCACTTTCATTCCAAGACCTTAAGGGCACAAATTTTCAATATAGTGACATTATTCCATAAATATAATGCCCAGGTCCTCCGCACCAGGGGAATTCCACTCTGGCCACCACCCTGCATGCAGAATTTGCACCAAGTGGAATCTGGCCACAGGGCCTCACTCTTAAAGCTCATCTGAAATAGCCTCTAGCACAGTGGTTCTGAACCTATTTACCATTGTGGGCCGCATAGGGTGACAAGATGTCCCGATTTTATAGGGACAGTTCTGACATTTTGGGCTTTGTCTTATATAGGTGCCAATTATCCCCCACCCCTATCCCGATTTTTCACCCTTGCTATCTGGTCACCCTGGGGCTGCATATGCAGCTCTCAATGTGTTAATATGTGGGTCACATCCACACAATATATATACTACCTGTATGGCCCTGAGAATGGCACGTGGGTTGCAGCTGTGTGCTGATTGGGCTGCAAGCGGCCTGTAGGCCGCAGGTTGAGAACCACTGCTGTAGCTCCCCCTAGCACCACGCTGGGGCTTTGGGGCTGATATGGGTGAAGAGCCATCTATTGAATCACTGTTGCCATTTCCTAAAGCATCCTGGGTTTTCCTAGGAGGTCTCCCCTCCATGCACTGACCTGGCACAATGCTGCTTTGCTGGTGAGAGCTGATTCTATCTCTAGCATGTAACTGTATCTTCCTTCCAGATGAAAATATGGAATCCAGGATCCGAAAAGTTCTGAACACTACGTATGAGAAGCTGACCAACTCTCTGTCCCAGGATAATATATTGGACGAGATTAAATATCTCAAGTGAGTCTGCAGCCCAATTTCTCCCTTAAAGCCTAATGATTTAGACACCAAGTCAATGATTTAGACACGCTCACGTAGGGCTCTGCTTACCTGCTCTACAGACAGATGCCGGTCGCAATGTGCAGATCTAGCTCTGAACTCCTGCATTTGCAGGGTTCTGGTGCAGGCCTGTGTCTAGATAGCACTATAGGAATTGACAGACTGGATCAGACCACGCTCCTTCTAGACCAGGGTCCTGTCTCTGACAGAGGCAGCACCAGCTGCTTCAGAGGAAAGCATAAGAACCCCGCAATTCTGGGATGACCCTGCTGCAGGGACAGTTCATTCCCCAGCCCTGTAGAGCTACTGGAAAAGAGAACCCCACTGCAGATATCTTCCCCACATGTGTCTCCCCCCAGGGCTCCAAGAGGAAATTGTGGCCGGGAGGCATACCTAATGGTGCAGGTTCTATAGAACGTTGCTGCTCAGGAACCAAGGAGACACAAAGAGCTGGTGTGACGGCTCAGGGCCTTTGTACAGGCTTCTCTGGGCTTACATGGCTCTCTGGGGCTGCTCCCAGTTTGGGATTGGGCCCTGCTGCCTTTTCCAGCCAGGGTGAACCCTGCCCCCTGAACAGGATGACATGGGGAGAATAAGGCTATTAGGGTATGTCTACACTGCATTGTAAACCTGAGTCTGTGGGACCCACGCCTAGATAGTCGGTGTCTCCAAGCCTGCGCTTGTGCCTCCACATGGCATTGTAAACCCAGGGTTACATTAGCTGGACCCGGGACTCACAACCGTGTTGACACGTCCGTACTGCACTACGCAGACCTGAGTCAGACTGTGAGGTGGTGCGTCAGTGCAAAGGTGTCCCCACAGCCAAACGTGGGGAGGGCATGGCTCTGGCTCACTCAGCTCAGCAGGGCTGTCGGGCCACTCCTGGTGTCCAGGAACCTGGAAAACCTCTGTTCTCAGGTCAGTCAGGGGGCTGGTGGGGAACCCAGGCCCACCCACTCCATTGGGTTCCAGCTCAGGGCCCCTAAGCCAGACAAGAAGTCAGGGTTTGCTGATATTGACTGTGCCCTGAGCTCCATCCTGCCTTCCCTTGGGCCTCTGCAGGCTCTTCAGTCCATTGGCCTGTTCGCCCCTTGCTGGGGTGTTCTCCCTGGGCAGCTCTCTACTAGTCTGCTGACAGGAGTTCCTTTCTCCTGCTTGCTCACTCCTCTGTTAGCCACCCACCCTCTGCCTCCCAGCCCTTTTATCCTCCCAGCTGCTGTTAGCCGGCCAATCAGCAGTGACTGGCAGTGCCTGTATTAACCCTTTGGTTGCTGGGGTAGTGTGGGGTACATACACCCCATGACACAGACCTTCTGCTTCTAGGGGCGTATTCCAGGGTTCCTAGCACCCTCGCCAGCTGTAGCTGCTCTAGGCCTTGGTTCATGGTTTATGGCGGGAAAACTTGTCTGTCCATTCAGCCAAACCTTAACGATAGCGGAGCCTGATCCCGTGTTCATCTCAATCAACTGGCAGCGGGAAGGGGGAGGTCTTTCCATTGACTCCAATGGGGCTGTATTTGTGAGGAAGGGAGCTACTGGCCCTTCCCACATACAGTAACTCCTCAGTTAATGTTGTAGTTCTGTTCCTGAAAAATGCGACTTTAAGCGAAACGATGTTAAGCAAATCCAATTTCCCCATAAGAACTCATGTAAATAGGGGGGGTTAGGTTCCAGGGAAATTTTTGTCACCACACACACACACACACACACACACACACCACACACACACACACACACACACACACACACACACACACACACACACACACACACACACACACACACACACACACACGGTATATGTTTTAAACAAACAATTTAATACTGTTCACAGCTGCACCTCTACTCCAATATAACGCGGTCCTCGGGAGCCAAAAAAATCTTACTGTGTTATAGGTGAAATCGCGTTATATCAAACTTGCTTTGGCCTTGACCCATCCAACCCCCCCACCCCCTTGTCCCCTGACTACCCTCTCCAGAGACCCCCCGCCCCTAGCCACCCCCCCAAGACCTCACCCCCTATCTAAGCCCCCCTGCTCCTTGTCCCCTGATTGCCCCCTCCAGAGACCCCCCTGTCCCTAATCACCCCCAGGATCTCACTCCCTACCCAACCCCCTGCTCCCTGTCCCCTGACCCTTATCCATACCCCCGCCTCCTGACAGGCCCCCCGGGACTCCCACACCCTATTCAATGCCCCCGTTCCCCGTCCCCTGACCACCCTGCTCCCAGAACCTCTGAACCATCCAACACACCCCCCGTGCTCCCTGTCTGCTGACCATCCCCTGAGACCCTCTGCCCCTTATCCAATCCCTTGGCCCTGGCCTGGCACCCATAACACGCCACTCAGAGCAGCATGTCGGAGCCAGACACGCTGACACGCTGATCCGCCAAAGCGTGCAGCCCCGCCCCCCAGAGCGCTGCTTTACCGAGTTATATCCAAATTCATGTTATATCTGATCACGTTATATCGGGGTAGAGGTGTATGATGATTGTGAAGCTTGGCTGAGTTGGTGAAGTTAGAGGGTGGAAGAGGGTGGGATATTTCCCAGGGAATGCCTTGCTGCTAAATGATGAACTAGCACTCGGCTGAGCCCTCAAGCGTTAACACATTGTTGTTAATGTAGCCTGTCACACTGTACAAGGCAGCACAAATGGAGGGAAGAGAGACAGCATAGCAGACAGAGACAGACACACACCTTGTGTGGTGGGGAGAGAGAGAGAGATGCACACTGCCCCTTTAAGTAAGCTGAGCCACTCTTAAGTGCATTGTCTTTTTAAGTGGATCAGGAAGTTGAGACAGCAGCTGCTGCCCCAAGCTCTCTATCTCTCTCCATCTGTGTCCCACCCTGCTCTATATGGAGAAGGGATAAGCAGGGTGCAGGAGCAGAGGGGAGGGGGACACCCTGACATTAGCCCCACCCTGCACAGCAAGCAGGAGGCTCGGGGAGCAGCTCCAAGGCAGAGGGCAGGAGCAGCACATGGCAGTGGGGGGAGGGACAACTGAACTGCTGGCAAATGGTAGCCTGCTGGGCAGCTGCCGCACAGGGAACTTAAGGGAGCAGGAAGCTGATAGGGGGGCTGCTGGTCCACCCTGGTTACAAGCCCCCACCAGCTAGCTGCAACGGGCTGCTCTTCCTGCAAGCAGTGGACAAAGCAGGAGGCTGCCAAAGGACATTAGAAGGGAGCCTTTCACAACTTTAAACGAGCATGTTCCCTAATTGATTAGCAACATAAGAACGAAACAACGTTAACCGGGACGACTTTAAGTGATGAGTTGCTGTACATGAATCTGTCTAACCCTCTCTCCCATTCTCCTTCTCAGGGACCGCCTCTCCAACTTGAAAGAAAAGTCTTCTCTGGACCCCATTTACATTGGGCTCTTTGGCAGCACCGGGGCTGGAAAGAGCTCATTGTTCAATGCCATCATCGAGCAGCAGTTCTTCCTTCCAGTGTCGGGGAACGAAGCCTGCACCTCATGCATGGTGCAAGTCAGCAGCAGCCGGAGCAAAAACTACGAGGCAAAAATTCACCTTCTGTCACTACAGGCAAGGCTAATTCCTCAGCATAGCACAGGGGTACGGATGTGTTCTTTAGGACAGTATCCTGGCTGCAGGGGGTGTAGCCACAGCCCCTCCACAGGGTAACTCTGTCTTATGGAGAGGGCAGCTGGCTCCCTGGCCCAGAAGGTCCCTGCTGGCTACTTGTATTAAACCTCAGCCCTACCTGATGATTGCCAAGGGCTCCAGGAAGGAAGGGGTGTCCTCTAAGTAAAGGACAGGGTTGGGGCTGGTTCACTTAGGAGGCCAGGAGGGGACAGGTGGAAGCAACAGCACTTCCCTCCCTGCTTTGCTTGTAGTTGTCCAGAGGGGAATCCCGCTGCCGGAACCACAACTGGTTCGTCTGCTGCAGAAGCCAGGGAACCACTTGTGCTGCTTCTGCACTATAGCTCCCCGCACCTTCTCCAGCACCGAGCCAGTTCCCAGCTCCCATCCCCCGCCCTCTGCTTGGCACTAAAATAGCTCTGCAGTCCCTTTGATTGGAATGCTATTACACCAGTCCCACCCAGCCTGAGCTCTAGGCACCCCCATAGCTACTGAAATCCACTACCGCTGCCGGTACAACCCTAGTCAGATCCAGCCCCAGCACCTGCACTATATTGTAGCAACCTTGCCCAGCCCCCGCCCCATCCCCCAAATGCCCAAGATAACAATGGCCTGTTTGCCCTGCTCTGTACTGGCAGGAATGGAAGGAGGAACTGAAGAATCTGGTGGAGCTTGTGCGGAAACCCGCAGAGGAGGAAGAAGAGGAGGAGGAGGAAGGTGATGTAGGTGAAGCTGTCCAAAAGCTTCGAGCGCTCTACGGGAGAGGTGCTGAAACCAGACCTTATGAAGACCTGTTGAGGGCAAAGCCACTAGTAAATATCCCTTCCTCAAATTGTATTCTCCTCAAGGGAGTGGAGGTGAGTGAGTGTGTGCTCATAAATTCCAAATCCAGAAGACCGTTGTGGGTTCAAAAAAGAATTAGATAAGTTCATGGAGGACAGGTCAGTCAATGGCTATTAGCCAAGATGGCCAGGGACAAACCCCATGCTCTAAACCAGGGCTGCACAACATGCGGCCCAGGGGCCGCATGCGGCCCGCATGGGCTCACTGTGCGGCCCGCGATGGGGGTGAGTAGGTGGGCTCACTCTCCAAGAGTTGCAGCTGTCTGGAGGTGCCTGCCTTCCACGCCTTCCTCATTCACACCTCATTCATTCAACAGGTCAATTGAATACAAAGTGGGGGGAAGATCTTATTCTACTTCTAGCAAAAAGACACTTTTTCTTTTACCTTAATTATACTACCTTAGGGGCCCACTATAACATATTACCAAGGTTCAATACAAAGTCATAAAAAAGTTATACAAAAATGCATAATGCAGAGATTTATCTACAACTGCATTGATTGACTGTTGTGTGCAGTAATATAGTGACCCCTGGGGGGGTGAAGAGGTGTGATGGTGGGGCCGAGCGGGGAGGGGGGCGGGTCCTATTTTACTTGTGATCTGGTCACCCTATGCGTGCTGTTTCTTTCCCCCTCTACAGGCTTCCACACCCCAGTGCTGGGGAAGGAGGGGTTGTTTCCGCGGGGCGGGCAGTGCTGTGGGGGAGGTGTTGTTTCCATGGGGCAGGCGGTGCTGGGGGGTTTCCGCGGGGCCTGGGGGTTTCGGCCCTCAGCTGTTTTCTTTGGAATAATATGGCCTTCGCTGCTTTACGAGTTGTGCAGGCCTGCTCTAAACGTCTGACTGCCAGAAATTGGGAGTGGACGACAGGATGGATCACTAGATAAAGAGCCTTGTTCTGTTTACTCCTTCTGAAGCATCTGGCATTGGCCACTGTCAGAAGATCGGGTAGTGGGCTAGATGGACCATTGCTCTGACCCAATATGACTGTTCTTATGTCGGTGAGATAGGTCGGGGTGAGGCCAGATCAGGAGGAGGCCGGGAAGGGGATTGGGAGGGAGGTGCTAGAGCCGGGGGGAGGGGGTTGGCATGGATGGGGAGAGGGAGTCTGGAGCAGCTGGGCTCAGTCCCAGTTTCAGACAGTGAAGGCGGGGAGAGGTGGGGAGGAGAAGCAGGAAGTGTTGCTTCTTGCCAGCGGCTAAACCAATCCCTCGTGGTTTTTCCTGTGACATCGCTTATATGCGTGACTGATATAAATTTAAAGTTTTTCAATATGTAAGTCATCAACTCTGAACAATGATATAAGTTCTGCGTGGGCGTGTGACTCCTTCTGCATTAATTAGGACAGTGATGCTCAACCTATGTACCAGCCAGCTGTTCTTTTGTCAGAGGAACAAAAGCAGGAGGGGAGAGAGTCAAGACAGTGATAGGAAATGGGTGATCCGGCATTTCCCTGTCTTAGGGGTGAGGAGAGGATGAGCGGCTAGGGAGACGTGTACACTAAAGTCTGACTTTTTCAACCTGAAATTATACACACAATAACTGAGGCGTAAAGGGGAGTTAAAAAGTCAAAAGACAAACTAAAAAACAGGATTTGGTGGTTTTTAAAATCACTGAAAAGGTTTTTGATCTCTTAAAGTTGTCGGTACAGCAGTCGGACGTGTGATAGACACCCCGGGCTAGCTTTGATCCAGTTAGCTCATATACCGATAGCAGTGAAGCTGTGGCAGCTGTACAAGCCCACCCAGAACCGCGGATAATTACTCAGGCAGCTAGACCGCACAGACATCCGTGCTCTTGCAGTTTCACTGCTATCGGTATGTGAGCTCAGGTATGTCTCCATGTGCTGCAATCATACCCCTCTGCCTAGGGAACCTATGGGGGATGCTGGAGGAAGTTAATCAGGGCTGGGGCTACAGTGACTCTCTCAGGTGTCCTCTTCAGTACCAGAGGGAGAGATGCTGTGCTTCCACCACGTTGTTTAGCTCATGTGAAAGCTCTATCAGAATTGGAAAGAGGCTAGACTTCCTGGGCTCTATTCCCAGCTCAGACAATGACTCACTGAGTGTTCTTGCTCCTCCTGGCCCCTCATCTTCCCCATCTGTAAAATGGTGGTGAATGAAACCCCGGGGTGGAAGGTGGTTCAATTAATTACTGTTCACAGATGACTTCAAGGTCCTATTACCAAACAGGGGAGAGTTTGATTTATTTATTGTGTTCCAGGCAAAAGAACTCTCTGACAAACTGGACCCTTATGTCCGGAGTCAGAGTGACAAGGATGAGGAGGAGCCAACACCGGAGGAAGAGAAAGCCAAGATGCGACTCTGGCCGCTAATCAAATACGTGGAAGTGACGATTCCGAAGTCCGATGTGATTCCGGAAGGTGTCGTGTTTATGGATATTCCTGGGACAGGAGATTACAACAGCAAAAGGGACGAAATGTGGAAAGAGGTGACTTACCAGCTCTGTGGTGTGTGGGAGGAAATGCTGATACATTATTTGGCTAGAGAGCATAGGCGCCGACTTCCATGGGTGCTCTGGGGCTGGAGCACCCACGGGGAAAAATTAGTGGGTGCTCTGCACCCACCGGCAGCCAAGCTCCCGTCACCCCCTGCCCCACCTCCTCCTCCCCCCCTGAGTGCGCCACGTACCCGCTCCTCCGCCTACCTCCCAGTGTTTCCCGCCCAGCCACCGCCAAACAGCTGTTTGGCAGTGTTAGCACGCTCCAGGAGGGAGGGGGAGGAGCGGGAATGTGGCGTGCTCAGGGGAGGAGGTGGGGCCAGGGCACGGATTTGGGGAAGGAGTTGGAATATTGGCAGAGAAGGGGCGGAGCTGGGGCAGGGACTTTGGGGAAGGGGTGGGAAGAGGCAGGGCAGAGGCAGGGCCTCATGGAAGGGGTGGAGTGGGGGCAGGGGCAGAGGGGGAAAGAGGGAGAGTCGGCACCTATGCTAGAGAGTGTTTAACCATTGGTTCTAATGTTACTATTCCAGTGTAATGAAGGAAGGAAAGCTCTAGAGCAGGGGTCTCAAACACGCGGCTCGCGGGCCACTGTGGCCCACCATAGATGCCGACTCCACTGGCAGGCAAGCTCCAAACATTACTGAGTGTTTATATTTTATTAAAACCCCTCTTTGCATTACAGTTTTTAAAAAGTGAATACATTGAATTTTAATAGAATACTCTATTACTGTTCATTTTTTTCATTTTTGACTATACTTTGTATCATTGTATGAAAAGGTTTCAGTGACGCGGCCCTTGGGCCAATTTATTAGTTCTCATGTGGCCCTCATGGTAATTTGAGTTTGAGATCCCTGCTCTAGAGAGGGCAGTGTGCTCTGTGGCCTGGGGAAGGCTTTAGTGGAATGGACAGAAGCAGCGTCCACACCGTATATTGAGGGGGCATCCATGATATTAGCTAACGGTGCTTCCTAGCTTGGATCCATTGCTGCCCCTGGATTCCTGTAGCATCAAAGGCCCATTGCACCTTTCGCTATCTGCTCTTCACTAGGAGACTGAGGTTTTTCCTCAGAAGTGCAGACCCTGCAATGATCACATGCACTGTTATCTTCTCTGCACTAGGGCATCCCACTGAATGTCTATGCAGCAATTAAACACCCGCAGCTGGCCCATGTCAGCTGACTCAGGCTTGGGCTCTGGGGCTGTAAAATTGCTGTGTAGATGTTCAGGCTTGGGCTGGAGCCTGGCACCCTCCCCCCTGGGGTCTCAGAGCTCTGGCTCCAGCCCAAGCCCAAATGTCTATACAGCAATTTTACAGATCCACAGACCAAGTCAGCTGACCCAGGCCAGCCACAGGTGTTTTCAGTAATTGCTGTGTAGAAATAACCCTACAGGTCAGCTCAGAACCTCCAACTAGCAGAGTTCTGAGTGGCACACAGCTGTTACTGAAATATCAGGTCCACCTAGCTGAGAGCCAATAACAGCCAGACAGGGATAAGGAAAGAGGTTACTTTATTCTGCAGAAGAAAGGAGAGTCTTGCACCCAGGTACAAAAGACTCTAATTTACACAAAAGCCAGAAGTCTTTTATACACACTTAGACAAAGCCCTGGTCGTGTTAACATTTGATTGGTGGTTGCCAGACCTCGGATGTCTGCTATCTGGTCAGTGTAAACCAGTTTGGGGCTAGCCATTTCTGCTTCAGCGAAGGAGAATGTAAAAGTTCAGGGTCCTGTGTAGGCGAGGCATCTACTTCCCACTAGTGGCCTCTGGTTGCCATAGCTGCTGGTTGTTAAGTGGGGGTTCATTGTACCTTATGACTTTCACACAGCCGAGGGGTTTGAACTAGGGGCTCAAGTCTGCAAATTGCTAGCACAATCCTGCAGAGACTGAGCACTCTGCACTGCCATTGCAGTCAGTGGGGAATCCAGGGTGCTCAGCATGTCTCAGGGTGTAGCCTGGCTGCCTTGTTGCTTCCAGATATAATCCTCTCTCCCTCTCTCCCTCTCTCCTTAAGAGCATCAATAAATGTTCAGTCATTTGGGTTATTAGCGACATGGAACGAGTTCTGGGGGACAAAGTCCATGAAGTGCTGCTGAAAGAGAGCATCAAAGCTTACCAAGGCGGGATGTGCAGTGACATCGCTCTGCTGGTCACCAAGTCTGATAAGCTGGAGCTGGAGGAATACCTGAGGTAGTGGAATAGACTATCCCTGGGCTTCAGGGACTATGAGAGTCCTTCCCCTTGGAGATTTACAGTGTTTCTGCCTGTCTTCCTCCTGCAGCCCCTCCTTCTAGCTACCACCTAGAGATGTTCACCCATCAGCTTCTGAAGCATTTACCATTTGTTCTGGCTGGTGTTTTCTGACTGCAGTGTCTAACAACAGTACCAGTGGTTCTCAAATGTATTTGATTGTGCCCCTTGTTAGGGGCTTATTCCTTCACCCGCTTACTTCCCTGGTCCTTCTCACATGAACAGAGAGCAACAATACCCGAAGTCCAAAGGTGCAAACAATTCAATGTTTATTGGGGTGAACTTCCAGCAACCAATTATTCCAATTTCCTTCCTTAGTGTCCCTCTTCCCAGCTCTGACACCACAGAGCCTTGCCTGTGTCCCTGTTCCCATTCCATTAGCAAAACATGATTCCAATTCCCCCACCCCCATTCCCTGTTCCCATTCCCCCCTTTTCATCCTGATTGACTGCAGACTATATAGTAAAACTTGAGTTCTGCCTAGCTATACTTTAACCAATCATTTTCCTGAAATTTAACTAACCAATCCTAACATATTGTAACATGATATCTAACAAATTATATCCCACCACCTTAATTGGTTTACACCCAAAAAAATTAATTATACAGCAGACAGAAACAATCACAGAACCAGACAGAGATTATAGAGACAAACAATAGGTAAATGGGGACTACAGTGATAGAACACTGGAGTAGCATTGTATATCAATGATGAGGTAGACTGTAAAGAAATAAAAAGTGATGGAATGGATAAGACAGAGTCTGTCTGGGCAAAAATCACATTGGGGAAGAAAACTACTAGAGCCTCCCCTGGGATAGTGCTTGGGGTGTGCTATAGACCACCGGGATCTAATTTGGATATGGATAGAGACCTCTTTAATGTTTTTAAGGAAGTAAATACTAATGGGAACTGTGTGATCATGGGAGACTTCAACTTCCCAGATATAGATTGGAGGACAAGTGCTAGTAATAATAATAGGGCTCAGATTTTCCTAGATGTGATAGCTGATGAATTCCTTCATCAGGTAGTTGCTGAACCAACAAGGGGGGATGCCATTTTAGATTTGGTTTTGGTGAGTAGTGAGGACCTCATTGAAGAAATGGTTGTAGGGGACAACCTTGGCTCGAGTGATCATGAGCTAATTCAGTTCAAACTAAATGGAAGGATAAACAAAAATAAATCTGAGACTAGGGTTTTTGATTTCAAAAGGGCTAACTTTAATAAATTAAGGAAATTAGTTAGGGAAGTGGATTGGACTAAAGAATTTATGGACCTAAAGGCGGAGGAGGCCTGGGATTATTTCAAGTTAAAGTTGCAGAAGCTATCAGAAGCCTGTATCCCAAGAAAGGGGAAACAATTCATAGGCAGGGGTTTTAGACCAAGCTGGATGAGCAAGCATCTCAGAGAGGTGATTAAGAAAAAACAGAAAGCATACAAGGAGTGGAAGATGGGAGGGATCAGCAAAGAAACCTACCTTATTGAGGTCAGAGCATGTAGGGATAAAGTGAGACAGGCTAAAAGTCATGTAGAATTGGACCTTGCAAAGGGAATTAAAACCAATAGTAAAAAGTTTTATAGCCATATAAATAGGAAGAAAACAAAGAAAGAAGAAGTGGGACCGCTAAACACTGAGGATGGAGTGGAGGTTAAGGATAATCTAGGCATGGCTCAATATCTAAACAAATACTTTGCCTCAGTCTTTAATGAGGCTAATGAGGAGCTTAGGAATAGTGGCAGCATGACAAATGGGAATAAGGATGTGGGGGTAGATATTACCATATCCGAGGTAGAAGCCAAACTTGAACAGCTTAATGAGAGTAAATCAGGCGGCCCAGATAATCTTCATCCAAGAATATTAAAGGAACTGGCACATGAAATTGCAAGCCCATTAGCAAAAATTTTTAATGAATCTCTAAACTCAGGGGTTGTACCGTTTGACTGGAGAATAGCTAATATAGTTCCTATTTTTAAGAAAGGGAAAAAAAGTGACCCGGGTAACTACAGGCCTGTTAGTTTGACATCTGTAGTATGCAAGGTCTTGGAAAAAATTTTGAAGGAGAAAGTAGTTAAGGACCTTGAGGTCAATGGCAATTGGGACAAATTACAACATGGTTTTACAAAAGGTAGATCGTGCCAAACCAACTTGATCTCCTTCTTTGAGAAAGTAACAGATTTTTTAGATAAAGGAAACGCAGTGGATCTAATCTACCTCGATTTCAGTAAGGCATTTGATACAGTACCACATGAGGAATTATCGGTTAAATTGGAAAAGATGGGGATCAATATGAAAATTGAGAGGTGGATAAGGAACTGGTTAAAGGGGAGACTACAGCGGGTCATACTGAAAGGTGAACTGTCAGGTTGGAGGGAGGTTACTAGTGGAGTTCCTCAAGGTTCAGTTTTGGGACCAATTTTATTTAATCTTTTTATTACTGACCTCGGCACCAAAAGTGGGAGTGTGCTAATAAAGTTTGCAGATGACACAAAGTTGGGAGGTATTGCCAATTCAGAAAAGGATCGGGATATCCTACAGGAAGATCTGGATGACCTTGTAAACTGGAGTAATAGTAATAGGATGAAATTTAATAGTGAGAAGTGTAAGGTTATGCATTTAGGGATTAATAACAAGAATTTTAGTTATAAGCTGGGGACGCATCAGTTGGAAGTAACGGAAGAGGAGAAGGACCTCGGAGTCCTGGTTGATCACAGGATGACTATGAGTCGCCAATGTGATGTGGCCGTGAAAAAAGCTAATGCGGTCTTGGGATGCATTAGGCGAGGTATTTCTAGTAGAGATAAGGAGGTGTTAGTACCGTTATACAAGGCATTGGTGAGACCTCAGTTGGAATACTGTGTGCAGTTCTGGTCTCCCATGTTTAAGAAGGATGAATTCAAACTGGAACAGGTACAAAGAAGGGCCACTAGGATGATCCGAGGAATGGAAAACCTGTCGTATGAAAGGAGACTCAAGGAGCTTGGTTTGTTTACCCTAACCAAAAGAAGGCTGAGGGGAGATATGATTGCTCTCTTTAAATATATCAGAGGGATAAATACCAGGGAGGGAGAGGAATTATTTCAGCTCAGTACCAATGTGGACACAAGAACAAATGGATATAAACTGGCCATCAGGAAGTTTAGACTTGAAATTAGACGAAGGTTTCTAACCATCAGAGGAGTGAAGTTCTGGAACAGCCTTCCAAGGGAAGCAGTGGGGGCAAAAGACCTAACTGGCTTCAAGATTAAGCTAGATACGTTTATGGAGGGGATGGTTTGATGGGATAACATGATCTTAGTCAAGGGTCAATTAATTGCCATCAGTGGTAAATAGGACCAATGGTCAATGATGGGATGTTAGAAGTTACTACAGAGAACTTTTTCCTGGGTGTCTGGCTGGTGAGTCTTGCCCACATGCTTGGGGTTCAGCTGATCGCCATATTTGGGGTCGGGAAGGAATTTTCCTCCAGGGTAGATTGGCAGAGGCCCTGGAGGTTTTTTGCCTTCCTTTGCAGCATGGGGCACGGGTCACTTACCGGAGGATTCTCTGCATCTTGAAGTCTTTAAACCATGATTTGAGGACTTCAGTAGCTGAGACATAGGTGAGAGGATTATTCCAGGAGTGGGTGGGTGAGATTCTGTGGCCTGCATTGTGCAGGAGGTCAGACTAGATGATCATAATGGTCCCTTCTGACCTTAAAGTCTATGAGTCTATGAGTCTATGAGAACAACACAGAAATGAGGGGTTTCAGTGTAGTAGCCGTGTTAGTCTGTGTCAGCAAAAAGAAAACAAGAAAAATACCTGTGGCACCTTAAAGACTAACAAATTTATTTCAGCATAAGCTTCCGTGGGTTCCTAACCCACGAAAGCTTATGCTGAAATAAATTTGTTAGTCTTTAAGGTGCCACAGGTATTTTTCTTGTTTTCTTTTTACAGAAATTAGGATTTCACATCCCAGCTATTGATAAGGGCGTTCTTGCCAGACAGGATGCTATTAAACTAAGTTTCCTTTAAATCTTCTAGGCTCTTCCCTTTCTCTGGAGGTGATAGATCAGATCACCTTTCTAACAGCCCCAAATTGCCTTATTTCAATGTGATTAGTTTGGAATGTGAGGATGTGACCATACACTTCCCAGCTTATGGCTGCCTCTGCTGCTTAGCCGAAGATCTTAGCCTAAGAACAGGGCCTCAGACTGTCACACTGCCCATAAACAGGCAGACTGTGAGTTTGATTCTTTCTTTTATACCTCTATAACTAGCTAAGTAATAAACATATACCTACATTCTTAAAGTACAGGCCTTTGCAGACAGGCCTGAATATCTATATCCCAACACCTCCCTCCTTTGTGTCTAGTAGTAGTTTACACCCGTCCTTCCACCACACAAGTACATATAGAGATAAAAATAAAATCAACATGCAACCCACTAAATATTAAAAACTGGGAGGCATTGATTCAGACAAACCCAAAGATCCACTGAAATAAGAACAAAAGCAAAACTGTGATGACGCTTACAATTAAATGTGCACACTGCGTTGCAGCAAACGGATTAACGTACAGATGGCAACGACTTTGTATGATGCTAGGCAAGCTTCACAGAAAACTGCCAAAATGCACAGCGTCATCTAGAGTCAAACGCACAGTGCCATCTGAGGACCTGATCTGTGTGGCAGAATCAGCTTTGCTAGTTGTTCATTGCTGGGGGTAAAATGTATGCAGTAAGGTTTTGTTTCCTAAAGCATCTTACGTCCCCCCTCTAGAATACATTCCACACCCCCGCAGGAGAGCCCTCCCCCCAGTTTGAGAACCTCTGGTCTAGACAGATAAAAGTGTGGGTATTTGTGTGTGTAACACTGTGCCCCTGGAAGGGTTGGCAGCAGGAACTGAACCTGAGATCTCAGCATTTAAACACACAAGCCTCTACTGCCTTAGCTAAAAGACCCTGCTCTGTAAGCCAAGGCTACAGCAAGCTACACAACCCCCATGGGCCCTCAGAGGTGTGACTGCAGCATGTGTAGCCATACCCATGCCAGCTTTGAGCTAGCTAGCTCGGGTGCCAATAGCCACTGCAGCATGGGCTAGCTGCCCAAGTACATAGCCAGGCTCCCTGGGGGGCTGTATTGGGCAGCTAGTCCGTGGCACAGCCTGTGCTGCCCTGGCTTCACTGCTGTTGGTACCTGAGCTGTCTAGGTCAAAGCTAGCACAGGTATGTCTGCACATACTGCAGTCACATCCCATTTGCAGTGTAGACAATCTATACACTGTGTGTGGGCAGACACCACTAGGAGAGGCTAGAGCACAACACAGCCTGGGTGTGGGTTACGTTTCTAGATGGTAAATCTCAGTCCTCATCAGGATGGAAATGGCAAAGGTGACAAATAGTCATGTTTAAAAAAAGCTAAAAGCCCCAGGTTGAATAATTGTAGATTAAAACATCCTTTGTTTTGCAATTAAAATAGCCAAAATCTGCCATAGCATTCCTACTCAAACTAATGTATCAAATCTCTTGCCACCCAGAACTTCACAAATATCACCTGCCCAGGTGCTGTAGCCACTCAGAACTTCACAGCAGCAGCAGGGATCGAATTCCGATCCTATACTTCCAAAAGCAACTCTGAAGCTACAGGATAATCTGCAATAGCAGGCACAACAGGGCCTCTGACACACAACTGGCAGTTCTGATTCCATCCAGTAGTGGCAATGGTACTAGAGAGACACTGTGATGTTGGGTACAGTAACCACTCAGTCAGAGTCTCAGGGCCCTATAACACCCTCCAGCCTTCCCACACGTGGAGCAAATGGGCCTAACAGCCTGAAAAAGGACTTGGGAAGGCAGTGGGGAAGGGAAATGCAACCAGATGATTTGATCCCACTCTCACCGTCAACCCTTCTGCACCCTCCACATGACTGAGAAACAGTGTGTGAAAAGGGGGTGTGGCCAGGCAGGAGTAGGGAGGAGTCAGGGAACAGTCACTCCCAAAGCAGTGCAAATTCAGTTGCAGTTTCCTGCATAAGTAAATGCTGAAGGACCCACACACACAGCAGCGTGCAGGCTTCATGTCCCAGTTCAAGCAGAGGGACCTGCCTGCAGAGCCACTGGAAACCTACAAGGACAGTGGGGTGTGACAGCAGAGGGGCTGTCATTTCACATCCCCACTGGCTGATGAACAGGGCGACTGCCCGTCTCCTCTGGCGTTTGGTCAATGAGTTGGGGTGTGGTTCTGCAGACACGCTGGGGCCATCTGCACTTTTGCCCTCTATCCCATGAACTTGGGTGGTGGGGAGATGGCTATGCCTTCCCCTCCCTCTGCCATCCTGTGATGGGCTGTGGTTGGCTACAGGGCACAAGTAACCCTTAGTTGATGGGGGTGAGACAAGCTGCTGGGGAGACCCAGAGCTGTGAGACACTGCGCTGCCCCTCTCAGCCTCAGCAAGTGGGAGCCTTGCTGCAGCTCCGCTGTGTGAGAGCTCCCTGACACACCAGCTTGTCTGCCTGGCCTGCAACCCCCTCAGGGCTCTGCCGGCCCAAACCTTGCCTAGCAGGTAACAGTCAGTGAACTCCAGCCTCTAATGCACAGATCCCATCACTGTCCATTCACAGAAGGTAGAAAGTTCTCTGCTCCTTTAAAGAGACAGAAACAGCAGCTTGTTCTCTTGACTGGTGTTAACAATTACCTGAATTCGATCAATGCACTGGGCTGGTTTAGATAAAAGTAAAACACGTTTATTTAATCAAAAAGAGAGGTTTAAAGTGAGTTCAGATATAAGGGATGAAGATAGAAAAGGTTACAAACAAAAATAAAACCATGTTTCTAAGGCCCTGTCTACACCGGCAAGTTTCTGCACAATAAATCCGCTTTCTGCACTGTAACTCCCGAGGTTACACACTGCCAAGCCACTTAGTGTGCAGAAACTGTGCAGTTGCAGCGCTGTAAAGAAACCACCCCGACGAGAGGCGTAGAGCTTTCTGTCCTAGTGGTACAGGGCTGTGGTGCCTGTATAGACACCCTAGTTGATTACAGCGCTGTGATTGGCCTCCAGGAGATGTCCCACAGTGCCTGTTCTTGCCTCTCTGGTCATCGGTTTGAACTCTACTGCCCTGCCCTCAAGTGACCAACCATCAGCTCCACCCCGTAAATTCCTTTGGAAATTTGAAAGTCCCCTTCCTGTTTGCTCGTGATGCGTGCAATGGTCTCAGCACATCTTTCCAGGTGGCCATGCCTGCTCCACGCACCAGGTGATCCCCCGCTTGGAGCAATGCCGAGCTGCTGGACCTCATCAGCATCTGGGGAGAGGAGGCTGTCCAGTCCCAGCAGCGCTCCAGCTGTAAGAATAATGATACCTACGGACAGATTTCACGATGCATGACAGAAAGGGGCCATGAGTGGGACCCACTGCAGTGCAGGGTCAAAGTGAAGGAGGTGCGGAACGCCTACCACAAGGCATGGGAGGCAAGCCGCCGCTCCGGTGCTGCACCCACGAGCTGCCAGTTCTACAAAGAGCTGGATGCAATACGCGGTGGTGACCCCACCTCTACTGTGAAGGCCACTGTGGATACTATGGTGCCTCACATGCCAGTCGAGAGTGGACCAAGCCAGGAGGAGGAAAACTTGGATGAGGAGGGGGAAGGGGACCCAGAGTCAGGGGATGACTCAGAGGTCAGAGATGCATGCAGCCAGGAGCTTTTTTCTACCCCGGAGGAGGCTAGCCAGTCACAGCAGTTGGATCTTGGCAAAGCGCAAACAGGAGAGGAGGCCCCTGCTAAGTGGATTTGATTTTAGGAATCACTGAGGCGAGTTGTTGGGGGCAGGAGGGTTGCAGAAAGCAGTCTTATCTCTGTATGATGCACGTACTACTACATGCCTAGTTTGAGTGGCGGAACAGGGTGTTGATTGATTCCTTCACTTCACAGGAATCTGCCTCAGAGATCTCCAGAAACTCTCATGGAGATACTGGGAAATGTGCTGCCGCGGGTTCTTTGACAGAGCTGCTTTATTTCTTGCCCCATTAACGGTAACTTTCCCGTGCCACTTTGCCATCACAGGGAGGGGAGGGGGGAACCATTGCTGCACACAGGTGAGCCATATAAGGGCCAGGGCAGAAGCCACAGTCTTGGAGAAGACCCTCCCTTGATTCCCTGCCCACCCTCAGCAGCAAGATATCTTCCATAATGATTACATCCTGTGGAAAATGTGGGGACAGGAATGATTATCAGCCCCCCCCCCCCATGCTGGCTCTCCCCAAGAGCCACATGCCCAGTGTACAGTAGGGTCCAGAAACACTGATTTACCCTGCCTCTGCAGCTACTCACCATTTTGGGGGTCTTGTGGCTCATGTGTGCTTGCCTGGGGTCAGCCAGTTAGTGACAGGTATGTGAATACTGGCTGTGTTTTAAATCACTGAATCAGTGGTCTGTGCGTTGCAAACAATACTGCTTCTGTGAAATGTTGTGTTTAAACTTCACAGATATGACCTTGGGAGTCCAGCCTCCCTCTTTGTTGTTGCCAGCTAAACGGCTGCGCAGAATTGGAAAGCGACCACGAAGAACTAAGGAGGACTTTCTGCATGACCTTATGCTGCACTCCACTGCCGAAAAACAGGAATTGAAGGAATGGCGGGACAGCGAGAAGAGGGACCGAAAGGAGAACGCAGCGCGCCAGAATGAAGCCACAGAGCGGCTCTTAAAGGTTATGGAACACCAAGCAGACATTCTCCAGGTGTTACTGCACTGCAAACCGAACAGCTCCGCACCCGCCCTCTCCTGCAGCCGCTGTCGCAAAACTCTTTCCCATGAGCCCCCCAGACATCGCCAACACACTCTTACCAACCTCCTGGCTCCAGTCTGTACCTGCGGCATTCCACTCCTCCCCCGTCACAGTCCAGCGCTGTGGACTCCCAGGAGCCACTGCACTCAACACCCCTCCCTCTGCAGTTTGGCCCTGCTGAAGTACAGCACCCACTGCATTGTACTTCAAAGAAGAAAGCTGGATACGATCCCTGGACATACACAAATCTTTAGCTGTCCCGGGACCCCTCCTCCTCCTGGGATCTTCCCTTCCCCCATCCCCCTCAGTGCTGATGTGTTTTTTTGTTTGACTCTCTCCTCCAGTTATTTTTTAATACAAGAATTGAGTTGGTTTAAAGCAATCTTTATTCTATTAATTGAAAGTAAACAGAGGCCTGCAAATCAACAGACAATTATCTTAAATCTTCATATTGCATCGTCTGCACCAATCACAATCACCTCCTAGCATTACAAGCTCTGCACTCCCGAGCACAGCAACAAATAGTAGTGGCTGTCAGCTTCAAATTGCTGCCTGAAGGCATCCCTGATCCTTAGGTCCTGTGCTCCGCCCCTCTAATAGCCCTGGTCTCTGGCTGTTCAAACACAGCCTCCAGACACTGAGTCTCAGCGGTCCAACCCTGAGTGAAGCTTTCACCCTTCCCGTCACAAATATTATGGAGCGTACAGCACGCGGCTAAAAGCATAGGAATATTGTCATTGGCCAGGTCCAGCTTTCCATATAGGCAGTGCCAGCGGGCCTTTAAATGGCCAAAAGCACACTCAACAGTCATTCTGCACTTGCTCAGCCTGTTGTTGAACTGGTCCTTGCTTCTGTCAAGTTGCCCCGTGTATGGCTTCATAAGCCACAGCATTAAGGGGTAGGCAGGGTCTCCCAGGATCACAATGGGCATTTTGACTTCCCCTATGGTGATCTTCTGGTCCAGGAAGAAAGTCCCTGCTTCCAGCTTCCTGAACAGGCCAGTGTTCCGAAAGATGCGTGTGTCATGCACCTTTCTGGACCATCTTGCATTAATGTATGTGAAACACCCACGGTGATCCACAAGCACCTGGAGAACCATTGAGAAATACCCCTTCCGATTAATGTACTCGGTGGCTAGGTGCCAGAATTGAAATATGCGTGCCATCTATCGTCCCTCCGCAGTTAGAGAAGCCCATTTGTGCAAAGCCATCCACAATGTCACACACATTGCCCAGAGTCAGTCTTTTGGAGCAGGATGCGATTAATGGCCCGGCACACTTCTGTCAACACGTGTCCAACGGTCGACTTTCCCACTCCGAGCTGATTAGCAACCAATCGGTAGCAGTCTGCAGTAGCCAGCTTCCACAGTGCAATCGCCACACGCTTCTCCAGTGGCAGGGCAGCTCTCATTCTCATGTCCTTGTGCCACAGGGCTGGGGCAAGCTCATCACACATGTGGTAATGTGGCTTTCCTCATCTGAAAATTTTGCAGCCACTGCTCGTCATCCCAGACATGCATCATGATGTGATCCCACCACTCGGTGCTTATTTCCCAAGCCCAAAAGCGATGTTCCACTGTGGTCAGCACCTCCGTTAATACCACAAGCAATCTCATGTCGTAGCTAGTATGCATGGTGAGATCAATGTCACACTCCTCTTGCCTTTGTAGTTGAAGGAATAACTCCATTGCCACTCGTGACGTGTTGGTCAGAGCGAGCAGCATACTGGTCAACAGTTCGGGATCCATTCCTGCAACCCGAAGAGGCAGAGCGCACAGTACACAAACCGTTGAAAGATGGTGCCAAATGTGGACAGAAGCACAGGGATTGCTGGGATGCAAAGCAATGCATCACGGGGCATTGGGACAGGACCCAGGATGCCTGCGACCTCCTCCATCTTCCCACAACTCTTAGCGGCAGAAGAGGAAGAGATATTCTGTGGGATAGCTGCCCAGAGTGCACCACTCCGAATACCGCTGCAAGTGTGAACATGCTATTGCACAGGCAGCCGACAGCAGTTTCCCTTCAGCGGTTTCCCTTCAGCACTCTCTGAGCAGCGCTGTAACTCTGCCAGTGTAGACATACCCTAAGAATAAAACTTAATTTCAGCACCAGCAAGTTACAATCTTTCTCACCTACCCTCAGTTCCCAGAGACTTCAACCCCCTGTGATTTCAAGAGCTCTGTTCCCTTGAATCCTCCAATAGTTCACTCCCCCTCTCTTTATAGTCCAGTAGGCCTTTGAAATGTATTCCCAAAAAAGGTTCCTTTCCCCTGCTGGGTGTGGCTTTCAGTCTCTCTGGTGTAGATTGCAGGCTGTCTTCACCCTTGCTGGTGATTTTTACAATGCAAATGATCTCTTCCTGCAACCTCAGATGCAAATGAATAGCCCATTGAATTGGGCACGCCTGGTCTGAGATGTCAGCCTCTTTCCTTTGTCTGGAGAAAACTTATCAATTCCCCCTGACGTGCCTGGTTTACACACATTTTAGTCACATATTTCCTGCCCATCTGTAAAGATCTTTGTGGGTTGATCATATGTATGTACATAATGCAAGAATATTAATGATATATTACATGCCACCTTTTGGATATATATCATGACAACAATGTGTGAGGAGTAGCGAGTATGTCAGACCTGAGAAGAGTTGCGAATCACTGATTCACTTCTCTGTCACAGGGGGTTAGGAAGAAACAGGTAATTCTGTAGTTCAGGGGTTCTCAAACTGGAGGTCGGGACCCCTCAGGGGGTCATGAGATTATTACATGGGGGGTCGTGAGCTGTCAGCCAGCCTCCACCCAAACTCCGCTTTTCATCCAGCATTTATAATGGTGTTAAATATATTAAAAAGTGTTTTTAATGTATAAGGGGGGGTCGCACTCAGAGGCTTGCTGTGAAAGGGGTCACCAGTACAAAAGTTTGAGAACTACTGCTATAGTTGCTCTCTACAGTGATTCTTGCACCTTCCATTGAAACATCTGGTGCTGCCCACTGCCGGAGACAGGATGCTGAGCTAGATGGACCTTGGGTCTGATCCAGTCTGACAATGCTTATGAACATGCTAAAAGCCGTTTCCTACTTTCCAGACTATGTATTGTCACCTTCCCATAATTCCCTGCACATAGATATGTGCAAGGGGCATGACAGGATTTTTGATGTTTGCCAAACCTGATTAAATGTGTCATTTTAATTTTTTTCCAGAGAAAGAAAAGAGAAACACGTGAGTATTTGCAGACTTTTTTAAAAAAAATAAGTTATAGTCTTAAGAATGAACTCGCCATGAACAAAAATGAGAGGCCATTGATTTGTCTTCTGAAGATAGATATCAGCCACTAGGACTCCTAAATACAATGGGGTGTTCCAGCAAGAGTCCTGATTACTGTAAGAGGAGCTGCAGGGTTACATTTTTTAAACAGTAGGCATTTATAGCATCCATGAGCCCAGTCTAGGTATCACCTGTTCACCCTACACATGTGAGCCCCACATTCGCTTTGGGTGGGTAAGAAAAAGACAGTTTAGTCCACAATCAGGATAAAATTACAAGACCTATGAGCATTTGTAGTTCAGGAAGGAAGTTGATCATCAGCTGGAATGGGGTAAATATCCTAAGAGAGGCCTGGTGCAGTGGCATGAGAGCCACAAAGTCCCTTGTTCTCATCCCATCTTTGTAACAGACTCATTGTGTGTCCTTGGGCAAGTCACTCAACCTCTGTGCCCCTTAGCTTCTCCAGCTGTAAAATTGGGGCAATAAGGCAGTAATAAGGCAATAATACATGGGAGCCCTGAGGAATGCAAGACGTTAGAATTTAGGCAGCTGAGCAATGTTAATAACAAATCAGAGTGGATTTAGCCATATGGGTTTGTTTATTTATGGCCATAATCCCAGTAGTATCTGTGCCCCACAAGCATTATTAAATTTATCCCCTCAACCCTGCGAGGCAGGGCAGGGCTCTTATCCCCATTTTACAGGTGGGAAACCGAGGCACAGAGAGACTAAGTGACTTGTCCAAGGGCACACAAGGAGTCAGTGACAGAGCTGGGAACCCAGTCTGGATCTCAATTCCCATTCCAGTGTCTTAACCATTAGACCATCTTTTCTAGTATTCTATGACTTATTTCCGAGTCATAAACAAGGGTTCAAATAACTAAATTCAGTTCACAGACCAAACAAGCCTTGATCAGGCGTTTCCCAATATAAAATGGCTCAAGAACAAGACCAGATTAGGAACTGAAGATGTGCTGCAGGCTACAGTATTAATTAACTCCCTTAGAGCTGTTTTTTATGTTTCCTGTTTAACTCTTTTTATAATGAGCAGTTAGATTGATTTAATTTAGCCAAGAGAAGGTTAAAAGGTGACTTGATCACAAGCTACAAATACCTACATGGGAGAGAGATTTCTGAGAGCGGATGACTCTTAAATCTAACAAAAAAGACCTAATAAGACCCAGTGCCTGGAATCTGAAACTAGACAAATTCAGACTAGAAATAAGGCACAATTTTTTAACAGTGCAGGTAATTAATCATTGAACCAACTTATCTAGGATGGGGCCATTACTTGGAGTCTTTACATCAAGACTGACGGTCTTTCCAAGGGCTTGTCTACACACAGCAGTAAGGTGGACAATGGGGGGTGGGAGCGAGTTGTAAAGAGCACTAACATGTTAGTCATTAACTGGTCCATGTGGATCTGGCCAGCATGTATTAGAAGTTCCCTGTGGGCTTTAACATAGAATCATAGAAGTGTAAGACTGGAAGGGACCTTGAGAGGTCATCTAGTCCAGTCCCCTGCACTGAAGGCAGGACTAAGTAATAACTAGACTATTCCCAACAGGTGTTTGTCCAACCTATTCTTAAAAACCACCAATGATGGAGACTCCACAACCTCCCTAGGTAATTTGTTCCAGTATTTAGCTACCCTGACAGGAAGTTTTTCTTAATGTCCACCCTAAGTCTCCCTTGCTGCAATTTAAGCCCATTGCTTCTTTTCCTGTCCTCAGAGGCTAAGGAGAACAATTTTTCACCCTCCTTGTAACAACCTTTTATGTACTTGAAAACTGTTATCATGTCTCCCTTCAGTCTTCTCTTCTCCAGACTAAACAACCCCAGTTTTTTCAGTTTTTCCTCATAGGTCATGATTTCTAGACCTTTAATCATTTTTGTTGCTCTCCTCTTGACTTTCTCCAATTTGTCCACATCTTTCCTGAAATGTGGTGCCCAGAACTGGACACAGTACTGCAGCTGAGGCCTTGTAAGTGCTGAGTAGAGCAGAAGAATTACTTCTCGTGTCTTTCTTACAACATCCCTGCTAATACATCCCAGAATGATCACTTTTTTTGCAACGGCGTTACACTGTTGACTCATATTTAGCTTGTGATCCACTATGATCCCCAGATCTCTTTCTGCAGTACTCCTTCCTAGTTAGTCATTTCCCATTTTCTATGTGTGAAATTGATTGTTCCTTCCTAAGTGGGATATTTTGAATTTGTCCTTATTGCATTTCATCCTATTCACTTCAGACCATTTCTCCATGTAAGCGGGGGAATGGTCCCGCCATTCTGCGGAACTTTTCTGGCTTTTACACTACCCCAGTGCAATTGGCTACCCAAAGGATCTGAGTCCTCGCTCCAGCTCCCTTTACCCGCAGGCCTGCCTGACCTGGAGGACTCCCCTTCCACTCTCCTGGGTGGCAGAGTCCTCGTAACCCCGACAAGGCTGGGCCCAGCATTCCTGGGGGGCTCGACCCCCAAACTTGTCGTGGTCACTTAGGCCAGGGACTAGGGTGTCCCCACTCCAGGGTGCTCTCTCCTCTCTGGACGCATCCCTGACCCACAGATCACTGCATAGAGCTCAAAGTAAATACAGTTTATTAAACAGCAACCAATTAAAACAATAAGGAAAACTGGGAAAGGTTAAAGGAAAACCCGTCACCCAGCTCTGTGGGCACCACAACCTGCGTCTCTGGAACGTGTGGGCAGTTCAGTCTGCTCCTCACACGGCCCAGGCCCTGGCTGTGCTGCAGGGATGCGGCGGGTCGGACACTCGCTCTGGCGGTGGCCACACGCCCTCAGGCTCTGGGTGGCAGGGCCCTGCTTCCCAGCGTCGCCCCCGCCCTGTCGGGGTTACGATCCCCCTCCACGTCTGGCCTGCAGGGCCCCTTGGCTGGGGCATCTCCCTGTGCTGGGCCCACTGCCCAGGGTTCCCCCTCGCTCTCCCCAGCCTCTCACTGCACCCAGCTCCGGCCTGCCCCAGCCCCAGTCTGCCCCCAGCTCAGCTCTCTGAGCTGCTCCTCTGCCCCTCTGGCTCTGGCCGGCGCGGCTCAGCTTCCCAGCCCAGCTCTGGCTGCTGCTCTCCCCTCAGCTCAGCCCTGCTCTGCCTCGGGCAGCTCCCCTCACACGGAGGACGGGACTCCTGGCCTCCTGGCTCTCTCATTGGCCTGCCTGCCCTGTCAATCAGGCTGACATGGAGCATTGGCCTCTCCCCATTGGCCCTGGGGACTGTCAGTCTCAGGATTCTTATTTCTCTTCGGCCCTTCCCCTTTCCTTTGGTCCTGGGAGAGGCCAGCCCAAAACCCCACTAAGCCAGCAGCCCCCTTACATCCAGTTTGTCCAGATCATTTTGAATTTTAATCCTATCCGCCAAAGCACCTGCAAACCCTCCTAGCTTGGCATTGTCCACAGACTTTAAGTGCACTCGCTCTGCCATTATGTAAATCATTGATGAAGATATTGAACAGAACCGGACCAAGGACCGATCCCTGTGGGACCCCACTCGTGATGCCCTTCTAGCTTGGCTGTGAACCACTGATAACTACTCTCTGGGAACGGTTTTCCAACCAGTTAGGCACCCACCCTATTGTAGCTCCATCTAAGCTGTATTTCCCTAGTTTGTTTATGAGAAGGTCATGCGAGACAGTATCAGCCGCCTTACTAAAGTCAAGATATACCACATCTGCTTCCCCCCATCCACAAGGCTTGTTACCCTATCAAGGAACGCTATTAGATTTGGTTTACATGATTTGTTCTTGACAAATCCATGTTGACTGTTACTAACATAGTGCTGTTTCAAACAGCAGCATGTTAAAAGCACGCTAGGGAACTTCTAGTCCACGCCGGCAGGGTCCACATGGGCCAGTTAATGTGAAACATATTAGTAGACTCTAGAAATCACATCCTTATAGTTGGCATTACTGATTCATGTAGACAAGCCCTAAAAGATCTGCTCTAGCTCAAACAGACTTTCTGGGCTTGATGCAGAAATTCCTGGGTGAAGTTTGCCCTGTGTTATGTTGGAAGCCAGATTAGATGGTGTCTGCTGGCTTTAAAATCTATGAAAGCATTTTGGGGACTACCTATAGTAACTTTCACTGCCTTTCCAAATGTAGAAACCTATAGAAACCACACACGATGCCATTTTAGAGAGGAACGCATTCGTGAAAGGGAAGAAAAGCGATGGAATGAAGAAAAAGTTCAGGGTAAAGTATAACACTGGGTTTTCAAGTTGTTGGAAACCTTTTCCTATTATATTTCAGTAGTAAATGTGTTGGTCCTTGGACTAACATTTATAAGTAAGTATTTTTCCCTGAGATGTGATGATTTCTAGGTGGTCTCAACTATACTATAAAAACCTCGATGTCAACACACAAAGTTCTAAGCCCTATTGAATTCTGGGGCCAGCTCTATCTTGGCCTTCAGGTGCCTAATTACTGTCAACTTCCAATGGGAGTTAGTTGCCTCGCCTTGTTAGGCACTTCTGAAAATCCCATTAGGGAACTCTCCTTTACCTCCAGTGATAAAAACTTGTGTGTTTGGAGCTGACCATCCTCTGTGGTTTGATTCTGAGTCATAATAAGGGATTCAGGCATTAAAGTCAATGTGCAGACAAAGCTGATCCTTCATTCGGTGTTTGCTCAATGAAAAATTGTCATCCCAAATCCAATCGCTTCACACTAATACAGAATTAGGAATTTAAGATGCACTGTTTGTCTGCAGCACAAAGCATTCCTTAAACAAAGCCGGTAACGTAGGGAGAGCGGAAACAAGGCCTCAGAAAGGGAGAGAGATGAGCTGGGACATTGATGAGGCAGAGATTTCACTAGGCTGTTCTTGGTGGCAGAAGCTGCAGAGGAAGAGGCTCTCGCCCCAACAATGGTGAGATTGTGTGACCAGACAGAGGAGTTTGCTGCTTAAGGGAGGGAGAGAGCGCAGTTTTGAACTGGATCCTGATATGAATGGGGTAGGTTGAGGATATGCAACTGATTAAATTCACACTCACTGCACCACTTATTGTGCTAACTGTGGCAAAATTCTGCAATGACAAGAGGACTTGCTAGAAGCTGGGAATGGGCAACAGGGGATGGATCACTTGATGATTCCCTGTTCTGTTCATTCCCTCTGGGGCACCTGGCATTGGCCATGTTGGAAGACAAGACACTGGGCTAGCTGGACCTTTCTTCAGACCCAGTGTGGCCATTCTAATGTTCTTATGGATTTTCTGAAGCTGCTTAAATAACCCCATTTTTAAATAATCTGTGTGTGTCTGTGTGGGTGTGGGGTTTTTTTGTTTGTTTGTTTGTTTTGGTTTTTTTAGAGAATACTGCCGAGTGACTCAGAAATTCTGACCAACGCTGATCTCGTTTACACGGTCAGTGCTAAAGAATACTGGCAGAAGAAGTATATGAATAAGGAAGAGACAGGTAACATGCAATTGTTCTTTCAACATGAATTGCTCATGCATCATTGCTAATGCTTCATTGCATCTGCTGTGTGCATCTCTTACTGGTGATGGGCACACGCCATGCCACAGATGCAGGAATTTGGTTTAAAGCAGCATCTAAGTGTGCAGATGCTTTTTCACAAATTGTGGGGATTATCTTTATTGTTGTTCTTTGTATTACAATTACACCTGTATTACAATTGTATTACAAATCCAAAACCACAATGGGGGCTCTGTGGTGCTAGGCGATCTACATGCACAGAATAAGAGACAGTCCCTGCCATAAAGAGCTGATGATCTAAATAGATTCGACAAACAAAGTGAGTGTCGCTGTCTCTGTTTTAATGGAGAATTGAGGCTCTGAGATTGAGTGACTTGGCCAACATTTACCTGTTAATGATCAAGGATCGGACTCGCCAAAGCAGGCCCAGGGTGTTGTAAATTCCACACCCCTGCACCCATAGGGAGGCAAGTGCTATTACCACCTGCACCTTTCTGTGGGGTTCCTGCGGGGGAGGCACCTTCTCCATTGCAGCCAGGAGATGGGGGCTGCCCAGGGAACAATGCCCTGTATTAGCGTATCCCTCAGCTGTCCCAGCAACACCACCTCTGCAGCTAGCACTGCCCGTGCATTGGGCTACACTGGCCCTCTGGCAAAGCAGAGGTTGTGGCCATTGATGTCACTGCTGTGAATCCTGTCTTTGCCTGAGCCTCAGGGGTATAGCACTGCTACAGGGCCAGCGAGGGGACTTAACCCCTCAAATTCAGGGTCTCATGCCCTGCGTGCTGGAGGTTCAATACCCCACGTACCTGTCATTGCACAACCCCAACCTTCCTTGCCTGTCACACAGCCTGCCCGGAAGCTGCAGGAGAGGCGGCATTCACAGGACACAGCTCTACGTGTGCTGTTGATAGCAAGGCTTAGCTCTGCTTCTCAGCCCCCTGTTTTCCTCCTTTTGTTGCTTCCCCTTTTCCTCTCCCAACATTGTATAGCTTGTGCCTCCATACGCAGATCCCTGTGTAACGCTGACAGACTCTGGTCAGAGGGATTGAACCGGGGACCTCTGGAGCTTAGTGCATGAGCCTCTGCCACATGAGCTAAAAGCCAACTGGCTGTTAGCTAAGGCTGAAGAGCAGACTCATTTGATCTCCCTCTCTAAGTGGTCTCAGTGCCACTAGATGGGACAGAACACCACGCCCAGGAGGTGTGTGGGTTACACCTGCACAAACCAGCCACCGCTGCCCTGCTCAGATCTGCAGCAGGCAATTTGTAGGCCCCTGAGTTTCTGAGACACCAGCTTTTCCTGAAAGCCTCTCAGCTGAAACAAGGGACATTCTATAAATGGAACATTCACCCAGGTTCAAACTGAAGCAGCCTGGAGCTCTAAGCACATCATGACATGGGGGGTGGGGGGTGGGGGGAATCAAGGCTCCATCCCTACAGTCCCCCCACCCTCCACCTAGAGTACCAGTGCCAGGAGGGCCCCCTCTGCTCCCCGAATGGCTGTGGCAGAGATTCACAGATGTGAGGGCCAGAAGGACCATTGTGATCATCTAGTCTGACCTCCTGCATAACACAAGTCATAGGACTGCGCTGGAATAATTCCTGCTCCAATTCCAATAGCAGGGTTTGAACTAGAGCCCGCCCTTCAGAAAAACATCCAGTAATAATACCCAGCTTTTATTCAGCACTTGATTCAAACATTTACAGTGAGCGAGAATCCACCACAACTCGTAGTAAGTTGTTCGAGTGGTTAATGACCCTCAATGTTAAAAACCTACACCTTATTTCTAGTCTCAATTTGTCTAGCTTAACTTCCAGCCACTGGATCATGTTACAGCTTTGTCTGCTAGACTGAAGAGCCCATTATCAAATTTTTATTCCCCATTTAGGTACTTAGAGGCTCGAAGGTAAACTTTAACCTTCTCCTTGTTAAGCTCAATAGATTGAACTCTTTGAGTCTATCACAATAAGGCATGTTCCAAATTTCCAAATGCATATTGCAATATCCAAACTTCCCATACTAATGCGGTCAGTACATCTTGCAGTTAAAGCCTTGTTTTGATAAACAGGCCGTTGTGCTAAACCTCAAGAAACTAACTCTTCACTCTCACTAAAATAATTTTTCCACTCTTAATAAAGGTTACACAACATTATTACAAATTATTCATAAAGCTTGCAAAGCGGTTGGTCCACTTGATAATAAGCCTTTACTTAGCAATAGGTCCTTTGGCTTAATAGTCAAGAAAGCCTACTTCTTCCCACCAGGCATGACTGCCCGATGCCCCTCTCCACAGACACAGCATGAGTGTAAACAGGAGTCCCCTCTGCTCTCTGTGTTTCTGTTTGGATGGGTCAAGCCGGCTGCACTCTTCCCCTCCTGCTACACATACACAGCCCTCTGCTGGGCTGGAGTTCGGAGACCCCTCCAGAGCAGTGGGGTTAATACCCCACTGAAATGTATGGGGCCGTGACCACCCTCACAGCAATTGGTTCAGGCTCTGTGCAGATTCAGGCAGATGTTACTGAACCAGTTTCCAAGCTATTCTTCTCGACTGTGAGGACTAGAGACTTTACTTTTTGTAAATGCAGGCTGGGATTCTGATGTAATCACACGGCTCCTGGAGCTGGGTCCTAGGCCTAGGCCTTAATCCAAGCCTCTCTTCACTGACGGGAAGCTCTGCAGGAGCAACGTTCCCCCTGCTGAACATCCTGCAGGAGGAATGTCTCCTACCACATTTCTAAGGATATGTCTATAGGAGAAGCACTGCGGTTGTAGCTACATTGCTGACGTGCTGTAGTGTAGACACTCGCTTCAGCGACGGAAGGGGTTTTTCTTTTGCTGTACCAAATTCATCCCCTCAGGAGATGGTAGCTAGGCTGTTGACCCAGCTGTGTCTACACTCTTCACGGCTGAGGATGTAAGGGAGATTCCCAAACCTGAGCCATTCTTTTTAGGTGACAAATCTGAGGAACTGTCCCAGATTGAGGTATCATTAGAGGGGGTTTTGTAACAAACAGATAAACTAAACAGTAATAAGTCACCAGGACCAGATGGTATTCACCCAAGAGTTCTGAAGAAACTCAAATTTGAAATTGCAGAACTACTAACTGTGGTATGTAACCTATCATTTAAATCAGCTTCTGTACCAGATGACTGAAGGATAGTTAATGTGATGCCAATTTTAAAAAAGGGCTCCAGAGGTGATTCCGGCAATTACAGGCTAGTAAGCCTGACTGGTTGAAACTATAGTAAAGAACAAAATTATCAGACACATAGATAAATATAATTTGTTGGGGAAGAGTCAACATGGTTTTTGTAAAGGGAAATCATGCCTCACCAATCCACTAGAATTCTTTGAGGTGGTCAACAAGCATGTGGGGGATCCAGTGGATATAGTGTACTTAGATTTTCAAAAAGCCTTTGACAAGGTCCCTCACCAAAGGCTCTTACGCAAAGTAAGCTGTCATGGGATAAGAGGGAAGGTCCTCTCATGGGTCGGTAACTGGTTAAAAGATAAGAAACAAAGGGTAGGAATAAATGGTCAGTTTTCAGAATGGAGAGAGGTAAATAGTGGTGTCCTCCAGGAGCCTGTACTGGGAACAGTCCTATTAAACATATTCATAAATGATCTGGAAAAAGGGGAAAACAGTGAGGTGGCAAAGTTTGCAGATGATACAAAACTTCTCAAGATATTTAAGTCCCAGGCAGACTGCGAAGAGTTACAAATGGATCTTACAAAACTGAGTGACTGGGTAACAAAATGGCAGATGAAATTCAGTGTTGATAAATGCAAAGTAATGCACATTGGAAAACATAATCTCAACTATACATATAAAATGATGGGGTCTAAATTAGCTGTTACTACTCAAGAAAGAGATCTTGGAGTCATTGTGGATAGTTCTCTGAAATCATCCACTCAATGTGCAGCGGCAGTCAGAAAAGCGAACAGAATGCTGGGAATCATTAAGAAAGGGATAAATAATAAAACAAAATACCATATTGCCTCTATATAAATCCATGGCACACCCACATCTTGAATACTGCATGCAAATGTGGTCGCCACATCTCAAAAAAGATATATTGGAATTGGAAAAGGTTCAGAAAAGGGCAACAAAAATGATTGGGGGTATGGAACAGCTTCCATATGAGGAGAGATTAATAAGACTGGGACTTTTCAGATTGGAAAAGAGACAACTGGGGGCGGGGGGGGATATGATAGAGATCTATAAAATCATGACAGGTGTAGAGAAAGTAAATAAGGAAGTGTTATTTACTCCTCATAACACAAGAACTAGGAGCCATCAAATGAAATTAATAGGAAGCAGGTTTAAAACAAACAAAAGGAAGTCTTTCTTCACACACTGCACAGTCAGCCTGTGGAACTCCTTGCCAGAGGATGTTGTGAAGGCCAAGACTACAACAAGGTTAAAAAAAGAACTAGATAAATTGATGGAGGATAAGTCCAGCAAAGGCTATTAGCCAGGATGGGTAAGGATGGTGTCCCTAGCCTCTGTTTGCCAGAAGCTGGGTAATGGGCCACAGGGGATGGATCACTTGATGATTACCTGTTCTGTTCATTCCCTCTGGGACACCTGGCATTGGCCACTTTTGGAAGACAGGATATTGGTCTAGATGGACCTTTGGTCTGACCCAATATGGCCGTTCTCATGTACAGTGGAGGTTAGATCAATCTTACTTACATCATACAGAGAGTGAAATCTTTCACAGCCCTGAGCGCCATGGCTAGGTCATCCTCAGTGTAGACTAGGACTAACTCTGCCTAACTGTGCTATTTCAGAGATCCCCAAGCTGAGAAAGTACGTCAGGAATATCTATCTGAAAGAGAAGAAGAAGCTGCTCATGGATTATGTGACAGAGGCTTTCGGCATTGTCCTGCTGGCTGAGAATTTTAACTCCACACGAGACATGGTGGTACGGCTGGAACAGCTTTGGGCGCTACAATCTGCTTCACTGCTAGCGCAGTGATGATGCAGTGAATACTCCCCTCTCATTCCACTGCAGCATTTTGTCTGCACTCTGCCTTCTCCCCGTTCCATCCCTGCTCCTTTGAACCAGGCCGCCCTCCCCACGGTTCCTAGCAGGAAACAAATGCAAATCTGCTAAAAAAATCTAATAACAAGCTGACTAGTGTGTAAATGCACCACTGCCCCCGATGGATGGAGCTGGAGCTGTTCAGCTGTGTGCCATAGACCCTATACCGCTGACTGCTAATGGAGATGGTTCTGTAGCTCAAACGGGAGCGGGACTATATTTTTTGACGCAGGAGGCTTTGAGTTCTGTCCCTAGAGCAGGGCTAGATGATGACGTGGTAGATATCCCTGCACCCTTTCTACATGACAGCTTACTCCATTGGCAGCATCAGTGAAACTACATCCGAACTGAAACATGCAGTTTTCCGTAGTGTAGACACACCCGTGTTGTCCAAGGCCATGCTCCACTTGGCCGTTTGGGATTTTTGATGATGTCACACCAAGCACTACCTCCCAATTGCTCACTACTGGACTCATATCACTGGGGGACAAAAACGTATTCCTGCGCCCGTTGTGTTCTGTGGGTGGGTAAAGCAGTGAAAGGAGGAAAAAGTTACAGAGATTCTGTTCTTTTTCGCCTATCTATAATTGACATTTAAAACCACTACAGGCTTTATCTGCAAAGGCAGCCAAACCTTGTACCTCCCCTGTTGCCCAGCTGTCTGTCACTTCCCCCTCCCCTTCCCGCGACCTCCAGCATCATGCCACGCTAGGGCTTTGGTTCAGTACTGACTCAGAGGACCCCGGCTGGACTGGTGACACCACCTCTTCCAGCACAGTGTGTTCTTTAGATGCCTCCCATCCAGGTGCTGACCGAACCCAGGCCTGTGCTGCAGTTTCCAGTGAGAAGAAATCTTGGCATGTATCTTTATTTTGCCTCCAGCGTCAGCTGCGCAATGGTGTGTCCTGTGCTCTTCTGCCACTGCAGGATCATTATCAGCAGAGCGGCTTGGAAGGGTTTGTGGGGGATGAGATCAAGGCTTTGGAGAAGGAGATTGAGAAATGTTTTTTCCAGCTGGAACAGCCCCTTAACGAAGGCATGAAGAAAGCAAAATTATCTCACCAAAAAGCGTTCTCTCAGCTCCTTACGGTGAGTAGCAAGCTCTCGACTTAGACCTCATGTGCAGCTTTCATTCTCTGGCCAGCAACTGCCTCCACCTTTGCTTCCCTGTTGCTTATTAACTTTTGAGAAGTGCTTTGAGATCTGAGGGGGAAAGTCCTATAAGGGCTAAGAATTATTATTGGGTGTTGAGAGGATTAATTAAGGGATGTAAAGGGCACTGGATGAAAGGCACCAGAGGAGAGCAGCATGTTATGGGCTAGATTCTGATCCTCTTGTTTGCATGGAGTAGCCACTTACACTAATGGGACTCCTTGTGAGGTAAAGCGCTACTCAGTGAGTAAGGGTATTGGAATTCAGCCCTAAATTAATATAGGGCTCCATTCTGGCGCCTTTACTTGGGTGAGTAGTACTTTGCTTCCCTGAGTAACCCTCAGTGGGATGACTTGCAGAGTAAGATGCTTCTCAACTTGACCTGTGTCACTGTACTGTAGACACTTTCTACTGCGTCAGAAGGGGTTTTCCATCCTGGAGTTAATCCACCCCCTTGAGAGGTGGTAGCCAAGTCGAAAGAAGAATTCTTCATCTACCTAACAGTGTCTACACCATGCTTAGGTCAGCTTAACTACATCTCTCAGGGGTGTGAATCTTTCACATCCCTGAGCAACATAGTTACGTCAACCTACGTTTTAGGTGTAGGCCAGGCCTTAGTCTCTGTGCCTTTACTCATCTGTATGGTAGAGATAATAATCCTTCCTTCGTCAGTCTATTAAGACAGTAAGTGAAAGGGCAGGGTGTGCTTAGGCAAAATTCTGTATAGATCTGTTCCACTCCCCTTCTTCCTGCACCTCAGTGTAGCTTTTTGCTGACGTGCAGGCCAGAGCTCTGACTTTCCAGAAGGAGAGTCAGACCTCTCTCCTGTAACCTCTGGGGCTATTGTATATAAAATCCTGATAAATGGAGGGTCCCAGTTCCCAGTCATTTCCTGGGGAGGCACCGGACACTTTATTGATAAAATAAACATTGAGTGCTCACCAAACACACTGTAAATTGTATCCAACATTGTAACCACATTTGGAATACCGTGAAGAACATTTAAGCAAAAGCTCTTAGAAAGTAAATCTACTTATACAGACTCTCCCCCTTTTGTTTCAGCTACAAACATTCCAATATAAGGTTTCAGTGTAACTCTGTCTGTACTTTAGCTCACACATCAAAACACATTCCCCTCTGAGCTCCTCTCAGAGATGATTTCTCAGGGCTTGTCTACACTGGCAACGTTAAAGCGCTGCCATGGCAGCGCTTTAATGTGGCTTTTCCTAGATTCATAGATGCTAGGGCTGGAAGGGGCCTCGAGAGGTCATCGAGTCCAGCCCCCTGCCCTCATGGCAGGACCAAATACTGTCTAGACCATCCCTGATAGACATTTATCTAACCTACTCTTAAATATCTCCAGAGATGGAGATTCCACAACCTCCCTGGGCAGTTTATTCCAGTGTTTAACCACCCTGACAGTTAGGAACTTTTTCCTAATGTCCAACCTAAACCTCCCTTGCTGCAGTTTAAGCCCATTGCTTCTTGTTCTATCCTCAGAGGCTAAGATGAACAAGTTTTCTCCCTCCTCCTTATGACACCCTTTTAGATACCTGAAGACCGCTATCATATCCCCTCTCAGTCTTCTCTTTTCCAAACTAAACAAACCCAATTCCTTCAGCCTTCCTTCATAGGTCATGTTCTCTAGACCCTTAATCATTCTTGTTGCTCTTCTCTGGACCCTCTCCAATTTCTCCACATCTTTCTTGAAATGTGGTGCCCAGAACTGGACACAATACTCCAGCTGAGGCCTAACCAGCGCAGAGTAGAGCGGAAGAATGACTTCTCGTGTCTTGCTCACAACACACCTGTTAATGCAGCCCAGAATCAAGTTTGCTTTTTTTGCAACAGCATCACACTGTTGACTCATATTTAGCTTGTGGTCCATTATAACCCTTAGATCCCTTTCTGCCGGACTCCTTCCTAGACAGTCTCCTCCCATTCTGTATGTGTGAAACTGATTGTTCCTACCTAAGTGGAGCAGTTTGCATTTGTCCTTATTAAACTTCATCCTATTTACCTCTGACCATTTCTCCAATTTGTCCAGATCATTTTGAATTATGACCCTATCCTCCAAAGCAGTTGCAATCCCTCCCAGTTTGGTATCATCTGCAAACTTAATAAGCGTACTTTCTATGCCAATATCCAAGTCGTTGATGAAGATATTGAACAGAGCCGGTCCCAAAACAGACCCTTGCGGTACCCCACTCGTTATACCTTTCCAGCAGGATTGGGAACCATTAATAACTACTCTCTGAGTACGGTTATCCAGCCAGTTGTGCACCCACCTTATAGTAGCCCCATCTAAGTTGTATTTCCCTAGTTTATTGATAAGAATATCATGCGAGACCGTATCAAATGCCTTACTAAAGTCTAGGTATACCACATCCACCGCTTCTCCCTTATCCACAAGGGAGAAGCGGCTTGTGGATAAGGGAGAAACGGCTTCTGTAGTTGCGGCACAAAAAACCACCTCCACAAGGGGCATAGCTACATTGCACTGTCTACATTGGTGCTTTACAGCGCTGAAACTTGCAGAGCTCAGGAGGGTGTTTTTTTCACACCCCTGAGTGAGAAAGTTGCAGCACTGTAAAGTGCCAGTGTAGATAAGCCCTCAGTCTTTTCAGTGTGACTGTGGTGTGTCTTGTGTGTCACCTGGACTCTTCAGAGCTTGAGAACACTCCTGTCAAACACTCAGACCCTGGCAGTGAACAAGCACTCTGGAGAGCTCCCCAGCTAGCAGCTTCCAGCCCGTGGGGCAGTAGCTGACTGGTCCTCTCAGTTGCTGGTGAAACACAAATCTCTATCCTGTATCCAAAGTGGTGCAGGGATTGGGATCAGCCTGTAAAATATCCATTCCCTAGATCTCTACTAGGGTGACCAGACAGCAAGTGTGAAAAATCGGGACAGGGGGTGGAGGGTAATAGGAGCCTATATAAGAAAAAGACCCAAAAATCGGGACTGTCCCTATAAAATCGGGACATATGGTCACCCTAATTTCTACAAGCCTCTCACTCTATGGGACACCATCTTCTCCCCATACCCAGCTAACTTGGGCAAGAATTCACAGACCCTCCCCTCAGTAAGTGCTGCCCCATTCACATGCTCCTTAACCGAGACAGAATCCCAGTTCAAAGCAGTTAGCTGAGAGCCAAACGTAAGTTCCACAGGTTCTGTAGCCTGATTCTTTAATGGTTGTTAATGGTATTGATTGCCATTTGATATTAATTTAATGAGCTGGGGGTGATAGGTTCTCATTCCAGAATCAGACTGAACAGAATTAAAACTAACAAGTTCAGTATCTTGTAGGGAACCAGAGTGCATGGCAAAGACACTCACACTGAGGGCAAGGCAAAGCCTTAGCCATTTTTATTAACACAATCAAGGAAGACAAGGAAGTTCCAAACCACAAAAACAAACAGCAGTAATATAGCATTAGGGCAGGGGTGACATTTCTGCCCGTACCGCTGACTTTAAAGTGCTGCCGTGACAGCGCTTTAACGTCGCTGCCCCTAAATAGAGGAATTAAAAACAGCCCTGTGGACTCAGCAGCTGATCGAAGTAGGACCAAGAACTGAGGTTGGTGTGAGGGCTGGGTCCCATCCCTGCACCACTCCGGGTACCGGTCAGTGCTATTCCCCCTTTACTTACTAGGGCAGTATTAGGATAATGTTGGTCCACAGTGGTGTGTTTTATGGACCAAGAAGGAGAGCGGGGACCGGGGGAGCATTTATTACCTTTAGAGGTGTAGCCATAGAGCTAGCTTTTATTTTACTTATCAGTAACGCAAGGAACCTACTGGCCTGTATCCTGTAAGGCATTGACTTAACCACGTTAGGATAAGTAAAGTAGGCCTATGACCCTTAGCATATATAAAATGGCCCGGCAGTTCCCAGTTCCCCAAAATCTAGGGTAATAGCTTGCTCAAGAGAAGGAGTTGGTACTTAACAATACCAGGCAACTGCAGGAACACTTTTGAGTGCTGGGATGTGGGTGGCGCAGATGGGCTAGCTGAGGGACGCTGACCCCAGCCCCGCCCCTTCTGCTCGAGTCCCCTCCCCTCCGGGGAGGGGGCGGAGCCGGCCCCGTACCGGTAGGAGCTCAATTTTACTTTCACCTGTGCATTAGGGATGCCTGAGGTGTCATCCCCTGCATATGCTCATATACTCACACCCTTCCTAGGAGACCTGGTGGTGAGAGACAAAGGACAATGGTCAATGATGGGATGTTAGAAGTTACTACAGAGAACTTTTTCCTGGGTGTCTGGCTGGTGAGTCTTGCCCACATGCTCGGGGTTCAGCTGATCGGCATATTTGGGGTCGGGAAGGAATTTTCCTCCAGGGTAGATTGGCAGAGGCCCTGGAGGTTTTTCGCCTTCCTCTGCAGCATGGGGCACGGGTCACTTACCGGAGGATTCTCTGCATCTTGAAGTCTTTAAACCATGATTTGAGGACTTCAATAGCTGAGACATAGGTGAGAGGATTATTGCAGGAGTGGGTGGGTGAGATTCTGTGGCCTGCATTGTGCAGGAGGTCAGACTAGATGATCCTAATGGTCCCTTCTGACCTTAAAGTCTATGAGTCTATGAGTCTATGAGACTAGCCTTGTCCCTAGCATGCCAAATGAGTCTGATGGTTTAGACCCCCAACACCCAGAGGTCGGTGGTAGATAAGAACAATGAAGAACTGAAGGGTCAATGATGAAAAGCTAGTGCCCGCTACATGGTGGCTTGGCCTATTGTAGGGCCTGGGTGCTATCATGAATATTCATTGAGCTGCCCAGCCTCCCATGTCCAAATCTGACTTCCTGACCCTCATAATATTGGGGTTCCCTTATCTGATAGGTTAACATATTAATGCCTTTTAGCTCATTATCATAGATGTCACCTATTGCTAAATCAAGTTTGTGGTTAAACATCTGCCAACAATTCTATCCTAAAATATCCCAACCCCGAATTAGTTCAGTGTTCCTGCAGTTGCCTGGTATCGTTAAGTACCAACTCTCTCTCTTGAACAAGATATTACCCTAGATTTTGGGGAACTGGGAACTGCCAGATCATTTTATATATGCTAAGGGTCATAGGCCTACTTTACTTATCCTAATGTAATGTGGTTAAGTCAATGCCTTACAGGATACAGGCCTGTAGGTTCTTTGCGTTACTGCTAAGTAAAATAAAGGCTAAGCTAGCTCTATGGGCCACACCACTAAAGGTAATAAATGCTCCTCCCGCCCCCCGCTCTCTTTCTTGGTCCATAAAACACACCACTGTGGACCAATATTATCCTAATACTGCCCTAGTAAGTAAAGCTGGAATAGCACTGACTGGTACCCGGAGTGGTGCAGGGATGGGACCCAGCCCTCACATCAACCTCAGTTCTTGGTCCTGCTTCAATCAGCTGCTGAATCCACAGGACTGTTTTTAATTCTTCTATTTATAACTAGGGTGACCAGATGTCTCGATTTTATAGGGACAGTCCCGATTTTTGGGTCTTTTTCTTATATAGGCTCCTATTACCCACCACCCCCGTTCCGATTTTTCACACTTGCTGTCTGGTCACCCTATTTATAACCTTCCCCCCGCTCGCTGATTGGCTCAGCTCTCAGAGATGACTTGGGTATGACCTGCAAAGCAGGTTCCCACAATGAAAACTTCCTACACAGCCCCATTAACCGCTACTGAGCTTGTCAGGTAACTGCCATGCCCTGTTCTGGAAGTTTCTGGGTCATTCTGAGTTGCCCTGCCCTGCTGTCCACACATCCATGTGGGGAGACACAGAATAGCCAGCTAAGATCCTTGTCTCTCCCCACTGCTTCTGTCCCCTTCCCTGGAGAGACAAAGTCAAATGCTGCAGTGTAAAGCATATGGGTTAGAATAGCTCTTCAGAACAGAACCTGTCTCTCATTATGGATGCCTTTACACTGCAGCTGGCATTTGATCGAGCGAATGCACTACAAATAAAAGTGTAGCGGTGTTGGTACAGGTGGCGGGAGGGGAAGGGGTTAACTGCCCCAAGTACATACCTAGGGTCTTGGACAGATAAGAGTTAGTGTGGATATGTCTACTTGAGCTGGAAATTATACCTTCCAGCTCTAGTGCATGTATGTACAGCTCCCTGCACAATGGGGCCCTAGCTCAGCTGGGTCTATGGGTCCTACTGTAATACAAATTGTAAGTAATGTATCCCATACCCACTTCATTACAACTGTGTTTCCAATTATCCAGCGAGACACTGGCTACCAAGGCTTCCACAGGACCCTGAAAGCCGTGTGCCAGAAGAATGGTGTGTACGCATCCCGGATCTTCGCCCGCATAGACTTCAACAGCGCCCTTGCTCAGCCCATCTATGACAAAATCAACCCCATGTTCACAAACATATTCAGGTGAGAGGACCCTGCCCCACTCAGGCTGCAAAGACACTGAGCCTCCTTTGGTAGGGCTGTCTGGCCTCCCCATTGGCCCCAGGATCCTGCAGAACTCTGTTCTCTGGCCCTCCTGGGTAAGCTCCCCTAACCCCATTCCAGCTGGAGCATGACATGAGGTTCTGTAGGGACTAGAACCTGGGTGTACGGGATGGTTGACACCTCCACAGCACTACCCAGCAGCTATGGTAGGGCTGCATGTGTTATCATATAGACCAGGGGTTCTCACACTGGGGGTTGTGACCCCTCAGGGGGTCGTGAGATTGCTACGTGGGGGGTCACGAGCAGTCAGCCTCCACACCCAAATCCCCCGTCACCTCCAGCATTTATAATAGTGTTAAATGTTAAAAAGTGTTTTTAATTTATAAGGTGGGGGATCACACTCAGAGGCTTGCTGTGTGAAAGAGGTCACCAGTACAAACGTTTGAGAACCACAGATATAGACCCTGTGGAGATAAACACCTGGGTAGGCCAGACTGACAGCTTCCCTCGTGGCCCCTGATTGGACCAGGCAGCCTAGTTAAACCCAGGAGGAGTGCCAGGAAGTGTCTGTGAAAGAAGGTGAACTCCCTAGCTGTAGTGATGTGCACAGCAAACGGAGCTGAAAACAGTGGAATTTGAGTGGGAGTTCTGTTGGAGGAGAAGGGAGGAGGCAAGCCCCTGTTCCTCAGGGGAAGTGAGTTCTTGTGTGTTGTGTGGTGGTGGTTGTGTCAGTTTGCAGATGCTGATAAGGGCCAAGGCAGCAAAGCAGCCAGTCAGTGACACAAGAGCTAGCAAACAGAACTGACAACAGGGGCGTTCGAGTGGGAGTTTATAAGGGGAGCTTGAGGGAGGGACTGTTTGGTGTTTGTTTGTTTTTGTTTCCACCTGACAGGAGCTTAGGCGAGAAGATTATGACAGATACAAAGGCAGCAGTGGTAGTGACCCAAGGAATGGAAGAGACAATGAAGATGACCAGATGTGGAAGCTGCAGGATGTACATTATCCTGGAGCGGGTACCTGAAAAGAACTTTGTTTGTATGAAGTGCCGCCTGATAGAGCTGGTGGAAGAGAAGATCTGAGGCTTGGAGATGCAGGTGGAAACTAGGTTGAATTGCAAAGGGGATTCGAGCGGATGATAGAGAGAAGGCGAGAGGAGGCTGAAGGGAAAAGTCAAGACTCTCAGATCCAAGCTTGACTGGAGAACTGTGAGGGCTGACTGCTGGGTGAAGAAAGTGGCCAGTGGAAGCATGTGACTACGAGAACCAGGCAGAGGAAAAGACCGGCTAGTGAAGGATGAATATAGCTCAGGAACAGGTTTGCTGAGCTGGAGAATGAAGAAGGGGCACAGCAGGCAGTCACAGAAGGTGAGAGGGCAAGGAAGAAGAGAAGAGTGGCTAGCCTTAACAGCGGAGGGAAAGAGTCAATAGAGAGAGCCTCTATCCTCCTGGGGCCGACTCGCAGAAGATTGCAAGAGAGAACAAAAGACAAGAGGACTTGCAGCCAGACAGAAGGCTGGAGAATCGCACCACCTCCAGGATGAGGCAGATCTATCTGATTGGCGGCTCCTTACTAAGAAGAACAGACAGGCTTGTCACCAGAGCTGATCCGGAGAAAAGAAGGATGTGCTGTCTGATGGGTGCTAAGATATGGGCCGGGCTGGATTTACAACTTATGTGCCCCATGGCACAGAATTTTCTGCATCCTCCCTTCCTCCCCATGTGGCCCTTCCTGGAGCCCCCCTCCTGCATCCCCATGTGGCCCTGTGACCCCCCAGAAGCCCTGTGTGGCCCGCTCTGCCTCCTAACCTGGCTTCAGGAAGGCTGCTGTGACCTGAGGAAAAAATGCCCCTGCCACCCGCCTGCCAGCTGTTTGCTGCCACTCACCAGACCAGTCAGCCTCAGCCAGCTCAGGCTGTTCTGGTACCACAGCGGCCTTTGGAAAATTCTGCCTCCCTCGGACAAGACTTCTGCACATTTGCAAATGACTAAGGGGAGGAGTCACGACGTGAGACAAGCAGCATGTGGGGCATCTCAGCAGGGAGCAGGGCAGATCAGGAGGTTCTCTCCCTCCCGAGCAGTGTGGCCAGCGGCAGCTGGGCAGCAAAATAGCCCAAAGTACCGCAACTCACAACTGCTAAAAATAGCCCAACTGGGCTAGGAAATTGTATACTTGGCAACCTTAGTGCGCCCCTAGAACGCTGTCGCCCCTAGGCATGTGCCTACTGTGCCTAATTGGAAATCCGGCCCAATGGGATGTGGATCAGAGGCTGAAGAGGATCCTAAGAGGAGCAGGAAAGAATCCATTGACTGTCCTTCACATGGGAACAAATGATACTGGTAGATTCTTTCTGGAGAGCATCAAGGGAGACTGTGCCAGACTGGGGAAGATGCTTAAGGAAATGGAAGCTCATCTTCAGTGGGATTTTACCTGTCCCTGGAGAAGGATAATGAAGGCGAGACAAGATTATGACAATCAACAGATTGCTCAGGCAGTGGTGCTATCAGGAGAGCTTTGGGATGTTTGACCACCGGGAAGCAGTCATGGACAGAGGACTGTTCTCTTGGGATGGACTCCACCTGAGTAGGGAGGAAAATAGACTTCTGGGATGGAGGTTGGCACAACTGATTAAAAGAGCTTTAAACTAGGAATTTGGGGGAAATGGTTGGGAGATGCTCATATAATCTCCATGCCTGATTCTAATATTGACCAGGAGGAAAATCAAGAAAGAAAGAATACAGCAGTAGGTAGGAGAGTGAACATTAACATGAAAGATACTGCCAATACCGGTGAAGGTAACAGACAGGCGATACTGGCAGTAGAATGACTGTACCCAATTGGGTGAGGAATCTGGTTAAAGGGTAGACTACAACAGGTCATACTGAAAGGTGAACTGTGAGTCTGCAGGGAGATTGCTGGTGGAGTTCCTCAGGGGTTGGTCTTGGGAACCATCTTGTTTAATATTTTTATTCATGACCTTGGCACAAAAAGTGGGAGTGTGCTAATAAAATTTGCAGATGACACAAAGGTAGGAGGTATTGACAATATAGAGGGGGACCGGAACATTGTGTTAGATCTGGACAGCCTTTGAAAACTGGAGTGATAGAAATGGGATGAAATTTTATAGTGCAAAGTACAAGGTTACGCACTTAGGAACTAAGAAGAATTTTTGCTATAAGCTGGGAATTTATCAGTTGGAAGCGACAGAGGAGGAGCAAGAACTGAATGTATTGGTGGATCACAGAATGACTATGAGCCGCCAGTGTGATGTGGCCATGAAAAAGGCTAATGGGATCCTAGGATGCATCAGGTGAGATATTTCCAGTAGCGATAAGGAAGTGTTAATCCCATTATATGAGGCACTAGTGAGAGCTCATCTGGAATACTGTGTGAAATTCTGGTCTCCCATATTTAAGAATGATGAATTCAAACTGGAATAGGTGCAGAGAAGGAATACCAGGATGACCCAAAGAATGGAAAACCTGCTTTATGAGAGGAGACTCAAAGAGCTTGGCTTGTTTAGCCTAACCAAATGAAGGCTATGGGGAGATATGATTGCTCTCTATAAATACATCACAGAGGGATAAACACCAGGGAGGGAGAGAAGTTATTTAAGTTAAGGGCCAATGTTGACACAAGAACAAATGGCTATAAACCGGCCGTCAACATATCAACATATGAAATTAGATGAAGGTTTCTAACCATCGGAGGAGTGAAGTTCTGGAACAGCCTTCCAAGGGGAGCAGTGGGGAGCAAAAACCTAACTGGTTCAAGACTGAACATGATAAATTTTGGAGGGGATGGTATGATGAGACTGCCTACAATGGCATGTAACTGATCTTCAACTGCTAGTGTCAAATATCTTACCACAAGGCATGACCATTCAAGCCCCAGTCATGACACATTATTATGACTTTAGAAGAGATGATCAGCCCTGACTCTCCTCTCTCGTGCACCATTTATAATTGTTATGGTAGGGCCTAGGAAACCCAGTGGCAGATCCTGGCTCCCATTGTGCTAGGCACTATGCAGACATGTTAAGAAAAAGACAGACCCTGCTCACAGTCTGGGCATCGGATGAACGGTGGGGATGGATAGGAAGATGGGTAACAAAATAAAGTGGGCTTAGCAAAAAGCTTTTGATACGGTTTCCCACAGTATTCTTGCCAGCAAGTTAAAGAAATATGGGCTGGATGAATGGACTAAAAAGTGGATAGAAAGCTGGCTAGATCGTCGGGCTCAACGGATAGTGATCAATGGCTCCATGTCTAGTTGGCAGCCGGTATCAAGCGGATGCCCCAAGGGTTGGTCCTGGGGCCGGTTTTGTTCAATATCTTCATTAATGATCTGGAGGATGGCGTCGACTGCACCCTCAGCAAGTTCGCAGATGACACTAAACTGGGAGGAGTGGTTGATACACTGGAGGGTAGGGATAGGATACAGAGGGATCTAGACAAATTAGAGGATTGGGCCAAAAGAAATCTGATAAGGTTCAACAAGGACAAGTGAAGAGTCCTGCACTTAGGACGGGAGAATCCCATTCACTACTACAGACTAGGGACCGAGTGGCTAGGCAGCCGTTCTGCAGAAAAGGACCTGCGGCTTACAGTGGACGAGAAGCTGGATATGAGTCAACAGTGTGCCTTTCTTGCCAAGAAGGTTAACAGCATATTGGGCTGTATAAGTAGAAGCATTGCCAGCAGATTGAGGGATGTGATCATTCCCCTCTATTTGACATTGGTGAGGCCTCATTTGGAGTACTGTGTCCAGTTTTGGGCCCCACACTACAAGAAGGATGTGGAAAAATTGGAAAGAGTCCAGCGGAGGGCAACAAAAATGATTAGGGGGCTGGAGCACATGACTTATAGCCTCATAGACTCATAGACTTTAAGGTCAGAAGGGACCATTATGATCATCTAGTCTGACCTCCTGCACAATGCAGGCCACAGAATCTCACCCACCCACTCCTGCAATAATCCTCTCACCTATGTCTCAGCTATTGAAGTCCTCAAATCATGGTTTAAAGACTTCAAGATGCAGAGAATCCTCCGGCAAGTGACCCGTGCCCCATGCTGCAGAGGAAGGCGAAAAACCTCCAGGGCCTCTGCCAATCTACCCTGGAGGAAAATTCCTTCCCGACCCCAAATATGGCGATCAGCTGAACCCTGAGCGTGTGGGCAAGACTCACCAGCCAGACACCTAGGAAAAAGTTCTCTGTAGTAACTTCTAACATCCCATCACTGACCATTCGTCCTATTTACCACTGATGGCAATTAATTGACCTTTGACTAAGATCATGTTGTCCCATCAAACCATCCCCTCCATAAACTTATCTAGCTTAATCTTGAAACCAGATAGGTCTTTTGCCCCCACTGCTTTCCTTGGAAGGCTGTTCCAGAACTTCACTCCTCTGATGGTTAGAAACTTTCATCTAATTTCAAGTTTAAACTTCCTGATGGCCAGTTTATATCCATATAAATTTATGAGGAGAGGCTGAGGGAACTGGGATTATTTAGTCTGCAGAAGAGAAGAATGAGGGGGGATTTGATAGCTGCTTTCAACTACCTGAAAGGGGGGTCCAAAGAGGATGGAGCTCGGCTGTTCTCAGTGGTACCAGATGACAGAACAAGGAGTAATGGTCTCAAGTTGCAGTGGGGGAGGTTTAGGTTGGATATTAGGAAAAACTTTTTAACTAGGAGGGGGGGTGAAGCACTGGAATGGGTTACCTAGGGAGGTGGTGGAATCTCCTTCCTTAGATGTTTTAAAGGTCAGGCTTGACGCGGCTGGGATGATTTAGTTGGGGTTGGTCCTGCTTTGAGCAGGGGGTTGGACTAGATGACCTCCTGAGGTCTATTCCAACCCTGAGATTCTATGATTCTATGAAAAAGCAGAAGTCTCAGCTGCCACTGGCGTAGCCCAGGCCCGAGGTGGTGCTGTATAGGTCCCAGCAGAGCTGGGATTAAGGAGGGATTTCAGGAGAATAAGGTGACACCTTGACAAATTTTTCAGCTCCATTGATTTCAGCGGGCCTGCCCCCACCTGCCATTCACACTTTCGTTAATTGCACTGTACCTGAGTAACTTAGGGAAATGCCACCCTGTGCCCCTTTGGGGTTTACGTGGCATTGGATACTGGCACGTAAGGAAGTGAATAAAACTCCGTGGCTTCAATCCATCCCCGGTGCCCAAAAGGAGAAGGGCTCAGCCCAGTAGCTAAGGCAGTTGAGGTGTCGCTGCTGCAGAGCTGGGGGGGGTCAAAGTGTTTACCCAGCTGCTATAGAAAGGTGTGTTTGGGTGTTCACTCCTTACTGACCAAGGGGAATCTCCCAGCTTTACACTATTGGCTAGAAAAGGGGGTGATCTGAAGCTGGGCAGAGGGAAGGGGGGGCACTGTGTGCATTGGCTTCAAGTGATCCTGAGCTGACAGAACAGTTCTCAGGGGATCGGTCCAGGTGTCATATGGTAGAGTAGCCCTGTGGCTGCTCTAGCTTATACCAGAGTCAGCATGGCACCTGGCCAGCTGTGGGACTGGGGTGGGGGGGGATACAGATGTCTTAGAGCCACATTTGTTTCTCCTCCTACCTCCCCACTCAGCTGTGTCGAGCCCATTTGTCTTTTTAATTATTCGTATTTTACTATCCAACTAGGATCCAAATGGGAACCAGAGCCTCGCTGAAACCCTGCCTTGATATGTTCAAAGACTCGGTGCAGGAGAAAATCCGTGAGGTTGGGAAGAAGAGCCAAGTGACCAGTGACCACTGCAAGCTCAACTTCTTCATTGAGGAAGTAAGTTGAGGTTAAGAAAAGAGTGAGTGCTCTGCCCTGCCAGCCAGCACATCTCGGGTGAGAGTCATCCGGCTATCCTGCCCCTCTGCTTGGCAGGGCCGAGGGGGGCTGCAGGATGGGGATAACAATGGAGAGTAACAATGGGTGATGGGGATAACAATGGAGAGTAACAATGGGTGAAAGGGGCTCTCAGGGAGTGCAGGATCGGCTCTGTGATGAACTCTGCCTTCTGACCCACTGATAAAAGACATGAACAGCCATAGGTTGTAGCCAACACACCGTGTTTAGCATCCATGCAGGGCCAGACTCTCCGGAGCAGCAGATCTGTGTTTAGCACAGGACCTAGGAGGGGGGAGGGGAGAAATCACCTTAACTTCAGGACTGGTTTGGCCCTGGTGTAACTTAGAGCACCCTAAAGGCCTAAATGACACTGGTAATGGTTCCCCTAGGGACCATCCTGACTAGCAAGGATGGCCAAAGCCCAAGGCTATGTGCTTCAACCCCGCCCCCTCTCCTACACTAGTGCAGTGTGTCCAGTGATGTCCGCCCAATGGGAAGGTTAAGGATCATGCCCCCAGTCTGTAAGATAATCAGACATCGAATCTCTGTGCACACCAAAGAAACCTGGTCAGGCTTGAAATAAATAGCAAGGATTGAAAATGATCCTGGTCCAAGGCAATGTTCCCTTTAATTTTTTCTATCCATGTGCAGAATGAATGTTGTTACATGCACCAAGGGATGTGCGGATGTGCGCCACCAGTAGAAACAAAAAATCTAGATAAAATATTTTGTTAAAGTTACCATAGGGATAATTACTCCAGCCAGGACAGGTTAGGCATTTTAGAACTCACTACGCAAAGAATTAAACTTAAGTGTAAGGGAAATAAAAATTATGAAATGCAGAGACCAGTCAAAATACTCAAAGAACACACTTTGAAAGAATAAAAGTACAGAGAATATCTGTGCATTGCAGGAAGTATCAAGAAGTAACAACAACAATAATACAAGTATGTGTTGGGAGATGAGTGTGGAAGAAACATAGACTGTGTGTGTGTGAGAGAGAGAGAGACATACACACACACAGAGACTCTGTGTGTGAGAGAGAGAGAGAGTCAGAGAGAGACAGAGACTGTGTGTGTGCTGGCTTCTGGGGAAGTTTCTGAGAAATGCCATGTGCTGTCTCTTTAAGGCACTCACTGAAAGCTCCCCTGCTGTGTCCTGAGCCCTGTCTCCCCTCCCTCGCTCTGCAGAGATGGGGTACATGGGCAGGGGGAGAGGGAGAGAGAGACAGACAGAGATTGTGTGTGCTGGCAGCTGAGGAATTCTCGGAGACCGGCTGTCTCTTTAAGGCACTCACTCACTCACCCGGAAGGTTGGTTCAGACCTCAGACCGCAGCAGCTCTCTCCAGCTCAGAGTCCTGAGCCAGGCTGTCCCCTCTCCCCTGCTCTGTGGAGATGGGGTACAGGGGCAGGAGGGAGAGGGACATCCTGACATCAGCACCCCCTCCTCCTGCCCTCTCTGCACAGCCAGCAGGAGGGTCCCGGGAGCAGCTGCAAGAGCAACGTGGTGGCAGCAGGGGGAGGGGCACCTCAAGGCACGCTGCCAGATGTGCGTGGATCTGCGGCACTCGAATCTCTCCTGGGCAGCCGCCCAACCGTGCAGCTTAGAGGGAACAAAGGTCCAGGGTCTGGGATAGTTACTCTGCTCTGCACCACTTCCACCATAGCACTGCTAGGCTGATGATGTGTTTAAAGTCTAGTCTCTTGGGAATTCCTATGGCAAGTATCCCAACTGCTTCATACACTGGAAAGCAACTGGAAATCCCAAAGGACATACCAGAATGGGTTCTTATCCTTGTTGATTACAAGAGAACCTGCCCCCTTAACTGGCTGGTGATTATAATCAGCTGGAGCCACCAGGGCATATGTTGGACACTGTGGACTGGACTAGATTGTAGCGGTGGAAAACCCATCAGAAACGCAAAGTCTGCACCCCCAACCAGGGAATCTTCAGACACCCTTGAGCTCTGTGCATGAGGCACAGGAGTAATGAAGTTAGTTAGAAGGCACCAGGTGCTATTTAGCCTTTAAACTAGGAAAAGGTTTGTGGAGCTCACAGGCTGTTTGAATTCACATATTTGTGTCTAAAACTCTGGCCTTAAGAATCTCACACCTGCATATTCCACTTTGATTCTGGGTGTAACCAATAAGCAAACCACCTCCCCACCCACGAATCCCTGATCAGGTCTCCTGTTTCAAACCGCTTATTTGGATTGTTTTTACAAATGAGGGATTGAAAGGATAATGGCAAATGCTTTAAATTGATTCACACAGACAAACATCATCCTGAGGACCCTGGAAAGAGAGATCCTTAAGAAGAAGATGGATGTCTACCAGTCCCTTCCACTGTCCGTCCAGAGTGACCTAAAGCCTTACTATGAAGGTAGGACCCTTCTGCTGGGTGACCCTGCGTTTTGTGGTGTTCATTTGTTCTCTGGCATCAGGCAGTGATGATGATGATGAACTTCTTTAACTTTATCCTCCAAAGTGGAAAAATGCCAGGTGAAGGGAGAGCACACTGGCCTCTATCTTCAAGCATAAAGGGGATGTGGAAGCATGTTATAATTACTGACTGTCATGGGGTGCATCTATCCCACGCTGGCCCCGCAAACAAAGGTTTAGCACAGGCACTGCTGATTGGCAGCCTCACCGCAGCTGGGAGTATCAAAGGGCCGAGAAGCAGAGGGGTGTGGCGCCTGCCAGAGGAGTGAGCAGGCGGAGAAGGGAACTCCTGCCAGCAGGCTGCTGAAGAGCCACCAGGGACAACACCCTAGGAAGAGAGGAGAGCACCAGGCGGAAGAGCCTGCAGAAACCCAAGGGAAGGTAGGAAGGAGCTCAGGGAACAGCCAGAGTCAACGAACACTGATCCAGTTTATCTAGCTTGAGGCCCTGAGCTGGAACCAGGTGGAGTGGGCGGGCCTGGGTTCCCCTACCGACCCCCTGATGAACTTAAGGGCAGAGAGAGTTTTCAGATTTCTGGGCACCAGGAATAGATTAACAGCCTTGCCAGGCATAGTGAGCTCAGGTGCTATGCCTCCATCTGGCCAGAGGGGGCACCATTGCACCAACACTCTGACTCATCAAGTAAATAAGTCACACAATGAAATGGCTGGAAAGAATTATCGAGAAAAGACTTTGTGAGGAACTGGAGACTCAAGTAAGTGATAACCAATCTGGGTTTGTGCCAGGAAGGTCAACAATTGACATAGCATCTGCAGCCCAAATTCTGCAGGAGAAGTACAGGGAGAAACGCAAGGAATTGCATTTAGTGTTTGTGGACTTAGAGAAGGTGTGACGATGTACCCAATAAGACTTTATGGGGAGATGCTTATAAATGTATATATGATGTAACTGGAATATGTTTTATGCTACATGTGCCATGTAACATATCTCTGTAAAAGTTATGATTTACTGAATCTATTCCTCCTGGTTGTATGCATGTATCATTTTTGTAGTTGAAGTTATGAATATTGGTTGTATATTTGCTGGTTTTGTACGTAGCCTCTGTAAGAGCATGAGATCAAGGCCTGGAGAAAGGAATGTACAGGTTAAGAGCCCAATCAAGAAACTCTTAAACAGACAAAAGAAGTTGCAGACACCAATCCACATCTGAGCTTGGCCAAGAATGTCACTGGGCTAGTTACCGAATTGTGCATGAACATGTGACTTGCCCATGTGATCCCAAAACTCCAGGGTAACATGATGCTACACAGGGAGTGGGGAGAAGCATCCATCCAGGGGAGAAAATCTATTTAAACCCCTGGAAGACCCCTCCATGTTGTCTTCAGCTGGCTAAAGGGAGAGATTCTCCATCCCCCAAGGACACACCTGAAAGAGACTGAACAAAGGACAAAGACAATAGGGGTATGAGTGATTGCTGGACCCAGGCTAGAAGGACTATAGCCTGTAAAAGGAAGTTTGCTGGAACTGGTGAGGTTTTTATCCGTGTTCAGTTTGATTAGACATAGACTAGCGTGTTTTATTTTATTTTACTTAGTCATTTACTTTGTTCTGTCTGTTACTACTTGGAATCACTTAAATACTACTTTCTGTACTTATTAAAAACACTTTTTACTTATTAAGTTACCCGGAGTACGTGTTAGTACCTGGAGGGGGGCAAACAACGGTGCATATCTTTCTATCTTTGAAATAGAGGGCAAACTATTTATGCGTTTACCCTGTATAAGCTTTATACAGGGTAAAACAGATTTATTCAGGGTTTGAACCCCATTGGGAGTTGGGCACCTGGGTGTCAAAGGCAAGAGCACTTCCTAAGCTGCTTCCAGGCAGGCCTACAGCTGTTAGGAGACGTGGTTCAGACCTGGGTCTGGGTTTGCAGCAGACTAGCGGATCAGTGTTGAGCCTTGATGGGAATGGGGATGTGGATGTTAAGAGTCTCGTGAAGAGCACTTGCTGTGCAAATGGGGGGAGTTGATGAGGAGTTCTCTGTAATACCAAGATGCCAAGAAAACTAAAGAGCAAAGTGTATAAGACCATGGTTAGACCAGCCATGACATACAGGTCAGAATGCTGGCCAAGGAGGAAGAGAGAACGACTACTTGACACTGCGGAAATGAGAATGCTCTGGGGGACAGTGGGTAAGAACAGAGCTGAGCGGCTAATCAGTGAAATGGTACGAGCCATGATGCAGGTAGTTCCCATCAGGAAAAAGCTGAAGGAGCGTTGACTGAGGTGGCCGGGTCGTGTGAGATGACAACACGTTGGATATGTCGGTGAGAGAGTATAATATCTACTAGCCACAAGACAAAGACCACGAGGAAGACCCAGAAAAGGGTGTTTTGAGATGCTGGAGGAGAACATGAAGAAGTTTCATGTCAGCTTGGAAGATGCACTTGACAGGAACGCTTGGAGACCAAGAACAAGAGCTCCGACCCTGACTAAAACGGGACAGGAAAGCAAAGAAGAAGTTTGTTCTCTGCCCTCTTGATGTTTTTTCCAGACAGACAGAAGAACTCTTCTTGCCTCTCACTGGGGACCAGTTACGGGGACCATCTCAGTTTCATTAGCAGCAGTAAAGCATGAAGCAAAATATGTAAATTGGTGTTCTTGGGCAACATGGGTTTTGTGTTACTGCAGATCTGCCCAGTGCTCCCTTCCAGCCATCCAGCAGACGGATCAGATGTTTCTCAGCGTCAGGAGGCACTGGGGGGAGGGGGGAGGAGCGAGGGTGCAGCGCAGTCAGGGGAGGGAACAGAACTGGGCGGGGAAGAGGCGGGGAGGAGGGGGGAAGAGGCAGGAAAGGGGTGGGGCCTTAGGGAAAGGGGTGGAGTGGGGGTAGGGCCTGGATGGAGCCCGGGGGAGCACACCCGGGCAAATTAGAAACTCGGTGCCTATGTCCCGGGCCCTGCATCCCCTTAGGGACAGCCCTGGGTGGAGGAGTTCCAGAAGGATTAACGAGGCATGGGAGAAGGAGCCAGGGCACTGCGCTGAGGCAGAGGAGTGGGATGGGGAAGAGTCTTGCAACAGGGATTGGGATCTGGCACAAATCAATTCCTGCTCAGCGTTTCACTGGCATCTCTGCAGTGCCCTGAGGCAGTGAGGTCCCTCCCACTCTGGGCTGGGGCACATGTGGACATGGAGGGGTCATTTGCATTGAGGAACATGAGGGAGTGTCATTTTCTGGCTCAGCCAGCCTGGCTCTTTTCTCCAGCACTAAAGTCACTGTCACTAGAAGAATCAGTTAGATGTCCCTTCGAGTGGTGCCGTCACTGCCATTGGCTGCGGTTCTTTTCTTCACCTAAACCCAGCACCCGCCACCTTCCCTGCCCGAAATCCTTCCCAGTCTTGTCTAGAGCTGTGACTGCTCCCATCTTTCCAACAGAGGCAGCTAAGATCCAGGGGTCGCGATCCTGCGAGAGGATGCAAAATATCCTCAAGGAGAATATTGAGAAAGAGACACAGGGTGGAATGTTTGAGAAGGCAAAGGAGAAGATGAAGATGCAGCTCCAGGAACTGAAGGTGAGGGATGCTTCTCCGTGCTCTGTGGGGCTCTATTTATGGGTTTGGGTGGTGCTGTCTGGCAACAGTACAGTGTCCACAGAGGGAGCAGCCCAGAGCAAGCTACCCAGCCAGAATGTAGGTCAAAGATATTGGAGCAACCCCCCTGCTCCATGGGATGTTCAGTTTCCACCAAGAGCAGACACAATGTGACCTTGATTTTCAAGGTGTCCTTTAAAGGTCTTATCTTGCAAACACACATGTGCCTAACTGAATAGGACCATTGACTCCAGTGGACCCACAAATGGGCTTTAAAGTAAGTGTGAGCGTGTTTGCATGTAAACATAGAATAAAAGGACAGACCCTGCCCCAGACAGCTTACAATCCACATATGAGACAAGAGACAACAGGGGATCGGAGTGTAAATGAGCTCTCAACAGTGAACTGCATGGAACTCGAAGGTGTAGCAAGAAAGAGTAGTGCTGCACCAATTTCCTGAGAGTAGGTGTATGCTCTAGCAACTCGTACCTTCTTTGTATAGAACAACAAGCAGTTTAACACGTAGCTCAGTGTAATGAACAACACTTTCCACAAGCCCGTTAAAGCTATGTGTCCATGGTAACCGTGAGCACATCTGTTTGTAGGTGAATCCAAGTATTTGCAGGACACTGGAAGATGCAAACAAGCATTTTGATGCTGCTCCCTATTTTTACGCATGCAAACTGATGGGGCCCACAGTGAGTGTGAGGGCTTGTTGAACCAGCCCTATCTGCCTCTGTGGATTGTACTGAGCATAGCTACTGTCTAGGTCAGTGGTCCCCAATCTTTCTGTGGCCAAGGGCACATTCATCCCTTCATCAGAGTGTGGCGGGCAGCAACACTTCTCGGCGGCATTTCGGCTGTGATGGTTCTCCGCCGGAAGCGCTCCTCGGCGGCATTTCGGCAAAAGCTTCTCCGCCGGAAGCGCTGTGCAGCGACATTTCGGTGGCGATGCTTCTCCGGCAGATGCTCCTCTCCTCTTTCTTCCTTGGCGCCGGCCCTGACAGCAGGCGCACATAAATGTCCCGACGGGCGCCATGGCGCCCGCGGGCACCACGTTGGGGACCACTGGTCTAGGTATTACAAGAAGCAACTGTGAAATGCAAACAGTTCTGGTGACATTGTAAATATTGTCCCCTGATATAGACAAGGTGGGTGAGGTAATAGGTTCTATTGGACCAGCTTCTGTTGGTAAGAGAGACAAGTTTTCAAGCTTCACAGAGCTCTTCAGGTCTAGAAAAGGTAACCAGTGTGTCACAAATAAATACAAGGTGATGTTGATGGTTAAGCATAAGGGTTTAACATGTGGTACCACTTTAAATGAAGTGGGTAGGTAACACCTCTGCAGTCATAGGACAAATGAGGGTTACTAAATCATAAATCCAGTGTCTGTCGATCCTTGATTTTTGGTGTCTAACAGTTATATATTTAAGGTCCCAGGCTTGTCTTTTGAATGTGTTGTGCAGGTTGCCTTTGAGGAAGAGGACTGAGAGATCAGATATGGAGTGATCGCTTAATGAAAAGTGTTCCCCCACTGGTGACAGGGTGTTTTTGTCTCTTATCATTTTTCTGTGTGAGTTCATTGAAGGGTATGGTGATTATCTGGTTTCACCCACATGGTGGTTGTTGGGGCATTTGATGCACTGGATGAGGTACAGTATATGTTGTGATAGGCATGTGTAGGACCCCTGGATCTTGAAAAGTGTATTGTGTGTGGGGGGGTGGAGGAGTGGGATTGATCATCGTAGCGCCGGAGATATGTCTGCAGGTTTTGCAACTGTTCTGGCAGGATCTGGTGCTGCTTTGAATTGGTGTGTCCTGGTCAATGGGGACTTTGCTTCTGATTATGAGATTAGCAAGTTTTAGGGGTTGTTTGGAACCCAGCAGAAGAGGTTTAGAGAAAAAATTCTTTCAAGATGTGGTCCTTATAAAATAAGAGCTGTAATTGTTTGACTCCCATGGGTTAATTGTATCAGCCACTCCATTATCTTGCCGAGGATCAATGTCAGACTGACAGACCTATAATTTCCCAGGTCATCCTGTTTAACCTTTTTTAATATTGGCACAACATTAGCTTTCTTCCAGTCTTCCGGAACTTCCCCAGCGTTTCAAGACTTATTGAAAATTGACATTAATTGTTCAGTGAGTTCCTCAGCTAGCTCTTTTTATACTTTTCGATGCAAGTTATCTGCACCTGCTGATTTATAAATGTCTAATTTTAGAAGCTGCTGTTTAACATCGTCTCAAGATACTAGTGGAATTGAAAGAGTGTTATCATCATTGTATGCTGTGAGTGTGATACTCTTTCCCTCAAAGTAGCACCCTGGAACTCCCATATTCATCACTGTCATGTGATTGATATGTTTTGTACAAAGCATGCCTTGTGAGGTATCATTTTAAATGTCTTCATCTTTTGAACCTTAATATCCTGTTGAATTGCATGTGCTATCATTGTATGTGAAGTTATGAAGTATTGCTATATATGTTCCTGCCATGAGGGCAGGGGGCTGGAGTCGGTGACCTCTTGAGGTCCCTTCCAGCCCTAGAATCTATGCATCTATGAATATGAATCTGTTCCTGAAATATGTTGTGAGGTTGGGAGACGCCCACAGCCAGCCTTTCAGTGGCAACAAAGTGTTAGAAGAAAAGGAGCAGGTTGACCCAGAGGCGGATTTGAGTACGGGCTTCTTTATTGCGAGTAAGCACTGAGTTAATCACTTCACACTCTTTTATTTAAGTTAGTATGTAAATACACACATTTACTACAACACCCCCCAAAGCCCTTATTGAGCAATATGAACTCCTATACAATGAATATTAATAGCTATAAGCTGAATATGATTATACCTGCACCTGTTTACTGTTTACAGCATTGAGCATATCATACAGACATTTTTACCTTGAAGACAGGGCTTTGGAGCGGAGCCCGGAGCTGTAGCGCGGAGCAGTGGAGCTGCAGGTTTTTGCCCAGAGCTGGAGCGGAGCCGGAGGACAGAAAGTCTTGACTGCTCCACTGCTCCAGTTTTTTTTTTCATTTTCAATTCAAAATGAATAATATTTAGCAAGAAAGTCCTAAAGATGCCAAAAAGCTTCAGACTGTATAACAATGAATATTAACATCTACTTTACCACTTTACGTAATATGTCACAGTTATTCTCACTTCGGCCGAAATCAAGATTTAATGTACAGATACAAAATTACAATGTTTTTTGGAGATAAGTTTTATAAAAGAATCAGATCATTATCAGACATCCGGCAACACTGCAGACTGCTCCCACCCTTGTGCCAAGGTTAGGCGAGTACGTACTCGCGTAGATTAGTTAGATTAGTATGTGTTGATACTTCTTTTGTAAGGGTTGATCAACGAGACGCGCTGAGTGCTGTGATTACGGAAAAGTGTGACACAAGACGCAACATTTAAGATATCACAATCAGGTATATTGCAAAAACAATAATGTTTTTATTTATTGATATATTAAGATATCGCAAGAGATATTAACCATTTAGGCTCATTTCTCACACGGTCTCCAGTTACCAGTACATTTGTTCCTTTGTACATGCTCCTGTATCACTCTGGTGGACTTATTTTATATGTCATCTGTTCAACGGTCTTTTGGTAGCGTTGTTTGTAATTTTAAATTTACTGAAAAAGACGCGTGCAGCAGGCATATAAATATACAGTAAACATTTTTGCATAAATTAGGAGTGATTTTTGTGATATATCCAGAGTGATTGGAAAATGTCCAATACAACTTTGGGGGTGAATCCTTAGGTCATTTTAAGAAAAACCGTTTCTGTGAACACGTGTCCTAAAATTCTTCCTAAGGGAGCTACAGTCCTTTTAAGGGGGTGATGAAAAGTTAATTTCTGATATCTCAGAAATGCTTTAATATAAAGTAATGAAATTTATGTCTGTGTCTTAGCATTAGTATGTGCTACCATATTACATTATCCAAAATTATTTAAACGATAGGCGTCCTGAACTGGCGGTTGGTCATTTTTATTTCATATTTCAAGAAAGGCTGGTCGTCGACTGCCCCTGGCTACGAGTGGTAATATTATGTTCCATAATAAGTTAATAATTTTTGGTTATTTATTACGTTTAAAATTTATGGTTCCAAAGTTGAAAAATAAGTAATAAGTAAAATAGTTTGTATCATTCTAAGCATCTAAGCAGATTAAAAATTTTAAACAAGGATCAGCCACACATGTGCTGATGGCACATTAAAGGGAATCCACTCTCTGAGAGACTTCTCAGAGAGAGCAGGTGTGCAATGGGGAACTGCATGACCCCATGTCACAGCAAGGATCTTTCTAGCAGTGGAATAAAGTATAAAAGAGGGACAAACAGAGGCTAAGGACACCATCCCTGTTCATCCTGGCTAATAGCCATTGATGGACCTATCTTCCATGAACGTATCTAGTTCTTTTTTGAACCCTGTTATAGTCTTGGCCTTCACAACATCTGCTGTCAAGGAGTTCCACACGTTGACTGTGCGTTGTGTGAAAAAATACTTTCTTTTCTTTGTTTTGAAACCTACTGCCTATTAATTTCATTTGGTGACCCCTAGTTCGTGTTATGAGAAGGAGTAAATATTTTCTTATTTACTTTCTCCACACCAGTCATGATTTTATAGACCTCTATCATATCCCCCCTTAGTCATCTCTCTTCCAAGATGAAAAGTCCCAGTTTTATTAATCTCTCCTCATACGGCAGCCGTTTCATACCCTAATAGTTTTTGTTGCCTTTTTCTGAACCTTTTCCAATTCCAATATATCTTCTTTGAGATGGGATGACCACATCTACATGCAATATTCAAGATGTGGGCGTGACATGGATTTATATAGAGGCAATATGATATTTTCTGTCTTATTATCTATCCCTTTCTTAATGATTCCCAACATTCTGGTCACTTTTTTGACTGCTGCTGCACATTGAGTGAATGTATTCAGAGGAATATCAACAATGACTCCAAGATCTCTTTCTTGAGTGGTAACAGCTAATTTAGATTACATTATTTATACGTATAGTTGGAATTATGTTGTCCAATGTGCACTACTTTGCAGTTATAAACATCGAATTTAATCTGCCATTTTGTTGCCTGTCACCCAGTTTTGAGATTCTTTTATAGCTCTTTGCAGTCTGCTTGGGACTTAACTATCTTGAGTAGTTTTGTATCATCCACAAATTTTTCCACCTCACTGTTTACCCCTTTTTCCAGGTCATTTATGAATATGTTGAATAGGACTAGTCCCAGTACAGACCCCTGGGGGAACTACTATTTACCTCTCTCCATTCTGAAAACTGACCATTTATTCCTACCCTTTGTTTCCTATCTTCTAACCAGTTAACAGTCCATGAGAGGACCTTCCCTTTTATTCCATGACAGCCTACTTTGCTTAAAATCCTTTGGTGAGAGACTTTGTCAAAGGCTTTCTGAAAGTACACTATATCCACTGGGTCCCCCTTGTCCACATGTTTGATGACTCCCTCAAAGAATTCTAGTAGATTGGTGAGGCATGATTTCCCTTTACAAAAACCATGTTGACTTTTCCCCCAACAAATTATGTTAATCTATATGTCTGACAATTTTGTTCTTTACTTAGTTTAGTTTAGTTTCAACCAGTTTGTCCAGTACTGAAGTCAGGCTTACTGGCTTGTAATTTCCGGGATCACCTCTGGAGCCCTTTTTAAAAATTGGAGTCATATTAGCTATCCTCCAGTTATTTGGTACAGAAGCTGATTTAAATTATAGGTTACAAACTACAGTTAGTAGTTCTGCAGTTTCACATTTGAGTTCCTTCAGAACTCTTGGGTGAATCCATCTGGTTCTGGTGACTTATTTATGTTTGGTTTATCAATTTGTTCCAAAACCTCTTCTAATTGACACCTCAATCTGGGACAGTTCCTCAGATTTGTCACCTAAAAACAATGGCTCAGTTTTGGGAATCTCCCTCACATCCTCAGCCATGAAAACCAATGAAAAGAGTTAATTTAGTTCCTTCACAATAGCCTTATTGTCCTTGAATGCTCCTTTAGCATCTTGATCATTCAGTGGCCCCACTGGTTGTTTAGCAGGCTTCCTGCTTATGATGTACTTAAAAAACATTATGCTATTACTTTTTGAGTCTTTGGCTAGTTGCCTAATATTTATTGAACACTATTGCCTTTTCTGAGTTATTGATAATTTTATCTTTTCCATCTATTAATAGTCCAATACCATACATCCATTCAATAATAGACAATAATGAAGAATGCCATTATTAGGATTCTTTGTTCCTAATATATTGTAAAAACGTCTTCTTTTCCTTAAATCTGCTGACCATAGAATTCTCCTTTTATTCTTTTGCTTCCCTTACCAATTTTCTACAATTCCTAGTTCTGTTTTATATTCATTTTTATAAACTTCCCCATATATATATATATATATATATATATATATATATATATATATATATATATATATATATATATATATATTTTAAATAGATATGCATACACATATTGAGTTTCATGCAGTTCACTGTGTTCGGCTTTCTCAGTTGAAACCTTAATAGATGGTTCTGCTCTGAAAAGTGACAGTAAAAATGGCATTGTGAGCATCATTTGTACTGTCTCTCCAGATGAAATGTTCTCTGTTTACAAGCCATCTGCCAGATCTGTAAATTCCCCTTGGGATCTGAGGGTCAAGCTGGGCTCTTTCCTTCCTGCCTATCATAACCAGCAATACAAGCTCTGCGGGGCAAACAAGGCCCATATTACACCTGTGCAGCCCCACAGCCTTCACACGATGCCCTCGGTGGTACCTGCATGACTGGTTGGTGGCATTGCACAGGAGTGGTTGATTCTGATTAGAACTTCACGGACTATTCAGCTGATGCTGCACCCGATGGTGCCGACTTTGGCTCCTTCTCCCCTAGATGAGCTGACTGCCAGGACTGAGTTGCTGTGAGGTCACTTCCATACTCACGTGCTGTGCAATGTGTCTGCTGCAGGACTCAGTCGTGACAAAGCTGCAGACAGACATTTCCACCATGCTCAAACTCGCCTTGTCTCACCGGGAAAAACTCACCGAGAAGCTGCCAGGTAAAACTCGGAAATCCCTTCCTGGGTATGGGCATGGCTGGAGTCAGAACCTCTCTGCCCCGATGGTATGAAATGCTACAACAGGAGGCACGTTCGCCCACGTGCAGGCTGCCCGACAGGGGGCAGTGGCTGAACCCGGCCCTGACATGACATTTGAGTGTGAACTGGCCTGTGTGTATGGGGAGAAGTCCACTGCCTTAGTACGTGGAGCCGCAGTGTGGGGGGAAGCAGGAACGTCCTCCCAGCAAGGGCTGGACGGTTCAGTGGGGCTGCGGGAATGAGCTTTGGAACTGCTACTCCCCCCTCCCCCCTTAAAAAGGGGTCTAATGCAGAAGGTCCCTGTGAGGGCAGGAGCTGCATTTTATGCAGATTCAGTGGCCCCAGTCAAGGGTGTCAGCCTTCCCAAGTGGGGGGAGGGGAGCCTGCCCCTCCCCTCCTCTTCCCCCTGAGGCCCTGCCCCCGGCCAAGCTGGAAGATGGAGCGAGGCCGGGGGGGCTGAAAGCAGTCCCCTGCCTGTGTCCCTCCCCCGAGTCCCCCACCCAGGGCAGGTGGAGGGTCCGCAGCTCCCCACAGCTGCCCATGGCATGAGTCTTACCATGGCCAGGCTGCGGCTCCAAGCCCTCCCCCAGTTGGCCAGAGCCAGGTCAGGGACAGAGCCATGCGGGCAGCCATGGGGAGCTGTCGCAGACGCTCCACCTCCACCTGCCCTGCTCTGGACAGGGAGCCCAGGGGACGGGACCAGAGACCGGGGGCTGCTCTCACCCCACCCCCCGGGCAGGTCAAGGGTCCGCCATGGGTCCCACACCTGCACGGACTCCCTGACTGGGCTCCACATTAGCCTGGCCATGAGATTGGGCCTTGGAGGAAAGAGGAGGGTGTCAAGGCTGAATCCTCACTCTGGCACTTCGAGTGCAGAAAGTGGAGACTAGCAAGGATTTTAAAAATTAATACTGGCCACCTCAGGCTTGTATTACACTCCAAAGATTACAGCTTTTCTCTCACCTTGGCTTGGTAAATGCTGCCAGCATCCAAATACAAAAAAAACCACTTTGAACCCAGGAAGGAGCACTTGAGAATTCCTCTCTGTGGGGTATCCTCAGGCCCTTTCACACACACCCCTAGGGGGAAGAGCTGAGAAAGAAAACAAAGAAAACTAGCTGTTGCCACCAGCTAATCAAACAGCATAGGCACAAACCTCTTAGGACACTAAAAATCCAATCCTGTTGTTAAAAAAGGTAAATTTTATTAAAAACAAAAAGGAAGAAAATACATCTGGAACTTAGGCTTTTGCTGGATTTTAAAAGAGCAATTCCAAAAATTAAGCACCCAAACTAGCTTTCTTGGGGATTCAGCTTAAAGGTTACAAGCAAACAAAAGCATCAGGGGTTAGCACAGAGGAGATCCACAAGCCAAAATAAGAAATAAACCTGATAGCATCTAATTCTCTAATCAAATAATTCCTTCAGGGTATGGAAGATTAATTTTCCTAGCTGGTTCAATCCTTACACAGCATTCCTGCTTATAGCATTGCTGCTCCCTGTCTCCTTCTCCGGAAAACAAGGGACAGAGGAGAAGTTTTTTTTCCCATTTTAAAAAGTTTTAGCCTCCCATTGGCTCTTTTGGTCAGGTGCCCACTCCTTTTCCTGTACCTGGGGAACTTTGTTAACCCTTTACAGGTAAAGCAAGCAGAGAACAGCCACCAAGAAGGACTTTATAACTAACTGGCTGGCTGGCTGGCTGGCTGGGTGTTCATAAAAGGGAGCTCTCCCCCCCCCCCCCCCCCCCCCCCCCCCCCGCCTTTCATTTATTACAGAGGGAAAGAGGGCGGGGTCCACCTGGTGAAAACTGCATGGCCCTGGCCCGTCCACTTTCAAAAAGTGGGAGGGCTATGGCCCCAATACCTACCTCATACAACAGTCATGAAGAGGCTGCAGATGGAGCAGGGAGAGTTGTATGGCCACCTTACACTCTGGCTAACCCAACCTGAGACCGCCACACATAGATACTCAGGGTGATTTCCATTGACTTGAGTGGCTGTGGCACAGGGAGAAACAACTTGCTTAAGGGCTTGGAATCAAACCCACATTTCTTGAGTGCTAGGGCAGTGCCTTAACCACAAGGGCATCTGCTCTGTTGCTGATTTTACTGCATACTTCTGTGTGGCCTTGGGTAAATTACTGAATTGCTGTTTCCCCATCTGTAAAATGGGAATAATGAGACTTTACCCACCTTTCCAAAGTACTTTGAGCTCTATGGATGAAAAGCCCTAGGTGGGTGCTAAGTATGATTAACTCAAGAGTAAATAGATTGATAAGAGTGGAGGTTGTCGACAAAGGCAACTTCTATTGGCAGATGTCCCCAATGGCCGGCAACGGGACACTAGAGCGGGAGGGCTCTGAGTCACTACAGAGAATTATTTCCCAAGTGTCTGGCTCATGGGTCTTGCCCACATTCTCAGGGGCTAACTGATCGCTGTATGTGGGGTCAGGAAGGAATTTTCCCCCAGGTCAGATTGGTAGAGATCCTGGGGCGTTTCACCGTCCTCTGCAGCACAAGTCTCTTGTTGGTTTGAACAAGAGTAAAATGGTGGATTCTCTGTAGCTTGAAGTCTTTACACCATGATTTGAGGACTTCAGTAACTCAGCCAAAGGTGAGGGGTCTGTCACAGGAGTGGGTGAGTGAGGTTCTGTAGCCTGCGATGTGCATGAGTCAGACTAGGTGATCATGATGGTCCCTTCTGGCCTTAAAGTCTGAGTTTATGAGGTATTAAAGCCCCGATCCAGCAAAGCACTTAAATACATAAAATGGTAACATTTGTTTCCCTTCCTTTGTGTGGGGGATTAGAACACTTTCCTCGCTACATAATAAAGGGAAATGAACAATTCTTGTTTTAAAAAAAGAAAACTAATTATGTTTTAATCCGCTATTCTTTTTCGCAGACTTACAGGATGAATACCAAGAAATTGAACGGATTCACAAAACGCTGCAAAGAATGTGACGTTCTTAAAAAGAGACATCAGAAATTCTCTATCATAAAATCTGTGTTTTAATGAGTTTGTTAGAGACTTTTTTGTGTAATTGTGTGTGATGTGTCAACTGAGCTATTTCAATGACTTATTTTCTCTTGTTTAATAGTTTGTAAATCTGGAATTTAAAACACATTTTATTGTAATTAATTAGAGCATGAAATATAGGTTAAATGTCCCATCATGGAATGCTGAGAGAGCAAAGATACACTCTCATTTCATGAATTTGCAATGCATTGTAATAATCGCTTGTAGGGGATAACCATGTTTTTATACTTATTTTAGTTCAAATACTTTGTTCATAGATTTTAATTCCAAAATACAGACTATGCAAAAAGCCCAGCTTGCTAATGGTGGAATCAATTGTGTATGTGTCAAATGCAAACTTGGATATGTTACAGCAACAGAACTAAAACTGCTCAGGAAATTATTATTTTCTGCAATTTTTTAAAATTTTCAGGTTGGGGGGGGGAATCTGCAAATTTTGTTAGTTGCTAAAAAAAGTCAGTTTTTTTCTGTTTTCAGGAAAACCAAAAATGTTCCATGAAATAGACTTTATTTGCTAAAATTTCTGTTTCAGCAAGAAAATGTTTTGGTGGAAAAGTTTCTATCCGCTCTTGTGATGTCCTGTCCCTTGAAATGTGTAGGGGGCTCTGTGTCAAAGCCTCACTTTCAGGTGACTTTCAGTTTTGCAGCCGGAGCAATAAAAGCTAGCACAGCAGACATCAGCTCCCTCTGTCGGAGTCTGTCTGACTGGCTCCGGAAATAGAACATTTGACGACATGGAATTTGTATCCCACGACAGGATTGCCAACTTTGTAATATTTAAAAACTGGACATTCCAGCAGGAGTGCCGGAACCTCCCCTGTCCTGCCCCTGAGGCTCAACCACTGCCATACCTCCTTCCCCAAGGCTCTGCCCCCATTCGCTCCTATTTCCCCCCTGCTCCCGTCACTTGCTGCTCTTCCACTCCCCCAGGTCAGGAGGGACTCTCATCTGCAAAGCCGGGATTGGGAGCTGCAGCCGCCTAATGGAGGTAGGAGGTGGCCCCTGCTAAGTAGATGGGTGTTCCCATACCAACTCTAACGAGACTAATCAATTAAGGCTATTATCAGCAGAAGAAAAAAAAACTTTTGTCGTGATAATCGGGATGGCCCATTTCAAACAGTTGACAAGAAGGTGTGAGTAGCAGTAGGGGGGAAATTAGCAGGGGAAATAGTTTTTAGTTTGTGTAATGACCCATCCACTCCCAGTCTTTATTCACGCCTAATTTAATGGTAACCAGTTTGCAAATTAATTCCAATTCTGCAGTTTCTCGTTGAAGTCTGTTTTTGAAGGTTTTTTTGTTGAAGAATTGCAACTTTTAGGTCTGTGATTGATTGTCCAGGGCGGTTGAAGTGCTCTCCGACTGGTTTTTGAATGTTACAATTTTTAACGTCTGATTTGTGTCCATTTCTTCTTTTGCGTAGAGACTGTCCGGTTTGGCCAATGTACATGGCAGAGGGGCATTGCTGGCACATGATGGCATATATCACATTGGTAGATGTGCAGGTGAACGAGCCCCTGATGGCCTGGCTGATGTGATTAGGTCCTGTGATGGTGTCCCTTGAATAGATATGTGAACAGAGTTGGCAACGGGCTTTGTTGCAAGGATAGGTTCCTGGGTTAGTGTTTTTGTTGTGTGGTGTGTAGTTGCTGGTGAGTATTTGCTTCAGGTTGGGTGGCTGTCTGTAAGCGAGGACTGACCTGTCTCCCAGGATCTGTGAGAGTGAGGGATCGTCCTTCAGGATAGGTTGTAGATCCTTGATGATGCGCTGGAGAGGTTTTAGTTGGGGGCTGAAGGTGACGGCTAGTGGCGTTCTGTTACTTTCTTTGTTGGGCCTGTCCTGTAGTAGGTGTTTTCTGGGTACTCTTCTGGCTCTGTCAGTCTGTTTCTTCATGATTGTTTAAGGTATAGTTAAGCAGAACTCAAGTTTTACTGTATAGTCTGCAATCAATCAGGAAGTAAGGGGGAATGGGAACAGGGAATGGGGGTGGGGGAATTGGAATCATGTTTTGCTAAGCGGGGGAATGGGAACAGGGACACAGGCAAAGCTCTGTGGTGTCAGAGCTGGGAAGGGGGACACTAAAGAGGAAATTGGAATAATTGCTTGCTGGAAGTTCACCCCAATAAACATTGAATTGTTTGCACCTTTGGACTTTGGGTATTGTTGCTCTCTGTTCATGCAAGAAGGACCAGGGAAGTGAGCGGGTGAAGGAATAAGCCCCTAACAAAGGGTTGTGCAATTACTGCCAGAACTGTTCAAACTAGGGTGACCAGATGTCCCGATTTTATAGGGACAGTCCCGATTTTTGGGTCTTTTTCTTATATAGGCTCCTATTACCCCCCACCCCCTGTCCCGATTTTTCACATTTGCTGTCTGGTCACCCTAGTTCAAACAGCGCAGGGCCCTGTACAAGTAGGCAGACAGATTGATTGATGATATGCAAGCAGGCAGGCCGGCATACAGCTTAGCCTGCACTGAGAGTTTATAGCCAGCAGAGGGAGACCAAGAACAACGAAAGGCGTGTGTAAGCACACAGCCAGCCGAGTGTGATCCAGCACGGATAATGCCGTAACAAAACAATTCCCCGTGGAAAAGGCGTCCAGGAGGTGTGAAGTCCAGCAGGACAGCAGTGAAATGGCACCGTTTGTGGGCAGTGCTGGTGAGTTCAACAGCACCTGTGAATCGTGGGTGGTTTACCTCCAATATTTTGAGCAATTGGTAACTTGCAACACCATTCCAGACGGACAGTGAGTTTCAGCCTCGCTGTCAGTGATGGATCTGAAGGCAAGCGGACTGCTGCATGACCTCTGGTCTCCAACTGTCCCTGGCACAAGCACCGACTGTCTAATGTGCTGGGGGGTGGAGCACCAGGCCATGCCCCTATTCCACCCACTCCCCCAAGGCCCTACCCTGCCTCTGCTCCGCCCCCACCCCACGTCTTCCTCCCATTTCCACCTCCTCCCCTAAGCATGCCCCCCCTCATTCCTCCCTCCTCTCACCCCAGCACCTCCTGCACACCGTGGAACAGCTGGGGGGAGGGGGAGTTCTGATGAGGGGCTGCCAGTGGGTGCTAAGCGCCCACCATTTTTTTTCCGCACCTAAGGTCCCTGGACCTGCAATGTATGTCACATTTAGTGCAGCGATTCAGGGACATTTCTCTCCTATTCCATCAATGATAGCAGAATGATATCAGATTCATCAGCAACATCAGGGAAGAAGAGAGTTGGTAGCACAGTTTGTTGCTGCTTTAAGGAATTTGTGAGAGCATTGTCAGTTGGGACAAGCATTCAGTGATGCCCTGCGTGACCAGTTAGTCCCTGGACTACCCAATGACCGGGTCCAGAAGGCGTTATTGATTGTATCAGCGCTTACATTCAAGAAGGCTGTTGAAGTAGCAGTTGCAATGGAGACCGCAGAGAAGGATTATCTGAAATTGAACCCCAGAGTAGAGAGCCGGCCTGGGTCCCCTACCAACCCCTGCCGAGTGGTGCTGTTTGGGGCAGTGAGCTAGAATACTGCCTGGGTCACTGCAGGTGACAGGGTCAGGGCAGCAGGGGTGAGAAATGCCTGATGCCTCTTGAAGAGAAGAGACTTTGAAGGTCTCCGCCCCAGAAGGGGAAGCCATGTAGTGACCTGGCCAGAGGGCCGAGTCACAAAGAGCCAGCAGAAGCTCCTGGAGCAAGAGAAGGGCTGCAGACAGAGAGATGGCGTGCAACCACAGGAAGGGACGTCAGCCTCCCAGAGCTAATCCCCCAAACCGCCAGGAGGTGGCACCGTCCAGCGGTGAGTAGGGCACCCCGTCACACCCTGTAAACAATAATGTCTTTGTGTTTGGAAAGCTTTTCAAAGTAGGGTGGAGGAATGTGATGTCCTGTCCCTTTAAATGTTCAGAGGGCTCTGTGCTCTCCCCCACTCCCCAGTGCAAAACCTCACTCTCCTGGTAGTGTCTATTGTGCAACCAGAACAACAAAAGCTGGCACAGCAGACGGCTGTGTGTCCATCACCTCCCTCTGCGTCCATCTGTCTGCCTATCTCCTTCTCCGCTGGCTCCAGCAATAGCGCTAAACAGAACATGTTTTAATGACCCTCTGTGCCTTCTAACTGGGCTGGATCTTGAGGTCTTTGCTCAGGGAAAAACTCCCAGTGACTTCAGTGGGAGTGTTGACTGAATAAGGACTTCACGCCATGGCCTGGTATTGTCATGGCGTGTTCCCTCCCCCTGTGCAGTCCTCATACCACACAATGGGTACGCACAGACCCTTGATCTTGCCCAAAGTCCCCCACCGACGTCAATGGGGGTCTGCAAGGCAGTGATGGTCGCTTTTTTTGCAACAGTGTTACCAAAAAAAATAAAAAAAAGAAGCATCGCAAACCAACTCAATGGCAGACCCAAATCACCAGGAGGCAGGGCACCGGTGAATAAGCCACAGGGATCACCGTGCCTCTAGTACGCACAATGTCCTCTGGGGGCCACAGGGAGAAGGCAGGGAAGACAGCCCTTCATCCTGCGCCTGGGAAGTGATCGGACAGGGTGATTACATTGCTGAGGACAGGATCGCGACCAGCCTTGGCTGAAGTGGGGTGAGAGAAGCTGCTCCAGACAGGAGGGGAGCCTGGGAAGTGGAGCTAATTCTCTAGAGAGCGTGTTCTGGTTTGGATGTAACCTCTTGTTTTCACTAGCCCTGCTCGCTGTCTCGTGAATCCCTGCTGATAACCGTGTTGTTCCATTATAAATCGCCGTGCTGGTTGCCGGCCCTGAGGTGAACCCTCCAAGCTGGGGTGTGCACGACTCTCTTGGGGGCAGCAGACCTGCTCTGGCCGTGAGCGTGCAGCGAAGAAGGGGGCTGGGCGCTAGAGGGGACCCCTTCCAAAGGGCTCGGGGGCTGGGTGCACCGCTTGTTACCCTGCAAGGCAGAGCAAGGGCTGGCACAGCCCAGAGGAGAGCGCTCGGCTGGCTGACAGCCACCCCAGCCTATCAGGGAGCTGACGCCTGGTTCAACCCAAGTAAGAGTCTCACGTGGTGGCGGCCGAGGGTAACAAGGTGACTCACAGGCCTGCGCACCCTGAGAACCATCCCAAAGCGAGCAGGGGAGGAACAGGGAACGGGCCCCGGCCCCGGCCCGAGTGGATCTGCCGGGGGTTGGCCGTTCTGGCTGGCTCTGCTGTGGGTGTAGCCAGGAATGCTTGGCACACTTTTCATTCTCCGGGAGGCAGCTGCTTTGGGGCTGGCCCGCGTCAGACACCAGTACAGCTCAGCCCGCGTCCCCCTGCAGCCGGCTGTGCGCGAGGAGCCCTGTGTGCGAGGTGCGGAGCCTCTCTTGGCTTCCCAGAGCCAGCCCCACCAAAGCGCGTCTGGGGGGGCGATGGGCAAAATGACACTGTCCTTATGTATTGGTCTAGAGGCAGCAGCCGAGCGGCCCCCATTGGAGATCCGGGCCCCTTTGTGCTCGGTGCAGTGCATGCACGGAGTGAAAGGACAAGGAGCTCCTCATCGAAGCGTGGCTGTCACACCGAGGCATGCTCCCCCTCTCAGAAGGCGTGCAGCCCCTGGAAAGCCACGCCCAGCCATGCAGATCGGGCCTCAGGGACATAAGAAGCATCCATTGGTTCACAATATGGCCAGAATCCTGGACCTCGCCTCCGTGGCCTGTCCCTGTACACTGAGGTGGGTTTTCTCGGAAGACTACATACACTAGCGTAACACAGTGGCTGCGTGTATTGGGTTGTCCATTGAATACCTGAGCCCCATAGAGGATAACAACCTACTACTGCTACTGGTTTTTGGAGTCGCTTCAGATGTTTTATTTCTACAATCCAAAACACAGTAGAGGCTGTTTTGAGTCTGTGAGTTCCCCAGTGTAACCCAGACGTCCCCATGCAACTGGTCTGGCGCACTCTCTACTGCCCCGTACGTTAAACAAACTTTGTTTGCATGCTCGGTAACAATCTGGGAGTTCTTTAGCATGACTTGGCCTGGGCTATGAATGCCGCATTGTGCCCCGTACGCTAGCATATGGACAGTTTGGCTTCTGGCCACATTTTCCCTGCAGCCCCTACCCCGCTGTTTGAATGTTGGGTACGAAACACAGACCCCATACGATCACCCCGTCCAGACACATTCCCAGTGCGCCGGGTGTGGCTAAGGCAGGATCTACCTGACAACGGGCTTTAATGCTATATTTAGTTCAGCTGTAAAGACAGAGTAATTGGCGACAGGGTGTATAGATGTGGGGAGGAGCTGAGGCTATTTCCAAGCCATTAGTGGCTTTGAGAAAACTGATTAATGCTCTGTTTGGTGAGACTAGAGGCAACTTAACTGTAAAAGCCCACTAGGGGGCAGCAGGACTCCTGGGTTCTGTTCTCAGCTCTATCCCCGAGTCCCCTCTCCGTGACTCAGTTTCCCCAAACTTTTTTGCTCCAGGCCCAGAATAGCATTGAGGTTGTTTTACGCACATATCGCGGTAGACCAGGGAGAATTACACCCACCTCCCTTCCCCCTGGGCGGCTGAGACTTAAATCATGACTCTGTAAAATCCTATCACATGCTCCCCTGAGATGAGCTAGTGCCGGGCAAAGCACTGGGGGTTTGTCACAAAGGGGGGCAGTGAAGCCAGAGAGACTCTGATTTTTCTTTTCCCCTTTGTCAAGGATCTTAGGGCCAAGGACCTTCCCCTCCCGGCCGCTCCTCCCCTTCACAAATTGCTGCTTGAATGAAGTACCGGACACAACAGCAGTTGTTAGTGGTGGAAGAGACCGTGTGGGGCTGTGAACTGGGCTTCCCAGCAGAGCAGACTTCTGGGATTTGGCTGCCACTGGAGACAAAGTGATCTCAAAGCGCCGCTCCAATCCGAGGCCTCCGGAGTAATGGATGAGCTCCACATGGCAGCAAGATGGAAACACCCAGTTCTGCCTTCAGCCCCGGTGCCTGGCTTTCCCAAGGGCAGCAGCCAGGAGAGTGTCTTTTCCAATCCACAGGGGGTCGCCTCTGTGCTGCAAGGGGAAGGACTTTGAGTTGAGATTAAGGAAAACCCCAAAAAGAAAAAACAAAAGTAAAGTCTGCATGAGAGAGTCGTGTGGGGGGAGAAGGCGGCAAGGATGTCAGATACATGTACTAGATACCCCCTGTCTGCCTTGGTGTGTGCATGTGTAACCCTTCTGCCAGGACGGGTTGACAGCAGCAAGGGCCAGGTTCAGTACATAGGGGTTCCCTTTTCAACAATACAATGTAAAACCGGCTCGAGCCCCCACCCAGTAACCTGGGAAAATCTTTACACACACCCCCTGGGTGCCTCAAAGAGGCAATACTTTCCCTCTCGCAAGCACAGGGCCTCGGTGTAACAGAAAATCTTTAATAACAGCAGGTAAATGACACCAGCATTAAATTGGGAAAACACCGCAACTAGGATTTATAAACCAAACTGTGAGCAAGGCCCACGCCAGCCAACTGGGCCATGTCCTGTCCCTTTGGTTCTTGAGTCTAGCAACCCAGAAATCACCCAAAGTCCAGCCCCAAAGTTCATCAGTCTGGGCAGAAATGGGGAGGGAGAGGTAAGGGGCACCTTACATGGCTTGAAGATGATTGCCTCACCCCTCCCTGGGGCTTCGCTCGGCTCTGCCAGCCTTCCCACGGGCCACTCCAACTGTCCCCACGAACTGTTCCGCTGGCAGCGCCGCTCCACCAACCATCCTGCAAGCCGCGCCGACTGTCCCCACAAAGTGCTCCGCTGGCAGCGCCGCTCCACCAGCCACTTAACAATAGATCTTCAGGCTCCCCCACTACTTACCACAGTTAGGGCACCCTTAGCCCAGAGTGATTTCAACTCAGCAGCCTGAACTCAACATTAGCTCTGATATTCCACAGGGGAGAGAGGAGGAGGAGGTGCAATTGGTGTCTCAGACCCTCACCGGGGACCTATACTACCAGGTACTATGCTTGATCTATCACCAAAAAGCCCAATCAAGAAACCTGTCCCCAGCCTCTCTCAATTCACTGGGTTTTGGAACCCATGTTCCTTGCCTAGCGAGTGCTGCTTAGTTGATGGCGAGTCCCTCCATCATAACAAAAGCCCACTGTCCTTGATTCACATAATCGAGGTAACAACACTTTATTCTTCCTGCCCCAATAACAGAGAAACTGGGGATCCCACAGCAATCTGGTAGAGCTCATCCTAACTCTGCTTACACATGATCTCCCCGTCCTGCTGTGTGCGTGCGCACATGTGTAGGCGTGAGCACAACGACACGGAGAACACGATGGCTGCTGTCTGTTCACACAGGCGGAGCACTCAGAGATGGAGACAGAAAGCCGAGAGTTCATGTACTTTATAGCCACAGGCACCCAAAGAGGCCCCCGGGTTTGGGATCTGCAGCCCACAGGAATTTGAGGCACTGGCCTCACAGTTCCAGGAAGGCCCCTTGATGCCACTCTGACAGTGTCAGGGGGCAGACGCGACCCGCTAAGCAATCCGCAGCCCAGGAGGGCTCCCCAGTGAGGTGGAGCTGGTGTGAGGTTCTGTGTGTGGAGGAGAGGCCAGGTTGGGGGCACAGACAAAGTGCATTTCACGTCAGCCATTCTCGGCTTCCCAGGGCCTGTAGCCAGCCACAAGAAACAGATTGTGAGTTGGAGCAGCCCTGAGGCTGCTCTAGCCTACAGCAGGGGCAGGCAGGGCCCAGCATGGACCCAGGCAGTAGCAAGGGTAAAGGTACCTGAGCCCTCCCACCCCCCGCCGTTCTTGCCCCAAGCGCAGGGATGGGGTATCTGAGAGCCTGCAGTAGCTGACATGTTCCCCGGTCGCCCTGCTCATGCGGGAGAGGCTATGTTGAAGGAAGCCAGCTTCTCTTCCCCGTTAAATCATTCTCACCCTGCTCCGAGGACTAGGAGGAAACCAAATTAAACAGCCCGGCCCCACCCTGGGCCTCGCCTGGGCAGCTCCGTGGAACCCAGCCCCCGGGGTCTAATCCAGAGACAAACACAGCTGGGCTTGCTGCGGCGTGAGACCGGCCAGAGCAGTTTGCTAGGGACAGCGAGAGTCTGCCAGTAAGGGGCACCGTGCCAACGGCCCTATTAACCCCGAGGCCAGGGACAGCCAGGCCTTGGCACAGCAAATCCCAGGGCGCCATGTGGCAGGGCCAGCTGCCTGCCGAGGGGCGAGGGCATTGACAACAGCTCCTTTCAGCCCCCATCCATGGCACAAGAGGGGCCCAGGAGCTGGGGGGACGATGCTGGGCAGAGGGGTGTGCACTTAGGGGGTGTGGGGAGCCCCCTCCCCCGAGCCTGCCGTGTTCTCGCTCCTCCCAACCCCCCCCCCCCCCCCCCGAGCCTCCTGCACGCCATGAAACAGCTGATCGGGAGGTGCAGGGAGGGAGAGAGAGGCACTGATTGGCGGGGCTGCCAGTGGGCGGGAGGCGCTGGGAGCAGGGTGGGGGAGCTGAAGGGGGTGGGGCTGCTGACCTATTACTGTGGCTCTTTGACAATGTACATTGGTAAATTCTGGCTCCTTCTCAGGCTCAGGTTGGCCCCCCCTGGGCTCGTGCATGTGGCTGGAGACGGAGGCTGTCCTTTGTGCCATCTTGACCCTTCCTGCGCAGGATGAGAGGGACGGGGGGGGGGCAGTATTTCAGGCACTATCTGGGCACCTGGGTTCCCTTCCCCACTCTGCTGCAGGCACCCAGTATGACCTTGGGCAAGTCACTTAGTCCCTCCGTGCCTCAGTTTCCCCTCTGCCCATTGGGGAACAGCCTTTCCCCCTGGCGGGAGGATAAAGAGGAAGGGGCTCGGATACTCAGGGGACGAGAGGCCAATAGCTAGGATGAGCCCCTGGCTATTTTGCTGAGGTTTTCGCCCTGTTGTGCATTGCCGCCATATGCCCGCACTGTAGCGTCTCGGCCACAGGAGGGCGCACGACCCCCAACTTCAGCCTTGGCAACTCCTCCAAGGGCTACAAAAGTCTCCTGCCAAGGAGCAACTTCAGTTCACAGCAGCCCAGTCCTGCAGCTGCCTCTGGCTCTGTGAAGCATCCTTCGGTGCCCTCTTCCCCCAGGCCTGGTGGCTGCAGACACGCGCCTGGAAAACCCCCTCGGCTGTTGCACGGGCTGGTCCTAGAGGCGGGCTGGGGTCTCTCCTAACTTCTCGCCCACTGGGAAGGAGCCAGGCGGATTTGGGGAAATCTCTGCAATTCCCCCAGCGCAACCTTGCAAGAGGCTGACCAGCCCCGGCCGACTATGGAAGGAGCTGCAGAGGCTGCCTAGTTCTTTTCTTCCCTTCCTGAGTTTCTGGAGCTCTCTGTAAAGCACCAAGTTCTTCTCCCTCCCTTGGCCATGCAGCCTCCTAGGAACTAAGAGGAAAACGCCTCGTCCTTCTGGCTGCAAGATTTCAGCCTGCAGGTGAGTCACTGCATGCGGCTTTACATTTCAGACAGAGCATAAGCAGCTTCTCCAGGGTGGCACCATATCCCACGGCAATGGGTGGGCTGGTGAGCTCAGGGGTTCCCAGAGTGCGGCTGAGGGTGTCGGGCATGTGTTTAAAAGCCCCAGCCTGGCTCTAGAGAGGCTGCTCGCTCTACTCTGGGCTTCAGGCCCTGCTCAGGAGAGGGCCCGGGAAAAGGTTCCGAACTGGGGTCGCTCAGTGATTCCCTCGTTGCAGTGTCTTTCCCACCCAGAGCTGGGTTGCTGGGACCGGTGGCTAGCAGGGGACACGGGGATTTTTGGCTGCTCCTCATAATACACTTAAAAGGTCAAGAGGGACTTAAAGGAGCCCAAAATGTTTTCACCAGGGCAACTTGTTTAAGGAGCTGCTAGGGAAGGGATGCACTGTCAAAAGAGTTTCCTGGGAAGGAACGTTATCTCCTGGTGAGTGCAGGGGGCTGGGAGCCAGGACTCTTGGGTTCTCTCTCTGGTTGTACGGTGTAGTGGTTGGAACAGGGGACTGGGAGCCAGGACTCTTGGGTTCTCTCTCTGGCTGTATGGTGTAGTGGTTAGAGCAGGGGGCTGGGAGCCAGGACTCTTGGGTTCAATCTCTGGTTGTATGGTGTAGTGGTTGGAACAGGGGTTTCGGGGATCCAAGAGGCTGCTACTTCTGTGACTCTAGGCAAGTTACTTAGGCTACCATTTTTCAAAGTGGCCACCAGTTTTGGGTGCTCAAATGTTGGGTCCCCAACCTGGGTCCCCCAAAACGGCACCAACCTCGGCTCTCACTGTCCCTGACTGTGCCCCTCTGTTAAACCGGGGCGGTGACACCATCCCTGCCCGGTTAGTGCCCCAGTGCTGACGAGGAGCTTCCCGCATGCAGCGTGTGATGCACTAAGTCCCTAGCTGCCAGCCTCAGCCCCAGCCCGGCGCAGGGGGCCCATGGGGCAGGGAGAGCCCCGCTCCCCTGACGGAGAGCACAGGATGGGACCGCCAGTGAGCTCAGGCTGGGATGGGAGGGTTTCCATCCAGGGCTGTGTACGTTCCAGCGGTGCCCGATGGAAATGCCCAGGGTTTCTGCGCCATGTGCCAGGCACGGTTGCTTTCGGCCGGGCGGCCCGGCTGGCTCTGCATGAAAGAGACGAAAGAACCCGCCTCTCGCTCTGAGCGAATCCGCGTGGGGCTGTGAATGCTCGGCAAGTGTTCGGGGCAGGGCCGGGCGTGTGAGAGCCGAGTGGAGCCGTTTCCAACCAGGGGGGACTCGCTGACCAGGGCAGCCCTGGGGGTCCCCCGGCAGATGGAGCCGGACCCGTTTGCCCCGTGGGTCTTGGGAAATAAACCCAGAGGAGTTAGCAGGCGACAGCTGCTGGTGGCTGGAGCCAGAAGGGGCAGGGAGGGGGCTTGGCAGAGCGAGCAGGCCCTTCTCCACCGCAGCCAGCGCCTGAGGGGCACACGTGAGATGAGTTTGGGGACGCTCAGCACATTCCACCTGGCAGGCTCAGCTCAGACGGAAGCAGCCCCATATTAACCCCCTCCACACCACAGTCCTTGCGGAGAGCACCCAGGGCCTGGCCTGGCCCAGCTGCTTCACTCCCCCCGGTGCCAGGCCGGTGTCATACCCCCCGTTTGCCCCCAGCACTGCTTTACAGGCCAGCAACACAATGGGGAACGGCTGGTGGGGAGCGGGGCCATCAGGCCTGATTCCCCTTTCCCTGGTGCCCCGCTGACCCTGCTGTATCCCTCCGTGGAGCTGGCCTGACTCCCACTGGGGCAGGGACTGTGGGATCAGCCCCACTGGTTCCAAGAGGGGCCGGCTGGCTCCATGTTAGCCGCGACGACACCGGGCCAGGACGTCCCGTAAGAGGGTTTTTGGATGGACCCAGGCAACCAAGAGTAGCCCCTCTAGGGCGCCCGGCCTCCCACAGGGGGCAGGCGAAAGGCAGGGCCTGGGGGAAGAGGGGGCCCTGTGTGGGGTTGCCTATTGACCTGAGGTTCCACCTCTCTGGCCGACGCGCCCACAGTAACCACCAAGGGTCTCTCTAGAGCCTGATCGCAGGAGAGTTAACACAAGCTGGCAGCCATGTTTGAAATCCCCGGCACGGGACGGACGCCTTGTGTTTTAATCCAGGACCAAGGAGGACCCTAGGGTGCTCCAGCTGCACCCACCTCCCCTCGCAGAGGGTCTGGGTCTCCAGCCCAGCAGCCTGCGCAGTGAGGCGGCTTGACGTGGTTCTAACATGGCTGTTCCCCGAGACGAACCTGGGCTGTGACAGGCTTGGGCCAGGGCCGTGCTTGAGTGATTCTGGAGACCTTAGTTCACCCCCCGCTTGGCAGCACGAGGCCTTTCGGTTTCAGCACATCTGGCCTCTCCGAGCGCTGCGCAGCTGGCTCAGGGAGATGTCCAGGCTCACTGCGTTTCCAGTCCCTGGCTGAGCTGACGGTGTGCAAAGAATCCATGCGCTGAGACGACCCACATATTCCCCCGCAGCGCTGCAGAGCCAGGGTGAAAACCCTGCTCCTTCAGCTCCAAACCCGCAGGCATCTCCTGCATGAGCTAGCGGAGCACTCGGTCTCTTGGCAGCGGGAGTAAGTGCTTTATCCTCTCTGTGGACCAGCCACTAGAGGGCACCATCACGTATGGATAGACACACACGTCCAAGTGCATGTTGGGTAATGGAGCAGGAGCTAGTGGAGGCGAACCCCAGGCGTGGGTTAGGGTTACAAAGGGTTGTAAACCTGCTACCTGGTAGGGGTCAGTGATGACTGACTCCAGTGGCTACAGTTACAGGGCAGAGATGGGGGGGAGAGGGAGCTTCTGCATTGTCTGTCCGTGCCCCCCCTCCCCTCCCCTCCCCTCCCCCGTGCAGTCTCTCACCTGCCCGTTCTGTTTCCCCGGCAGCGAGAGGATGGAGAACAAGGCCATGTACTTGCACACCTTCAGCGAGCGGGAGAACGGCTCCATCTTCGAGGAGCCGTTTGACGGAAGGAGCCTGTCCAAACTGAACCTCTGCGAGGACGGTAAGTGCCGGGGGAGCCTCCCTGAGCAAGGCTCTTCAGAAACTCTCTGCCCAGGGAAAAATGGGCACCGTTCCCACACCCCGGGGGCATGAGCCCCAACAAGAGCTGGTGCTAAACCTCACGGCTGCTTGGGGGCGAGGGGGGGCTCCAACTGCAATGGAACCGCTCGGCCCTTTCGCTCAGCAGCCATGTGCACGGAAAGGTAGCAGAGAGCTCGCCGTGAAAGCTGTTCTCTGCAGCTCAAATTTATAAGCAGCTGGACCAAGGCCTGTGTCATAAATGCAGAGAGAAGGATAGCAGAAAATCCCTCCTTGGCAGCTGTACTAAATCGCTTTACCTGTAAGGGGTTAAGTAGCTCAAATAACCTAGTTGGCACCTGACCAGAAGGACCAATGAGGAAAGAAGATACTTTCAACTCTGCGGGGGCAGGGAGGATTTGTTTGTGGCTCTCTTTGTTTGTTCCCTCTCCGGACGGACGGAGAGAGAGACCAGGCAGGTACAACATCTTCTGAAAATATACCTGGAACGACCCATCTAAAATTACAGAAATTGTAAGCAGCCAAGGAAATGCGTTAGGTTATCTTTTGTTTTAACTTGTGAATTTTCCTATGCTACAAAGGTAGTTTTATTCCTGTATTTGTAACTGTGAAGCTGAGTCCAGAGGGGAATCCTCTGTGTTTTCAATCTTTTTATTACCCTGTAAAGTTACCTTCCATCCTGATTTTGCAGGTGTGATTCTTTTACTTTTTTCTTTAAGAGCCTGATTGATTTTAGTGTCCTAAAGATAAAGGGTCTGGTCTGTACTCACATTGCTAAGGCAATTAGTTGGTCTATTATTCTCAAGCCTCCCCAGGAAAGGGGGTGAAGGGGCTTGGGGGGATATTTTGGGGGGATAAGGATTCCAAGTGACCCTTCCTTGAATTTTTGTGTAAATCACTTGGTGGTGGCAGCAATCCCGTCCAAGGACAAGAAAAGAAATTTGTGCCTTGGAGAAGTTTTAACCTAAGGTGGTAGAATATAATCTTAGGGGGTCTTTCATGCGGGTCCCCACATCTGTACCCCAGAGTTCAGCGTGGGGGAGGGGAACCCTGACAGCCTGGATGGGCCCCCAGGCACCGAACTTGCCCTCACCCCACTAGAGAGATGAGGCACCTGGGCAGGGCAGCCGGGGGACGCTCACACTGTTACCGTGTTGTACCTGAGCTGGGGGTTTCAGTCCCTGGGCTGCCAGGCCAGCACTTCGCACCGAAATCCACCAACACAAATGATGCAACAGTTTCCGAGGCGACCATCGCCATGTTAAGTCTAGGGAACGCGTCTAGGGGCGCAAGCGGGCGAGGGCGCTGCTGAGAACGTGAACCCCAGGCCGAATGAAGCGCTGATGACAAAAGCCCCAGAGTCCTACCCATATATCCATTGCCTCTGAGATGTTTCTGGTTGGATCGAATCGTAAAAATCCCAGACAAGACAAAGCTCCAAGCATGTGCCTCAAGGGGCTTTCGGGTTCCCTGCCCTCATGAGGTTTCCTCCACTGGATCCAAAGAGCAGAGGTTTGTAGGGACCTGTTCAGACCAGATGATCATAGAGAACCATAGAAATGTCGGGCTGAAAGGGACCTCGAGAGGTCATCAAGACGGGGATTCCACAACCTCCCTTGGAAGCCCATTCCAGAGCTGAACTCCCCTGAGAGTTAGCAAGTGTTTCCTAGTATCGAACCTAATTCTCCCTTGCTGCAGATAAAGCCCGTTACTGCTTGTCCTACCTTCAGTGGCTAAGGAGAACAATTGATCCCCATCCTCTCTATAACAGCCCAGAACATGTGTGAAGACTGTTATCGGGTCCCCCCTGAGTCTTCTTTTCTCAAGACTGCACATGCCCAGTTTTTTTTACCTTTCCTCGCAGCTCAGGTTTTCTAAACCTTTATCCTTTTAGTTGCTGTCCTCTGGACTCTCCCCTATTTGGCCATTTCTTCCTTGAAGTGCGGTGTCCAGAACAGGACATAGTGCTGCAGGTGAGGCCTCCCCAGTGCCAAGAAGAGTGGGATGATTATCTCTCCTATCTTCCACACGACACTTCTGCCAATACACCCCAAAAGGATATTAGCCTTTTTCGCAACTACGTCACAATGTTGCCCCGTGTTCAAATTGCGATTCACTGTAACCCCCAGGCCCTTTGCAGCAGTACAATCCCATGGCCAGTTATTCCCCAGTTTGTAGGGCTGCATTTGATTTTTCCTTCTGAAGTGACATATTTTGCACTTGTCCTTGTTGAATTTCCTCCTGTTGATTTCAGACCAATTTTCCGATTTCTCAAGGTCGTTTTGAATTCTAACCCTGTCCTCCAAAGTGCTTGCAACCCCTCCCCGCTTGGTGTCATCCACTCTCCACGCCATCATCCACGTCAGTAATGAAAATATCGAATAGCACCCGACCCAGGGAATACATAGTTATGGGAGACTCCTCCCCGAGGGGCTGACAGGTCCCTCCTGAACACCCAGCGTCAGGCTGGGCGGTGTCCTGATGTCCTGCAGCCCAATCAGTGCCTTGGCCAGACATGTGAAGCCTGGTTCTGGCTAGCTGCTGCTCTCGAGAACAGGCTGCATTGACTGACCTCACCAAGGCGTGGGCTCCCAGCGGGCCAGCCTCAGGGACCGCATCTTGGGGTGGGGGGTTGCTCTCGGGCTTTGGGTTCAGTGTTGCATACTCTAGCATGCCCTGTTTGAGCGGGGCCAGCTGGAGCACAGACGCGGCTGCCAAGAGAGGGTGGGGGCGGAAGGGGTGTGGGGCTGGGACTCGCCTCTCCATCCAGTAGCGTTGCCAAATGGGCGTGGAAAGTCCCGCTGCTGGAAGGGGAACTCCAGGCCAGCCTTTCAGCTGCAGAACTTGGGTCGTGCTCACGGCCAGGCCTGGCTGGGGCTCCGGCCCTTTTGCCCAGATCTTGCTCGAGTGCACGGCTGTTGCCTGCCGCTGTGTGATGAGTTAGTCGCTGACCGCGTCACTGCACACGCAGGACACACACGGGGCCAGAGAGCAGGTTGCATGTGCAACTGTCTAGCCGGTGTTTCCTAACTTCCAAGTGCTTGACTTTGCAGCCTAAAGAGCGTTCTTTGAATGTAGGTTTTTGTATGTGATTATTAATAATAATGTGTCAAAATGGCAGCTGCTTAACCAGCAGATCTCTTTCCCCCTGAGAGCCTTGCCAAGCCACCATACCACAGCTCCAGCAAGCTGGGGTCTGTCCCTTTTTGGGCATCAACTGCCTCCTAAATTACAATCCAGAACATCTGCGCAATCCCATGGACAGCAGAACCGGTTGCTCAGGTGCAACCGATGGCATCTTGGCCCTGCAAAATGTTTATTCCTGGGGATGATCCATGGGAAGGGAAGGACCCAGCTTGACTCTCAGATCCCAGGTGACTCTGCAGAGCTGGAAAACCATCGCATATAAGATCTAGGTATTATTATTTTAACTGGCATGCTGATCTGATCTGGAGTCAATGAGAGAAAATGGGCACAAGTTAGAGAGAGATTTTAAATGCTAGCTGGTGGAGGAGACTTGTTACTGTGCCATGGGGCCTTTCACCCCGACACATCCAGCCCAGGTGAGATGTGACCCAAAGCTGTTAGTCACACCAAGCTGGACTTGGTCAAGAAAGCGTTAAGGTTGAGTGTGTGTTTCCATGGAGACCAACTAACGGCCCAAAATAATATTGCATTGTTTGAAACAAAATTTCTCCAGTCCAACCTTAGCAAGTCTGGAAATGGCCAGTGAAAGGATCCAGCCAGTTCCCCACTGCCATATAATTCTCCATCGCTGACTCCCACCCCACTCAGCCTGAACTCTGGAAGGGAGACGGGAAACCCGGCTTATAATGGGACAGCAAGTTTCAGCCTTTGTGACGTGAGTTTGGGGGAGGTTCCGTCCCTATCTCAGTGGACAAGCATCTGTCTGGGGGGGAAAGCCCCACATCTGTGACGCACGAATTGGCCCCTTGGTGGCAGTGAAGATGCCAAGAGCTGAATGGGGCATAGAGAGTCAACATCCTCACTCATCCACTTAAACCACCAACCCCCCCACTGATGTGTGGTAAAGCAGAGATTCTAGTTAGCTCTGACTGGATACTGATGGATGGGCCAGGGGCTGATAATCGGCCTCTGAATGCCTTGGTAGCTGAGGGAAAGGCAGTTGGCAGGACAGGCGGTCTTGGTGCAGGACAGGGCAGGACTGGTGGCTTTGCTGCAGGGGGCTCCATTTTTAAGCCTTCCTAAGGGGGTGGAGTTATAGGTTTGGCTCCGCCTCTTAGCTCTCCCAAGACCCACCTCCAGCTAGGGAGAGTTTATCAAAGCCTCCGTGAGTGGCGGCGGCCATGGAAGTACGTTAAGATTATGTTTGTTGTGGGGGCTGCTCTGAAGCTTTCACAGCTCTAGACTAGGCAAGCTGGGTGTGGGTTCAGAGAGATCCCTGGGCTGTGCCAGTGCAGGATTCATAAGAGCATAAGAGCGTCCATCCTGGGTCAGACCAAGGGTCCATCTAGCCCAGTGTCCTGTCTTCTGACAGCGGACGGTGCTAGGTGCTTCAGAGGGAATGAACAGAACAGGCAATCATCCACTGATCCCAGTCGTCCACTCCCCGCTTCTGGCAGTCGGAGGCTAGGGACATTCAGATAATGGGGTTGCCTCTCTGCCCATCCTGGCTAATAGCCATTGATGGACCTATCCTCCATGAACTTATCTAGTTCTTTTTTGAACCCTGTTACAGTTTTGGCCTTCACAACATCCTCTGGCAAGGAGTTCCACAGGTTGACTGTGCGTTGTGTGAAGTACTTCCTTTTGTTTGTTTTAACCTACTTCCTCTTAATTTCATTGGGTGACCCCTAGTTCTTGTGTTATGTGAAGAAGTAAATAACACTTCCTTATTCACTTTCTCCACACCAGTCATGATTTTGGAGACCTCTATCATATCCCCCTTAGTCGTCTCTTTTACAAGCTGAAAAGTCTCAGTCTTTTTAACCTCTCCTCATACAGAAGCTAGTTCCGCACCCCTAATAATTTTTCTTGCCCTTTTCTGAACCTTTTCCAATTCCAGTATATCTTTTTTGAGATGGAGCGACCAGTTCTGCACGCAGTATTCAAGATGTGGGTGCACCATGGATTTATATAGAGGCAATGTGATATTTTCTGCCTATTATCTATCCCTTTCTTAATGATTCCCAACGTTTTGTTCGCTTTTTTGACTGGCCGCTGCACAGTGAGTGGATGTTTTCAGAGAACTATCCACAATGACTCCAAGATCTCTTTCTTGAGTGGGAACAGCTTATTTAAACCCCATCACTTTGTACGTATAGTTGGGATGATGTTTTCCAATGTGCATTACTTTGCATTTATCAACATTGAATTTCATCTGCCATTTTGTTGCCCTGTTGCACAGTTTAGTGAGATCCCTTTGCAACTCTTCACAATCTGCTTTGGACTTAAGTAGCTTCAGTAGTTTTGTATCATCTGCAAATTTCCCCACCTCACTGTTTCCCCCTTTTTCCAGATCATGTATAAATATGTTGAATAGGACTGGGCCCAGTACAGACCCCTGGGGGACACCACTATTTACCTCTCTCCATTCTGAAAACCGACCATTTATTCCTGTCCTTTGTTTCCTATCTTTTAGCCAGTTACTGATCCATGAGAGAACCTTCCCTCTTATCCCATGACAGCTTACTTTGCTTAAGGGCCGTGTGTATCAGCCTCTCTACCAGGGACAGCTTAGGCATTGGGCACCCCAAAGCAGAGGGTCCTTTTGAAATGTCAGCACCACTTGTCCAAGGTCACGCGGCATGTTAGTGGCAGATCTGAGACCAGTCCCGCAGCTCCCAGTGCCAGGCTCTAACCATTAGGCCGTGCACTGCTCCCGGAGCGTATAATGAATCTGTTGTCTCCAGACAATGGACACCATCCTCATGATATTCCTCGCGCACAAAGGGAGCTGGGACTAGAGGCCTGATCCTTCCGTAACTGGCACTCAGGCCTTTGGCAGTAGTGGGTCTTGTATCCTGGGTTTGGCTCAGCCACCAGAGGGCACCCTCACTCGTGCACACACTCACAAGAGCGGTGGAGCCGTAATGCAGCAAACTGCTCTGCAGGGTGTAGAATTCACCGCCTCGCGAGCCGGCCTAATAGTCCCGCCTGCCAGCAACACGTACTCCACTGTCTGCCCCAGCACACCCAGAGCAATCCCCCCACCCCCCACCCCCCCGGTCCCAGCAAACCTGCTTCACCTGGAGAATGTTTCTTCTGGCATTGCTGTGATAACTGCCCCTCTGCCAGCCTTGGCACCACGCGCCGCTCTGCCCAGGCAAATGCTGGTCTCCCAGGGGCTCCACGCCTCCCCAGTTAGCCCCAGGTGCTTGGAATTGGGTTGCACACTGATTGCCAAGCGTCTGCATTCCACAGGCGAGGTGGCTGGGATGCTGATCTTCTAAACGGCCGCGAGGCCTGTGTGGTCTGGGGTGAGAGCACAGATCTGGGAAGCAGAGATATTACCACAGGCCTTGCACAGAAAAGTTGTAGCTACTATGGGGTGGCAACATCCAGCAGACGCTGTCTGGGTAACGTGTGGGGCGTTGTTCCAGGGGGCAGGATTGGAAAGCCCTGCTCTTTACTGATTGCCGCGGTACGTCGTTTCCCGTTGGTTGGGCTACATTGCATTGGAACACAGGGCTTTGGGGTGACCTCGAATGGACAGAAAACTCCAATCTGCCTGAGAGGGTTTGTTTGAATGTTTGCACCGAGCCGATGGCTTCATTTTTGTGTGGCTGTTACAACAGGAGATGTGATGCCAGCGTGCCGCGGTGTAGTGATCTTCCCCTCCCCCTCTCTGTTAGAAACACCCAAAAACGGTCATTATTTCTGGTTTGACTCCTGGAGTTTCCCTCTCTTTCTTCCCCCTTCCTCATTGACATGCAAAAATTTGACCAAACTCTCAGATCTTCCCGCATTCCTTTGACCTGCCTTCTCTAACATAAACCTAGAGCGACGTGTATCTGTCCGTCTGGGAGTAACATCCAAAGCAGGACTCTCTCCTGCACGCGCCTCTCCCGCTGGGGAGAGGAGGAGAGAACAAACACGGGCCAGATGTTCAGCATCTTCTCCTTTCTGTCGGGCGGCCTTAGAAGAGCAGCAGGCTGGGATGATAATTGAATCTTGCGATTCCAAAGACCCCCGCATTGGGCCACCGCTGCAAGCCTGGACGGGGCAGTTTGTCCGCGATGCGTCGCGTGGTTTGCTCCTCGCCTCAGTCCCAGTATAAGTTTCCATTTGTGGTGGAGAGAGCCATGCCTTCCGCTCATTGTCCGACCGTGGTTGAGGGCAGCCCACTGCCGATGGGCAAGGCAGAATCCTGGGGCTTCTTTCATTGGAACGACAGTCAGGTTTGGGACATGATTCGAGTGCTGGCGTCCCTCCCATTGGCCTGGAGCACTGATGTTAGTTACTCTCCTTAACGCGGGACGGGAAGGCGCTCGGATACCAAGATGATGAGTGTGGAATAAGTACCTACATAGGAGAGAATAATACCAATATTAACTCTTATAGAGCATGTTTCATTGATAGATTTCCAGGCTCTCTACAAAGGAAAACAGTGGCTGTTATCCACACGGTACACGCAGGGGAAATTAAGGTGCACAGAGGGGAAGGACTTGCCCAAAGCACACAGCAGGTCAGTAAACAGAACCCAGGTGTCCTGACTCGCAGTCCAGCGCTCTGTCCATTAGACCATGCTGCCTTACGCCTTTGCTTTCTTCTGTAACATATTTGAAGCAGAATTGAGACTGGTGTGGTTCCTAGAGGGGCCTGGCTCCTTCGCGGAGGTGGCGTGATGACTGTCGGCGTCTATCGCAGCCATTTTAGTTAGTCTTGGCTGCTGGAAGGCAAACCTAGTAAAGGAGGCAGAGAGATTCGGGACAGATGCCTGCCGTCCACCTGAGGGCATTTCCTAATGGAAGCGCTGCCTCCACCCCGGGTGGTCCCGCTTGTAAAGCTGAGCCATTTGGGAGCCACACACCTGCAGCTGAATTTGTACAAGTTTTCTGAAGCTAGAAAGGCAGATGGGCCAAATTCTGCACTCCTGGGCCTAGCAAAGCTCCCATAGACTTCGTGGCTCGGGTCCTATAGCTCCCCCGTGCTCGCCCAGCTCAGCCCAGGTCCCAGGAGGAGGGGTAGCCGGAGGGGAAGGCCGGTCTAGCGGGTAAGACATTCGGAAGCTCTGAGCTGAATTCCTAGCTGTGCCAGACTCCTTGTAAGACCGTGCGCAAGATCACTGCACCGTAGGAGTAGGACTGAGCCCTCAGTCTCTCTATTAATTACTTCTGGTGGATACTTCTCCACCTCCGAGGGGGGTTGTGAGGCTACCGCCATGAATCCTAGGGAGCTGCTCTGTCGGCATGAGGATGGATGTTACGTGGGGCACTGCACAGACACAAAGGCAAAGTTCCTGCCCCACAGCGACCGCCCGCAGAGACCTCACGCCGGGCTGGGGGAGCCGCTGGGTGCCAGACAGGGCTGTGGCATTAATACTCTTTGGCGCTCGAGTCTGCCTGCTGGGTTTAGTTGAAGGTTGCGTTGTATCTGTCGAAGCCGAGTACTGTTGACCAATGGCCGGTGATGGGATGTTAGAAGTTACTACAGAGAACTTTTTCCTGGGTGTCTGGCTGGTGAGTCTTGCCCACATGCTCGGGGT